>BSYR01000010.1:92342222-93001666 GCA_030270665.1 Hibiscus trionum | reverse complement strand
TGTGTGATTGAGTCAGAGTACGTTGAGTTGTCTTCCAGCAAGCGGAAGAGATGAAGTCACTTCCGATATAGTTGAGCCGAGAAGGGAGTCTTGAGCTTTGACTCCAGGTTGTTTGGTAGGGGTAGAACAAGTCCAGCATGACTGTTTGTGTATGATCAGAATTGAATCTTGAAGTTACGAGATGCTCTAAGAACAGTTTAGAAGAGTCAAAATTTGTTGAAGAACCAGTCGGAAAACAAGAGGACCAAAGACTAATAGCTGTGTACTTGTGAAGTTGTAATTTCCGCGGATACCTCCTTTTGTGTGAGCATGTAAGAAAATTAGACATCTTTGTTGGGACCTTAGATGTAGGGACACATGTGACTAGCCTTTTGGGAGATAGTAGTGAGCAGAAAGATGTACAGAAGGTGTTTGTTGGTGGTTTAGGTTTACGTGATCCTAGTAGATGTGAAGTAATTGTCTTTTTACGGTTTCGATGTAACTTTTGGCATGGTTTGGCTTGTAGAACACAGAGCTAGGGTATACATTGAGACAAAGAGAGAGTTGCCTTGAAGTTGCAGATTTCTGTGAGATTGTAGTGGTAGGTGAGGATGTGAACTTCTTATTGAATGTTGATCCAGCTTTAGAGGTAAAAGGTTGATTGAGTTTAGTTGACAGGCTTGCTCAACATTTGTGATAGATTTGATTTTTGGAATGAAGAGTAGACCGCAGAATGTTAGAATAGTTTGTGTTTTCTTTTCCTAGAAGTGTTTGGAAGAATTGCCGATTTATTTCTTGATAGAGGAGAAGAGTTTGTTATTGATACCGTCTTCGAGTTTGCTCCCGTTTTTATTGCTCTGTATCTTATGATTTCCGGAAGAATTGAGAACGTTGAAGAATTAACTTCGAGACTTGTTAAACCTTAGTATCATTAGGCCTAGTGCATCATCTCAGAGTTCTACAGTGTAATTTGTGAAGAAGAAAGGAGACAATACGAGAATGTGTTTAGATTTCAGACAGTTGGAACAATTGACAGTGAATAGTTAGTATCCATTTCTGAGCGTCAGTGATTTGTTGATCAGTTGAAGTGTACTCCAGTCTTTTCAAGAGTAACTGAGATCCGTTTACTCCCAGTTGGAAGTGAGAGAAGTTGAAGTATTGAAGACCGCTTTTGGGGCAAGATGTGATCGCTTTGAGTTCCGAGTTACGCCGTCTTGTTTGACTAGTGTGTTAGTTACTTTTACAGAGATGTTGAACAGAATAATTTCCTGAGTTCCTTGATCAGTTTGTAGTAATTCTCATAGATGATACATGGGTATATTCACGTACCGAAGAAGACCGTGACAAGCTTTGAAGTTAGTGTTATAGATCCTATTAGGTAATTAGTTGTATACCAAGTTGTGCAACGTGAACTTCGAGTTAATGAAGATGTTCTCCTAGGACATGTAGTTCAGCCGAGTGTGTTAGAGTAAATCCCAAGTAGGCAAAAGAAGATATGAGTTGGAAGAAATTGAAGACTGTGACAGATATCTATAGTTACTAGGTCTAGCATTGTTACTTTCAGAGAATTGTAAATAGCCTTTTGAAGATAGTTGCTCCATTGATAGATTGCTACAGAAGAATGTTCAGTTGTGTGGTCAGATGCAAGACAATGAGCCCTTGAGGAACTGAAAGAAACTTTGAAGAGAGCTTCGACCTTGAATTAGCTTATCAGAGGAAGAAATTGTGAACCATAGTGATGCGTTACATGTAGAGTTAGGTTGTGTGTTTATGCAAGACAGAAGATTTGTGGCTTGATCATCGAGATAGTTGAAAGACCGTGAGAAGAGTTATCCGATATGAGACATAGAGTTAATTACAGTTGTATTTGCTTCGAAGACTTATAGACAAAACTTGTATAGTAAGAAATGCACAGTGTATATGTACGTATCATTAGAACTCGAAATATTTGAAGACTTAGGAAGGGTTGAAACTTGAACAGCATAAAGTGTTAGAACTGCTTGAAGACTGCAATATCAAGATTGAGTACCCTCCGAAGAGAGTCAACGTAGTAACCGATGTTCTGAGCTGTATTTGTTGTTAAATTAGTAGTTGAGTTGCGAGTTGTATTTGCCGAATTCAGCTTACCGAATGACAGTATTTTGTGGCCGCGTTTCATGTCGAACCTACATTGAGTCAGAACGCTTGAAGAGAAACAGTTGCAAGACAGATTCTTGGCACCTCACGTGCGAGGCATAGTAAAAGAAAGACCTTCAGAATACAGTATCAGAGATGATAGAGTTTTGCATTTCAGAGACAGAATAGTTGTAACAATTGACATAGTGTTTTGATTTTGGCCGAAGCACACGACAGTCTGTTTGTATTGCATCTGAGTAGTATGAAGACGTATTGTGGGTTGAAGATGAGTACTTTCGGATTGGGTTGATGAATTGTGTGGTTCAGTATGAGAGTAAGTGAGTAAATTGCCAGCATGTCGAGACCGAGCGTCATTTTTCTTCTAGTTTGTTACATCCGTGGAAGGTTTTAATGGAAGTGGGTAATAGAGATCCGAAATTTCTGCTAGTTATTTTTGAAGACGTTTGCATAGTGTCTGGTTACCTATTGAAGGCAGATGGTCAGTTAGAGAAGGTTATGAGTCAAGTATTCAAACAGTACTGTATGAGTTTGTGAATCGGGCTAGTTTTGTTGTTTAATTGTTGCGGTTATCACCAGAGTTAGAAAGAAGTTTGTGAGGTGATTTGTGTATCCATGATTCGGGAATGTGAGTCAGATCTGTTTCGTGCTATGTTTGTTGAAGAGATTGAGTTGAGTTTGAATTTGCGTGCAACGAAGAATCAGTTGAGCTCTTAGTGTCAGGTAGCTAATGATGTGTGGTAGGTATACCGAGTTGGTGAGTGCGTCGTGGTGAGCAGAAGAAGGGAGTGCGGAAGGGCAGTTCCGTGGCTCTTCTTGCCCGATGAATTTCGGGGACGAAATTCCTTAAGTGGGGGAGAGTTGTAACACCCGGGTTCAAGGGCCGGGAGAAAATAATATTTTAAATAATATTTTGGGTCTCGGTTTATGATTAAATAATATTATATATTATTTGGACCTTGTGTCTTTCTTTATTTTCAAAATAAACATTTTGAGTTTGGGATAATTTGAAATGAAACTAAAATTTCATGGATTTTTAAGTAAGGGAAAGTTGCCATCTCATTGATGGCAAAACCGTAAATAAATGAAACTTTTAAAATTAAAACCTCTTTTATTGAATTAAAGTTGTAACACCCGTGTTTTGGGCCTAGGAGTAAACCGAGTTTATAGTCGAGTCAATAAAATTTAAATAGAATCAACTCAACTTAAGTTGTGGTGTAATTGAGCTTTAATAAAAGGGGAGGGACCTATGTTGCGATTTTACCCAAAACTTTTAAATAAAGTAAGATAACTATTAAAATATAAGAGTCATCATCTTCTTCTTCTCTTCTATTTCTTTCCAAACGTTAAACACCATCTCTATAACTCTCTCAAGCTATTCACTATTTGATTGGTCATACTACTTGATTTCAACATCGTTTTGAAAGGTAAATTATGTTTTCCGACTCTCCTCCTTATTCTCTATCTATATTTGGTCTTAAAATTCAAAAATACGAGACTTTGAAAAATTATGGTTTTATGTTAAAGTTTGGATTTTAGGTGGTTTTCCAAATTGTTTTAATGTTTTGAGTTGGGATTTAGCTTAATCATGATGAAATACACATTATATGTCAATTTGGTTAAATTTGGATGAAAATTCGTATTAAACTCATAGGGTAAATTTTAAGGTGTTAAAACTTGGTTTTTGGTGAAGTTTATGTTGAAAACTAAGGGCTGATGGTTAGGGTATGATATGAGAGTGATTTGGGATGTGTTAGAGGTCATTTGGGTGTTTGGAAGTGGAGTTTTCAGCAAGGTGTTTGGGGAGTACGAAAATTGAGTTTTTGGATGATTGTGGATTGAGAAATTGAAGAATATGGCTTATGTTTGTGAAGTGAGTTGTTAGTTGAGTTTTAGCATTGAATTGTGGTGTAATAAGTGTGTTTTGTTTGGTTAGAAGCAAGAAGAAACGTTGAAGGAGCTTTGGAGCCGAATACGAGATCGTAGGAGGATTGTTTCGATTGGCTAAGGAAGGGCGGTGAGTGGTTTTAAACTTGTCTTAAAGTTTGGTTCGAGTATGTGTAGTGTGCTTGTGTAAAGTGTGCTTGGTAGGCTACTTTTAATTAATTCAAGTTGTTAGTTAGCCATTGATATCCATATATGTTATTGTGCTTAATTAACTATGCTCTTGTGATCTTGGTTGTTTTGTACATGTATATTCATGAGGTGTATATATATGTGATGAGCATGAGTTATGATTGATGGAAAACGTGATGTGGTAAATGATAATTGGCACTAAATAATTACCGGTTGTAAATGATCGATCATTAGGATTAGTGTGCACACAAATTGAGTCAAAACGTACGTGGCCTTGATGGCGTTAAGTCATCAAGGAGGAGTACGGTAATGTAATATTCTACCGGAAGCTTTTATTTATTTCTACGTGATGATGAGTGGAATCCCATCCGTAGGGCATGTGGCGATGAGTGGAATCTCGTCCATGCAAGGCCGGTGATGAGTGTAATCCCACCGAGGTAAAGTGTTGTTGAGTTTTAAATCCGCACAATCGGGGTAATTCAAAGTGGCCAATTAACTTGTTCATATATTGTGATATATGGTGTTGAAACATGATTATTGATATTGATGTTTGGTGCTTAATATGAAGTAATATGCCATATTATGCCACTTGATGGACTAGCTAGGACTACTTGTGATGTTACCTATGCATGTTAGATATGAGGTTTAGGGAGTACATACTTGAACCCTGCATTGTTGTTGATTTTCGTTTTAGAGCACCCTCACTAAGCTTATAGCTTACGCTCTCAATGTTCATCAATGCAGATCATTAACGTGGCGTTAGCTCGGAGCAAGGCAAGAAGGGCTTCCAAGTTTTGTAGCTCAAGTACGGTAGCGATTTTGTATTAGCTAGCAATGTGGCAAGGGTCTTTGTATGAGCGTGTGTGACTCATTCGATTGATGTTGTTTTGGATTGATGTTTTGGTTTGTAAGCAAGGTATGCTATGATGGATGTTGTGTGTGATAGCATGTTTTAGATGCTAGGTTGCCTTGTTTTAGTGCAAACCTCTTTAAGCTTATCATGCATCTTTTAAAGCCTTGAAGTTCTATGTATGACAATGTATGCTGAATTGCCCTTTTGGGATGCCATGTATGGATGCTTAGATTGTGTTGGAAGGCTTAAGTTGCTTGATTATATGTGTACCTCTTTGTATTGTTTAATGCCTTTTTGGTTCTTGTGAGAGCATGCTTTTATGGTTGGTTTGCCTTAGGGTTGATGATAGTGTGTTGGTTGAGGTTTTAGAGGGGTTTAGGGGCCTCCTTGTGCCCTAAATCATCTCAAACTTGCATGTTCGTAGCAGGGGGTATCGATACCCTTGGTACGGTATCAATACCACACTCTTGATTTCAGGCCTCGTGTATCGATACTCGATGGAGAGTATCGATACCCTTCTTGGTCACTGATGCCGCTGCCAGTTTCGGTATCGATACTGGCCTATAGGGTATCGATACCGTTATCTTGGCGTTGACCGTGGAAAGTCAACTTTTGGGAAGGGTATCGATACACTCCTTGGGGTATCGATACGGTCTCCACGGGTTGACCAAACCCTGTTGACCTAGTCAAGGGGTATCGATACACCCCTTAAGGGTATCGATACCGCCTGAATTTTAAGGTTTAAAATGGGCTTTTAATTGTTAGTTTGGGTTCGTTTGATTGCTTCGTAAATGTTGTTCCGCTGTATGATCACTTAGGATGTAACTCTCATCTAGACAAGTTAAAAAAAAAATAGGGTTGCTAACCGAGGGGGAATCTTAATTGGTTTTCGCTCGGTTTTCCCCGTGTGGCCCACTCGGACCGGTCATTCGGCCAGACCGGGACGAGGGGGTTACATTTGTTGGTATCAGAGCCTGAGGTTATCGAGACCTCGGGCAGTTAAGTAAGGTAAACTTGTTATGTTGAGTAATTGTGTTGTTCGATGCATACTTGCCATGAATCTTTGATATTTGACTGTTCGCATGATGTTTTGAAGCATGAATTGATGTGTCTGGTGTAGAGTGTGTGCCCATTGCTACTATTACTTAATTTACAAAGATTTTTGAAAAGAGGAGTACTTGAGCACTATTGGACCCTTGCTTTGACTAACGAAATCCTTATCTGTTTCCTGTTGTAGTCTATACCTTGATAGCTGTACTATGAGACCACGTGGGAGGCCTAGGAGGTTTCGTCCGGAACCACGGGCAGAGGCTCCAGGTGTAGAGCCAGTAGTTAGAGTTGAGTCTCAAGTGGGAGAGCCTGTGATTGGGATTGGAGCACCTCCACCACCTCCACCACCACCACCTCCTCCACCGGGAGTTGGAGGCGAGGCTGAGGCCGGAGGAGAGGGACCACTAGGAGGTCAGGGTGGCCAAGGTGGCCAAGGACCGGCAGGGATTGACTTAGCTCCGCTGGTTCAGGCGATAGCCGGGGCTTTTCAGGCTGCAGTAGCTGGAGGACAGGCAGCACATCATCATGGTGAGGGCACCGGATTGCCATTAGAGAGACTTCGGGGTCTTGGGGCTGAAGAGTTCAGGGGGTCTACTCCGGAGAGGTCAGAGTTATGGCTTGAGAAGACCGTCCGTATCCTGGCTCAGATAGGGTGTACTGGTGATCGCAAGTTGGGCTGTGTTGAGTCCTTGCTTCAGGGCGATGCCTACACTTGGTGGGTCACTGTTACTTCAAGTATGGATGATGCTGAGATCACTTGGGAGTTCTTTGAGTCAGCATTCCGGAAGAAATATCTAGGTCCACGATACTTCGACGAGAGGAAGAGAGAGTTCATGGCTTTGATTCAGGGACTTAGATCCGTGACAGACTATGAGATTAGATTTGTCAGACTAAGCCAGTATGCACCTGAACTTGTTCCTACTGAGGTGGAACGCTGTAACCGGTTCCGTTATGGATTGAATGAAGAAATCAAGACATATACTCTAGCTACAGATTACACTGATTTTGATGTCTTGGTTTCGAGGGCCAAGGACTTGGAGCACAGTTTGAGTCTGACCAAGCGGTCAGGTGGATCTAGTTCTGGGAGGAACCACACCGGTGAGTGTTGGGGAAATTTCCATTCTTGTTGGAATTGTGGGGCTAGAGACCACATGAGGCGTAACTGTCCACATCCAGTGGGACAGGCAGCAGCACAGGCTCCTGCTAGAGCCAATGATTTTCAGAGAGGCCGTGGGCGCGGTCGTGGCTACTTCCAACCTAGGATAGATGCACCTAGGGTGGATGCTCAGAGGAATCTTGCTCATGTTGTGGCAGTGCAGCCAGAGGCGGGAGGACCAGCGAGAGTTTATGCTCAGAGAGAGGCCGGGAACGACACTGATGTGATAGCAGGTAATTTCGAGTTACGGTCTATGTCTTTGCTTTCTTTGGTTGATTCGGGTTCTACGCATTCCTACATTTTGAGTGAGCATGCACAGAATTTAGATATCCCTGTTGAGATCTTAGATGTAGGTATGCATGTCACTAGTTCTTTTGGTGAGACAGTCGTGGTTAGACGTATGTATAGGAGATGTCCATTGAAGATTCAGGGTTATGTGTTCCCAGTTGATATGATGGAACTTCCTTTTTATGGTTTCGATATAATTCTGGGTATGGATTGGTTGGTTGAGCATCGGGCTAGTGTGGATTTTGAAACAAAGAGAATTTCTTTGAAACTTTCTGATGACTACGAGGTAGTAGTAGTAGGCGAGAACATTAAGTTCTTGTCTAATGTAGTGTCAGCTTTAGAGGCTCACAAGTTGATGGACTCTGGATGTAGGGCTTATTTAGCTTATGTTATGAATCCAGATATGAATGAAGCTAGACCGAAAGATATCAGAACAGTGTGTGACTTTCCGGATGTATTCCCTGAAGAGTTGTCGGGTTTACCTCCTGACAGAGATGTTGAGTTTGTGATTGAGACCATTTCAGGGTCTAATCCAGTTTCGATAGCTCCGTATCGTATGGCTCCAAAGGAGTTGAAAGAATTGAAGAACCAGTTGCAAGAATTATTAGACCGTGGGTTTATCAGGCCTAGTAGTTCTCCGTGGGGTGCTCCCGTGTTATTTGTGAAAAAAAAGGATGGTAGTATGCGTATGTGTATTGACTATAGACAACTGAATCAGTTGACTGTGAAGAACAAGTATCCGTTACCTCGCATAGATGATTTGTTTGATCAGTTGAGAGGTGCTTCAGTGTTCTCGAAGATAGATTTGAGATCTGGATACTATCAGTTAAAGGTGAAAGAGTGTGATGTGCCGAAGACAGCTTTTAGGACTAGATATGGTCACTATGAGTTTCTTGTGATGCCATTTGGGCTCACGAATGCACTTGCAGCATTCATGGACATGATGAATATAATTTTTAGAGACTATCTAGACTGTTTTGTAGTTGTTTTCATTGATGACATACTTGTGTACTCGAAGACGGAAGAAGAACATGACGAGCACTTGAGGGTTGTTTTACAAAAATTGCTGAGCAATCAGTTGTATGCTAAGCTTAGTAAATGTGAGTTCTGGATTCGAGAGGTGGTATTTCTTGGTCATGTTGTTTCGGCCGAAGGTATCCGAGTTGATCCATCTAAGATCGAGGCTATTATTGAGTGGAAACAGCCTAAGTCGTGACAGAGATTAGAAGTTTCCTGGGATTAGCCGGTTACTATAGAAGATTTGTTGATGGTTTCTCTAGAGTAGCTGCTCCTTTGACTAAACTGTTGCAAAAAGGAGTTAAGTTTGAATGGTCAGAGGCAAGACAAAAAGCCTTTGAGAAATTAAAAGAAGCTTTGACAAATGCCCCAGTGTTAGTACAACCTGTTTCAGGTAAGGAGTTTGTAATTTACAGTGATGCTTCCTACGTAGGTTTAGGATGTGTTCTGATGCAAGAGAGAAAGGTTGTTGCTTATGCTTCTAGACAATTGAAGGTTCATGAGAAGAACTATCCTACTCATGATATCGAGCTAGCCGCAGTTGTGTTTGCATTGAAGATTTGGCGTCATTACTTGTATGGTGAGAAGTGTATTGTTTACACCGATCACAAGAGCTTGAAGTACTTTATGACACAGAAGGAGTTAAACTTGAGACAGAGAAGATGGCTTGAGTTGCTAAAAGATTATGATTTGACCATCGAGTACCATCCGGGCAAAGCGAATGTAGTCGCTGATGCTTTGAGTAGGAAAGTGGCCATAGAGTTGAGGGCTATGTTTTCTAAATTGAGTGTGTCCGATGATGGTGGTTTGATCACCGAGTTGCAAGTGAAGCCTTCTTTGATACAATTGATTAAAGAGAAGCAAATGCAAGATGAGAGTTTAATTCCTCATGTTCAGGACATAGCTGAAGGAAGACCGACCGATTACAGTTTCAGTGGTGAGGGCTTGTTGTGCTTTAGGGATAGAATTGTTGTATCAGGAGATGTTGAGTTGAGACGTCAGATTCTGAGTGAAGCACATTCGAGTCCCTTTTCTATGCATCCGGGTAGTACCAAAATGTATTGTGACTTGAAGAATGATTACTTCTGGGTTGGTTTGAAGAAAGATGTAGCCGAGTATGTGAGCCGTTGTATGGTTTGTCAGAGAGTGAAGGCAGAACATCAGGTTCCTTCAGGTTTGTTACAGCCTTTGAAGATTCCGGAATGGAAATGGGAGAGGATCACCATGGATTTTGTATCGGGATTACCCTTGTCTCCTTCAAAGAAGAATTCAGTTTGGGTGATTGTTGATAGGTTCACTAAATGTGCTCACTTCTTAGCAGTGAACACTACGGATTCCTTAGACAATTTGGCAAACTTGTACATCCGTGAGATTGTGAGACTTCATGGAGTACCGAAGTCTATTGTTTCAGACAGGGATCCTAGGTTTACTTCGAGGTTCTGGGGTTGTTTGCATAGTGCCCTAGGTAGCCGTTTGCATTTCAGCACTTCCTATCATCCACAGTCTGATGGGCAGTCAGAGCGAGTAATACAGATTCTAGAGGATATGCTTCGTTGTTGTGTGATTGACTTCCAGGGTTCTTGGGAGAAGCACTTTCCGTTGGTTGAGTTCGCTTACAACAACAGTTATCAATCTAGTATTCAGATGGCTCCTTATGAGGCTTTATATGGTAGACGATGTAGGACTCCGATCTGTTGGGCTGAAACAGGTCAGAGATTGTTACCTATGCCAGATTTGCTTAAGGGGACTACCGACAAGGTAAAGCTGATTTGCGACCGTTTGAAAGCAGCTTCTAATCGTCAGAAATCTTATGCAGATTTGAAGAGGAAAGAGATAGAGTACTCAGTGGGTGAGAAAGTGTTTCTGAAGGTATCTCCTTGGAAGAAAGTAATGAGATTCGGCCGAAAGGGCAAGCTGAGTCCGAGGTTCATTGGTCCGTATGAGGTAGTTGAGCGGATTGGGCCTGTAGCTTATCGTTTGAGGTTACCTTCTGAGTTAGAGAAGATTCATGATGTCTTTCATGTGTCTATGCTTAGGAGATATAGATCAGATCCTTCTCATGTGATGCCTGTGGAGGAGATAGAATTAAATCCGGATTTGTCCTACACCGAAGAACCCATTGAGATACTTGCTTCTGATAGCAAGGTGTTGCGTGGCAAGACTATAGAGTTGGTCAAAGTGTTGTGGAGACATAGAGGTGTAGAAGAGGCCACGTGAGAGAGGAAAGCAGATATGATTGAGTAGTTTCCGTATTTGTTTCCACCAGGTAATTTCGGGGACGAAATTCCTTAAGTGGGAGAGAGTTGTAACACCCGTGTTTTGGGCCTAGGAGTAAACCGAGTTTATAGTCGAGTCAGTGAAATTTAAATAGAATCAACTCAACTTAAGTTGTGGTGTAATTGATCTTTAATAAAAGGGGAGGGACCTATGTTGCGATTTTACCCAAAACTTTTAAATAAAGTAAGATAACTATTAAAATATAAGAGTCATCATCTTCTTCTTCTCTTCTATTTCTTTCCAAACGTTAAACACCATCTCTATAACTCTCTCAAGCTATTCACTATTTGATTGGTCATACTACTTGATTTCAACATCGTTTTGAAAGGTAAATTATGTTTTCCGACTCTCCTCCTTATTCTCTATCTATATTTGGTCTTAAAATTCAAAAATACGAGACTTTGAAAAATTATGGTTTTATGTTAAAGTTTGGATTTTAGGTGGTTTTCCAAATTGTTTTAATGTTTTGAGTTGGGATTTAGCTTAATCATGATGAAATACACATTATATGTCAATTTGGTTAAATTTGGATGAAAATTCGTATTAAACTCATAGGGTAAATTTTAAGGTGTTAAAACTTGGTTTTTGGTGAAGTTTATGTTGAAAACTAAGGGCTGATGGTTAGGGTATGATATGAGAGTGATTTGGGATGTGTTAGAGGTCATTTGGGTGTTTGGAAGTGGAGTTTTCAGCAAGGTGTTTGGGGAGTACGAAAATTGAGTTTTTGGATGATTGTGGATTGAGAAATTGAAGAATATGGCTTATGTTTGTGAAGTGAGTTGTTAGTTGAGTTTTAGCATTGAATTGTGGTGTAATAAGTGTGTTTTGTTTGGTTAGAAGCAAGAAGAAACGTTGAAGGAGCTTTGGAGCCGAATACGAGATCGTAGGAGGATTGTTTCGATTGGCTAAGGAAGGGCGGTGAGTGGTTTTAAACTTGTCTTAAAGTTTGGTTCGAGTATGTGTAGTGTGCTTGTGTAAAGTGTGCTTGGTAGGCCACTTTTAATTAATTCAAGTTGTTAGTTAGCCATTGATATCCATATATGTTATTGTGCTTAATTAACTATGCTCTTGTGATCTTGGTTGTTTTGTACATGTATATTCATGAGGTGTATATATATGTGATGAGCAAGAGTTATGATTGATGGAAAACGTGATGTTGTAAATGATAATTGGCACTAAATAATTACCGGTTGTAAATGATCGATCATTAGGATTAGTGTGCACACAAATTGAGTCAAAACGTACGTGGCCTTGATGGCGTTAAGTCATCAAGGAGGAGTACGGTAATGTAATATTCTACCGGAAGCTTTTATTTATTTCTACGTGATGATGAGTGGAATCCCATCCGTAGGGCATGTGGCGATGAGTGGAATCCCGTCCATGCAAGGCCGGTGATGAGTGTAATCCCACCGAGGTAAAGTGTTGTTGAGTTTTAAATCCGCACAATCGGGGTAATTCAAAGTGGCCAATTAACTTGTTCATATATTGTGATATATGGTGTTGAAACATGATTATTGATATTGATGTTTGGTGCTTAATATGAAGTAATATGCCATATTATGCCACTTGATGGACTAGCTAGGACTACTTGTGATGTTACCTATGCATGTTAGATATGAGGTTTAGGGAGTACATGCTTGAACCCTGCATTGTTGTTGATTTTCGTTTTAGAGCACCCTCACTAAGCTTATAGCTTACGCTCTCAATGTTCATCAATGCAGATCATTAACGTGGCGTTAGCTCGGAGCAAGGCAAGAAGGGCTTCCAAGTTTTGTAGCTCAAGTACGGTAGCGATTTTGTATTAGCTAGCAATGTGGCAAGGGTCTTTGTATGAGCGTGTGTGGCTCATTCGATTGATGTTGTTTTGGATTGATGTTTTGGTTTGTAAGCAAGGTATGCTATGATGGATGTTGTGTGTGATAGCATGTTTTAGATGCTAGGTTGCCTTGTTTTAGTGCAAACCTCTTTAAGCTTATCATGCATCTTTTAAAGCCTTGAAGTTCTATGTATGACAATGTATGCTGAATTGCCCTTTTGGGATGCCATGTATGGATGCTTAGATTGTGTTGGAAGGCTTAAGTTGCTTGATTATATGTGTACCTCTTTGTATTGTTTAATGCCTTTTTGGTTCTTGTGAGAGCATGCTTTTATGGTTGGTTTGCCTTAGGGTTGATGATAGTGTGTTGGTTGAGGTTTTAGAGGGGTTTAGGGGCCTCCTTGTGCCCTAAATCATCTCAAACTTGCATGTTCGTAGCAGGGGGTATCGATACCCTTGGTACGGTATCAATACCACACTCTTGATTTCAGGCCTCGTGTATCGATACTCGATGGAGAGTATCGATACCCTTCTTGGTCACTGATGCCGCTGCCAGTTTCGGTATCGATACTGGCCTATAGGGTATCGATACCGTTATCTTGGCGTTGACCGTGGAAAGTCAACTTTTGGGAAGGGTATCGATACACTCCTTGGGGTATCGATACGGTCTCCACGGGTTGACCAAACCCTGTTGACCTAGTCAAGGGGTATCGATACACCCCTTAAGGGTATCGATACCGCCTGAATTTTAAGGTTTAAAATGGGCTTTTAATTGTTAGTTTGGGTTCGTTTGATTGCTTCGTAAATGTTGTTCCGCTGTATGATCACTTAGGATGTAACTCTCATCTAGACAAGTTAAAAAAAAATAGGGTTGCTAACCGAGGGGGAATCTTAATTGGTTTTCGCTCGGTTTTCCCCGTGTGGCCCACTCGGACCGGTCATTCGGCCAGACCGGGACGAGGGGGTTACATTTGTTGGTATCAGAGCCTGAGGTTATCGAGACCTCGGGCAGTTAAGTAAGGTAAACTTGTTATGTTGAGTAATTGTGTTGTTCGATGCATACTTGCCATGAATCTTTGATATTTGACTGTTCGCATGATGTTTTGAAGCATGAATTGATGTGTCTGGTGTAGAGTGTGTGCCCATTGCTACTATTACTTAATTTACAAAGATTTTTGAAAAGAGGAGTACTTGAGCACTATTGGACCCTTGCTTTGACTAACGAAATCCTTATATGTTTCCTGTTGTAGTCTATACCTTGATAGCTGTACTATGAGACCACGTGGGAGGCCTAGGAGGTTTCGTCCGGAACCACGGGCAGAGGCTCCAAGAGTAGAGCCAGTAGTTAGAGTTGAGGCTCAAGTGGGAAAGCCTGTGATTGGGATTGGAGCACCTCCACCACCTCCACCACCACCACCTCCTCCACCGGGAGTTGGAGGCGAGGCTGAGGCCGGAGGAGAGGGACCACTAGGAGGTCAGGGTGGCCAAGGTGGCCAAGGACCGGCAGGGATTGACTTAGCTCCGCTGGTTCAGGCGATAGCCGGGGCTTTTCAGGCTGCAGTAGCTGGAGGACAGGCAGCACATCATCATGGTGAGGGCACCGGATTGCCATTAGAGAGACTTCGGGGTCTTGGGGCTGAAGAGTTTAGGGGGTCTACTCCGGAGAGGTCAGAGTTATGGCTTGAGAAGACCGTCCGTATCCTGGCTCAGATAGGGTGTACTGGTGATCGCAAGTTGGGCTGTGTTGAGTCCTTGCTTCAGGGCGATGCCTACACTTGGTGGGTCACTGTTACTTCAAGTATGGATGATGCTGAGATCACTTGGGAGTTCTTTGAGTCAGCATTCCGGAAGAAATATCTAGGTCCACGATACTTCGACGAGAGGAAGAGAGAGTTCATGGCTTTGATTCAGGGACTTAGATCCGTGACAGACTATGAGATTAGATTTGTCAGACTAAGCCAGTATGCACCTGAACTTGTTCCTACTGAGGTGGAACGCTGTAACCGGTTCCGTTATGGATTGAATGAAGAAATCAAGACATATACTCTAGCTACAGATTACACTGATTTTGATGTCTTGGTTTCGAGGGCCAAGGACTTGGAGCACAGTTTGAGTCTGACCAAGCGGTCAGGTGGATCTAGTTCTGGTAAGAGATCCAGTAACTTTGATAGAGATGATGCCAAGAGGCATCGAGACAACAAACCTCATTATGATAATAGGCGTGGTGGCGGTAACCACGGTAAAGGCCATCAAAACCAGAGGGCTGGTGGGAAGTTGCCTACATGTGCTATTTGTGGGAGGAACCACACCGGTGAGTGTTGGGGAAATTTCCATTCTTGTTGGAATTGTGGGGCTAGAGACCACATGAGGCGTAACTGTCCACATCCAGTGGGACAGGCAGCAGCACAGGCTCCTGCTAGAGCCAATGATTTTCAGAGAGGCCGTGGGCGCGGTCGTGGCTACTTCCAACCTAGGATAGATGCACCTAGGGTGGATGCTCAGAGGAATCTTGCTCATGTTGTGGCAGTGCAGCCAGAGGCGGGAGGACCAGCGAGAGTTTATGCTCAGAGAGAGGCCGGGAACGACACTGATGTGATAGCAGGTAATTTCGAGTTACGGTCTATGTCTTTGCTTTCTTTGGTTGATTCGGGTTCTACGCATTCCTACATTTTGAGTGAGCATGCACAGAATTTAGATATCCCTGTTGAGATCTTAGATGTAGGTATGCATGTCACTAGTTCTTTTGGTGAGACAGTCGTGGTTAGACGTATGTATAGGAGATGTCCACTGAAGATTCAGGGTTATGTGTTCCCAGTTGATATGATGGAACTTCCTTTTTATGGTTTCGATATAATTCTGGGTATGGATTGGTTGGTTGAGCATCGGGCTAGTGTGGATTTTGAAACAAAGAGAATTTCTTTGAAACTTTCTGATGACTACGAGGTAGTAGTAGTAGGCGAGAACATTAAGTTCTTGTCTAATGTAGTGTCAGCTTTAGAGGCTCACAAGTTGATGGACTCTGGATGTAGGGCTTATTTAGCTTATGTTATGAATCCGGATATGAATGAAGCTAGACCGAAAGATATCAGAACAGTGTGTGACTTTCCGGATGTATTCCCTGAAGAGTTGCCGGGTTTACCTCCTGACAGAGATGTTGAGTTTGTGATTGAGACCATTTCAGGGTCTAATCCAGTTTCGATAGCTCCGTATCGTATGGCTCCAAAGGAGTTGAAAGAATTGAAGAACCAGTTGCAAGAATTATTAGACCGTGGGTTTATCAGGCCTAGTAGTTCTCCGTGGGGTGCTCCCGTGTTATTTGTGAAAAAGAAGGATGGTAGTATGCGTATGTGTATTGACTATAGACAACTGAATCAGTTGACTGTGAAGAACAAGTATCCGTTACCTCGCATAGATGATTTGTTTGATCAGTTGAGAGGTGCTTCAGTGTTCTCGAAGATAGATTTGAGATCTGGATACTATCAGTTAAAGGTGAAAGAGTGTGATGTGCCGAAGACAGCTTTTAGGACTAGATATGGTCACTATGAGTTTCTTGTGATGCCATTTGGGCTCACGAATGCACCTGCAGCATTCATGGACATGATGAACAGAATTTTTAGAGACTATCTAGACTGTTTTGTAGTTGTTTTCATTGATGACATACTTGTGTACTCGAAGACGGAAGAAGAACATGACGAGCACTTGAGGGTTGTTTTACAAAAATTGCTGAGCAATCAGTTGTATGCTAAGCTTAGTAAATGTGAGTTCTGGATTCGAGAGGTGGTATTTCTTGGTCATGTTGTTTCGGCCGAAGGTATCCGAGTTGATCCATCGCAGATCGAGGCTATTATTGAGTGGAAACAGCCTAAGTCCGTGACAGAGATTAGGAGTTTCCTGGGATTAGCCGGTTACTATAGAAGATTTGTTGATGGTTTCTCTAGAGTAGCTGCTCCTTTGACTAAACTGTTGCAAAAAGGAGTTAAGTTTGAATGGTCAGAGGCAAGACAAAAAGCCTTTGAGAAATTAAAAGAAGCTTTGACAAATGCCCCAGTGTTAGTACAACCTGTTTCAGGTAAGGAGTTTGTAATTTACAGTGATGCTTCCTACGTAGGTTTAGGATGTGTTCTGATGCAAGAGAGAAAGGTTGTTGCTTATGCTTCTAGACAATTGAAGGTTCATGAGAAGAACTATCCTACTCATGATATCGAGCTAGCCGCAGTTGTGTTTGCATTGAAGATTTGGCGTCATTACTTGTATGGTGAGAAGTGTATTGTTTACACCGATCACAAGAGCTTGAAGTACTTGATGACACAGAAGGAGTTAAACTTGAGACAGAGAAGATGGCTTGAGTTACTAAAAGATTATGATTTGACCATCGAGTATCATCCGGGCAAAGCGAATGTAGTCGCTGATGCTTTGAGTAGGAAAGTGGCCATAGAGTTGAGGGCTATGTTTGCTAAATTGAGTGTGTCCGATGATGGTGGTTTGATCACCGAGTTGCAAGTGAAGCCTTCTTTGATACAATTGATTAAAGAGAAGCAAATGCAAGATGAGAGTTTAATTCCTCATGTTCAGGACATAGCTGAAGGAAGACCGACCGATTACAGTTTCAGTGGTGAGGGCTTGTTGTGCTTTAGGGATAGAATTGTTGTATCAGGAGATGTTGAGTTGAGACGTCAGATTCTGAGTGAAGCACATTCGAGTCCCTTTTCTATGCATCCGGGTAGTACCAAAATGTATTGTGACTTGAAGAATGATTACTTCTGGGTTGGTTTGAAGAAAGATGTAGCCGAGTATGTGAGCCGTTGTATGGTTTGTCAGAGAGTGAAGGCAGAACATCAGGTTCCTTCAGGTTTGTTACAGCCTTTGAAGATTCCGAAATGGAAATGGGAGAGGATCACCATGGATTTTGTATCGGGATTACCCTTGTCTCCTTCAAAGAAGAATTCAGTTTGGGTGATTGTTGATAGGTTCACTAAATGTGCTCACTTCTTAGCAGTGAACACTACGGATTCCTTAGACAAGTTGGCAAACTTGTACATCCGTGAGATTGTGAGACTTCATGGAGTACCGAAGTCTATTGTTTCAGACAGGGATCCTAGGTTTACTTCGAGGTTCTGGGGTTGTTTGCATAGTGCCCTAGGTAGCCGTTTGCATTTCAGCACTTCCTATCATCCACAGTCTGATGGGCAGTCAGAGCGAGTAATACAGATTCTAGAGGATATGCTTCGTTGTTGTGTGATTGACTTCCAGGGTTCTTGGGAGAAGCACTTACCGTTGGTTGAGTTCGCTTACAACAACAGTTATCAATCTAGTATTCAGATGGCTCCTTATGAGGCTTTATATGGTAGACGATGTAGGACTCCGATCTGTTGGGCTGAAACAGGTCAGAGATTGTTACCTATGCCAGATTTGCTTAAGGGGACTACCGACAAGGTAAAGCTGATTTGCGACCGTTTGAAAGCAGCTTCTAATCGTCAGAAATCTTATGCAGATTTGAAGAGGAAAGAGATAGAGTACTCAGTGGGTGAGAAAGTGTTTATGAAGGTATCTCCTTGGAAGAAAGTAATGAGATTCGGCCGAAAGGGCAAGCTGAGTCCGAGGTTCATTGGTCCGTATGAGGTAGTTGAGCGGATTGGGCCTGTAGCTTATCGTTTGAGGTTACCTTCTGAGTTAGAGAAGATTCATGATGTCTTTCACGTGTCTATGCTTAGGAGATATAGATCAGATCCTTCTCATGTGATGCCTGTGGAGGAGATAGAATTAAATCCGGATTTGTCCTACACCGAAGAACCCATTGAGATACTTGCTTCTGATAGCAAGGTGTTGCGTGGCAAGACTATAGAGTTGGTCAAAGTGTTGTGGAGACATAGAGGTGTAGAAGAGGCCACGTGGGAGAGGAAAGCAGATATGATTGAGCAGTTTCCGTATTTGTTTCCACCAGGTAATTTCGGGGACGAAATTCCTTAAGTGGGAGAGAGTTGTAACACCCGTGTTTTGGGCCTAGGAGTAAACCGAGTTTATAGTCGAGTCAATAAAATTTAAATAGAATCAACTCAACTTAAGTTGTGGTGTAATTGAGCTTTAATAAAAGGGGAGGGACCTATGTTGCGATTTTACCCAAAACTTTTAAATAAAGTATGATAACTATTAAAATATAAGAGTCATCATCTTCTTCTTCTCTTCTATTTCTTTCCAAACGTTAAACACCATCTCTATAACTCTCTCAAGCTATTCACTATTTGATTGGTCATACTACTTGATTTCAACATCGTTTTGAAAGGTAAATTATGTTTTCCGACTCTCCTCCTTATTCTCTATCTATATTTGGTCTTAAAATTCAAAAATACGAGACTTTGAAAAATTATGGTTTTATGTTAAAGTTTGGATTTTAGGTGGTTTTCCAAATTGTTTTAATGTTTTGAGTTGGGATTTAGCTTAATCATGATGAAATACACATTATATGTCAATTTGGTTAAATTTGGATGAAAATTCGTATTAAACTCATAGGGTAAATTTTAAGGTGTTAAAACTTGGTTTTTGGTGAAGTTTATGTTGAAAACTAAGGGCTGATGGTTAGGGTATGATATGAGAGTGATTTGGGATGTGTTAGAGGTCATTTGGGTGTTTGGAAGTGGAGTTTTCAGCAAGGTGTTTGGGGAGTACGAAAATTGAGTTTTTGGATGATTGTGGATTGAGAAATTGAAGAATATGGCTTATGTTTGTGAAGTGAGTTGTTAGTTGAGTTTTAGCATTGAATTGTGGTGTAATAAGTGTGTTTTGTTTGGTTAGAAGCAAGAAGAAACGTTGAAGGAGCTTTGGAGCCGAATACGAGATCGTAGGAGGATTGTTTCGATTGGCTAAGGAAGGGCGGTGAGTGGTTTTAAACTTGTCTTAAAGTTTGGTTCGAGTATGTGTAGTGTGCTTGTGTAAAGTGTGCTTGGTAGGCCACTTTTAATTAATTCAAGTTGTTAGTTAGCCATTGATATCCATATATGTTATTGTGCTTAATTAACTATGCTCTTGTGATCTTGGTTGTTTTGTACATGTATATTCATGAGGTGTATATATATGTGATGAGCATGAGTTATGATTGATGGAAAACGTGATGTGGTAAATGATAATTGGCACTAAATAATTACCGGTTGTAAATGATCGATCATTAGGATTAGTGTGCACACAAATTGAGTCAAAACGTACGTGGCCTTGATGGCGTTAAGTCATCAAGGAGGAGTACGGTAATGTAATATTCTACCGGAAGCTTTTATTTATTTCTACGTGATGATGAGTGGAATCCCATCCGTAGGGCATGTGGCGATGAGTGGAATCCCGTCCATGCAAGGCCGGTGATGAGTGTAATCCCACCGAGGTAAAGTGTTGTTGAGTTTTAAATCCGTACAATCGGGGTAATTCAAAGTGGCCAATTAACTTGTTCATATATTGTGATATATGGTGTTGAAACATGATTATTGATATTGATGTTTGGTGCTTAATATGAAGTAATATGCCATATTATGCCACTTGATGGACTAGCTAGGACTACTTGTGATGTTACCTATGCATGTTAGATATGAGGTTTAGGGAGTACATGCTTGAACCCTGCATTGTTGTTGATTTTCGTTTTAGAGCACCCTCACTAAGCTTATAGCTTACGCTCTCAATGTTCATCAATGCAGATCATTAACGTGGCGTTAGCTCGGAGCAAGGCAAGAAGGGCTTCCAAGTTTTGTAGCTCAAGTACGGTAGCGATTTTGTATTAGCTAGCAATGTGGCAAGGGTCTTTGTATGAGCGTGTGTGACTCATTCGATTGATGTTGTTTTGGATTGATGTTTTGGTTTGTAAGCAAGGTATGCTATGATGGATGTTGTGTGTGATAGCATGTTTTAGATGCTAGGTTGCCTTGTTTTAGTGCAAACCTCTTTAAGCTTATCATGCATCTTTTAAAGCCTTGTAGTTCTATGTATGACAATGTATGCTGAATTGCCCTTTTGGGATGCCATGTATGGATGCTTAGATTGTGTTGGAAGGCTTAAGTTGCTTGATTATATGTGTACCTCTTTGTATTGTTTAATGCCTTTTTGGTTCTTGTGAGAGCATGCTTTTATGGTTGGTTTGCCTTAGGGTTGATGATAGTGTGTTGGTTGAGGTTTTAGAGGGGTTTAGGGGCCTCCTTGTGCCCTAAATCATCTCAAACTTGCATGTTCGTAGCAGGGGGTATCGATACCCTTGGTACGGTATCGATACCACACTATTGATTTCAGGCCTCGTGTATCGATACTCGATGGAGAGTATCGATACCCTTCTTGGTCACTGATGCCGCTGCCAGTTTCGGTATCGATACTGCCTATAGGGTATCGATACCGTTATCTTGGCGTTGACCGTGGAAAGTCAACTTTTGGGAAGGGTATCGATACACTCCTTGGGGTATCGATACGGTCTCCACGGGTTGACCAAACCCTGTTGACCTAGTCAAGGGGTATCGATACACCCCTTAAGGGTATCGATACCGCCTAAATTTTAAGGTTTAAAATGGGCTTTTAATTGTTAGTTTGGGTTCGTTTGATTGCTTCGTAAATGTTGTTCCGCTGTATGATCACTTAGGATGTAACTCTCATCTAGACAAGTTAAAAAAAAATAGGGTTGCTAACCGAGGGGGAATCTTAATTGGTTTTCGCTCGGTTTTCCCCGTGTGGCCCACTCGGACCGGTCATTCTGCCAGACCGGGACGAGGGGGTTACAAAATGTGCTCATCTTCTTCACTCACCATTTTCCCCCATTTTGACGACAAGTAGAGGGTTCTCCTCTAAGTTGCTTTTCCATCTCATTTATTCTCCGTTTTTGAAGCTTTTTGAAAGGTAATTACATTTTCGACTTGTCCTCACCATCCTCTCTTCAAAAGTACACTTAGTTTTCATTTTCGTTAAGGTTTTGGAAAATAGAGTTTTTGGAGATTTTGATTAAAAAATGGTAACTTTATGTTTTTAAGCTTAATGTTTTGATTCAATGTTGTTAGTTATGAAGTCTAGGAGCTAAATGGTACCACATATGTGAATTTTGAATGGTTTTAAGCAAATTCCCGAACTTGGGTATAAATGGGGTTTTTGGAGGGTTTTGGGTGAGTTTTGGGGGTTGTTTTTTGTGGGAATTGATAGCCCAATGATAGTGCTATGGTTAGGGGTTGATTTGGGATCATTTGTGGGTGGAATGTGTGTTGGAAACATGGATTTTGGAAGGGGTATGTGGGCTGTCCGTGATTGCAAAGTATGTGGTTTGGTCATGGCTTGCAACATTGTAAATTGCGATTGAATTGTATTCCGGGTTGGTCTTTTGATGTTGGGCTGATTTGGGATTGTTTGAATTGTGTTTGAGGTTGATTAGAAGCGGGAATTTATGTTGGTGAAGCCTTGGGGACAAATCCGGAAATTGAAGACCATGGTTGCTTGGTAGATGAGCTTGGAGGTAGAGGTGAGTGGTTAAATGTTTTTAAATGGTTTTCAAGTGTTGGTTCAAGCATGTGAACTAGGTTGGGATTGGTAGACCCACCTAGAGTTGGGATTAGGGTGGTAGCCTAATCCCAAACTTTAGTTAGAGACCTTGGTTGATCTTTAAAGTGTTGAATTATGCCTCATGTTTAATCATGCTTATGGTGGTTATGCTTATGTTGTTATACATGTATGTGGAGGCATGGCTTAATGCATTGTTACATGCATGTTGATGATAAATGTGATAGAGATATACATATGTATGAAATATGATGTGATGTTTGTGTTATTGAGATGCATGTAGTGTTGACATGTGTAATGATGTTATGAGGTGAATGTATGATCCGAGGATCATGGTGAGTACATGCTAGGCATAGAAATGTGGTTTGTGCATGACGGTGAGTCATGGTGAGTACGTGCTAAGCACGGAAGTTGTTATGGATTGATATTGTGATAGATTAATGAAATGTGTAGTATTGGCACTAGTATACTTGGGTACAAATGATCGATCATTAGGATGTTTAGTGTGCACACGTGAGTCAAAATGCGCGCGTGGTCTTGATGATGGTAGTCATCAAGATGGAGTACGGGTTAGCCCGGAAATCTTCTTTTATATATTAGTCGGTGATGAGTGGAATCCCATCGACGGGCGTGAGGATGAGTGGAATCCCCTCCGCGTGAAATGAGGCGTGAGGATGAGTGGAATCCCCTCCGCGTGAACGGTGATCAGTGTAATCCCACCGTCAGGTAATGGTTTTGTTGTTGGATGTGAGTTCCAACGGTTATTCGCGTATTCGAGTCATAGCTAGGTGCCAATACGGATTGTAGTTTATGTTGCCAATGTGTGATTAGTTGGGAGCCTATGTGATTGGGATGTGTTGCTAACATGGTTTAATATATGTGATTTCATACGTTGTGGATTTAAACATGTTGAGCATGACATGATGTTGAATATGTGTTCATGCATCCTTTATAATTATGGATCGTGTGGATCGGAGGTAAGATCATGCATATTTATCTTGGTTGTGCTCGTGCTTGGACCCTGCATTGTCGAAGGTTTGTTTTATGAGCTTACCCTCACTAAGCTTTCATGCTTACGCTCTCCTTTGTTCGACAATGCAGATAAATAGCTTGTGGGTGGCAAGGGCAAAGAAAGGTCTCCAAGTGTTGCTTTGGTGAGCTCAATGTATGAATTTTAAGTGATAGAATGTAATAGTTAAGCAATGGGATAGGTGTTGTTGATTTGTGCTTTTGTTGTTGTTGTTGTGTAGGAGCATGTTAGACTCCTCGTATGTGTTTGTTAATTTGGCTTTTGGGGTGTATGCCTTGCTTGAAACCATGTTAGTATTTTGCTATCTAGAATTGCCTAAGTGTTGGATATGTTAAAGCTTAATATCTTTAATGACATGTATGGATGTGTGGCTTGAGATGTTATGCCTTGGTGTTTGGTCTCGTTTTATTGATGTTAAGGCATGCTTGTAGATTGGTTTGCCTTAGGATTAATTGCTAGTATGTTGTTGGAGGTTTTGGAGCTGTTTTGGGGCACCCTTGTGCCTTAAACCAGCCAAAACGAGTCTGCAGACAGGGGGCGTTTCGAAACGGGTCACCCTGTTTCGATACGGTCCCTTTCCTTTTGGCCAGCCGTTTCGAAACGGATAGGGGCTGTTCCGGAACATTTTTGCTACTGGAATTTTGAGAAATTGACGAGATAAAGGCGTTCCGAAACGGGCCTTTGATGTTTCGAAACGGTCAAATCTCGTTGACCACGAGAAGTTGACCGTTGGGGTCGTTTCGATACGGGTCACCCCTGTTTCGAAACGGTCTCCTCATGGTTGACCCTGGCCTGTTGACTAAGCCAAGGTGTTTCGAAACACCCCAAGGGCGTTTCGAAACGGCCTGCTGTTAAGGGCTTAAATGGGTTGTTTATTGTATCGTATTGGTCGGTCGATGTTGAATTGTTGCTTCTTCCGCTGTTGTGCTTCACATAGGATTTAATCATGCATGTAGACAAGATAAAGTTAAAAGAAATTCTCTGGGTCGTTAACCGAGAGGAACCTTAACGGGTTTCGCTTCGGTTTTCCCCGTGTGGCCCACTCGGACCGGTCATCCGACCAGACCGGGACGAGGGGGTTACAATTTTTGACGAATCTCAAACCAATAATCACCAAAAATAGCTACAAGATTTACCCAAAACGAATGGATAACGTACATAAACGTCGCAACTCTGGCGAGGAACTTAACGACGGCGGATCGGTGGTCGGTCGGTTGGGATTTGCTCGCCGTGGTGCGAGGATCCCGGATCTGGTGGTTGCGCGACCAAGGCACGATAGAGGTGACCGGAAAACGGGAAAAACAGAGGGCGCGTTGGGCTTCTCCGACGAAGCACGCAAACGACTTCCCACGGTGGACGGCGGCTGATAACCGTGAGTGGTTACCGCGGTTGCGTTCGGGGAGAGCTGGCGGACACGGTGGCAGCGGCGGTGAAGGCCACGGCCCGGCGGTGGCCGAGATCGGACATGGTGACGGCGGGGTTAGGTGAGAGGGCTCTTGGTATTCCAAAATTTCAGATCTGAAGCAATTTTCCCGATAGGTGGGGGCTTTAATCAACTTAATAATTTTTTTTTGGTATAACTAAAAAATTAATTTTATTAACAAATAGAGGGAAAAAATAACCAAGGATGATTTTTAGCACAAGCGGTTAAACCTTAGGCTCACCAAGCCTCGGGTCAAGGGTTCAAACCTCACGAATAACACTCATTTTCTTTTATTTCATTTTCCTTTCATTTTATCTAATCCTTCATCTTTTTTTGGGTGTTACATAACACATATATTATTATTAGTATTACATATCACAAGTATATGCTTGGCTCAGTGGCAAACTCGCGCGTGCTATACCCCCGAGGTCCCAGGTTCGATTCCTTCCAAGAGTAGTTTCTTGGTTTTTATTTTTCCTACTCCAATTAGGGTGACACGTGTCACCACCTTATTGGATAATTAATTTATTTTATTAGATTAAAATTAGGACTAAATTGATATATTGTATAAATATAGAGGACCAAATGTGTAATTATACCAATTTTTTTAACAGTTCTGTCAACTTTTTCGTTTTTTTTAACGGCGTGTGGCTAAAATGAAACCATTTAAATAGTTGTGCGGTGCATTTGCGGCAAAAAATAATATAGTGGTCATTTTGACACCAAACCCATAGTTCAATGGTCATCTGTGTAGTTTACCCTTTTTTTATTTAATCTTGTCTAAATGTCATATTTGAACTTATGTGAGGAGGCAAACAGCGGAAAATCAAACACAAACATGAACCAAGCAAGACAGACATTAAAAGATAATTTTTAGCCATTTTACTTCAGGTTGTTTCGATACACCTAAGGCCCGTATCGACACGGCTTCAACGGTCAAACTCCCCCAAAGTCAACTTTAAGATGTCGTATCGATACCCTCCAAGGCTGGTATCGATACGCCCTTAACGGCCAAGCTTCCCAAAATCAACTTCAAGACCGTATCGATACACATAAGGCTCGTACCGATACCCCAATTTCTCGTCAAAATCTCAGATTTCCAGTGATCCAAAATGGTATCGGTACACCCTGCGTATCGGTAAGATAGGCTTAAAACAGGGGACCGTATTGTTGGGTTGTATGGGGCTCGATTCGTTCAACCGATTATGCTCACCAAGTGGTGGAGAGGAGGATTTTTGGGTGGAATGGTTTAGGAAGCTAAAAAAAATTGACACAATGATATATAGTGGTTCAACCTTCTAACCAAGGTCTACATCCACTACCTTAGCTCCCCACTAAGGATTTCTCAATCAATCCACTATTGATTCGTCCCCTTTTCTAGGCTTAGGAGGTAACCTTTTACACCGATCAAGCTTTCTACCCAAAGCCTTGATCGAAACCCTCTTTTACAAAGAGATAACAAAGCAAACACAAATCCCTCTAATAGGTGTTTGTTTGCACACTTAAGCACTCACCCAAAACCTAAAACACTTGAGCAAATTTGACAATTTTGGCTCACTAGTGTTTGTCTATACAATAATTGACATTTTAGGCTCTAAGACAATTCTTGATCATTTGTTGATTGACAATTGAAGCATTAGTCTTTACTTGATGCTTGGAGGTCCCTTTTATACTCCCAATTGAGTTTGTAGCCGTTGCTAGCCGTTGGGATCAAATTGGAGCCGTTGAGGACTTTAATTCCCACCATAAATGCAGTTCTGCAGCTCCCCGTTTCGAAACGCTCGAAGCCGTTTCGAAACGCTCTTTAAGTAGAAAGAGCCGTTGCAGTCTGTCAGGGCATCCGTATCGAAACGCCCCCTTGCCGTTTCGAAACCCGTATCGAAACGCTATAGGCCCGTATCGAAACGCCTGCATTTAAAAGTTAGTTGGGAAAATAGCCGTTGGGGTTTATGACCGTTGTGGTCAATGCCACGTAGGCGATCAAAACGGCATAGCCCGTTTCGAAACGCTGGGCAAAATTCAAGTCCAGGGGAAGGCCGTTTCGATACTTGTATCGAAACGTTTTTACTACTGGAATCCCATGTTTCGAAACGCCCTAAGGTGTTTCGAAACACCTGGACAGGTTTGTGAAGATTGGCTTTGAAAAACATGCAAACCCTTTTAAAAACTTCCCTAAGCATAATTTCAAGTTGTTTGGACTTGGGAAATGTTTTAAATACTTTTTAAATCAGTCCAAAACATTTTTCAATTATTATATCAAAACATTAGTTCTACAATCTCCCCCTTTTTGATATAATAAAACTATCTTGAAAAATTGTTTGGGATTCTCCCCCTTTAACTTTAAAAATGTGAATAAGAGAATTAAAGATATAAATCAAATAAAGCTCCCCCTTATTCATTTGAAAATTCAATTTTTTCAAATCATTTCTCCCTCTTTTTGTTATATCAAAAAGAATTTAAAACATTAAGTTCAAAAATAAAAATAGAGGTAAAATTTGACAAAAAACACAAATTTGGTTTTAAAATGGCTCCCCCTTACTCAAAGCATCATCAAAATGTTAGTCACAACATATATGATCATCTAGTTGACATAAATAGAAAATAAAACAAATAAACACTAAAGCAACTAGATTTTTTACCACACTTGAACTCAAGGGAGGATGTGAAGCCTTCCTTCTTCAAGTGTTCATCCTTGTGTGCATGGAGCTTCCCCTCAATGTTTGACTTGTTGAACATCTCCATCACACCTAGCAAAAGACAATCAAGTAACTTTTGGTATCCAAATTGCTTTGGATCCATGAACGTTAGTAGCACAAATTTTTGACCCCTTTGGAATCCATTTTTCAATGTCATCCTTTTTAATTGAAGTGGTTAGTCCTTTTGGGACCCAAACACTTCTAAAACATTTACCATTTTTGAATCTAGGGGCACTAGATTGTCTTACATAAAAATTTGATTTTCCAAAATCATTTTTCTTTTGAAGTTCATTTGAAATCAAACCTTTTTCCTTTTTGAGATCATCAACTTCCTTTTGATGATCTCTTTCCATCGTTTGAAGCAAGTTTTGTAAGTTTAAAATTTTAAGCTCAAAATCTTTAATTTTTGCTTCAAACTCTAAATTGGTTTTAGAAAGCAAATCATTTTCGGTTTTCAACTTTAAAATCAATTTCTTATTTTTCGAAAATGAAGCCTTGAACTCAAAAACCAATTCATCGTAGGCTTCTTGTAACTCATCAAAAAAATATGAATTTGAACAAGATGAGTTAGAAGTTACCTCCCCTCATTTAGGGCCATCAAGCATAGGTGGGCTACTTCATCATCGGTGGAGTCTTCATCACTCCAAGTGGCCACATATGCTTGCTTTGAAGATGATCCCCTCTTGTTGGACTTGTGGGATTCCTTCATCTTCTTCCTCGCTTCATGCTTGGATTTTTCCATTTCACTCTTCATGAACCGGGTAAATTTGTTGAAGAGATGGGCCATCTCTTCATCTTCACTCTCCTCCTCACTAGAATCTACATGATGGCAAGTGGAGGACTTGAGAGCCATGGCACTTGCATTGATGCCAAGCCCTTTGATCTTCTTCTCTCCCATAGCTCTAATTTCTTCCCTCTTCTTCTCATCTTCTTTGTTCTTCTTCATGATTTGATGAGTGAGAAGTGACCCCATGAGTTCATCAAGCTTCAAGGTCTTTAAATTTTTGGCTTCGATGATGGCGGTCCTCTTTGAGTCCCAAGACTCAGGAAGTGAGGAGATGAGCTTTCGGACAAGTTTCTCCTCCGGAATGGCTTCTCCATAGCCCTTGAGACCATTTGTGATTGTGGAGAACCTATCAAACATCTTCTCGATGTTCTCTTCCGGATCCATCTTGAAGTTCTCATACTCTAAGGTTAGGAGCCCAATCTTGGTCTCCTTGACTTCATCGGTCCCCTCGTATGTGACTTCAAGCTTGTCCCATACCTCCTTGGCACTCTCACAAGAAGACATCTTCTCATAGATGGATGGGCCAAAAGCACAAAACAAGATGTGCAAGGCCTTGCAATTTAGCTCCATCTTCTTGCGATCGTCGGCACTCCACTCCGCTTTACTTCGTTGAGGCACGAACGGACCATCTTCAACTATATCCCATAGCTTGTAATCTCTAGACTTGATGAAGAACTTCATCTTTATCTTCCAATGGGCATAGTAGGTTCCGTCGAAGAAAGGCGGTTTGTCTATGGATTGCGCCATTTGAGCCGGTTGATGAACTAGTGATCGAGCTTGCCGGATCTTCTCAAAAGGATGTGAATCCCCTTCGATTGAGCCAAGCTCTGATACCAATTGTTGGGTTGTATGAGGCTCGATTCGTTCAACCGATTATGCTCACCAAGTGGTGGAGAGGAGGATTTTTGGGTGGAAGGGTTTAGGAAGCTAAAAAAATTGACACAATGATATATAGTGGTTCAACCTTCTAACCAAGGTCTACATCCACTACCTTAGCTCCCCACTAAGGATTTCTCAATCAATCCACTATTGATTCGTCCCCTTTTCTAGGCTTAGGAGGTAACCTTTTACACCGATCAAGCTTTCTACCCAAAGCCTTGATCGAAACCCTCTTTTACAAAGAGATAACAAAGCAAACACAAATCCCTCTAATAGGTGTTTGTTTGCACACTTAAGCACTCACCCAAAACCTAAAACACTTGAGCAAATTTGACAATTTTGGCTCACTAGTGTTTGTCTATACAATAATTGACACTTTAGGCTCTAAGACAATTCTTGATCATTTGTTGATTGACAATTGAAGCATTAGTTTTTACTTGATGCTTGGAGGTCCCTTTTATACTCCCAATTGAGTTTGTAGTCGTTGCTAGCCGTTGGGATCAAATTGGAGCCGTTGAGGACTTTAATTCCCACCATAAATACAGTTCTGCAGCTCCCCGTTTCGAAACGCTCGAAGCCGTTTCGAAACGCTCTTTAAGTAGAAAGAGTCGTTGCAGTCTGTCAGGGCATCCGTATCGAAACGCCCCCTTGCCGTTTCGAAACCCGTATCGAAACGCTATAGGCCCGTATCGAAACACCTGCATTTAAAAGTTAGTTGGGAAAATAGTCGTTGGGGTTTATGACCGTTGTGGTCAATGCCACGTAGGCGTATCGAAACGGCATAGCCCGTTTCGAAACGCTGGGCAAAATTCAAGTCCAGGGGAAGGCCGTTTCGATACTTGTATCGAAACGTTTTTGCTACTGGAATCCCCTGTTTCGAAACGCCCTAAGGTGTTTCGAAACACCTGGACAGGTTTGTGAAGATTGGCTTTGAAAAACATGAAAACCCCTTTTAAAAACTTCCCTAAACATAATTTCAAGTTGTTTGGACTTGGGAAATGTTTTAAATACTTTTTAAATCAGTCCAAAACATTTTTCAATTATTATATCAAAACATTAGTTCTACGCGTATCGATACTGCCCTTGAGCGTATTGATACGCCCTGCACAGAAAGATAGAAATTTGCAGATTTAAGCATAATGAGACTAACATAAACTCCCTAAGCAAGCATTTGACCAACACCTAAACATACATGCAACTCAAGGCAACCAATAATACTCATTTAAAACAAGTTGAACATCCAACGAGGCTAGATCATCGTAGCAAGATTTAACAAAGGTAATTATACATGCTTAACATTCACAAGAGGTCAAAAGTCAAACCAAAGCATGCTTCAACATTTTAAACATGTTAACAACAATAACAATAATATAGGAGTTTGGACAGCAACTCCCCAACACAAAAGTCTAGCATTCTCATTGGCCTAAGTATTATTACAACCATGAAAAACCATACTTGAGCTAGCAAATGAACTCCAAGGTTCCTCCTTTGCCCCACTTGCCTCCCGTAGCCACTAACAATCTGTATTGTTAGAAAAGAGAGCGTAAGCTTAAAAGCTTAGTGAGCGAAGCTCAAAATCACAACAACAATAATGTAGTTCAAAACATGTATTTAGTTTAAAGACAAAACCATTTAGAAAGAAAATACGACAAACCGAAAGCATAAGACAAAACCATGGTATGCACATGCACAACCATTCCCAGTGGGACTACACATCACCGTTCACAATAACTAGCATATTTCTGGTGGGACTACACATCACTATACTCATCTACTAGTCACTTCTGGTGGGACTACATATCACCGTATTCAACAACACACTCGCCATTAACCATCACGTGAGGCTTTAACAACGACAACAACAACATTAAAAATGAGATGAAAGCAAATCGTATTTCACCCAACAACACATATAATCACATACACCAACACTTAACGAAACACGGCAAAATTAGTTAAACTTACACTTGGGTTTAGGTTGCCCCCTAAGGCTCCATCCAAACCCCAAAAAACCTCTTTGAAACATTTTAAAGCTTCAAAACATTACCACTCACCAGCGCAATACCAAACTAGCTAACGGTCCACCTTCAAGCTTCTCCAACTCTCGGTGTAGCGTCCGAAGAACTCAAATCTTTATCTACTACTTCTACCCAAATCAAAACAAGGAGTTAATACACTTTTCAACAATCAAACCCACTGAAATCAACTCTATCAAAATCCGACAACATCAAGTTTATGATTCCTATCTGAAACTAACCAAAAGCATCCTCATTTCTACTCTAACCTCAAGTCAGCCATAACTTCATCAATCTAACATTCAAAACATGTTCAAATACCCCGAAAACAACAACCCAACACCATCAAAACATTGGAAGTCCTTCCCCACCATTTCCAAGCCAAAAACTCAAATATCCCTTATCCAACAATTACTCATTTTCTAAATTTCGGGATTTCTTGATAAACCCATTATCTTAGCATCATTTTACACCTAAAATATGATTTACAGCTCACACAAAACACTGTTTTGACCCACTTTACTTAACCCTTCAAAAACCCATTATCTCCCAAAAGAAAGAACTTGGGAAATCCTTCAAAGTTTTGAAAGGAAGTTAATAGAAAATAAGGAAATGTGTAGGAATATTAGAAATAAAGCACTTACTTTGATGAATCTTAAAAAAATGGTGGAGGTTTGATGGAGGGAAGAAAGTTAACGTGAAATGATTTTGGAGAAGAAGAAGAAAGATGTGTAGTTTTAAAATATAATATTTTATTTTAATTTAAAATTCATCTCCAAAAACTTATTTGTTACTCATTTACCAAAAAATCCCTTTAAAAATTTTCTTTTCTTCAAAAGTTTTAAAATTTGTTTATTTAAATTGTTTTACCCAAAATTAGCTTAACCCGAACCGACTTTACCAAACTCGAATATCTCTCGGGCCCTAAACTCGGGCGTTACAGAATAAATTGGCTTGGGTGATGAATTATGTACATGATGGGACATGGGAACATGATGCGTGGATGGCGCATTTCAGCCGCACATTGCGAGTGCATGAAGTGACCTAGTTGCATGAGATGATGTTGATGGTGTCGAGCTGTCCAGTGAGAGTGGGACGAGCGGACAGATTGGTGTGGTGTCCGAGCGAGCATGGTGAGTTTTCAGTCAAGGAGCTTATGCGGCTAATGTCCTCGTTTGACATAGAAAGCGGGGGTGTTGATGTTTTTTGTGATTTGTCATTTAGCAGTGCTGCCTAAGATTCAATGTTTCTTATGGTTTGTTCGATTGCAACGGCTATCGACTTTATGTATGTTGAGGGATCGTGGAATTGTGTTGAATGGTGTATCATGTGCTTGTTTTTTGTGTGGGGAAGGGGAGGATGAGGTGGATCATATACTTTATTCATGTCAGGTGATGGGCAAGCTTTGGACCCTTTTCTTTCAGTGGTGGGATTATGCGTTGGTTTGACCGCGTACTTTGGCCGAGCTGCTTTGGCAATGCTATGATGGAAGCTTAGTTGGTACGGAACGTGGATGGTAGTTATCGGGTTGCGTGGCAGTACTTTGGTTGATTTGGTTGGCTAGAAATGAGTTAATATTTTAGAAGAAAGATTGGGCTTTGAAGAGATTTTTTTCTTGGTTAAGCTTCGTCCACTGTATTGAGTTAAAGCTGCTGAGTTGACACATGTGATTCTTGAGTCAAGTTGGTGGAATTGTTTGCGCCTATGTGTGCCGTAGACAAGGGTTGGGTTGTCGCATGTCGGGATTGCTTGGATTCCACCTTTGTTGGGCACATTGAAGTTTAATGTGGACGATTCTGCGCGGGGTAAACCGAGACCGGCAGGATGCAGGGAGTGTTGCGCGATGCGGAGGGCACGATGTTAGCACTTTTCTCATGTCCTTTGGGAGTTATGGATTCGAACATGGCCAAGCTCCGGGCGATTGATTATGCTTTGGAAATATTGACTCATTCATCTTGGCGAGCGATGTCCATTATTATTGAATCAGACTCTCAGATAGTGATTGATTGGGTCCTCTAATTTTCGAGATGACCTTGGCGTTTGTGGTTTTGGTTTAACATGATTGATGAGGCATGTCGAGTGTTGTCTAGCGTCTGTTTTCACACGTCTTTTGGGAGGCCAATAGCATGGCGGATGCATTAGTGAAAGGAGGTGTGGATCGTACCTCGTGGTTTCGCGTCGTTTCTTGAGGTGTTTTGTTGGTGCTCGATTGTTTGTTGAGTGTGGTGTTTGGGGTTGTGCCTTCCATGGTCGATTGTGTTGGTATGGGGTGTGTATTGCAGTTGGACATGTCAATTTGTGTGGTGTTTTGTTTTCCTTTTCTGGCTTCATCACTGAGGGTACTCATTTTCTTCATTTTAGATTAGGGAGGTTTTTAAGGAGGCCTTCGGTGATGTTTGTATGATTTTCTACCTTAATAAAATCATATTGGTTATTCGATCAAAAAATATCATCTTTTAACTTATTTCTTATTAAATTTTATATTTTATAATATGAATTACCAAATCCGAATGAAATGAGAACAAAAATATCACTCAAAACATAAAGCTAATAATAATAACAATATATATGTTTATGATTAATTAAAAATATTAAGTTTGATATAACTTGTGTTACCAATGGTAACCAAGTAGAAATCATGATGTACCAAACTTTATTAGATATGTGTTTGTATTTTAATGGAGAAGTGATCTGATTGTAACTAAAACTTTATCGAATGATATAATTTTAGTTTTTAATAATTTAGTGACCAAAATATAACCATTAATAAGTAACATCTACCGTATTTTACCATAGATTAAAATGGGTCTGTTTCATAAGTTTGAATTACAAGCGAGTGTAGTCAAAATTGTATTTGTTTCGTCATATTTATGTGAAATTTATTAAATTTTGTAGAATTATTTTGATAGAATGGTTTTTGTTTTAGGATTTTAATCATTTTAGTTCTTGAATTTTTATGGTATCTTTTTTTAATATTTAAACATTTTAAATTGATCCAAATGTGACTAACAAAAACGATATGTTAAGTTGATGTCAATTATTTTATCATTTTCTATTATGTCATGAAAAAATAAAAAATAAATTGCAAAAAGGGGGGGGTTATGTTGGTAATAGGATTGGTATTTCAATAATGACAAAATAATTATTTTCTGATTGAATTGTTTATGTTGTGATACAAAATGAATAAATAGATGATTGTTTCGTCACATTTGAGGCAATTTCATAAAAAAAACATAAAGTTTAAGAATCATAAAAGACATAATAAAAGTTTAAGAGCTAAAATAATTAAATTAGTAGAGTTGAGCACGAACCAACTTGTAGGGAAATTTGTTATGATTATTATTTTTTACATCATCAATTTAATGCATTTAAATGTGGATGTGGTTTACTGTTTCCTTGATTTTATAATTTAGGTAAACAAAATATTTTCAGAAAATTCATTTGATGCACTTTGCGGCTGTTGCATATGTTGGGGAAAGCACACTTGACCCTCTCAAGTAAGTTCCCTTATGATTTATAATTAGCAGAGTTAATATGGGCTAGATGAGCATGAGATTGCTCATTTTGACAAGTGCTTATTTGGTTGAAGAACACAACTAATCTTTTGACATTTAAGATTAACTCCTCAATCTATTCAGAAGTTTTTGCATGATTTAAACTAATCTTCAAATTATGTTATTTATGGTATATATTCCCATGATTTGTAATTGTAGGTATTATCGCAACATTACTTCAAACACCTTGGTGGTCCTAGAGTCGATGGCTTTTGCTTTTTATCCCTTCACATGTTTAACAATGATGCCTTTTCTCAAGCGAAAAGTATATTTTTTTTTTCCTTCATGATATTGAGTTTGAACAGATTTCTTTTAGGATGTAATAAAATGGCAATGAACCGAATGCTTATGGCTTTCCATTTGATTTTAATACCAAAACTCTACTAGTCTACATGATTAGCTTTAAACTCATACATCAATCTACTTGAGCGCATTCCTCCATCAACCAATCAGCAAAACATTGGGTTAAAGTTCTGGTTTTTGGGATTTAAGGTTTATGCTTTCGTGATTTCTTTGCTTAGAAAGTTTCGAACGCCGGGGGAAAAGGAGGAAGCATGGTCTTTCAAATCCATTCACTTCTATCAGAGCTTTCAAAGCCTCATCAAAATATCCTTAAGACCAAACAACTCCACGCTTTAATCTCCAAAACCCACCTCTCCCTTGACCCATTCTTCTCAACCAAACTCCTCAGGTTCTACGCCCTCAACCATGACCTCCGATCCGCCCGTAACCTGTTCGACAAAACACCTCAAAGAAGTGTTTTCCTTTGGAACTCCATTATTAGAGCTTACGCACAAGCTCACCGCTTCAACCATGCCTTATTATTGTTCAACGACATGCTTGCATCGGAAACGAAACCTGATCATTTCACTTACGCCTCTGTCACACGTGCCTGCTACGACAACTTCGATTTGGATGGGATGAGACTTGTTCATGCAAGAGTGGTTCTCTCGGGATTGGGATTGGATTCCATCTGTGGTAGTGCACTCGTGACTGGGTATTCAAAGCTGTGTCTTGTTGAAGAAGCAAGCAAGGTTTTCCATAGGATTCCGGGGAAAGATTTGGTTTTGTGGAATGTCATGGTTTTGGGATACGGAAACCGCGGTCTTGTAAACAAAGGGTTAGAGTTGTTTAGTTGGATGAGACATATGGGTCAGAAGCCTGATGGGTATACTTTGGTTGCCCTGACAACAGGGATAATGGATTACGGCTTGTTGAGTGTGGGTCAAGGAATCCATGGTTTTTGCTTGAAAACTGGTTTTGATTGTACCGTTCATGTGGGAAGTTCACTTGTAAGCTTGTATTCGAGGTTTAAGTGCATGGATTCAGCAAATACTGTGTTCCGTAGTTTGATTCAACCGGATTTAGTTGCATGGTCTTCTTTGATAACCGGGTATTGTCAATGTGGGGATTATGAGAAAGCATCCTTCTACTTCAGGAAACTGAACATGGAAAAGGGTAAAACGGCAGATTCCATTTTGATCTCTGCTGTACTGGCTGCTACTGCTCAATCAGCAGATGCAAGGTTTGGCATTGAGATACACGGTTATGTTGTTCGACATGGATTCGAATCGACTGTCATGGTTTCCTCTGCTCTCATACACATGTATTGCAAGTGTGGATTTGTGGACTTGGGGATCCGAGTTTTCGAGACTATGCCGGAAAGAAGTGTAGTATCTTACAATTCTCTTATATTAGGTCTGGGGTTGAATGGGCTTGCTTTCAAGTCATTCAAGATGTTTGATGAAATGCTAGGGATCAACCTAAAACCCGATGATTCCACCTTCTCTGCCCTCCTTTCTGCTTGTTGCCACGCTGGTCTAGTTGACGATGGTTGGGAAGTTTTGAGGAGGATGGTATCTGAGTTTTCCATCCAACCTAAAACCGAGCATAATGTTCACATGGTAAAGCTTCTTGGTATGGCTGGGAAAATGGAAGATGCATATAATTTGATCTTGTGCTTGCCCAAGCCAGTCGACTCGGGTATCTTGGGTGCACTGCTTTCGTGCTGTGAAGTTCACGGAAATTCAGAGTTGGCAGAAGCTATATCCCAGCAACTAATGGAAAACGAAGCCCAAAAGAGTGCTTACAGAGTTATGATTTCTAACATTCATGCTGTTCATGGGAGGTGGGATGTTGTACAGACGTTAAGAGATGATATGACAGTAAGAAAATTTCCAGGGCTTAGCTGGATTGAAAGTGGAAACACAAAGTTTTAAATGACTGGTCCAATCTCTTATTATCATATCAGCTCAACATGGCAGCTTCCTTCTAAAGTAAAATGATGAAATTAGGTGAGATAAATTTGTATTTTTAAACTTATATGGTTGATTAATGAAGAGAATAAGAGGAAGAAAAGGACAACTTATTGGCGATGTTGTCGGTCTCCTCTTCTTGGCCCTAAATTTTAGATGGAATGCGAAAACAAGAGAATACACTGGTTGTGGTAAAACCCACGCTTGATGATGAATAATGAGATGTGAAAGTGATTAAATTAACGTGAAATGAGTATTAAAATATGGCATTAATGAATAGAATTAGTGTTAAACTGACGTGATAGCCAACAACACCATATTGACATCAATTGCTACTATATTTTATTAATAGTTGAATATATAATGATAACAAGTGGTTACCAATTTCTCGGGAAATATTTTCCTTACAGTAAGATCACTTTACAATATTCATGGTTATTATTCAGCAATGGAAACGAGATTTAATTATAAAGTATGAACTTGGACTGGACAATTGAATAATAATACAAAAACTGAAATGTGTTACATGACTTAAATATTGCTATAAATGATGATTTAGGTATCTCGTCACTGTCAAATCAGCGTGATGAAGTACAGACCATACAACGAAAACATTCTCACATTCCCATATCGGCCAATATAATTGCTCATCACTTAGCAGATTGGGCATATGATTCACACACATGTCATTATTTCTATTTTGATTGCCTTGACTGTATTCAATCACTTGTAATTGATGATTCCATTTCTAGTTGAGTAATGTATGCGAATTAAATGTATATTAAAGCTCAATTGTGAAGTGTATGTGGAATACTTGGATGTTATACATTGATTGGTATGACATGAAATTACATAATGTTATGTTTCATGTACATGCACCCTTGAGAACACCGCTGAGTTTTATAGCTCAACGTGTAAGTTTATTTGTGTTCAGGTGAATCCTGATTAGAATCAATCGAAATTGTAATATTGAAGGAATAAGAAATCTCAAAACTTGGCATGGGAACTTCATTTTGCATAGTTGTTGGGTTTTTTTTTCAAGTTTAAAAACGTAATAATGACCATATTGGTATTATTATTTTCTACCATTTGGGACTTGTATGCTTCATTTTGGTAGGCTTTGTAAATTAATTTGTGTGACTGACCAGTATGAACTTGTGTCAAGTATATTAGTGAGCACGCTTAACTCTTGATTAGTTGAAACTGGTATGTTTGGTTAGTGTTTTTCAAAGTATAACGACAACAAAAAAGTGATTAAATAAGTAAAAGTGGGACATACATTTGAAAAATAAGACAGATGGAGTGTGAAATATTACTACAGTCCATGGAAATGGTTTGAGGTTTAGGGTTGATTATTGTTGGGAGAAATAGAGTGATGGGGCGATGCATTGACAAGTTTAAGGATGGAGATGAAGGAAATGAGAAGCATGAATGCCAGAGCTAAAAAGGAGGCAATGAGAGCTCCGCCACCACGGTCACAATATTCCCCAAATTTGTCACAGATCTTGTCCCACCTCGCATGAGAATTACCATTCTTCCCCAGCTCCGCCATGAACGCCGCCGCATTCGCTCCACCGGATACTAACGCCACGTTCAGCTGCCCCATTCATGCATCGTCCACCCACCCATCACACAAGCAGTAAAAAATAAGTGGTAAAATTAAGGTACTACGTATAAGTTATAAGATATATAAACAAAAGCAAGCTAAAGCATGTAAAAGTAAAAGGATGACATAATGTTAAAAAATATCTCTAACGTTTAACTGGATAGATATTTTAGTCCATATTCTTATCAACATTTTATTTTAGGAATGACTCATATGTTAAAGAAAACTATTAGTCAACTAATGATAAACAACCTAAAATAATTTGACAGAATGACAGGTCAACATAAAAACGATTTTCTCTTTTTTATAAAATTATTTTTTGACCGATATGTCATTCGGTCAAGTCAATATCTTTGTCTATATGATATTGTTATATCAGTATCAACTGTCATGTAAGTTTGTCACGTCATTTACGGCTAGTTGACTAACATACTTCATCCACAGAGAGGTTATTTTGGCCTAAAATGAAACGTTGAGTGTTAAAATGATTAAAAAATATAGACCAAAGCGAATATTCAGTAAAACTTAGAAACACTTTTTCGCACTATGCCTAACAATCGTATCCTTCCCGGCCTACCATGTCCAAAATAGCAACCATGGGAAAGCGGAAACCCTTGTAATCAAAGTTGCCCCCCAACAAATCCAGCATTATCATCACCAAGTTATGGATGCTGACCAGTCCATTAGCTATAACAAAGAACCTGCATGGCATGCAAAATATATGTACATAATGAATGAAGGGAAAGGAATGAATATGACAAAGAGTTAGGTTTCTTACACAAATGCTGGGGTGTGGTTAAACTTGGCAGTGAGAGAAAGCTTGAGAGGGGTGGTTCCAATGGTGGCGACCACAAAAGTTTTGGTTTGTTTATTAAGAGCCATCACAAGAGTTGCGGCTGCTGCGGCAAGAAAGGCCAGCAATCTTAGCCCCAGCAAGGTCCATCTACTCCTTGGTTTAGACCAGATGCTCCCAATCAACATGGGTGATTTCTCTCCACTTTGTAGAGCCATGCGAGAAGGGAGAACCAGAGCTAGCTTGATGGAGGTTCATGAATCACCAGGTTTATCCATTTATAAAGGTTAAAAGAGTGTCGTACGATATCACCAAAGCAAATGGTTGAGTCCAACAATTAACCAAATTAAGGTTGGGTGGTCTAACCAATAACCATCCACTTTTACCACTTTAGATAATGTAGGTGTTGGTAGTTGTGAATTCCTTTTTCTTTTCTGAATTACACTAGTTGTCAAATCTTTAAATCTCTCTTATTTGCTACCCTTAATATATGGGTTGGTGAAGAATTTGTCAATTGCATGGATATAATATAAGGATTATTATCCCATATACATGCGGTAGAGTTTTAAGGTTTAAAGATTTAGTTTATGGTGTAGGGTTGAAGGAATTAGATGTAGAGATTTAGAATTTAGAGGTTATGGTTAGGATTTAGGTTTTAAGGTAATATGTTGAAGATTTAGGTTTTAACTTATAACACTAAATTCTAACTCCTAAATTCTATTTAGGGTTACTAAATTCTAAACTACTAAACCTAAGTTCATAAGCCCTACACCGTGAACTAAATCTCTAAGCCCTAAAACTATGCCACTATTAGAAACTAAAAATTTCCGACGCCAGTGTATCAAATAATTATTTATAATATAATAGTAAAAAAATACAAAATATATAGACTATTATTTGGCTATTAGGGAAGAATAATTATGTATTTTGTTAGTTTTGAAATTAATATATGCAAATTGTTCAAACACGTTTTTAATTCCCAAAACTTGTTTGATGAATTTTTTTATTAAATAGAGAGATGTTATATTCTCATGCCGAAATCTAAATCTATATAAGATGAGATAATATGAGTATTCTTAGCCACTAAGTTAATTAGTGGATCTCTTGTTGATGTAATTTTTTACCATTCAATAAAATAACTGATTAAATTTTGATAATAGTGCATGCAATTTTGCTCATAATTATTTGGCTTAACAGTCAAATTATACCCTTTTTTAAGTTAGGGGCTTAAATTTTGTTTTGGGTCAAATAAGTACCTAACGTTTTTAAAGTTACTTAAATAGGTGTCCTGCCGTTACAATCTGTTAATTTTCACCGTTATCTGACATATGTCATCTTCTTAAATTTCTGAAATTATATTTAAAAATTATTAAAACAAAATAACCTCAAGTTTCACAAAATTGCCCCAAATTTTAAAATCCCTAACACCCCCAACCGATTGCCACATCGCCGCCCATAACATCCGTCGTCGGACCATCACAACCATTTACCCCGTCATCTCGTCGCTAAAAATTGACTGACGCCGTGAGAAACGCCGAAATCATCGAATGGTTCATTTAAATAATTCACGATGAACAGTGGCATAACGGACAATGAACGGTGTGTGGATCATTTAGCGAGAGGAGGGCGCTTCATTTCGTCGCCGGAAACACAACCAACGCTAGTGCGATTAGCTGGACTTGTGGGTTTAGGGATTTTGAGACTATTTTGAGAATATTTAAAAATTTTAGGATAATTAAAAAAATTCAGATTTAATTTTTTAAAAAATAAAATTCAAAATTTTTTTAATATTGTCACGTGTTTGATTTTGATTGGATAACAAAACAAATTAACGTACATCACAGCCAAATCTTAAATGAGTCACAAAATAAAACGTTAGACACCTATTTAGCCTAAAATATAATTTAGGCACCTATATAAAAAAAAGGTGTAATTTAGACACTTAATTGAAGGTTAAGTCTAATTCTTTATTTGATTTCAATGAGACAATTAGTAAAATGTATAAACTTTGAATTATAACAATTAATAGAATGTATAAATTTTAAAAACTAAAAAATGTTATTATACAAAATTGCATTAGACAACCGTCTCAATTTTAACTATAAGAGTTGTGGAAATATTTTTAATTGAGCTGACTTGTTTGTTACGAAACTCATAATTAAGTAATAATGAGTGCATTTTACCCTAAAATAAAATAAAAACTAAAACATGCCACAATAAAATGCCCCTTCTAAAGAATTCAAATAAAACAGGCCATGCCATAAGGGTAACTTTATTGAGAAAAGAAAAGAGAAATCATATTTAATTGCTGAAACATCATATAGCAACCCAGTTGAATGCGAGTTAATAAAATGTTGTTCTACTTGAAAGTGTCCTGATATTTGCAGAGTTATACCTTATATGCCCATCTACACTTTGTATATATTTCATGGATCCTTCACATTCCTCAAAATTTGTAGTTAGTTATACCCCCCAGCCCCATCCGACTGTTAAATTCAAATTCAAATTTATCTATTAATTTGTGACAGGGGGCTTACTTCTATTCCACTCCCATATAGCTTTGTATTGGCATGCATAAACTTCTTGCTCCCCAAGATCGTCATCCTTGGGTTGAATGCCCCTTCTAAAGACGGCAATCTGTGAAGCATATCCCGGTTCCTGGTCTGCAGCACCACCAACCCCACTGAACTCAACACTATAATTGTGTCTAACAGCTAACTCGGATGCCCACTGTTTGAATTGCTCCCTCGTCCACTCAAACTTGTGGTCATGGTTGCGAAATCTGCATGACTGTGACTGGATCTTCTCCTCTGGATCATCTTCTTGGCTCGTTAGATTGGATTTCTGGAGTATAACATTGTATTCATAGTTGGGAGTTGAAACAATAAGAATCCTTGGACGAAAAGAACTGAGCACAATGTCACCAAACAGACATGCCTGGTCCTCCTCCATATGTTCAATCACCTATTCATTTTCAAAATGTAAGCTGCAATCGAGAACAATCGAAAGGAAACTGCATTCTTCTTATTGTTAAGACCAACATGATATGATTAGCTTTTCAATACTAGGGTAGAAGATATGCTGCCATGGATGTTGTTCATACTCCAATCCAATAAAAAATCATCTTGGATAAGTTACAGATTTTCACTTCCATATAATTTATCTTAAACCCAAGAAGCTGGAACTAGTGGCTGTTGCATTCGCATTCAAGGATCACATAAGCATTGGTTTCTGCACCAATCTTATACGCCAAATCTTAGGACCTCAAGAATTTTGTCCTAGGAGTTACATCCATGACTTATGCTTAGTTACAAGGCCCAAAGAGCTTCAATATATAAAGTTATGAAAAATTCTGACTAGTTCTCAATAAAAAACCTACCATCAAAATCTTCCAAAGTTAAGCACAACCAGTAATACGGCACAACAAGAAGAATTATTTAAGGTTTTCTGTAAATATCCTCATCCGGAATCACATATTTCCATTCCTCAATGCAACTACTCTTTTAAGAAATCAGCAATCAAATATATACTCTGAGTAGTCGGTTAATTACTTGGTCTTTCAACAACAATGCAAGGGAATACTTTCTATAGTCAGGTCATTACTTGGTCTTCTGATAACAGTGTAAGCCCATACGTAGGCAATGAAGCAATGATTTCTATTCATTCCTTTCCTTTGGCCAATTCAAGTACCGTGTCCCATTGGGATTCATCTTCCCAACAAGTATCCACAAAATTATAGTGTTTGATATCCATTTCAAACATCTTTAAAGCCATCAATTCACCATTCAATCTATCACCAGTGTTGTTAAGAACACAAGGTGCAATGTAGGCACTAAACCATTAAATCACATGAGGCATAATGCATAAAGAAGCATTTCCCTAAGTAAGACACAATATGTATACGCGAGTCTTCTTAAATATGTGTCTATGCAGATAAAACAAGAATAAGAAACAGTAAGTGCAAGCACAGTTTCTTAAAAACACAGTCCACATGTTAGAAGTATAGTGCATCACCAATGTAGCATCAATTATCAATGGTTTGCAGGCAAAGTTTCATTAAAAGGGTTAGTTCTAAATACCTCTAAGCATGTGCCAAGATCAAATCCACACAACCGAGAATCAAAATCTGTGATAGAACCATCATAGAGAATAGCAGATTTTATACTCCTACACGGTGCATCAGGATCTGACTTCATGACTAGTTTTGAATGAAGAACCTGTGCAATGAAGATATCAAAGATATTTAGCAACCACACATTTTAACTTTGTGAAAAAATAATATAGCACACAGATAACGTGATTTAAAATCCTTGTCCACACATTTATGCAACAATGGAATAATTTAATTTTTCATATCTTTCAAATAATGCTAAAAATGACCTACTCAAGTTCATTTGGCCATATGTAAACCCAAAATACGCTGGAACACACCTTTGCTGCACGGCTAAGGCTCTTCTGTGAAATATCAACTCCAGCAATTGTTTCCAAAGAAGTTGGATACTCCAACAAAGACTCCAGTAAACTACCAGAGCCACATCCAAAATCAACCTACAACAGAATATAGCATGATCTCACGCTGAACTTGCTATTATCAACACCAACAAAAAAGAGGAAACAAGACAAATACCAAAGAAGTAACACAAGATTCTTTAATCTGTCGAACTGCATATTCTACACGTTGCTTTGAAAGTGGTGGGCTGAAAAGTGCCTGCTCCATTCTGTCTTCTGGGGGTTCTGTCACTCGCAACAAGATGATTGAGTACTCCAAGCAGCAAGCTTATGCAAAGAAAATCATGCATAGCCAATTAGATCTCTCAAACAATTTAAAGCAAAATGCCACAAAAGAATTTAATAAGCTCCATTTATGGATACTAATATTTGTTGCCCACATGAATGCTTCAAGTAAATTATATATTAAACATATAGTTGCAATTGTATATACAATTGAAGTCAATGAAGTGCATATTAACTGACATAAGCATTAGTAAAGTGTAATATATTACACTTCCCCTGCTGACCACAAACAATTTTTAATCCAAGTGATTCATTCATTCCACATGCAATACAAAGATTTAGACACTACTAACGCATTGCAGGCAATCCGCATTCCTGGTCAAGACAAGGAAATTTATCAACTATTATTAGCATTTAAAAAAGTGTGTTTACTCACGTGAAGATAAGAATGCAAGAGCATTTGCCGAATCCTTAGCTGCAGCCAAAACCAAATCTTCAGGAGGCAACTCTGTATAGAAACAAGCAGACTGGCCAACAGACATCTGGGAGACAACAGCTTCAAGACAGGGAATTACTGCTCCAGTCCCCATCTCAAACTCAAAGTCCTCAATACTTTCAAGAAGCTCCTTCCGAAGTTCATCACCTTTTGTCACCAAAGATACAGAATAACTTACACACAAAAGGGATCCGCTAGATGGACAAAGACCAGAATCTGGACCCTCTATATCTACAGAAGTAGCAACATTTTCCACCACATCATACGACTCAGGATCTTTCCCTCCCAAAGTGTCATTCTTCTGACAGTTATAAACAGATAGGCATTGTACAACTTCCTTGGAAAAATTTTGTGGATAAAATTTAATACCAAAGACATTGGCTAATTGTTTCTGCTTCTCTAAAGGCATAGCTGTGTCCTTAAAATATGTGTTCAACCATGATAAAACTTTTAAAGAAACACTCTGGACAGCATCATTTTGCTTCTTATACAGAATATTGGGTGCACACTCCAAAATCAAAGCTCGACACCTAGAGTATATTTTTACTTCACAAGTAAAACTGCTTCCAAATACCGTAGATTTTGCATCAACAGCACCATTTCCATTGGCATACTCTCTCTCTTGCTCAGCTGTTTCTGGAACCTCAGGTTTCTTGTTTGATCTTGACAACTCCAATGATGCTTTTAAAGGACTATTTGAAATGCAAAAGGCGGGTTCTAATAGACGGTACTGGCGACAGAATGAACTGAGAATTTCTCTCGGGAAGGAACCCTTCCAGTTTGTCTTTGTAGTAAATGTAAGGGGCAACTCAGCAGCAAGTATTGCCTCTCTGGACAACTTGTAAACTCCATTTGGTATTTTACTTATAAGCATCCTGCATAAGTCCATCCAAATAGATTATACAGTGAGCAGTGACAAACTCAAGAGATGCATCAAACAAGAAATATCACTAATGACAGATAACTTATTGAATAAGCAGCCATATTGCAGCAAATTAAGGTTGTGTGGCTTGATTATCAAGGGCTTGGCTCCCCCATGCAGAGAGAATACCCCTCAGTCCCACTTCTTCCAACAACTTGACACTTCATCACCAGTCAATGAAGTTTTCATTGTGCTTTACTGTGTAACTGTGTTAATGAAAAGCTTTCCAGTGCAATTGGCACCTTACTCCTTTGTCTTTAATGAAATTAAATACTTGGAAAATTTTGCCGCAGCACAAGCATAATAAAGTGGTTTGAGGAAATTAATATTGATATTCCATTTAAATATTTAGATATTGATGATTTAGAAAAGGAGTTGATTAATACAGATAGTGGCTGGTAGTTTCTATAAATTCAAAAGTTAATCCCTAGGCTGTAGGATTAATTTTTTATTTCATATGTGCTTGTTTAAGTAGTTTGTTTGTTTAAATAAAGAGATTAGAAAGATTGTTTCCTAATCTGTAGTTCTATTTTTCCTTGATTTAGGGATCTGTTTGTTAAAAGAACTGAGGATCATACCTGTTGTCATATTTCTCCTCTATATTCAATCAGTGTTTTTTATGAAAGTAAGAGAGTTTTCCTCACTGAAACTCTTTACTTTCTTTCTAAGGTCAATGCATTAAGGTAGTATTGTGCCTACAATTGCATAAGCTTGAAAGATGACATGGGAAGACCAATCACTATCTGGAACTATGAAATTTCCTATGGTTTGATCTTGAATTCTATAACAGAAGGCACTTCAAAAGAAAAGATTGAGCTTTTCAAATTCAAACAAATCAAGGTAAGACATACTAGCAGTCTTTTAAGCTGGGGGTCATTAGTACCCATGGGTTTCACAAGTCCTGTGTACTAATTTGAACCCCCCCCCCCCCCAAATAGAAAAGCTTTAACAGATGAAATAGTATCAGAAGTTTATATGCGAATGAAGAAGAAACCTGTAATATGATTGCAAGGTGACATCTTCATAAAAAAGATCTTGGCCTTTCCAAGTGTAACCAATGGAAGCCAAAATTGAATCACCATATATATCTTGGCCACATATATAGGTGGCCCTTGCATTCAAAGGTCCTTCAAGTGTAACAGCTTTAGCATTTAAAAGATCTGATGACATATCCAGCGGATATGACTTTGGAGCCGCAAAGTAAAATCTTGTTTCAGACGAAGCTTTACCAATACTCCTGTTGAGAACTAATGACAGTTAGTTCCTTACAAAAGTAATTTGACATGATTAAATAATAGATCAAATTTTGTCTAATATATAAATAAATATATTATTTATAACATGAAAGGTTATTTGACGTTAAAAATGGAAATTAACATGATTTTTTTTATATTGATAACAATTGTGAAAATGTACGATTAATAAGACAACATAAGTAGTGCATAAATAGATACCAACATACCTTGAGATCAAAACCATGTTGCCATCTGATAATCCAAGCTTTTGTGCAATAACATCAAGGTAATAACCTGTTGTTGAAATATTAAGAACCACTGGTTCAACACCCTTTTCAGGTGAACATGGTATATATGTGGCCATAATTGTTATGCATTCTGCGACATCAGACTGTTGAGATATTGATGATTCTATGACATCAGGAGGATAAGGATCTTTCCTCCAAATCGAAAACCGTCCCTCGGGGCTAACAACCAACTCTTGTAATCCAGCAGCAGCTCTCATAATATATGATAAGACCAAGAAAGGATGAGAGTCCACAGTGGGATTAATTATTTTGCAGAGATTATTGGGTTTTCCGTCACATATAGCAATAACAGAAGCAGGAACTGAACCATTAGCATCCCCAATTCTGCGTAAAGCTGCTTTGAAGTGACTGCTCAGAGGATGAAGGGCTGAAAGGAACTTATTCAATGATGAAAAAATAAAGTCAGAAACTACCAGAATGAAAAATGATTTAATTTAAAGAAATGGGATTATTCCCTTATAATATTAAAAAACTAGATGAAATTAACATTAATGCATGATAAAGATGAAAACATCTTCATAAACAAGTAAATAAAGCTGAGTCAAGAAAAGCTGCCCATTGCAACTAAATATTTTGTTCTCGTAGAGAGGACAAGCAGAAAAGGCCAGGTGAAGAAGAAAACTATTCTATTGAACTTGCTTGGTGAAGATGAATCAGGAAGCAATGAGTTCGTTTAAAATAAAACTTTCACACTAACTCATTCAAATTTGGACAAAAGTCAGGATAAGTTAGCTTCCCCCAAGCTCCCGGCAAGCAAGGGTAAGATAAATGTCATACACTGTTATCTACAATCCTTTTTTCTATTCTAGTCGTAAGTTGTACAGTTCAATGCGAACAAATGATTACTTGTTGTACAGTGAAACAATAATAAAAGCCCACAGACAATTCCATGTTTACATGCGTTGTGATTATTAGTTGTGTATAGTTTGAGGGGAAAAGTAGTAGCATAAACATACATGATATATACACCCCCACCCCCAATTAATGCACTTTGAAACGCACAAATCCACACTCCATTACTGACACACGCCAAACGAAAATAAGTCCACCAACCTCATTCGAGAATATATATTTGACGCGAGCAATCAACTCTCTCCATGCTTCCTCTGCAGTGGGACTATCTGCAGAAGGATTTATCCCAAGCTGCAATTTTAAAATAAAAATTAAGAAGATTAAGAAGATGAAAATAAGAAGTGACACTTCAATTGAGATTGAATGGAAAATAGGAATCAGGAAAATTAAATAATAATTAGATATCTAGAGGGGAAAAACAAACTTAAAAGATTACTCTCCAGTATACACAAATTATAGAACTGTAAAAGCTTAAAATAAAGTAGGATCACGTCATATCTATGTTTAATTCAAGTTTTATTCAAACAAAAAAGATTACTCTTCAGTTCACATTATTCATTCCTGAAAAGAAAAAAGATAACCGGTTACATCCACACATAGACTTATATATCCCAAAGCTATTATAAACTCAAAGATACAGAACAAGGGTCTCAATACTGTAATGCGTACGATAAGATGGCATTGTACCTTGACAGTAGCACCATGAAATAGCTTAAAAAATTAACAATTTATTAGATCGTGCAGAAGTGTATGGAAATATGTGTACAAGTTAAATGCCAGCTCCAAAAGCTAGAGGAGTTGATACCAGATCACAAAGAAATTGAGATGCTCAAACAAGATTGAAGTTCCTATGTTCCTTGTAGGAAATAAGGTTACAAGCTTCCACAGTGCAAAGTCAAATTTGAGTAGTGACAAATCCTTGCATTACCAGGAAATTTTTTGAGATATTTATTTGAAAATGAAAGCAGAACTAGATGAGGATGAAGAAGAAATCTTATGTATTATTATCAAAGAAAGCAGATAATATATCAAAGTTTAATAGGATGACAATATGATAGCAACCTCTAATGAATAAAGAGTTCAAAGGTAATGTCAGGCAGGTGAGCAGCAAGGTTCAAGACTCCGAAAAGGATTCAGACTTGAAGAAACATATTCAGAAAAATGAAAGAAAAAACAAAACCACCAACAACAACAGGATATTGCAGCCGCTAACAATCATTTACATGGTTACAAATAGACAATGGCATTAGCCTAATTAATTTTAAATATAAAAGGATTCAGACCTGAAGGAACATATTCAGACAAAAAGAAGAAGAAAAAAACATCGACGACAATGGTATTAACCTAATTAATCTTAAATATCTGTGCAACAGAAAGTTTGGACGGAATTAACAAGAAGATGGTCTAAGATAAAAGGTGCATCAATTGATATTTTCTTGAGATACATCTGGAAGAACATGTAAAAATCAGAAATTTCCAAAATGATAAGAATCCTGCCTTATGTTTGAATACATAATTGTACTCTTTTAAACTTCAAGAGCCGAAGCAAGAAAATTGACTATAGTTCAAGGGGAAAAAATATAATTTTTTCTGAAATTAACTCAAAATATCATCAAATTTTTCATCAAGAAAAGCTTACTTCAAACTAATGGCTTTCAAGCTACAACCCTGTAACCCTAGCAACCAAGGAACACCTGTTTAACTGTACCAAATAGCATGGTGATTTTTTTTTATTGAGTTTCACTATATATATTCCAAAGACTATCACCAAAACTCACAATAAAGCAAACAATGCAGCTACTAACACGTATATCAAACTAGAATTATAAGGAAACCAGTATGGTGAGCAAGGCGATGAAAACCTTTTCCAACGCCATCTGAGCCGCAGACTGCTCAGCATCTTTCTTTTTCTTAAAGGACCCAGACACAACAGTAAAATCTGAGAGCTCCAAGGTACAGCGATAAAGGCAAGGCCCCTTCTGAAGGATTGCCAATCCTGGGCATTCATTTTGAGTAGGTTCCTCTACTTCCTCTACCGTAAAAGAAGCTTTGCCTCCAAACCTTTGGTGTATAATAGCTTTAGGCGTAAGCGTTGGCTTCCTTACTGCCTGTGCCAACGATCCTCCAGTTGCCATGCGACCTCCAGGTGTTTGAATAAATCAATCTGAAAAACAAAACAAAACAAAACCTGAAAAACTTCAGTAAAATCCCACGTATGCAGATAAAATGGGAAGAAGAACAACTCAATCAGAGTTGCATTTAACCAATGGCACAAACTAAATCATAAACCCCAAACCCTAGATTAAAAAAGGAAAAAAGAAAAACAGTAACATAACCACATTCCACGATCAATTAATAAAATCATAGAAAATGAAAATGTAGAAATGATGAAAGACCCGATAAATTCTTGAAGTGTTGATGACTGAAATCTATTGCGTTAAGAATGTGAAGCTAATTCCAACTACAGAATCAAATTGGTTCAGCAATTATCGAACACAGAGATTAGAAGAAGAGATAAATTTGACAGGAAAAGGCTGGGTGTGTCCATGCAAGAAGGGAGAAGGACGGGAGTCCTCAAGCAACAAGTTGGGGAAAGGAAACTACTTTGACAGGAAGTAGACCCATTTATATAAAACTCAAATTTTAAATTTTTAACTTTAATTTTAAAAAGTTAAACTCTAAACTTTATACCTTATACTCTAAATTTTAAACACTAATTTTAAATTCTAAACCTATAACTTAAGTTCTTAATTTTTAAACCTTAAATTAAAATTGTAACCCTAAAATTTTAAGGTAGTATAAACTTTAATTTACACAACTATATGTATAAAAGTTTTTTTTCCTTTAGTATTTAGGTTTAAACATTATAATTTAAAACATTTAATCTTTGCATTATTTCTGTTTATAATGGTTTTACTTGCTAAAGGGCCTGTTGTTTTGCCCTCTAGAGGAATGATGTTGCTGATTTATTTATTTTTAGTTTTTAGTTTTTTTTGGTCTTGTTTGGCAATTAGCGGATAGCTATAGCAGATAACAGATTGCATTAGCTGATAGCTAATAGTTTATTGCTTTAGTTGATTTGACTAGTTGATTGTATAAAAGTGTTTGGTAAAATTAACTGATAGCTGATAGTTGTTAGATTATTTAAACAAATAAAATGACATATAAGGACATGTTTATATTCAATATTTGTTTGAATAGTTTATTAGTTATCAATATTTTGTATTTAATTATTATTAATTAGATCTATAAAATTATTTTTAATATAACTTTTCTAAACATATTCAAATGATTTATATATTAATTTATTATTTATATAATTATTTTAATATAATTTAATTAATTAATAAATTTAAATACACATATAAATATGTAATAACAAAAAGAAAAAAATAAATAGGATTAGCTTATAAATAGGGTGAGAAAATATTTAATCTAGATTATTTTGAGATTTTTGGTAACTGTAAGGGTAAAGAGTCTTTACAACTCTAATATCAAACCTCTAATCTCAAAAAACTCTTATTATGAGCTTTTTCAAAATTAGCGGTCTCTTTCAATCCGCTATTTACCAAACAACAATATTAACGGATTTGATTGATCAAATCTCTAATTATGCCTCAAATCTCTAATTTTTGTCCAAACCTCTCTTTATCAAACATTGCCTTTGTTTTTTAGTGTCCAAAGTGTTTTGTTGTATTTATTTTGTGCTACAGCCCTCTATTTTTTTTATACAAAACCAGCTTTCAAAAAAACAAAAAAGTCTCTTTGTATTATTTCTCAATCGAAAATTTTAATAATTAATTAAATATATTGACTAAAAATGTTATGTTGCACTTTTTATTTATTAGTTAATAAAAATTAACAATAAAATTAAATATAATTTAATGAAAAAATCAAGATTTTTAAACAAAAGAGAATACAATAACTTGATGTCATGAATTTTAACGAGGCCAATATTTTAAATTTTTAAATAATTAACTCTTTTGACATATTTAAACTTAGTATTTGTATTTTTTTAATGTTTATTTAATAATACAAAAATAAAAGCTATATTTTGATATGGAAAAAAACTTTTTCTAAGTAAAGAATTATTACATTTTTCATGTCATGATTCGAATTTATATAAAATAAAATAATATAAATATCTTTAACCAGTAGATTGATTAATAGATGTCAATACGAAGAAAAAGAAAACTTCAAAACACATAATGGATAAACTAAACAAGCTTTTTTAGATTTAAGGGATAGACGTTTAGGTTTTAAAATTTAAACTTTAATGTTAGTATTTATACTTTAGGGTATGATTTAGAGTTTTAAAATTTAGGAAAACTACATATTTAGTACCCCAACTATGTATGTGTTATTATTTTAGTATTCCAATTATTATTTTTGGCAAAATAGTACTTAACGTTATGTTTTTGTTCTTTTATGGTACCTCCGCCATTTAAAATTAACGGAAATGACGACGTATCTTGGATTAATAATAGTTATAGTCCAAAAACTTATACAATTTATCAATTTAATCTAAAATTCTATCAATTTAAACATTATTTCAATTGTTGGATTAAAATTGTAAATTCCTCAATTTTCTTCTTCTTCTAGTCGAACACTTTATAAGATTTTGGAGTTTAAAAAACACGCAAGGGACAGTCAAAATTTTAGGATTTGTGGATGAATGGGGGCTAATGTGGGGTCTATTGGAGGACCCAAGCTCCACGATCAGGATACCGACGAGAATACAAGGGTGAGAAAGGGATGAGACAAAATCCAATCAAAATTAATATGGTATTTTACCCTCAAAATTAAGATGATGTTTTAAATTGACGTATTTTAGACTAAATTGATAATATATATAAGTGTTTTAGACTAAAACTGTGATTATACCAAGCCACGTCATCATTTCCGTTAGTTTTTAACGGTCGGGGTACCAAAACAAAACAAAACAAAAATGTAATGTTATGTTATGTACCATTTTGACAAAAATAATAGTTGATGTACCAAAACAACAATGTTGATAAAGTTAGGGTACTAAAAATGTAGTTTTCCCTAAAATTTATGGTTGGAAATTTAGTATTAGAAAGGCTTAACCAAAAATAGGTTCCCAAAGTATATTTTTTTGAACTTTAGGTGCATAAAGTATTATTTTTTAAAAATAGGTGCCTAAAGTGTCAAAAGTTACAATTTTATGTGCTTGATCGTTAATGGCTTAAAAAAATCTCAATCAATCAATGCTTGACACGTGGCACTAATTTAATTTGTTTTAATTTTTTAAGGAAAACACCCAAAAATTTAAGTTTTTATAAATTCCCGAAAGTTTACAATTTTTACAAAATAGTCCCTAAATTCCTAAAATCTCTCAAACCCAAACCCCCAATTGTCGCCGCTTTTGCCGCCGATCGTCACCCCTAAGCCTACCACTTTGGTCACCAAGCCTATCCAGTCGTTTCCCTCATAACGCCATTGTCAGAAACGACGAACGATGTTGCAGCCGAACGTCGATTTCGCGTTCGATGTTCGACTGCTACGTCGTTCATCATTTTCAACGACGACGTTATTGGGAAAACGACTGGCTAGGTCCAACGACCAAAGTGGTAAGCTTAGGGGCGGCGATCGGCGGTGGAAGCAGTGATAATTTAAAGTTTGGTTTGAGAGATTTTAGGGACTTTTGAGAATTTATGAAAATTGAAAAAAAATGTTTTAATTTTTTAATTTTGAAAAAAATAAAATAACATGTCATGTGTAAGTATTAGTTGGTTAATAATTCTTTTAACATCTATTAATGGTCAAACACCTAAAATTGTAACTTTAGAAACTTTGGGCACCTATTTTTACAAAATAATACATTAAACACCTAAAATTCAAAATATATATATTTTGTAGAACTATTTTTGGTTTAAGCGTATTAGAAATTTTACCCTTTTAATACACTCGTATATATCAGGCATTGCAAGTTATTTATATGTATGTTTTATATTTAAGATTAATATTCTAGTGCCTTAGTTTTAGGGTTTAAGGAGTTAATATAGGGTTTAGGAGTTTAGGTGTAGGGGTTTAAAACTTAGGAATAGTTATTTATGGTTATAATTTAAGGTTTATATGTTAGGGTTTAGTTTTTAGGGTAATATAGTTAGAATTTAGGTTTTAACCTATAAACCCTAAATTATAACCCTAAATCTTAAATTAAAACAACTATCCCTAAATTCTAACCCCCTACCTAAACCCTAAACTAACTCTCTATACCCTAAAACTAAAGCGCTTGTTAAAACTTTCAGTTTCCACCACCTGTATATAGAATATTTATCCTTATATTTATTGAAATAATAGATTTTTAAATTAAATTAAAATACAAATCACTTAGTCCTATTACAAAAATATCACTAAACTATTAATTGTTATAAAATGATCACTAAACTATAAATTTAGTCATTAAACTTTTAATTGTTACAAAATGATACTAAACTATCAATTTTATTATAAAATAGTCATTGAGTCCTATTACCATTAAACGAAATTTCGTGACAATTTGGGTAAAATTGTTAATAGCACAATTAACCCTCCATATTTGTAAATTCTATTAATTCGATGACATGTCATCAAACTAATGACATTTGACGTCCCAATGACCAAAATATTATAAACAATAACATAAGTGACCAAAATATTATAAAACAATAATGTATGTAACCAAAACGTCACTCATTAAATCCAATAAACAAAATTACACACTTATAAAGCAAAAACAAAAGTGACCACTAAAATTCTGTAAGTGTCAACAAACTACAGCAGTTTGGCAAATGCTATTGTGCAACAATGTTGCAAAAAAGAGGACAGTTTAGGGGAAACTTCCCATCCTTGAGCACGAGGATATTTTGAAGTATGATGATGGAGAAGATTTATCTATTCATTCAAAGTAATGGCATAAGGTAGGTAGGAATATATATTAAAGCATGGGTTCTCGTTGTTCCCTCAGGTCGATGTGATGATTGTCGACACCAGCAAATCTTTGTCGACAAATTAATTCCGACCCCAACAATAATGAACAAACTATGGAGTATTTTCCGTCTCCCATTCTGATGTTTAGTAAATATACATTGAACTCATAACTTACAAGAGGAGAGTAGGGTTATGGTTGTTATCGGCTGATAATTGGGCTGCAAGCCAGGTGGGACACTCGGACAAGACACGGATGTACGGCACTCGAGTACAATGCAGGCCCAAACATAAGATTGATCATTCACCCTTCATCTTTTACCAACCTAATTTGGCAAATTAAGAAGACAGGAATAAATTTTACCATGAGTTTGAAGGAATGATCCGAGCTTATTTTATAATTTCGCAAACAAATACTTGAAAACGGCTCAAGTTCAGGTCACAGGTCTCCCTCCCCTCTTCAGTAGTTCCTGATAAAAGTATGTCAGAAATTAATATTTTGATTTTGCAGACATTCAATATGCACTTTGCTATATACCTGTTTGGTAGCAGCAATCGAGACTCGCTGCTGTTCTTTTCTCTCTCGTTGGCATTCTCCACACCAGCTTGAGAAATCCTTCTGAAATTTCCTCAACTCACGGAAGACCGTACTGGAAGAAAATTTTGCATGCCACTTAAACAATTTGGCAAAATAAAAAAAGCACTAGCGCTGAACTTACAATTCAAATTAAGGAATGTGCACTGCCATGAAGCACAGAGAATGTCAAGTAGCACCATTCTCCAAGGAAAGGATGCAAAATGCCAGCTAAATTGAAGTTTCGGTTTACTACAACTTTATTACATTTCAACACCAAAAAGATACACACATGACATGACTAAATTCTTCGGCTTCCTCCATTATTTCTTTTAATTGTTCTTCATATTTCAATTAAAGCACAGACCGATGAATAAGTTCTATTCAAGAGGCAATCTCTTTCAATTTAGAGAACTCACGGTAGCTATTGCCACCTTAAGAGAGACCGGTCTAGTAATTCCTCCAAAATGTTATTACATGTTTGGTACATTTATAATAAATGCAGGAGAAATATACCTTCGACACCACAAAAGTAAGTTGAACCGTTGACCAGATGTTGTGGCTCTTGCACCATGCCTATGGCGCCCACGATGAAGGACTGCACGTCCTGGAACATGTGAATAATCCAGAATTTCCTACAATGCACAAGAAACATGTCAACATTAAATGAGAATTTGTCACAATTACATATTAAATTAGAAAAACTACCAGTATATAACTTTTATTCAAGGAACCAGTACCTAAAAAACTATTTAAATACTATGCATACTCCCTCTTGTCTAAGGATATTAGAAAATGAAAGAGATATCTTCAATTCAGTTTTTACCAATCTGTTATTTAATGCTCTCATTTAAAAAAGAAAGTAGCCATAGACCAGACTAAAAGAAGCATAATAGGCTCTTTTGATATTCTCATGATATTTCACGTTTAGAGAAAAGGGGATGGGATTTGTCAGAGACTGGGTTAATCCTCCTTGTTGACTAGATACTATACAGAACTTTTTTATCAAACTGACTATACTTTGTCTCAATGCAATTATAAAACATATGACTAAGCTTCAGTTACAGTATATTAGAATGAGTAAAAGAAGAATCTGTCAGAAGGATTAGCATACATCCGACTGGGTTTCTGTATTGACATGCTTATCACACCTAACACCTCGAAAGAACAAGTCCCCGCCAGAAAATTGTTTACCCAAGCAAACATTTAAGGTGACTTCTGAATCATCCACATGGAAACCTACAAACACAAAACTACGGAACTTAGTCAAGTAACAAGTTTAACAACAAGATTTGAAGCTAAAAGAATAACAATATTCACACCAAAAAAGGTAGTATTATAAACGAGCACATTAGCAGAACAAGCATCAATAAAAAAATGTGCACAAAAATCAAAATATTAGGAAAAAGCATAGCCAAGAAAGGTGAAATTACAATCAACAACGGGTGGGGAGAAGAAGATGATGAGCATGAAAACTTAAAGAAAACGGATGACGCCATCAATTAATAAGGAAAAGAAGTAATAAGCGATGGAGAAAGCAGTTAGAGGACTGACAATTATTTTATGCATACCTTCTAAACACTTTAACAGTAGACTCCAAAGAATCATCAATTTCCATCTACAATAGCTAATGCTTTAATTTCTTAAGTATAGTGTATGCCAAATAGCACAGCTTAAATTATAAAACTATAGACTTTCTTCCTTAAGAGAACCAATGGAATGGCTTATTTAAAAAGAGAAAATAGAAATCAGAACATACCAAGCTCAACATCCCTGTCAATTCCATATTCGACGACAAAACCATGATGAGAATCCAATGTAGATCCACCCACGTCAGAACAGAATACTGCAAACCATTTCCCAAGATATATATATATATATATATATATATATATAAACATTATGAATTTATGATCTAAGCTTTAAATCTAAGTATATTAACAAGAAATTACAATCTCATTATGGAAGAAAAACTAAATACCTTTGGATATAGGTCGGATAAAGTCCTCCATCAACTTGTCAAGCATGGTCTCCAGGCCAAAGTCATCTAAAACAACACCATATTTGTTCATCGTGTTTGGTCGCATGATTCGGAACTTCGTCTCACAGACCCATTTTTCAAAGTTTTCTACCTAAGCAATCAGAACCTGATAAGAAAAATCTAAAAACTAAAAACAAGAAAGTTGAGTAAAAAAGAGAGAGAAAGAGAGAGAAGGCAATGATATTAATACCTCAGATAATAACAATTCACAGAAACGGGGCTGAAACATTTCAAAAGTAAAAACCCCTGGAATAGGCTCAGCCATTATACTTCTAAAGCCTTCCTCTTTATTCTCATTAATTGCTTTGAGAAATGAAGGGACAAAGAAGTTTGAGGCATGCATGGTATACAATTCCCTATGCAAAGGCTGCAAAAAGAAGAGATCAAATAAGCAGAGAAGAATATGCGAAGCTAACAGACTATGAGGAAATTCTATGTAGTTTAACCATATGTCTCAGAAATATGTATAGTTTGGAGTCTTTGCAGGCATAAATTAACCATCATCAAACAATAATTATACTATGCACCTGATACCGCGATATAATCTTCTGCCTGTATTCTCGATGCCTTTGAACCTGTTCACAAAATCTTTTGAACAGTGAAAAAAGTACATATAAATGGAAAAGGAAAATGAATAGAGATTAATATCTGCACACAAGATCGCTAGCTTCAATTAAGGCTGAACACAGAGCATGTAATGAAAAAAATTGAGCAACATAAAATGCACAACATTGAAGGAAATTACAGACCAATAAATATATCAATTCCCCCTTATCCAAACAACATTAGGCAGCTCATAAATTCAAAATAATAAAAAAATATCCCCCAATTTCTACATTTTTCCAGTATACATCCATTTTTTTTTATCAATGAATTAAAAAAGGATTCAAAAAGGCACCAATCATTATCAGTTTCTAGCGAAAAATGATTTTTAGAAGAATAAATTTATATTTCTGATATCACATTATACAAAAATTCAACTGGTTTTCACCTTCATGAGGATAAATTCTGAAGTTTATCTGGAATACTAACATGATAAGATTTTTATAAAAAAATACATGATCATTTCATCGGAAATAAAAAAAAAAACATAATATACAAGGTTACATTCCAAAAGAAAGAAATTATCGACCTGACATCCAAACATACATTAATAAGCAAACAAAAACGACGATAAACAAAAAAACTTACGCGAGTACGTTCGCCATCAGGCGAGTAACGAATGATGATATCGCGCATGTAATGGAGCTTGGAATCGCGAGGGAGTGAGAGCATAGGAGGAGGCAAATAACGTTCCAGGGAGCTGAACAGAAGCGGGCTGAACTCCAACTGCAAACCATCGTAGCTCTCCGGCTTGTGCTCCGTGTTAGGATTCGGCCGTAAACGGTGCGCCGTCGCCATGCTTGGCAATACTGCGACCACATTTCCACTGTGAGCAGTTCTCAGCGGTGCTGGCTGCTGGGTCTCTTTTCTACTGACACCGAAAGACATGATTCCTTTTAGCTGAACAAATACATACGCGTTTGCATCAGTCTAGCAGTAATTTCCAACCGTTGCTGTCAAAGAAAAGAATGGAAAAACTAAAACTAGCCGAGGAACAAAGCCGGAACTTGTGTTTAGAAAGGAAGGGTCCTTTCTTTTTGGAGTTAGGGTTTGAAATTTGGCAATCTGATTTGTGTTATAAGGTAGACGACGATGGACCTCCAAGCCCGGAGACTGAGGGTATTTAAGTGATTTCAGCTCAAGAGGAAAACTTTTTAGGGTAAACTACATAAATGACCACCATTTGGTCCTTATTACTTATACATTCTTTTAATTTAGTCCTAATTTTAGTTTAATAAAATAAATTAATTATTTAATTAGATGGTGACACGTGTCACTACCTTATTGGAGGGATTTAATTATTTATATTTAATTAAATAAATTTATTGGAGGGATCGAACCTGCATCTCTTAGAAATCTGAACTATTGGCTTACCAACACACCAAACACTATATTGTGATATATTTACTGCCATATATTATATCTAAATAAACATCAAAAACTAAAAAACTCCATCATCTGTAATTAGCAATATTTTCCATTGCCTTGAGCTTCTAAGGTATATCCATAACTCCATCAAAAACTGAGATTGGTTGCTAATGAGTCTTAATGTCCAGACTCCGGATAGTTGGTTAAATTCCCAGAATCCAGATAAGACCTTAGCCATCTAAGGTATATCCATAATTTCCATATGATAATGACACAAGACAAATCAATATTGCATATTAGAGCGCAACAGTTATTATACTTACATTGTCTAATATCATGGTTGATACTAATTTGCAGTGAACCGAGATGGAGGAGCAAGCATATTAAAGCAGCCAGGAAAAGATGACAGCTTCCCGATCCTTTGATCCACCAAGTCGAAAACGCCAATCCCATGGCCTGTTGATCCTATAAGTGCATCCTCCTCGTCATTGTACGAAGTAAGTTTCTCATCCATGAAATATATATAATTCCCCCTGCATCCACTAAGCTCCTTAATCGGAACAAAGAAATTTAACCCCTGGCCTATGACCAAAATCCGATCATCTAAGCTTCTGATCTCTGTCCATCCCCGTTCTTCATCCCACTTATACACCTTAAAAGAAACCACATTCGCATCAACTCTAGCTTACGGATATCGAGATTTTCGGGGTCGATCCAAGTACCTATCAACCACATAAAGATGACCAGCAGATACCGAAAGAATCAAAAAATGAAACTTTCCCCCTTTTATCTACAGCGATGACACTATCTCTATAAACAGCAATGTCATCAAATTTATCATCTATTTCACTCATAAACTCAGCCCCTCTTGTCGCAAGAAACAACCCTCCGCATCGACGAAGAATGAGAACAGTGATGCAGTCGTAATAGCAAACGCTGTCAGACTCCGGCGAAACAACAGCTTTCAGTGCATTAAAAGAACCGTGAAGAGTTGTGCGTTTTACGAAATCTTTGTTCACGTACCCTCGGCTTACTTCTAGGGCCGAGTAGTCCAGCAAATTTAAAAACTTGGGGAATGTAGGTGGCAAATCCTTAAGGGGGGCATCCGAGATGGGATTTATAAGACGAAGCTTACCTTGGTCGATTGCTTCAACTTTGAGCAACCATGGCGTTGAAATCGGAGAAGGGGGTGGATATTGCTTCATCTGTAATTAGTAACTTTTTCCATTGCCTTGAGCTTCTAAGGTATTCCAGATGATGGGGGTTTTTTCAGTTTTTGATATTTATTTAAATATAATATACGGCAAAAAATATTCACAATATAGTGTTTGGCGTGGTGGTAGGCCAACAGTTCAGATCTCTACGAGATGCAGGTTTGATCCCTCCTGCATGCATTTGGGAATTTTGTCCATTTCTTCCTTTAATTAGGGGTGACACGTGTCACCGCCTGATTGGAGGATGAAAATAAATTTATTTAATTAAATATAAATAATTAAATCCCTCCAATAAGGTAGTGACACGTGTCACCATCTAATTAAATAATTAATTTATTTTATTAAACTAAAATTAGGACTAAATTAAAAGAATGTATAAGTAATAAGGACTAAATGTGTAATTATACCCTTATTTTTTTAACTGACACGTCACCCTGCCGTTAACCTTTAACGGCTGGTGGTTTAATTGCTTCGGAAAAAAAGTAAGGTGGTCAAATCGCGACTTTTACAATAGTATGGTGGTCATTTATGTAGTTTACCCAACTTTTTATTAAAGTTCACAATGGTCAGTAACTATGTTAAAATGTTAATTTTGGCCATAAATTTTTAAATAATATAAAATGGTCATTAAATTTTAAAATTTTTTTGTCCTCCCGTTTTTTCAGGCCTTTTCCCTAACTAGTCCAAATTGAACCACGTCGCACACCTGACTTTAGTGGAACCTTAAACTTGAGACATGCTTAAGCGATATTAAGTTACTTATCACTTGGACCAATCCATCGAGTCGTTAAGGATAACTTGACAGTTAAAAAAATTTATATAATGTCACATTTTGTCTTCTATATTTATACATTCAATCAATTTAGTTCTAGTTAAAAAAATAATTCATTAATTCTGTAGAACTAATGTTTTGATATAATAATTGAAAAATGTTTTGGACTGATTTAAAAAGTATTTAAAACATTTTCAAAGTCCAAACAACTTGAAATTATGTTTAGGGAAGTTTTTATTAAGGTTTTACATGTTTTTCAAAGCCAAACTTCACAAAACTGTCCAGGCGTTTCGAAACACCTTAGGGTGTTTCGATACGGGAATTCCAGTAGCAAAATCGTTTCGATACTCGTATCGAAACGGGCATTCCCTGGATAAGATTTTTGCCCAGCGTTTCGAAACGGGCTATGTCGTTTCGATATGCCTACGTGGCATTGACCACAACGGTCATAAACCCCAACGGCTATTTTCTCAACTAATTTTTAAATGCAGGCGTTTCGATACGGGTCTAGAGCGTTTCGATACGTGTTCCGAAACGGCCAGAAGGCGTTCCGATACGGGTGCCCTGACAGACTGCAACGGCTCTTTCTACTTAGAGAGTGTTTCGAAACGGGTTCGAACGTTTCGAAACGGGAAGCTACAGAACTGCATTTATGGTGGGAATTAAAGTCCTTAACGGCTCCAATTTGATCCCAACGGCTAGTAACGACTACAAACTCAATTGGAAGTATAAAAGGGACCTCCAAGCATCAAGTAAAGGCTAATGCTTCAATTGTCAATCAACAAATGATCAAATATAGTCTTTGTACTTAAATTGTCAATTCTTGTATGGACAAACACTAGTGAGCCAAAATTGTCAAATTTGCTCAAGTGTTTTAGGTTTTGAGTGAGTGCTAAATTGTGCAAACAAATACCTATTAGAGAGTTTTAAGTTTGCTTCTTGTTTCTCTTTGTAAGAGAGGGTTTCAATCAAGGCTTTGGGTAGAAAGCTTGATTGTGTATAAGGGTTACCTCCTAAGCCTAGAAAATGGGACAAATCAATAGTGGATTGATTGGAAATCCTTAGTGGGGAGCTAAGGTAGTGGATGTAGACCTTGGTTAGAAGGTTGAACCACTATAAATCATTGTGTCAATATTTATTTTAGCTTCCACAACCCTTCCACCCAAAAATCCACCTCTCCACCACTTGGTGAGCAACAACGGTTGAACGAATCGAGCCCCACACAACTCAACAAATTCTCATTATTTACACATTCTATCATATTTGTTATATTTTAAATTAGAATAATTTAATAATTTTTCTTCTCTATTCAACCATCAAATGTTTTTTTGAATAGAATAAAAATATTAAATAAAAGCTTGTAAACTGAGGGTTGAAAACATAGAAAAAAGAGCAAAGAAAAACAAGCTTTTGCTTCTATGTTACATAAAAGAAAAATCAACTCTCTTTTTATAGAAAAAAAAACAAAAGAATAGTTCAACAAAAAAAGAGATATAATTTTCCAGTTCACTACAAAACCTTAATTAACACATTTAACTGTTTTTTTGTGTTTGGAATTTTTCTTAACATCAAATGAGACTTGTGGGATGATGTATGGAGGTGATAAAATTTTGAAATCATATATCACTGACTTTATCTTAAATTTTATGGTGTAATGCTATGCAATGGCGGATTCATATGTATTTTTAAGGGTGAGCACATGTATATTACAAAAATCTCTGGGCCTTACACTTCCCTTGTCTATAAGGCAAAGTCAAGGCACTTTAGGTGTTTGAAAGATGCAACATTAACACACATGAATTTCATAAGCCATAACTGAAGAAGAGATATTGATGTTGAGGATGTTGGAGCAAAGCTTAAGACAACAAAGAATGTTATATCATATGTTACCTTTACCCATATCTCTATCTAATCTAACACTAGAATCTGCATCGATCATGGACTTGAATTGTCAATCATATCTAGTTTCCTCGGAGGATAATACGCTCAAAACAAGTGAGAGGTTAGCAAGCAGCCTTTGCAATTGCCTTCCAAAGTAAAGCCGACGGAGAGACACTAAGGCGATCATCAGAATAAAGGTTGTTCTCTCTGTATGGATGAGATTAACGGTAGAAAATATATTTGGAGGCACCGAAAAGGGCAAAGGATTTTTGTTCCAACTAAGCAGCTATCACCTACTTATGCCGCCCCCACTTTAGTTGCAGGGAATGTTCCAAACACATGGTCCCAGATTGATGATGTAATCCCAAATCCCTTGCTCTCAGTTTTGAAGTGATGATTCAAGTGATATCTCTGTCCAACAAAAACGACCAGAACAATATATCAGATCCCATTTGCTGAGAGTGGTCAAGTTTAGCTACAAAAAATGCATTCTTTTTCATTACTCAATTCCCTTATGCTACATGTCTGTAGTTGTTACCTTGAGAATCTGACCATAGCCTTTAGATGGCTTTCCATGGTGCAAGTAGTAATGGGTGCAGTCATATATTACATATCCCAGCAACGCACCTCCAAACAATGCTGGAGCTGTTGAAGGAGTTGATAAAAGCTTAAACATGGTCCACACCTTGTTATCAAAAGTTGGTTCAATTAGACTCAGCTAAAGGAAAACATGAGCAGATTAGCAGCACACAAATTCATCCTTCGGGCAAATTAACTTACCGGCACAGACAGAATAGCGGTTGCAGCTGGGGGGAAAACGAGTCGTAGCCCATCCAAAGGGTGCTTGTGATGGCAGCCATGAAGTAGATAATGCAAGGTGTTTCCCCTGAACAAAATTTCTCAAACTTTTTCTTCAACATGCCAAGTTGCTCATGTAGACAGTATGCAGAGAGTCATCGAGACAGAACGAGAACTCACCAATAACTTGTTGTTTTAACATGGAAAAGAAAACGGTGCAAACAATACTCGAGAAGTGTCCAGATGAAGATGCCGCCAACCCCCGCCGAGGCTGCCTCCGTAGGAGTGAGACCTCTTTGGATGGAGACAAAAGCAAGCCAACATACAACTGGTAACCAAACTAGTGGGATCACCCACCATTTCGTACGTGTCAAGAGCTGTTCGAGTAAGAAAAAAGAAGAAAAATGTTTAAAGGTGTGATGAGATATGCAGTAGGGGTAGAACTAAACACTTTCTTGTGAGCGTCTGATGGACTAAATGGAGGTATGTAATTGAAATCCTATTGATGCAGGAATGGCAGAGAAGATGGAACACTTAACAGGATTTGTCAATCATCGGAAAACCATGCACGATGGAAAGCAATGGTAATGAACTAGATAGAGGAGTGTTGGATACAAAAATAAGTAGCTCAGAGTGTGCACCTTTTCAAGTTATTAATTTCTAGACCAACATTTTCTACTCTTTTTGTAAAAGCTAGAAGCAAATTCTCTAAAGTTTCAAATCCAAACAGGTTGCTGAAGGCAATGTGCACATGTATGATAATTTCATCGACCGACCTATGAACCGCAAGCTTTTCAACACTTGGAAGGTTGGTTAGTGCAATATATATATTGCAGTGTGGATCTTCTTCATGTGCATGTATTTGTCAATCTGCCTATAAGATACTGTGTAATTTAACAACTGCCTGAATGGAAAGGCAAGGATCAATACCTCACAAAATTCATTGGCAAAAAACCGAGGACCATCCTTGCTAACAATAGGTTGGTGAACCCATTTTTGATAAGCTTCCCCGAGATGGCCAACCTGTAAATTTTTTATTTGTATGCATCTCAAACAAGTTACTAAAGCATTGGATAGAAAACCAAATCAAACAATTTAAGAAACTTATATGTAAGAATATCCTTAGTTAAAACAACTGATCTATGTTATTCGAACTTGAGTAAATTTCGAACATGGGTACTCTCATATAAAAAATCTATAATTTTTTCATAGATTTGGAGTATCTTAACCTCGTATCATTATCAGAACATGGATCGGTATAAATGTCATATACATGTATTTTAAGAAAAACACAGAATTAGGGTAACTCATAAATCTTCGAATGACACTCGAGGCAAAAATTTGGAGGGAACTGAGAAGTGATGTTAGGGATTGAACCAATCTCTCATGTCACATAACACAAATATCTTGCATCTATGCCAAGTTGTTGGACTAACTAAATGCTGATCAGAAATACAAAAATACATAGACCAGAGTTAAAGTAACATTCTTCTGAACTAAATCCAGAACTCCAAATACTACTTCTGAAGTGGAGTTCATATTTTGTCCGTAATGATTCGTGTTTCGTATGGACTTGTTTACTCTCCTGGTGCTCAACTATGTTACCAAAACAAGCACAGGAAATAACACACCGCGCCATACTAACTAATGCACTAAAACGCATGCTGTATAGATCTGAAGAAGAAAATAAAGAATCAAGGAACAAGTATGTTTCAGACCTGGAATACAATAGGCTTACTCAAATCAACTGTAAAAGGCTTACTGACCATCGTGGCAGCTTCTGATTTGAATGAATTTTTAATCAAACAAAAGAGAAGCAGCTGCAAAATTTTGAAAACATTTAATACCGTCCACCAAAACTAATGAAGGACAGATAACAGCAGAACAATAATCAAATGCATCTATTACAGTTAAAAAGGCTTCCAGATTACTATTTTTAGGCAATTAGGGTTCTTGAAATGTGAAGCAACATTGCTTCGATTCCCACATTTTAAAAAAACCGAAGACAGACTTCATATGTAAGAATATGATTTTAAATTTATCCTAGGAATCAGTTGTGCTAAACATCTGTCATAATAAATATTACAACACTATCAAACTAATGAATATATTTGAACTTAATCCAGTATAAATCAAGAAGTCTTAATTATCTTCTCCACTTGAAAGAAAACAAATTCAACAAAATCTGATCTTTAATTCCATTGTTCATTTACTGAAAAATTTGACAATCAATCAAATTACGACAACAATAACAACAGTAGATAATGAAGAGAAAAACCTTATTAAAGATCCTGCTAGGAGCCTTTGAGTGGTGAAGACCCAAGCTTTTGTTTCAATGAATGAACGCTTGATTCTCTCGTATGAGGGAAACAGCTCATTTCCTTTGAGTGAAGGCCGAAATTCATGCCAACTATTTACCCATTTCAGCCTTCCATTATCGAAATTATAGCTACACCTCACGTTTACTGAAAATCGATTAAAACTTATTGTATATATACATCAAATTTCATGAGATATGCACTGTTTGTTATACTTAATGTAATGTTGTAACTTGTAAGTAGATACCTAAAAAGTTATCAAACTATACATAAAAGGATAAATTCTAAAAGGCTTAAACTAAAAAGCAGCCCTCAAATTTTGTCTTTTTTTTTGTTTTAAGTACCTAAACTATGGTTTGGGCAAAATAAGTCCCTAGACTATCATTTCTGATCACTTTAAGTCCGATAGTTATTTAAGTCAAAAGAAAATTATTTTGACTAATAAGATGTTGACACATCACAAAATTTGTTTGACCAATAAATATTTTAGGGACTAAAAAAAGAAAAATGATATAGTTTAGGTACTTATTTTGACCAAAAAATAATTTAGGGGCTTAAAGTGACTAAAAATAATAGTTTAGGGGCTTATTTCATCAAAATTATAGTTTAGGTACTTAAAACAGAAAAAAATATAATTAAGGAGCTGATTTTTCATTTAAGCCATTCTAAAACAGTTGTAGTAGCTACACGTAATGTTACCCAAATTTATCTCGGATTAAAACTCCCAAACTTTTGTAACTTATTGCGTATATACGTAAAATGTTACAAGATTTGGTTCACTTGTTAATGCATATTTTAAGCATACACCAAAAAAGTTAAAAAGTCCTATAACACTTGTAGTTGCCACGTGTAATGTTATCCAAAATTTTCAAGGATCAAAACTCTCAAACGTGTGTTTATGATGTACATACAGTACATCAAATGTTAAGAGGTTTGTGTCATTTGTTACACTTTGTGAAATATTTTTGGTAGATGCAATTATGACTACTATTTAATTATTAAAAATTATTCAGATGCTTTAAAATATTAACTTAATTATTATAAAATTATTTTTCGATCATCGAAAAAATTCTAAATTAATTTTTTCGAAGTGTTACAATTGGTAGTTGGGACTAAAGGGGTTGTTGAAGGCTATAATAGAGGTAATGGATGGTCCTTGTTAGAGCTATCAAAGATCAAGACTTGTATTTCTCAAGATTTGTATTTCTGTTGGGAATCTGTTATAGTTGTTAATGTAGCTCTGCTGAGCTGTGTGCTGTTTGTAAACAGTTTGTAAACTGTTATCCTTTATCATCTCTGTGTATAAATATCCTTTATGATGGTTAATAAAGATTCAGATTGCTTTTGGTTCATTCTTCCTCTCTAATCCTTTCTTGCTCTTCATCTTTCTCCTTTACTTTTCTCCTTTCGTTTCATAATCTTTCATGGTATCAGAGGTTTCAACAATGGTAGAAAGCTCTTCTACTTCATCTAAACCCTTCACCAACAAGACCATCTCGATCAGGCTCGATCATACGAACTACCTCCTATGGCGTCAACAGGTTCTGTTTGCGATCGAAAGCCTGGCCTTGGTGGATCATATTGATGGCACACTTACAGTTCCTTCGCAGAATGTTCGATCTGAAGGAGAAAACACAGTTCCTAATGAAGAGTATGTTGCTTACAAGCAACAAGAATTTGCGCTCTGCTCTTGGCTTCTCTCGTCTATAGGCTCATCAATCTTGCATTCTCTTGTTAATTGCAAGACTGCCCTGGAGATTTGAGAAAAGGTTCATCGGCTCTTCTTTGTTTCTTCAACAACCAGAATTATGCATCTTCATTGTTCCTTGAGAAATCTGCGCAAACGAGATCAGGGGATGAAGGAATATCTTGCCCAGGTTCAGTCTATTTGTGACAGTTTGGCTGCCTGTGGTCATCCCTTGTCTGACACGATGCACATTTCTGCGATTCTTTCGGGTCTTCCTCCGGAGTATGAACCTGTCGTTGCGGTCATCACTTCCAGCCAGCAACCATACAAGCTTGATGGTGTTTGTTCGGTGCTTCTTGATACTGAAGCTCGACAGCAAGACTTTGTTAACCAGAATTTTCTGGTTAATATGGCACAAGGGCCTCAAGGGCATGTTCTTTTTAGGCATTCGTCTTTTCAGCATAGTTCTTTTGTTCCTTCGTCATATCAGAAATCTTAAGATTCGTATGGACGAGGTTTCAACGATCAAGGCAAATTTCAGTCAAGACCTGGTTTTGATCAACGTTTTCAAGGTGTTTCGATTTATAATCGAGGATCGACGGCTGCCTTTCGAGGTCTTGGACGCGGTGGCTTTGCTGGTAGATCAAGGGTCCAGTGTCAGATTTGTGGGAAATTAGGGCACCTGGCAAATCGGTGTTATTTCCGGTTCGATCAGTCCTACGACGGTCAAATTGGCAATGGGTTTGCGGTGAATCTTTGCAATTATGCTGAAGAATTGGATGAGCAATCTGGGTTACAAGAATCTGAGGGAGTGTCGGGCAACCCTAACCCTAATTCGACTCTTGATTTCAGTGGCGTTGTTGCGTCTGCTGCGGCCGTTTCTGATGAGTTTGGTCTTTCTACTTTCAACGATGCAGCTTGGTATCCTGACTCAAGAGCTACAACTCATCTAACTCCAGATGCAGGTAACATCGATGACCCTATTTCTTATCAAGGTATAGGTAAGGTATCTGTTGCTAATGGCATAGATGTTTCGATTTCTGGTATTGGTAGTTCTGTGATTAACTCTCTGAAACAACCTTTAGTTTTAAATAATTTATTACATGTACCTACGATTAAAAAAAATCTTCTTTCGGTTTCTAAATTCACTAAAGATAATCATGTTTCAATTGAATTATTTCCTGATTGTTGTCTTGTGAAGGATCTGTCAACGCAGGAGCCAATTGTGCAAGGTTTGGAAAATAATGGGTTGTACAAGATACCCAATGCTGCGTTTGGTTTGCCTGCTTCTCAAGCTTGTTTTCTTTCTGATAACTGTGTTGATGTTACTAGTTCTTCTAGGTTAGAGGATGAACATTTTTCTAGTTTAGGGAGCCTAGATATCAATGCTTGTTCTATTTCTGATAGAAATGTAGAGCTTTGACACGGGAGATTAGGGCATCCATCTCATGCTGCTCTTGCTATTGTTGCTAAGAAATGTAATGTTTCTCTGAGTAATAAAAGTGAGTTTTTTTGTGAAGCATGTAAGTTGGGCAAAAGTCATAAACTAAAATTTAGTTCTTCTCTTTCTGTTTACGATGAACCTTTGCAACTTGTTCAGATGGACTTATGGGGACCTGCACATTTACTTTCTAACAATTGTAGGTATTATGTCAGTTTTGTAGATGCTTATTCCAGGTATATCTGGATTTATTTTATTGCTAGTAAATCTGAAACTTATAATGTGGTCGTTAATTTTCATAAGATGGCTGAAAAGCAATTAAATCATAAGATTAAAATGATACAAGTTGACTGTGGTACTGAGTTTATACCCTTAGTTTCTTACTTTCAGCAACAAGGTATTGTTTTTAGAAATACTTGCCCACACACATCTGAACAGAATGAAATGGTAGAAAGGAAACATATGCATGTTTTTGAACTTGGCTTAACTCTTATGGCTCAATCTGTTGTTCCTTTAAAATTTTGGTCTGATGCCTTCTTTACTTCTGTCTTTCTTATCAATCGTATGCCTATTAAAGTTCTTGATGGTTTGTCCCCTCATGAGAAGTTATTTGGCAAAATTCCAGACTATAATTTTTTAAAAATCTTTGGTTGTCAGTGTTATCCATTAACTAGGTCGTATAATAAGAACAAACTTCAGTTTAGGTATGTTCCTTGTACTTTTCTTGGCTATAGTTCTCATCAGCAGGATATAAGTGTTTAAGTAAGGAAGGTCGTGTTTATGTGTCAAGGCATGTTGAATTTAATGAAATGTCTTTTTCTTTTCAAATATGTTCTTCTAAAGCTGGTTCTTCTAAGTCAACAGATGATCATATCTCTATCAAATTTTTTGGTTTTCTTCCAAAAAGGCCAAATACAAGTTCTACTTCTCTTTCCTTCAGTAGAACAACTAGTTCAGATCATTCTTCCTCTCAGTCTCTTTCTCAGCCTGAGTTTTCAAATGCTGCTGCTCTTCATGGTACTGAAGTTTCCTCTGGTCATGGGTCTCATGGTCAAAATACTGTAGAAAACCATGTTGAAGCTTCTCCTGCTCCAGAATATGTTCCTACTGGTATTTTTCATTCTTCTCTTTCTACTGGTAGTACTCAAAAAATTTTTGAGCCTCAGTTCCATGATCAAGAATCTGGTCAGATTTATGATCCAAATCTTCAAAATGTTCCTGAGTCTCAAAATTGTCTTCAGCAATCTGAAGTTAGTGCTCCAGCTCAAATCCCAGGTTCTTTTGAGCAAACTGTTGATGAAGGTCAAGAATTTGTTGCTCAGGATGTAACACCCGGGTTTAGGGGCTAGGTGAAAATAATATTTTAGTATTATCTCGGGTTTCGATTCTAATATTTTATTTAATAACGTAATGGTTTGGGCCTCGGGTTTTAAGATTTGGACCAATTTTAAATTGAGCCCAAAAGCCATGGATGGCACCTATTGTGGTTTCCCTTTTTCTTTAAGGGCATTTTGGTCTTTGAACATTAAATTTAAACAATTATAAATAAAGGATGATTCATCATCTTCTTCCTCTCCCTTCCATTTCATTCCAACGCCAAGAACACCTCTCCCTCTTCAAATACTATTTCATCTCCTTCCTCCCTCGTTTTGGCTCGGTTTTGAAAGGTAATTACGTTTTTGACTTGCTCTCAACTTCCTCTCTTCAAAAGTACAAGTAGTTTTCATTTTCATCCATGTTTTAGAAATTGGATTTTTGGGAGATTTGAATAAAAATGGTAGTTTTATGGTGTTTAACTTAAGATTTTGACTTGATATTGTTAGATATGATGTTTATGAACCAAAAGGACCAACATATATAATTTTTGAGGTGTTTTATAAAATTTCCGAATTTGTGTTTTGGAGGGTTTTTAGGAGGGTTTTTAGTTGAGTTTTGGGTGTGGTTTGTGTTGGAAATTGAGCGTTGATGTTAGGGTATTGGTTGGGGGTCGTTTTGGAAGCATTTGGAAGTGTTAAATGTGTTGGAATCATCGGTTTTGGACTGTGCTAAAGGGCTGCTCGGGAATGGCTTTTTAGGGGTTGTTCTTGGTTTGAAAAACAAGTGGTTGATGTTTGAATTTCATTCCGGGATTGCTACGTTGTGTTGTGGACTGATATAAGGTTAATTTACTTGTGTTGAGATGATTAGGAGCAAGGATTTGCATTGGTAAAGTCTCGGGATCGATTTCGGAAGTCATGAAGGCTTGAGTCGGCTTTGCTTGATTTGCTTACGGAAGTGAGGTGAGTGGTTAAAATATTTTAAATGGTTTTGAGCAATTGGTTCGAGCATGTGAACTAGGTTGAGATTGGTAGACTCACCTAGAGTTAGGATTAGGGTGGTAGCCTAATCCTAAGCTTTAGTTAGAGACATTGGATGATCTCTTTAATTGATGTTATGCCTCATGATGATTTGCGTTATGATGATTATGTATAATGTGTTATACATGTTGTTGAGGCATGGTTTGATGCATTGCTATGCATGTGGTTTGGATTGTAAGTTGTGTATGATGATGTTGAGTTTAATATGATGTAAGATGCCATATTATTACTCTTGAACATGACATTATGATAATATGTGGTTGAGATATTTGATGTTGAGCTTAATATGATGTAAGATGCCATATTATGACTCTTGAATATCAAAGGTTGTGGAATTTGATTAATTGGCACTAGTATGCTTAGGTACAATGATCGATCATTAGGATGAGTGTGCACACAAATTGAGTCAAAACGTACGTGGCCTTGGTGGCGTTAAGGCACCAAGGAGGAGTACGGTGATGTAATATTCCACCGGAAATTTATATATATTCTACGTGATGATGAGTGGAATCCCATCCGTAGGGCATGTGGCGATGAGTGGAATCCCGTCCATGCAAGACCGGTGATGAGTGGAATCCCACCGAGGTAATGTTGTTGTTGGAAATGCGTTCCAACATGTTATCCGCGTATTCGAGTCATAGCTAGGTGCCAATATGAGAAAGTATGTTTATGCCAATATGAGAAAGTATGTTTATGCCAATATGAGATTATGCATACATGCTAGTATGAATTGATATGTGTATCAATGTGATATGAAATGTGATTTCAAATGTGAAGCGGTATATGATGTGGTTAATACATTGAGTTAGGTATCATTGTATGATGAAATTATAAGTTGTTGAGCATGACATGATTTTGGTAATATGTTCATGCATCATTTATATTTATGGCTCATGTGGATCAAAAGTAAAATCATGTATTACATCATGATAGTTGCTCGAGATTGGACCCTGTATTGTCGAAGGTTTGATTTATGAGCTTACCCTCACTAAGCTTTTATGCTTACGCTCTCTTTTGTTCGACAATGCAGATTGATAGCTTGTGGGTGGCAAAGGCAAGGAAAGGTCATCAAGTGTTGCTTTTGGTGAGCTCAATGTATGAGTTTTAAGTAATAAAATGTAATAGTTAAGCAATGGGATAGGTGTTATTGATTTGAGTTTTGATGTATGTCGATATGTGTTATTGATTTAAATGCCTTGTTGTATGTTGAAGTGGTGTGACTCTTGGATGCTTTGTTGAATTGTAAAGCTTGCTTATGATGCATGACTTGTATGCTTATATGTTTGGTTGCTAAGGCATGAAATCTTAAGTGCTTGTATGACCATATTGCATGAATTGCTCTTTAACTAGAATGCTATGTATGAATGCTTTAGTCCATGTTTGAATGACTCCCTTGGCTTAAATATGTGTGCTTACGTGTTTGTATATGCTTAGGTGAGTCGAGAATTGCATCTAGAGTCGTGATTGAGGTCGTTTAGCTAAAAATTGTGGACTTACAGTGCAAGGCGTATCGATACGCCTAAGGGCTGTATCGATACGGCCTTGCTCAGAGAACACAATTTTGGCTGGGCGTATCGATACGTGGGGTGTATCGATACGGTCCCAACTCTCTGGAATCCTGGGGAGTTGTGGAGTGTATGGCGTATCGATACGGTGTCCAAGCGTATCGATACGGTTCAACCTAGTTGACCAAGTGGTGTTGACCGAGAAGGGCGTATCGATACGCTTAAGGGCTGTATCGATACGGTCTTCTTATGTTGACCATAGGGTGTTGACCTTGGTCAAGGCGTATCGATACCCTCTGAAGGCGTATCGATACGACCTGCTTAAAAAGGTTAAATGGGTTGTTTTAAGGTGCTGTTTTGGTTGGTCGTTGCTATGGAGTTGTGTTTCCGCTGTCGTGTTTCACATAGGACTTAATAAGGCATTTAGACAAGATTAACTAATGAAAAAAAAATAGGGTTACTAACCGAGGGGGAACCTTAACGGGTTTCGCTTCGGTTTTCCCCGTGTGACCCACTCGGACCGGTCATTCGTCCAGACCGGGATAAGGGGGTTACACAGGATCAAAGTTTTTCTGGGCAAAGACAAACTAGTGATGAAAGTCAGAATCAGTGTTCTCCAAATTCTCTTGACCAACAGCAAGATGTGTCTTCTTCTCATACTAGGGGTGTGAAGTCTTCTCATTCTTTGGTGACTAGATCCAAGCTTGGGATCTTTAAGCCTAAGATTTATCATACTACAGCAGCTTTGATTGAACCTAAAAATATACATCAAGTTATGGTTGTGGATGAGTGGAAACAAGCTGTTCATAAGGAGATTCAAGCCTTAGTTCAGAAAGGTACTTGGGAAGTGGTTACTCTACCTGCAGATAGGATACCTATAGGCTGTAAATGGCTTTTTAAAGTCAAAAAGAATGCTGATGGGAGTGTTTCTAGGTATAAAGCAAGATTAGTAGCTAAAGGATTTTCTCAACAAGCAGGTTTTGATTATGGAGAGACTTATAGTCCTGTAGTTAAGCCTGTTTCTGTCAGAATTCTCCTAAGTATAGCTTTGAGTAGTGGCTGGGAATTAAGGCAGATTGATGTTGATAATACTTTTTTGAATGGGGATTTGACAGAAGAAGTGTATATGGATCAGCCTCCAGGCTTTGAACAATTTGATGAACAAGGAAACAAGCTGGTATGTCTTTTTAAGAAGTCATTGTATGGGCTTAAACAAGCACCAAGGGCCTGGTTTGATAAATTCAGATCGCATCTTGTATCTGCTCTTCATTTCACAGCTTCTTTAGCAGATTCTTCCTTATACTTTAGGAATGATAAATGTAGCAAAATCTTTATTATGGTGTATGTAGATGATATTGTGGTAACAGGGAATGTTGCTAGTGATGTGGATAAAGTCATTAAAGAGATTAATACAGCCTTCTCTCTGAAAAATCTTAAAAAATTAGAATTTTTCTTGGGGATGACTATTCAAAATGTTGACCAGGGTGTTAATCTTAATCAAAAGAAACATATTATGGAGCTTCTTGAGAAAACATCTATGGTTGATGCTACTCTTGTACCTACACCTATGGTTACAACTCCACAGTTGTCTGCACATGATGAGATTTCTTGTTCTGAAGCTGAATCCACCTTGTTTAGACAAGTTGTTGGTACTTTGCAACATATTTGCACAACTAGACCTGATATTCAATTTGCTGTGAACAAAGTCAGTCACTTCAATCTCCCCTTGACAAACATTGGAAAGCTGCAAAAAGAATAGTTCGATATCTCAAGGGCACAATAGGATATGGTCTTTTCTTCAGTACAGACTCCTCAACTAATATGCTTACTGGATACACTAATTCAGACTGGGGTACAAGTCCAGATGATAGAAGATCAACTGTTGGATACTGCATTTTTCTGGGCAAAAATCTGGTGGTCTGGAGTTAAAAAAACAGACAGTTGTCTCTCGATCTTCAACTGAAGCTGAATTCAGAGGGATTGCTAATGCTATGTGTGAAGCAATTTGGGTAAAATCTTTACTTACTGAATTGGGCATTCATCTCCCTTCTCCCTCCATTATTTGGTGTGATAACACCAGTGCTATTGCACATTCTTCCAACCCTGTGCATCATGCCAAGTTAAAGCATGTGGAACTCGATCTCAGTTTTGTCAGAGAAAAGATCTTAGATGGATCCTTTCAGATCAATTATGTACCAGCATTGAATCAAATTGCTGATGTCCTCACCAAACCATTGTCTGCCAGTTTTTTTGTTCAACTTCGAGAGCAACTTCAAGTATTTTCTGCTGATGAGTTAAGACTCCTATTTGTTGCTTAAAAAGAAAGAAAAGAAGACTCTTAGGAAGTATGTTAGAGCTATCAAAGATCAAAACTTGTATTTCTCAAGATTTGTATTTCTGTTGAGAATCTGTTATAGTTGTTAATGTAGCTCTACTGAGCTGTGTGCTGTTTGTAAACAGTTTGTAAACTGTTATCCTTTATCATCTCTGTGTATAAATATCCTTTATGATGGTTAATAAAGATTCAGATTGCTTTTGGTTCATTCTTCCTCTCTAATCCTTTCTTGCTCTTCATCTTTCTCCTTTATTTTTTTCCCTTCGTTTCATAATTTTTCAGTCCTCAAGTTGGTCGGGAGTGGCTTGGCGCATGTCATACTGCATGTGGTATGTGGTGATCGGCTGTAGCAGCAAGGGCAAATCATTCTTCTCTTTTTTTGTTAGTGGTTTGTTGAAATGTGGGTTTATCCCGTTGTAACATTTTGTGGTTTAGCCCGTAGTAGAATTTTCTTTTCAAAAATCTTTAAAGTTTTTATGTGATTTCTATCTACAATTATAACTTTAGAATTTCTTGATTACAGTAGAGTTTCTAAATCATTCTAGGTTTATTTTGATGTTATTAAATGGTTTTTAATGTTGATTTTACAATTGGAAACATGCTTTCCAAAGGTTGATGCAATATTCAATGTGTTCATAAGCTTAATTTTCTTAAATCTGAAAATTAGGTGTTATAACTGATTAAAGAATATTTTTTTTGACAATGAATAGTCGGTTGATTTTATTAATTCTTTAAAATAAAAAAAACGGACCCCACACCCATTTAAAGCAAAGCAAAGAAAAATAAATGAGCTATTCTATGAAACCCAACCGACCCAATCTTCCCCTACAAGCCAAAGCTCTCTGTTAAACAATGAAGAAACACAAAAGGGGAAAAAAGTAAAACGCCAGTGAATAGAGCATATCGGCGATGGTGAAGCTGACGAAAACTTCCATCCTTACTGTCATCAGACGGCGTCCCGACGATCCGCCTCCACAAGCCGTTCAACGAGTGGTGGGACCTCCTCGATCCAGTAGCCGTCATCGTCTCCCAACGAAGAATTAGAGGCCAGAGCATGGGCCACCGTGTTTCCACCCCGCCGGACAAACTGGAAACGACATGCATGTAGGCGGCTAGCTAGCTGATGGGCTTCCCAGATTATTGAGCTAATAACGGAGAAATCCATCTCCTGACTTCTCATCTTCTTAAGAACGGCCAGACAATCTCCCTCAAATACCACCTCTGAAAACCCCAGATCGATGGCGAAGGAAATAGCATGCACCAGCGCAATGGCCTCTCCGGCGAAAGCCGAATGTACCCGGTAAGACTTCCTCCGACTTGAACCCAAAACGAAACCCTCGTTGTTCCTTATAACGCATCCTGACCATGAAATTTTTGTGTTTGGGTTAAACGCTGCATCGAAGTTGGTCTTGACAAAGGACGACGGCGGGGGCTGCCAACGGGAACAGAGTGAAGTGCCCGATTGTAACCGCACAGGTAATTCCTTCAGTTCGCGCACAAAACCTTGTATATGCCTTGTGGTTGACTGCCATCTCTGTAACGTATTTTCATTGACCAATTTGTTACGAGCCCACCAAATTGACCAAATCGTAACCAGAATTTCAACATAACGGGAAGATGGATAATTAGCAAAAAGCCATGAAAGCCATTCTCGTAGCTCTAGACTGTTAATCTGTGTATTCCATTTGAAACCCAGGCTAGACCAGATAGGGAGACTAAATTGACAGTCACGGATTATATGCAAAGAATCTTCAGGAAATATATTACACCTAGGACAGGAATTATCATTCAGGATACGTCTGAAACATAGATTGGCTCTTGTAGGCACAAAATTCCTAATAAACTTCCATGTCTGAAATTTAATCCTAGATGGGCAAGGGACACTCCAGATTGTATTAAACAATTTCCTATCATTAGCCGTAGTCCCATTCGAATTAAGAAGTAGTTTGTAACCACTTCGAACCGTAAACATACCTGAAGGTTCTGCACTCCAAACTCGACAATCTGCCTTTGGAAAACGAGTCAGCGGAATGGATAAGATCTGTTCCGCTTCGGCATTGCTAAATGTCGATCTGATTAAATCCTCATTCCACATACCCGCTCCTGGAATAGTCAAATCTGCTACTGTATGAAGAGAATCGATACGTGGGGTTGTAATCAAAGTTGGTGGCGTAGCTGGTAACCAGTAGTCATTCCAGATGTTGATGCCAAGACCCGACCCTACTTGCCATCGAAGACCAGATTCAAGCAATCCGCGGGCACTCCAAATACTCCGCCATATATACGAAGGGTGTGAACCAAGGCGTGATATAAGGAAAGACAATCCTGGAAAATATTTCGCTCGGTAAATGCGGCTCACCAAAGATGATGGGCGAACAATCATACGCCATCCTTGTTTACACAGAAGCGATATAATGAATTTCTGCATATCGCGAAATCCTAGTCCCCCATCCTCCTTTAAGTAGCATAAGTCCGCCCAAGTACACCAATGGATCCCCTGTCTATTGTGTCCTTTCTGCCACCAATACTTAGCCAAAATTGATTCAAGACGCCTACATAGAGTTTTAGGCAAAAGAAACACACTCATAGTGTAGACTGGTATAGCTTGTAGAACAGCTTTAATAAACACTTCTTTTCCTCCTTGTGACAAAGGACGTATAGCCCAGTTATTGATCTTGGAAGACATTCGTTCTCCCAATCCAATAAAAGCCTGACGCTTATTCCTACCAATCACCGAAGGCAATCCCAAGTACTTTTCCACACTGGAAGTTTGGCTTACCCCAAAAATTTATACAACTCTAGACCGAGTCTCATCACTGACATTTGTAGAAAAGAATAATCCAGACTTGTCGAAATTAACAATCTGTCCAAAATTCTCAGCATACATATTCAAAATAGTCTTTAGATGGACTGCACTATTCACCGAAGCTTTACCAAAAACTAGGCAATCGTCCGCAAAGAGTAAATGTGATACAGTCGGGGCATACCTGTTCAACCTAAAGCCACTCAAATCTCCAGTGTTCAATGCTTGGCGCAACAATGAGGACAAGCCTTCCGTACAAAAAAGAAAGAGGTAGGGGCTTAGAGGATCCCCTTGCCTCAACCCTCTTGAAGGACAGAAAGGGCTACCAACCATGTCATTAATCACCACAGAATATGAAACTGATGACATACACCGTTCCATCAAAGATAGCCATGAATCCGCGAACCCCATCCTTTTCATAACTGCCAAAACAAAGCCCCATTCAACTCTGTCATATGCTTTACTCATATCGAGTTTTAAGACAAAATGACCATCTCTTCCTGCCCGATTATTCTGGAAAGAATGTAAGACCTCATAGGCGACCATTATGTTGTCCGTGATTGCCCGGCCCGGAATGAACGCGCTCTGACATTCGTCAATACAAACATCTAGATACATTTGGAGACGGTTAGCCAGCATTTTGGATGCAATCTTGAAGATAACATTGCAAAGACTGATTGGTCTATAATGAGTCATATTACTCGGATCACTGGTTTTTGGAATAAGTACAATATGTGTACGATTAACCGACTGCATATCATAGACTTCAGTCAAGAGACCAATGCAGAAATCAGCTACCGAATCCCCTACAACATGCCAGAATCTCTGGTAAAAAATCGCCCCCAGGCCATCCGCACCAGCTGCTTTGAGGGGCCCCATGGATTGAAGCGCAGAATACACCTCATCCTTGGAAAAGGGGGCAGCCAAGGAAGCATTAATCTCATCCGATATACAGGGTCGTATTCCGTCAAAAATCTGACTGTTAAAAACAGGGTTACTGGAGGTGAAAATATCATGAAAATATTCATTCGCAACAGTATGCATATCCCCAATTTCCTCCATCCGCACACCTGTACTTGTGTGTAAAGCTGAAATTTTATTAGTGCGCTTGCGTTGTGATGCAAATCGGTGGAAGAAAGAATTGTTTTGATCTCCATGTCTCAACCAATTGGCACGGGCTCTTTGCTCCCAGTATACTTCAGATTTATCAATTTCCAAATTCAGAGCAAGGCGAGCCTCTATAATCTGCTCCAAAACGTCATCAGTTGGTGTTTGATCGGCTAACTCTTCAAGCCGTTTTTTAAGAGCCTTTGTGAAAACCTTTCTCGAACACTGAAGTCTTCGAAACCAACATTCCAAGCCCTTACTGACTTCAGCTAGACGTTCAAGGAGAGAACCAGACGAAATAGACCACAGCTTCCGGACCTCAATCTCACAGCTATCTTCAGCCAACCAAGATGCTTCGAACTTGAAATGGGAATGCCGATAACCAATCGAAGTGGCACCCGTGTCCAGAAGTAACGGACAATGATCGGAGAGGGAGTCAACACAATGTAAAAGTTGGTAATTAGGAAACGTGGACCACCAAAGAGAGTTACCCACTCCCCTATCCAATCGTTCCCTAATATTTGTATCCGAGAACTTCCCTTTCTCCCACGTATACCATCTCCCTTTATATCCCAGATCCGAGAGCAAACAGTCATTCAAAGCATCCTGAAATGCATTCATTTGCCGTGGGTTACGCAAACGACCTCCCACCTTTTCTGTTGAAATCAAAATCTCGTTAAAGTCACCAAGAACAACCCAAGGTACATTAGGACAGTTGTCTAACGAACGGAGTAAATTCCATGAGTTTTCACGTAAACTTTCTTCGGGGGCTCCATAAAATCCCGTAAATCTCCAGCAATGACCATCAATATCTTTCGATATCAAAACATCAATATGATTATTCGAGAAAGAACGTAACACAACATCACATCCATCCTTCCAAGCAAGACAAAGACCTCCACTACGACCTCTAGAGCTCACATCAATACCGGATAAAAAACCCCAACGCCGACGGGCGTGTGCCATATCATTTGATTGCAATTTAGTTTCCATAAGAAAAATAACTGAAGGTTTGGCATCTCTTAAAATGACAAAATGATGCATTAAGTATGATTTGTTTATGTCCTAAATAAATGGAGCAAGGATTTATCTAGTAGGAGCAATATTGTAGAAGTAGAATTAGATCAACAATTTTATGTGATTTTAGGTGAAATTCCAGTATTCTTTGATGTTAATATGAGGTTTATGTTATGTGTTTGAAGTTGTTGATCCATTCTTGCCATTTCCCAACCAAGAGAGAGAGAAATCCAAGAAAATCTAGTTTCAACAAGACGTTAGAATTTCTGTTGGTGAATGTTCTTGATTGCAGCAAGTAATCACTATTTTATGTGTTAATTAGGAGCTTAGGAATAGGTTAATCCCCTGTTCTAAGTAATTTATAATAAATACTAACCTTAATCAATTTTAAAAATAAAAATCCTGAAAATTCAAACTCAAAACCGTAAACCATAAACCATAAATCCTAAATTTAGTATTCGAATTTAGGGTTTCAAGTTTACAGTTAAATGTTTAAGATTTTTATTTTTTAAATTGACTAAGGTTGATATTTGATCTAATTATTTTTTTTTTAAATTATATATATGAATTAATTTATTATAAATTTTATTTAAAATAAAATTTATAATTATATGTTGAATCCTTAAAATTTTTAATCTTTATTAATCAATTTAATAATGTTCAATGTTATTCAGCGTTAATAACGTTCAACAATGTTTGTCAAACGTAGTAAATTTTCTTTAAAATAACGACTAAACATGTATACACATGAATATATTGGCCTAGTAATGATTCAACATTTTTTCCATAAACTATTCATAATTTTAACCTATACCCTGTTGTGCACGTACATTTTTTTATTATCATTTAATAGTTTCACACCCGCACAATGAATAAACAACTTTTAGTTTGTATTGGAATAAATCCATTAACGAAATGGTTATGCCCTGGTAAGTAATGTTTTATAGGAACTTCTCAATTAACAAGAGAGGTCAAAAACCCAGTTGAATGGTTAAATTTAGTAAAATAATTCATAGTTTAGTTGGTAAATTAAATAACTACATTGTTATTAACAAATAATAATACCACCAACAACAACAACATCGTTTTTATCTCTTATTTAAGGAGTATAAATTATGAAGAAAAAAATAGCTAAATACATAAATGTGTCCAGTCTCCACTTTCCTCTGAAACCAAACTCCTCTCCCCCACGCGTCTTCCACTTTCCTGTATCCTCTGCTTTAAAACATCTTCATCTTAATGTAATTAGATTCGCTTTTCCTTCGTCCCCAGGGATTTATTTCAGCAAAATAAAGAAAACCCATTGTTTTATTTTGGGTGTTTTCTTTCTTCTTTCACCATGCATTTTCCATGGAAGAAAAGCAAAGTAGCTCGTATCTCACGGCTGGTTGCCGGCCTCCACCAGTCCCCCAAACGCGGCGGATCACTTGTGGTGGAGACTGGGTTCCCGACCTCCGTCGTCGATCTTTTCGTCAAGAACGGTGACCGTTTGCGAAAATCCTCTAAAAGGAAATCCGGTTCTACTTCCAGCCCCCAGCTCCTAACCCCTCCCACGCATCCACTGCCTCGCCCAGCTTCCTGCAATGACGACCGACAATCACCCGAGACCGATGTTGGTGAAATAGTATTTATTACCAGAGAAAACAACGATGATGAGAGGATTCCCTTCCGTGTGGTGCTTAAAGTTTCTTTAGCGGTGGCTCTCGCCGTTAGCACCGGAAGCCTTGCGATTTGGATCATGATGGCTGCACTCTTACTTGTACTAATCGAGTTTGCCGGGGCACGTTTCTTGGGTTTGTCGAGACCCGAACCTACGACCCTTTTCTTCTATCCTGCGATTCGAACGTGTTTGAATTTGAAACCAAGAGCAGATGAATTGGTTGTTAAACAACAAGGAACCGAATTAGTTGAATCGGAAGACGAGCTAAAAATGGAAATAGAGACCATAACATGTAAGAATGAGCGTAGTCGGAGTGCAAGAATCAAAACGAGTTTAATCAAGAAATTTGTTCCTAAGAAGTTGCGCCATGGAAAGAGGAAGAAGCAAGGGAAGAGTAACAAGGATAAAGAACCAAGTGGTCGATCGGAAAAGCAAGAAGCCGGTGTGGATGAAGAAGATGAATCCGAAAATGAAGGTGGAGATGTGATTTCAATATCTGATCGGGTTTTGCAGGTTGAATCCGAAATGGAGGATGTTAGAAAGGGGAATTCAGGGTACGTGATTCTTATCGTTATTCTTGCTGGGCTTATAGGAGGGCGGGGTGTTGCATTTTTCTTAACTCTTGCATGCTGCTTCATACTGATATGTATCGGAACGTGCACACAAGAAAATGATAGCGATTTAAGTAGCGGCAGTTAAACATGACATTCCGATATATATCTTATTCGGGATGTGATGTTTGCCTTGTTTATACCATTTAGGCTTAAATGAAAAACCATTACTTAAACTATATGTTTTTTTTGTTGGCTATTAACACTTAAATTATTTTTGGGTCGAATAAGTACTTAAAATTATTATTTTTGATCGTTTGAAGTTTGGTACTTATCTAAATAAAAAAATGTCAATAAGATGTTAACTTATCATATTTTTTTTTGGACCAAGAGATAGTTTATGGACTAAAAGTAAAAAAAAAAATTATAGGTCATGTTTGGTAAATAGCGATTTGAGCCAAAATTAGAGGTTTCAGCTAATATTAGAAGTTTGACTGGTCAAATCCGCTAATTCGGATGATTGGTGAATAGCGGATTGACGTAAAACCTCTAATTTTGAAAAAGCTGATAATAGGAGCTTTTGAAAATTAGATGTTTTGACATAAGAGTTATAAAGAGCCTTTTACCCTTAACAATTATCAAAATTTTCCAAATAATCTAAATTTAACATTTTCTATTTTAATTTTTTACCCTCACGTATTTACATTGTAACATTTGTAAACTAATATTTTTTTGTTTTTGCTTTTTTTTTATTCTCACACATTTATATTTGTATTTAGCTTTAATAATTAATTAAATTGTATATTTAAAATAATTATATAAATAATAAATTAATATATAGATCTTTCGAATATGCTTAGTAATGTTATATTAAAAAATATTTTTCATGTTCTAATTAATATACAAAATATTGATAACTAATAAACTATTCAAATAAGTATCAAATATAATCATGTCCTCATATGTCATTTTGCTTGTTTAAATAATCAAACAGTTATTAGCTATCAATTAATTTCACCAAACAATTTTATACAATCAACTAATACAATTCGCTAGTCAAATAAGCTAATGTAATCAGCTATCAGCTAATATAATTTGCTATCAGTTATCAACTATCCGTTAATTGCTAAACAGAGCCATATTTTAAGTACTTATTTTAACCAAAAAATAATTTGAATACTTAAAATGACCAAAAATAATAATTTAAGTATTTATTTTAACAAAAAATAATTTAAAATTTAAAAACAAAGAAAAAACATAATTTAAAGGCCGGCTTTTTGAAGGGAAGATGAGTTTGTTGTAATTTCAACCGTAAATTTATGTATACAAATCAGGCTTCGTTTAGTGGTACGTTGTGATTTGTTTTCAACTGTAATGGTCAAAGCTATGCAATAAAGATCACATGTTAGAATAGTACAGTCGCATTTGTTCTGGCAAAATTGGTTAAACTATCTCTAAGGTCCTCTTTTGTTTTTAGTTTGTCTCATTTTGGTCACTGAATTTGAAAAACAAAACTTACATTATCGATTCATTACATTTGGTTTTTGAGACGTTAAAAACGTTTATAGAAAAGGATAATTTCCGATTTAGCCTCTAAATTTTAGACAAAATACTAATTTTACCTTGAACTTTAGTCGAAATATTAAAACTTACAATATTTCACTTAAAAGTGATGTTATTCTTGCATATTTTGAAGCAAAATATTAACTTCTTCCAAAAGACCAGTCTCAATTGTTATCAAAACAATAATAGGAATAGTCAATAAAACATTATATGCAATTGTCGCATTTGTGAAGCAATCAAAATGTTTTAAAAATTTTAATAAATTCATGGCTCCTATTTTTTTCTCGGGTAAAAACTTTTTACGTAATTTTAGCTCAACAAATAACTCATTTTTATCATCAGATAACACACTTTTTCTAAGTGCATTTTTAAAATTATTGCAATAAGATTTGGTATTAACGACATCCAATGAATATATTTTATCGTAATGAAACAAGCGTAACGTCATCCTATTTGAAAATTTTATCTACCAATTGAAAAATATGAAATTACAAATCAAAAATTAAAAGTGTATTTTTAAGCAAAATTGTACGCATGTGCGCGCGCACACATAAGCTTTTAGAAAATGAGAAATTAAAGAACCATCTTATTAATCTTCCAATGGACATTATATATATTGACACACATCTTACTCATCTTATTAATTTTTCAAAATACCTAATATTGATAAATCAAGATTTTCTAGTAATTTTCTTTTAAAAAATGATTATATATAATAATAATTTATTTCGGGGCTCTCATTTTTTGAGGCCCTATGTGGTCGCACGTGCCCAAAACCACCACTGCTTCTATGTATGTCTCAACACTAAAAAAATAAACCATACACCTTTAATCTTAAACCTCAAACCATGAAAACTAAACTCTACACCATAAAATCTAAACTTCAACCCTATATCCCAATCCTAAACTTTAAATCAATTTTTTGTGTTGGGACATACATAGCGCACCAAGAAGGAACAAATGATTTATATTCTCTAATAACATGTATAATAAAAAAAGCCTATAATAACAAGTATTGAAAAAATCAGATCATAATAACAAATTTTAAGAGTTGACTCATAATAACAAATATTAAAAAATTAAACTCTGATAATAAGTATAATTTTATATAAGGTTTGATTCTGTATTAAAATATTCCATATGAGACTCACGATTTAAAATTTTGTTGATTGAATTTTGATATCGAAATTCAAGTGCGTTACAGTCATTTAATGGATCGATTATCGCAAACATTTCCCTAAATTGTTTAAAAAACAACTGTTAGTGGAACATTTTTACTGGTTTTCTTATTAAGTAAATTATATCACATGTCACCCTATTATAATAAAATTACTAATGAACTATCTAATTTCAAAAGTCATAAACTAAATATTTAATTAATCAGAAAAGAAAACTAATTTTGAGTTAGGGCTTCTCAAAGGTCGAGAGTTTCATTCACGTATTTGAATGATGGCTATACTATTATTGGTGAAAGGAATAATATATCTTGAGATAAAAGGCTATACGATGGTCGATGACGTAGATGGTTCAAAAAGTCTAAAGTTTTTAAGTATTTTATGGTTTTTGAGAAAGATTATTGAGAATCTAATTTGATGGATTGAATGAGAAAATTAAAGTAAATTTTATTGTGAAATTTGAGGTCCATTAGTTACTATATACGATGACCGACAATTGTCTTGTTGAAAGACAATGCACTTTCGGTGCATTATGGGTTAAAAGACAATGCACTTTCGGTGCATTATGGGTGTAATAATTTGGTTGAAAAAAAGTGGAGTGGGATAATTAATTTTTGGTCCCTAAAGTTTAGGCTATTTACAAGTTTAGTCCCTAAAGCTCAACTATAAATAGCCTAGCCATTTGCCATTCTTACACATCCCAAATCATTCTAACCTTCTCCCAATACTAGAGAAATTAGAGAGTTTTCATAGAGTTGTTTTCTCCTTTCTTATCAAGAGAGAATTGTCATTGTTTTCTCCTTGTTAGACTGAGAGAAGTTGTAATTCCTATTTTCTCATAGTGAAATTCTTCTACCTTTGTCCGTGGTTTTTACCCTATATTATTTAGGGGTTTTCCACGTAAAATCTGTGTCTCTTTTATCTTCATTATTATTTTCTCAAATTATCAGTTGCGTTTTTGCTCTATTCGACGACCGCATTCCGCAACAATTGGCATCAGAGCCAGATTTGGGTGTGTATATCTACTTACCGTATTCTCTGTTGGTTGCCACTGAAAAGTGGATCCTCCATCATAAGAAAGTAAGTTAGATATTACTCATTCATTGAAGGTGGTGGGCACTATTCACGTCAAAAAGGTGAAATAGTGGGAGCTATCTGAAATAGAAGCTATGGCAACGAAATTTGATATTGAAAAGTTCAATGGGAGAAATTTCTCACTGTGGAAATTGAAGATAAAAGCCATCCTAAGAAAAAACGGATGTCTAGCGGCTATCAGCGAAAGGCCGGTAGATTTTACAGATAACAAGAAATGGAATGAGATGGACGAGAATGCTATTGCAGACCTTCATTTAGCATTAGCAGATGAAGTTCTATCAAGCATCGAGGAGAAGAAGACAGCCAAGGAGATTTGGGATCACCTCACAAAATTATACGAGGCCAAATCGTTGCACAATAAAATTTTCCTTAAGAGGAAATTGTACACTCTTCGAATGTCAGAATCTACTTCAGTGACAGAGCACTTAAACACGTTGAATACTCTATTTTCTCAGCTTACATCCCTAAGCTATAAAATAGAGTCACAAGAACGTGCTGAACTTCTGCTTCAAAGTCTACCTGATTCGTATGATCAACTCATCATCAACTTGACAAACAACAACCTTACAAGTGATCTAGTCTTCGATGACGTTGCAGCTGCTGTTCTGGAAGAAGAAAATCGGCGCAAGAACAAGGAAGACAGACAAGGAAATCTGCAACAAGCAGAGGCCTTAACGGTGATGAGAGGAAGATCAACAGAACGTGGCCAAAGTAGCAGTCACAATCATGGTAGATCAAAGTCAAGGAGTAAGAAGAATTTAAAGTGCTACAATTGTGGAAAGAAGGGTCACATGAAGAAGGATTGTTGGAGTTTACCTAAAAACTCCAATCCTCAAGGAAATATGGCAAACACTTCAGATGATGGAGATGCTCTCTGTTGTGAAGCAGCAACAGCCATGGAAGGCAGAAAAAGATTTGCAGACATATGGCTTATTGACTCGGGAGCCACATATCACATGACCTCAAGAAGAGAATGGTTCTATAATTATGAACCTATCTCAGGAGGATCTGTGTACAGCTGCAATAATCATGCCTTGGAAATTGTTGGCGTTGGAACCATCAAATTGAAGATGTATGACGGGACAACCAAAGTTGTTCGAGATGTGCGACACGTGAAAGGCTTGAAGAAAAACTTATTATCCTACGGATTGTTGGATAATAATGCAAGCAAAATTGAAACACAGAAAGGAATCATGAAGGTGTTCCATGGAGCGCTTGTGGTGATGAAAGGTGAAAAGATAGCGGCAAATTTGTACATGCTGAAGGGAGAGACTTTGCTAGAAGCTGAAGCCTCTGTTGCCTCATGTAGTTCAGATTCTACCATGTTATGGCATCGGAAACTTGGACACATGTCAGAACAGGGAATGAAAGTCCTTGTGGAGCAAAAGCTACTTCCGGGTTTAACAAAGGTATCACTTCCTTTGTGTGAACATTGTATTACAAGTAAGCAGCATCGATTAAAATTCAACACATCAAATTCTAGAGGCAAGGCTGTTCTAGAATTGGTTCACTCTGATGTATGGCAAGCACCGGTTACATCCCTAGGCGGAGCAAAGTATTTTGTCTCCTTCATTGATGACTACTCTAGGAGATGTTGGGTGTATCCTATCAAGAGGAAGGCAGATGTGTTTTCAACCTTCAAAGTTTTCAAAGCGCGGGTGGAACTTGATTCTGGAAATAAGATCAAGTGTTTCAGATCAGATAATGGAGGTGAATATACAAGTGATGAATTTGATGACTTTTGCAGAAAAGAAGGCATCAAAAGACAGTTCACAACAGTATACACTCCTCAACAAAATGGAGTGGCAGAGCGGATGAACAGAACTCTGTTAGAAAGAACACGAGCAATGTTGAGAGCTGCAGGGCTAGAAAAAGCTTTCTGGGCAGAAGCAGTCAATACCGCCTGTTATTTGGTGAATCGGGCTCCATCAACTGCAATCGAGTTGAAGTCACCGATGGAAATGTGGACTGGTAAACCAGTTGATTATTCAAACCTCCATATATTTGGAAGTATTGTGTACGTGATGTACAATGCCCAAGAAATTTCAAAGTTGGATCCAAAATCCAGAAAATGTAAATTCTTGGGGTATGCTGATGGAGTAAAGGGGTATCGCTTGTGGGATCCCACTGCCCGCAAAGTGATTATCAGCAGGGATGTTATCTTTGTAGAAGATAAGCTACAAAGAAAAGAAGAAGATGATAGCACTGATAAAGAAAAGCCAGAGACTACACAGATACATGTTGAAAATGAGTTTGAACAGAGAGATTGTTCTGAAGCAGAACTAGAGCTCGAGGAATCAGAACCAGAGAATTCTGAAGCTCCAACAACTCGTCAATCAGATCGTGTGAGAAGACGCCCCAATTGGCACTCAGATTATGTTATAGAAGGTAATGTTGCATACTGCCTTTTAACGGAGGACGGTGAGCCATCAACATTCGAGGAGGCAATGAACAACTCAGATGCTTCGCAGTGGATGGCGGCAATGCAAGAAGAAATCGAAGTCCTTTATAAAAATAATACATGGGAACTTGTGCCACTACCACAAGGAAGGAAGCCAATTGGTAACAAATGGGTCTTCAAAATCAAGAGAAATGGTGACGATCAAGTGGAGAGGTATCGGGCAAGACTGGTGGTCAAAGGATATGCTCAGAAAGAAGGTATTGATTTCAATGAAATCTTTTCTCCTGTGGTTAGACTAACAACGGTTCGAGTTGTCCTGGCAATGTGTGCTACATTGAATTTACATCTAGAGCAGCTAGATGTTAAAACAACTTTTCTTCATGGAGATCTTGAAGAAGAGATTTACATGCTCCAGCCTGAAGGTTTTGAAGAAAAAGAAAAGAAGAACTTGGTTTGCAGGTTGAACAAATCTCTGTACGGTTTAAAGCAGGCGCCGAGGTGTTGGTACAAGAGATTTGACTCCTTCATCATGAGCCTTGGATACAACAGACTTAATGCAGACCCTTGTGCTTACTTCAAGAGGTTTGGTGAAAACGAATTTGTTATATTGCTGTTGTATGTAGATGACATGTTGGTTGCAGGCCCCAACAAAGATCATATTGAAGAATTAAAGGCACGACTGGCTAGGGAATTTGAAATGAAGGACTTGGGACCAGCAAACAAGATTCTAGGGATGCAAATTCACCGAGACAGAAGTAATAGGAAGATTTGGCTTTCACAAAAGAATTACTTGAAAAAGATCTTGTCACGATTCAGCATGCAAGATTGTAAGCCAATTTCTACCCCTCTTCCTATTAACTTTAAATTATCCTCCAGTATGAGTCCTAGCAGTGAAGAAGAGAGGATGGAGATGTCTCGAGTACCGTATGCATCAGCAGTGGGAAGTTTAATGTTCGCTATGATTTGTACAAGACCAGACATTGGACAAGCAGTGGGAGTGGTTAGTCGGTACATGGCGAATCCAGGCAGAGAGCATTGGAATGTTGTGAAAAGGATCCTGAGATACATCAAAGGGACCTTAAATGTTGCATTATGTTATGGGGGATCAGACTTTCTTATCAGCGGGTATGTCGATTCTGACTATGCAGGAGATTTGGATAAAAGCAAATCTACAACAGGGTATGTGTTTATAGTTGCTGGTGAAGCTGTAAGCTGGGTTTCAAAACTGCAATCGGTTGTGGCTACGTCAACAACGGAGGCAGAATATGTAGCAGCTACACAAGCCAGTAAAGAAGCAATATGGTTGAAAATGCTATTGGAGGAGCTCGGGCACAAACAAGAGAATGTCTCTTTGTTTTGTGACAGTCAGAGCGCCTTGCATCTTGCAAGGAATCCTGCTTTTCACTCAAGAACAAAACACATTCGGGTCCAATACCACTTCATTCGTGAGAAAGTGGAAGAAGGGACGATAGATATGCAGAAGATCTATACCGATGACAACATAGCAGATTTCATGACAAAAGCAATCAACACTGATAAGTTTACTTGGTGTCGATCCTCTTGTGGCTTGTTAGAGACGTAAGCAACATGGAAAGTACGAGGTAGAAAGAATGGTGTGAAGATATGATTGTTCCAATCAAATCTTCAAGTGGGAGATTGTTGAAAGACAATGCACTTTCGGTGCATTATGGGTTAAAAGACAATGCACTTTCGGTGCATTATGGGTGTAATAATTTGGTTGAAAAAAAGTGGAGTGGGATAATTAATTTTTGGTCCCTAAAGTTTAGGCTATTTACAAGTTTAGTCCCTAAAGCTCAACTATAAATAGCCTAGCCATTTGCCATTCTTACACATCCCAAATCATTCTAACCTTCTCCCAATACTAGAGAAATTAGAGAGTTTTCATAGAGTTGTTTTCTCCTTTCTTATCAAGAGAGAATTGTCATTGTTTTCTCCTTGTTAGACTGAGAGAAGTTGTAATTCCTATTTTCTCATAGTGAAATTCTTCTACCTTTGTCCGTGGTTTTTACCCTATATTATTTAGGGGTTTTCCACGTAAAATCTGTGTCTCTTTTATCTTCATTATTATTTTCTCAAATTATCAGTTGCGTTTTTGCTCTATCCGACGATCGTAATCCGCAACATGTCTGTGGTAGAACATGACAGGATTGTTATAATCAATTAATTAATTTGTTTGGTCGAAACTCTATAAAATATAATATTTATAACAAATGCAATATTCTACACCTTAAAGCTATATAATATTTTAATGTTGATTGAACTATTAACGAAAACCGATTAATTGAATTACTCCTTTATGATGTTTTGAAACCGAGTAACTCAGTAGTAATCTTACTAATAATTAACTGGTGTAATTTATCCTAAGAAAATCATTTAAAAAATGTCATCGAAAGTCACCTTCTAACATCTATAAGTATTATTTTTAACGGTCCAATGTTACGTTTACAACAATTAATTAATTGAGTGATTAGTTTGTAACGTTTTAAAATTGTGTATCTCATTTATAATCTCTTTTATATTTGAATGACTTTCGATGTAATTTACCATTTTAAAAAGCGTAATTCGCTCGGTTTTATGTACACATAAAGTCGGTCTAACTCGTTTCGTTTGGAGTTTCGAGTCTTGTTTGGTTTTCCCCTAGTTGCCGCCGCTGCCACAGGATAGAAACTTCTCTTTCCCTCTCTTCCTAAGAAATCTTCAATAAGATTAGTAAATGGGAACCTTGAAGAGGAAGTCGGGTGAGGAGGCATCCTCCGAGTCTCCTCCGCCGCTGCAGAAGAAGATATATCACGGCGGAGACGGCTCGGCGTTGGCGAAGGAAGCCGTCGGATGTGTCCATGACGTTTCATACCCTGAAGGTTATGTTCCTTCTGCTTCATCTGCACACCGTCCACCTGACTCTAAACCCGCCAAGGAGTTCCCTTTCACGCTTGACCCCTTTCAGTCTGAAGCTATCAATTGCCTCAATAATGGCGAATCTGTTCTGGTAACTCTTTTTTCCCCGATTCTTCCTTATTCCCCCCAGAAATTAGAGTAAGTGAAATGCTCGTTTCAATACAGGTATCGGCACATACATCAGCAGGCAAAACTGTAGTAGCTTTATATGCAATTGCTATGTCTTTGAGGAATAACCAGCGTGTTATATATACTTCACCTATTAAGGCTCTCAGCAACCAGAAGTATAGGGAGTTTAAAGAGGAGTTTTCCGATGTTGGTTTGATGACCGGAGATGTTACCATCGACCCTAATGCTTCGTGCTTGGTATTTTACTTGCTGTTTTTCTTACATAATGTTTTCTCCTTTAGTATTTGATTCTTTTTTTTATGTTCCCAACTGTTTGATTTTCAGGTGATGACCACGGAAATCTGGCGTAGTATGCAATATAAAGGGTCCGAGATTGTTCGTGAGGTGGCATGGGTTGTTTTTGATGAAGTGCATTACATGCGTGATCGCGAGAGAGGTGTTGTCTGGGAAGAGAGTATTGTTATGGCACCGAAGAACTCTCGGTTTGTATTTCTTTCAGCAACTGTGCCTAATGCGAAGGAATTTGCTGATTGGGTAGCAAAGGTTGTTAATATTTTCTTGAATTTCTTCACCGATTTTCAACTTCAATATATAATTAATCAATGCTTTTCAGCCAACCTACATTCATATCTTTTCTTAGGGAAGTTTTGTTTGAGGAACAGTGAAGAGAACAGTCAAAACTAGACTTTGTAAAACAACCCAACAAAAAATATCATATTATTGAGTTAAAATATTTTTATTACAACTTGGTTTTTATTATTATGATAGTTAACACGATTGATGTTAGTTTTCGGAGAAGCTACTACCTTGACATATTTTGTCTTCTCATCAGTACAACCCCTGATTAAACTATTTTGATCTTTGTGTGGGTAGGAGACACTATAGTCTGGTTTCTTTGCTTTAGTCTTTTGGAGAGGTTTAAACTTGCTTTTGGGTGATATGTTTTTCTCAACCCGTGCTTTTTGCAACTTATATTATTGACTTGGGTGACAGATGTCATGATTTAGGATTTCTAGAATCATGCTGCATGAGTTCTGTTGGATGCAGAACATTTTGCTTTACTTCTCAGTTTGTAGTTGATTCTCCTTGAAGAAGTTATCAGAATGTTAAAAAACACTGGTCATTCCAATTTTATAAAACTTATTATGTGCTTACTTAGGAGTACAAGGCTTGAGATTTTTTGGAATTGGCTTTATTCCTGTTGTTTGATTATTATGGGATTTTTCCAAGCTATATTTCCAAGCTGTCAAGCAGATGCCTTTTTTGGGTTTTTTTTTTGTTTCATCTATTGAGAATGATTATGCTATTCAAACACTAAGAAGTTTTGAACCTTATCCTGTTATTTGTTGCAAGACCCTTAATACTTTGAAGATTATTGAAAATCATTCACTGATTTAGTGACCAACCTTTGTGTTTTTGGACAATGGCTGAACTCTTCTTGAAGAACGAAAGCCTATATATGTATATGTTGCCTTGATATATAAATTAAAATGTTTTTTAGTAAATGGTTTAAGAAGAGATATCAGGAGCATATTAACTTTGTGTTTTCATTTCCTTTGAAAAGATCCTATGTGAAATACTAGTCCTGGTCCTAATGATCCCTGCTGTTGATTCTTGTGAATGGATTTTGTACCTAGAAAAGTGATGAGGAACTTGAGGACTTTATCCACATTATTTTTAGTAGGGTGTTTTTGGGATCAAATTCAATAAGTACATTAGGTTTCATTTTTAGGTGCTTCTATAGATCATTAACTTTATAGCTTGTTTATTTGTTGAAATATTTCTGCTTATTTTGGTTCTACTGTTGCAGGTTCACAAACAACCATGTCACATTGTTTACACTGATTATCGGCCAACCCCACTTCAGCATTATGTTTTCCCTGCTGGAGGTGATGGTCTATTTTTGGTGGTAGATGAGAAAGGAAAATTTCGTGAGGATAGCTTTCAGAAAGCTTTAAATGCACTAGTTCCTACAAGTGAAAGTGACAAGAAAAGAAATAATGGTAAGTCACAGAAGGGGTTAGTGATGGGAAAAGTCAGTGAACAAAGTGACATCTTCAAGTTGGTAAAAATGATCATTCAGCGACAGTATGATCCTGTTATAATTTTCAGCTTTAGCAAAAGGGAATGCGAATTTCTTGCAATGCAGGTGACTTTTTTTTTAATTTATGTTTTGTATAAGGAGAGGAAGGGAAATTGTATAGAACCTTTTATTTAAATGTGTATATTGTTGGTAAGGGATAGGGAAGATGTGGTGGATTGCATGTCTTGTTTACTCTTACTCAGCATTATGCTATACATAATGTTGGCAAGCTAGTATTATATGTGTGTTATCATCGTTATGGGATTATACAATAGACTGTTTTTTAAGGTTCATTTTTCCTATCCAGATGTCCTGAATTTATTTATTTAATTTTAAAAATTTTCATGATACCCCTTTAGGGACATGCACCGGTTTTTCTGTTAGGTTAATTTTTATTATCTCAATTGTCTTGTTCTTTTCTTATGTTTTAAAATTAGATGGCAAAGATGGATTTAAATGATGATGATGAGAAAGGAAATATAGAAACAATCTTCTGGAGTGCCATGGATATGCTTTCGGATGATGATAAGAAGCTACCTCAGGCAAGTTGTTATTCCTCTTCTAAACCCATGACGGGTTTGAAATTTGAATGTGAAATTTATAAATTTTTGCACATGTAAAATTGAAAGTAAATACGAGCTGTAATTTTATCATTATTCCCTGGTCATCTCAAACTGAGAGTTGTGCCAAAATAATCATCTTTTATCCTTTATTAGTTACTACTGACCATCCATCCTTTGACTTACAAGCTTTATGCAAATGTTGTCTTTAGTTAGCAGGAGTTTCCATTTTCTACTTTTTATTGTCTATTTATTCATTCATTTGATTTCTTCTTTTAGTTTTGAATTTGTAATTACATATAAAAATTCGGGAATCAACAACTTGTTGCAAAATTCTGATATTCAAGGTTCTACTGATAAGGCTAGAATGGATAAAGAATTGAAGTACCAGGTTCAAGGCTTTTCTACTAGTAAAAAATTTAAATTTTTTCATATATGTGGGTATTTTTCAACTGCACTTGAATACTGTCTGGAGCACATACGTTCCAGTGTGCTGGAAACAATGTGGAATTTGTTTTTATTTATTTATTTATTTTTTACGCGTTGGCGTTACACATGTTTTATGTTGTTTTTTTCAAAAAGAAAAAAAACATGTTTTATTTATTTATTTATTTCAGAATTAGATGCTATTCTGGTATGACTGTTTCTTTTGTTTTGCTCAGATATTTGCTATTTATGCTTTTACAGGTGTCAAACATGTTGCCGCTTTTGAAACGTGGAATTGGTGTGCATCACTCTGGTTTGCTTCCCATTCTAAAGGAAGTGATTGAGATATTATTTCAGGAAGGATTGATTAAGGTAATATAAACTCAATTTATATCTTTAAGTTAGCGCATATGTTTAAGGTTTATTGATTGACCAGAACATTGTCATACTGACTGGTTAGTTACTGAATTTACCAACAGTTGGTGGAATTTTCAGGTCTTAAATGGATAACTAGCATTCTGATGGCTAGTTTGCATGCAGTATTCTTTTTCTCGTTTTTAGGTTGATTTGTTTTATTGAATCTGCATTATGTTGAGCATCTCAGAAAATTGTATTACTTGTTTTACTGTATAAAGAAAATCTTTTTCTTTATTTGGGCTAGTCATATGACTCTTCCTACTATCAGAACAAAATCTGAAAAAAATATTCTTCAGTGTTTGTTTGCCACAGAGACCTTCAGTATTGGGTTAAACATGCCTGCTAAAACTGTTGTGTTTACAAATGTTCGTAAATTCGACGGGGACAAGTTTAGATGGATATCCAGCGGAGAATACATACAAATGAGTGGCCGTGCTGGTCGTCGAGGTATTGATGCTCGTGGAATATGCATTCTTATGGTGGATGAAAGGATGGAACCATCTACGGCTAAAATGATGCTCAAGGGAAATGCTGATAGTTTGAACAGGTATATTTGATCTACTGGATATGAGCTGTTTAAACTAATCCATATTTTCCATTTTTGGTGGTACTTTGGATTCGTGTAGTTCAAATAATTTTCATGCTGCTGAAGATTTGTACATGAAACATGTAGTTTGTGTATGATATCATATATGTGGACCCTTTTCCTCATTCCAAAAGGAAACTTAAGCCAGTTCCATAATAATGATGCTGGAGGGACTTAATTGTTTACAACAAATTTTACTATGCAACTTTCTATTTCCACGAGTCTAAATTCGAGTTCTTGGGCTTTATTTAGTAGGAAAGATGAAAGGGGAACCAATAAAAAGGTCTGAAGAGATAGAAAACTGAAAGGGGAAGAAGTAATTTGTTGTTGTTGTTGTTGTGTTCAATAAAAAGTGAGAGGTCTTATCTTTTCCTGCTTTCTTTAAACACCAACAGAACCTTTGTAGTTCAATGATAATAACTCCTGCTGGCAACACATTCGCAAAATCAGTCCTGGACTGGGGTTCTTAACATGGAAAAAGGGTAAATAGATACCCTTTTAGGGAAAATTCTTTTTGAGCCAACTTTAAAAGGATTTTAGTTTACGGCAGCTGATATCTTGTTGGGCATACTTCTTGATAGTAGCTATATTCTTTTGTTGTGAATATGGTTGATGTTTAACTCTAATAAGCTAGGGTGTAAGCATTGTGGACGAGCACTGACTCGTTAAAACTTTGTTATGGATGCTGAGTGGAGGATTTAAAATGCATAATCTAAGAATTATGATTTTTTTTCTTTGTAATTAAAGAATTATGTTTTTTTTTGTTAATTTCTTCCATTTCATTTCAGTGCCTTCCACCTAAGCTACAATATGCTATTGAATCAACTGCGCTGTGAAGATGCTGATCCTGAAAGTATGCTTCGTAATTCATTCTATCAGTTTCAAGCTGATCGTGCAATCCCTGACCTTGAGGTCTGTTGTTACTAGATTCCAGAGCTTCTATAATTTGGTGCCGATTTTTTTTTATCTTGTTTCTCCGGTTTCTGAATATTCAAACTGCTCTTTCATAGAAGATAGTAAATTATAAGGTATCAGTTATTCTTGGAGAGAACATTAGTTATTAGCTTTAAGGCTTAAGCCAACATGTTGTGTCGAATTGCTAGGTAGTTCAATTTGCTATGGTTCTATGGTGATCAAAGGCATTTACTTCCAAAGTTTTCCTGTTAAGGGGTTAGAATTCTTAAGGGAAAAAAGTGAATACAGTGAAATATTCTTCCTTTAAAGCTATAGGGAAGGAGCACCATCTTAATACTAGTGTAGTACTAAAATTAATAATAATAAAAGGGTTTTGACGGGACATAAGATGAAAGGGTATAAAATCTAGTAATTGAAGAATCATCATATTTAGTTGGGAAAAAGAGAAGGAAAAGATGAATTATTTCGTTCAGAAAATATGCTTTAGTTTTTAACCAAGGCTTCTAAATTCTTGTCTCCGATTAATTGATACTTCTGATATTTTTGTCTTATTTATTATTTTATTTTCTTTTTTTTAAATGCATAGAAAGAAAAAGGTGAAAAGTAAAAGAATGAATAGAGTACTCAAGGCAAACAGCTGACTTTGATATCAGCAATACCTGTACCATTCAAGGTTTTGCCTTGTGTAGTAATGTGACTGATTAATTTGTAGATTAAATGGCTCAAATTTGAGTATAAACTAAATGGATCATTACCAAGTCTTTTCTTCATCTAAAACTCATTAAAAAGGGTTCAAAGTGCACCATGAGTGATTATGTCAAAAGCTTTAAGCTGTGTTAACTGTGAACATTTATCAATATCTACAGTTTGGAGCATCAGTGATCTTGTAATAGTAATGAACACTTCCCCTAACGCACACCTAACATGGATGGGACTTTGAGCTATTTAACTATTTGTAAGCTATTGTTGATGCAAGTGGTTATAGCTGCAGAAGCATGTAGACTAAGGCTCATGAAGAAGGGTTATAGAGTTCTTTGAGATACATAACTTTTTTTTACAGCTGTTGTCAATTAATCTGATTCAAGATGTTATTTTTGCAGAAACAAGTGAAGGCTCTTGAAGAAGAGAGGGATTCAATGATAATTGAAGAAGAAGATAGTTTGAAAAATTATTATAATCTGATTAAGCAGCACAAAAGTTTGAAGAATGATATTCGTGATATTGTGTTTTCTCCAAAGTATTGTTTACCCTATATGAAATCTGGCAGGCCTGTATGTATACAGTGCATTGATGATGAAACATCTCCATCTTTCTCCATTGAGGATCATGTTACCTGGGGTGTTTTAATGGACTTTCATAGAGTGAGAAGTATTATTGAAGGTGAGAACTTGAAGTTGATCTTTTCTTTTTGAAAGTCGTCGTTGATACTTTTACTTGTAATTGTTAAAAAATGCCTTAACATTTCAAGTTCAACTAGTCACAAATGTGTGAAATTCTGCTGCAGATGATGCAAATAAAAGACCAGAAGATGCAAGTTATGCCCTTGATATTCTTACAAGATGTAATGTGAGCAAAGACGGTGTTGGGAAGAAAACAATTAAGATTGTCCCTTTGAAAGAGCCTGGAGAGCCGCTTGTTGTTTCTGTGCCCCTCTCTCAGGTGAAATCCATGAACTTGGTTTATATTTTTCAGCCCTGTGGACGAATATTGAATAAGTTCAAATTTTGTGAAATTTATATCTGTATGAAGTATAAAACAGTTGTAATGATAAATTAAGCAACCTTGGCATATTACTGAAGGGAAATGTCGTGGTAGATGCAATATGCGTATAATCCTAGTTTAAGTAATAAAAATTAGACTATTCTTTATGCAATGAAACAATTTGAATCTTCTGTCAGGATATAGTGGATTTGATTTTTCCGATTTCAGCATCAAAAGTTAATACAAATATACTTCAAACTTGTTTCTTTGATCTTGCTGAAAATAATGTCCATCCAGTGAGAGAATAATTTACTTTGTTATTTGTGCCTTGGACAGGTTACTAGTTTAAGTAGTGCACGCTTGACCGTACCGAAAGATCTTCTGCCTGTAGAAGCTCGAGAGAATGCCTTGAAGAAGCTTTCAGAATTTATTTCTAGATATCCTAATGGAATGCCACTGGATACTGACGAGAATGTATATGTTTAACTTTTTCTTCATGATATTATGAAGAAAATACTTAAATTTCTCTTTGTTCTTTCTACTGCTACTGCAACTACTAGTATTATTCTTATTCTTATTATTTCAGTTACTTATCAAATGATTTTTCCAATTTTCAGATTCAAAGCAACTCATATAAAAAGGCTGTCCGTAGGTTGGAAGCACTAGAGAGTCTGTTTGAAAAGCATGAAATTGCAAAATCCCCGCTTATAGAGCAAAAGCTTAAACTTTTAAACAGGAAGGAAGAATTGACATCCAAGATCAGATCAATTAAGAAAACCATGCGTTCTTCCACGGCTTTGGCTTTTAAAGATGAGCTTAAGGCCAGAAAACGGGTTCTAAGGAGGCTAGGGTAAGAAAAACCGTTAATCTATGGTTGCTTCGCATTCATTTGCAAAATTGCAAATTTTTCTCTCGGTCTCATAACTTGATGGCTGCTTTGTCTTTGACATGTTTTGCTCTGGAGCTCTTTTTTTATTGTTTCTTCAGTCTTGGAGACCAACATAAGATGACTGGCAGTCTTTTCTACAATCAAAATAATGATCCTCCTTCCTCATTTTCCACATGATTGTGGTTTCTCATATACAGCCTTATTTTTATAATACAACCACTCATCTTTTTTTTTCTCTCACCTTCCATAAAAAATATAAATAAAACATTGCTTTGGTTTTTTGGTTGTAAATGTTTAATGATGCATGCAGATATGTATTTTAGTTCCGCCTTGCACTCAAATTTGTTCATGGCTCAAGCTGTGTTGTTAAGGCATTGCATCTTAGCACAAGAAAACAAATGCACCTCAGACCCTTGCCTGATTTAAGTACTCTTTATTCTTAAAAAAATCAGACCCTTGCCTGATTTAAGTACTCTTTATTCTTAAAAAAACAAACTAAATGTACCTTTACTATTAGAAGGAAGATATAAACTGTGTGTGCCTTATGCCCTTCACAACGTTGTAGCCTGTTAACTTTAAACTTCAGCCATATCCTTGTTGTTGTTGTTGTTGTTATTATTATTATTAATGTGATTATGCTTAACAAAACTTAAGCTTGTTGCATAGATACCTGTAACACCTAGGTTTTTATCTTATATCGGATTTTATTGCAGATATATTACAAGTGATGGTGTTGTTGAATTGAAGGGCAAGGTTGCTTGTGAGATCAGTAGTGCTGATGAGTTGACTCTGACTGAGCTTATGTTCAGTGGGGTTCTGAAAGATGTAAAGGCAGAAGAAATGGTCTCTCTTCTCTCTTGTTTTGTTTGGCAGGAGAAGCTCCAAGATGCTGCAAAGCCCAGGGAGGAACTAGATCTGCTCTTTACGCAACTACAGGATACAGCACGGAGGATCGCCAAAGTTCAGCTTGAGTGCAAGGTATACTAGATACTTTATTTTAACATGTGAAATGTTGAGACTAAAAGTTTAATCATCCCCCTATCATTTTATGTGATAAAATCATTTCACAAGGATTAAGGACAATAACAGTAAACAATGACCGGCTTTTTGGTTCTTTGAGTATGGTACAGAACTAAATTAGATAACAAAAGCAAAAACTAGAAAACAAATGTGGTTCCCAGGATGAGTCTACTTTTTTGTTGTTGTTGTCAGAACTACTATACTAGTAATGACATAGGAGAGGTTTTGATGAAATAGGAACTGCAAGAGTAGTTGACATGTAGCAAGTGTTTATTTACAGGTTCAAATTGATGTGGAGAGCTTTGTAAGTTCATTTCGGCCCGATATTATGGAAGCTGTATATGCTTGGGCCAAAGGATCCAAGTTTTATGAGATTATGGAAATTACTCAGGTTTTTGAGGGCAGCTTAATAAGAGCCATCAGACGACTGGAAGAAGTTCTTCAGCAACTTATTTTAGCTGCCAAGTCTATTGGCGAGACAGAGCTCGAAACAAAATTCGAAGAGGCTGTCTCTAAAATTAAAAGAGACATAGTATTTGCAGCATCTCTGTACTTGTAGTTCAGTTGCCGGAAAGGATCAAGGTTGTTCAACGAGAAGATAATAATTTCTGGTGGGAATTTTTTTATTCAGCCGGTAAGCTGAGTGAAGCAAATGTAATTTAAAGAGGGAGTGAACACATTACCTACAAAGTGAATTATTGCACATTAATCTTGCAACTGGATGCCCTTTGCCTTGGAAGCTATTTCTCTCGACATACTTTACATGCAGTGGCCGAAAAAATGGCTTTGAAGGTCGCAAAAGCGAACACTATTCTGATCTGAAAATTCCGAACTCGTGCACTTACCTGTTGTATTGATAGAGATAAATGTTTAGTTTCTGATTCGTGCATTTCGTTACCCTGATATTCTTGGTGGATCTTGAGCTAACTTTTATAGTGAAAGGAGAGAAATTAGTTTACTAAAATTTTGCTGTAAGTTTGTTTAATGTATTCACTAATCATTATGCTTGGATATCGAATATGAAAGTAGAATATGGTAACCTTTAAACCTTTTTTTATTATTGTAGATTTATACACTGTTTAAGATTATCCAAAGCTAATCTCCATTCCACAAACATTATCTAATCTCCATTCAATTACCAATGTCATATTTACTATTTTAAGCGTTGGTTAATCACCGGTTAAGCACTTCAACTCATTTAACATTTGTTTGTTACGGAGGATTAAAATAGTGGAGAAAAAATTGTTAATCTGATAATTAAGCTACAAAATGAAATAAAGTCTATATCCTATTTTAGTATTAAATTCTAATTTGCTAGATTAATTTTTTTTGAGGTCACAAAAATTTCCAATAATTCATCTGCTTGGGCAGATTTGAAGGTGCGAAATTACTAAGATCGTTAAAAATAAAAACGAATCGCACCACTAAATTTAAGCCCAAGTGACTACATTTGACTGTAAATCTGATCATAGTCTCAATTAGTAACTCAGTATTCTAATGGGTTAATGATTTGACTTTAACTCTTCAGAAAATCTTATATTTCTATTTTTCTAAGGTGACATATGAGCTTACTCGATATAGCTGTAAACTAGTTGTTTTTATTAAGAAAATTATTGATCATAAGTATAAATGAGATGATGTGAGAATAAAGTACCAAGGAGATCATGTAACATCATTTCCCCCGAGTATAAAACAACTGGACTGATTTGTAAAGAAAAAAAAGGGGGGGGGGGTATTTGGGTTATGTCATAGGTTTCTCCAACAACGCAGAGAAATACCATTCATTCTTTTCAACTCCACGATCAACCTTCTTCCCAGTATTCCACCTTACTCTCTTAAATCCAATCCGATCAAACATCGGAGCATAGGTTTGATTGAGCTGCGTTCCCTGACAGAAGAAGTGGTCAAGCCAGAACAGCCCCCCCGGTCTCAACACTCTGAATATGTCGTACAAAGTCAGCTCCAAGATCCCATCAGGGATCCAGTTGCTCAACACATGCATCGAATGCACTATGTCCAACGTGTTTTCAAAGAATGGAAGCCTCTGGGAAATGCTAACATGCATTGGGATCAGCCCTCTGGATGCTATGAAACTATTGAACGGTCCATCCAGGTTCATTGAGCTGGTGATGATGGTGATGTTCCGCTCTCTCATCCTTGCTGCAAACGTGCCACTACCACCTCCAATGTCCAGTCCGATTCGGATGCTCCCGGCTGGCTTCGTTTGAAGAACCTGCTCGATTCCGTAATTGAGTCCTCTGTCGTGAAGCCATCTTGATTTTTCTCGGCCTTGCAAGTCGAAGCAGTCCTTGCAGTCATACATCCCCGGCAATTTCTTGCGGTCGATGAGGCATTTGTAGCTTTTGCAAGTGTAGGGATCCCAAATGATGCTGGAATCTGATGGAGTCGACCAGAGGCTCTCAGGGAACGGTGTCGGCTCGACATAACCGACGGGGGATTTGGGGTGGCATCGCCGACGAGGGAGTGGTTCACAGCCCTTGAGCATAAGTTTTTGAGCAAAAACATCATCCACGGGACATTCGCCGCCAATGTCGTATGTCATGTACCGAGACAGCTCGTGTTGAAACCTCAAGCAGGCTGCTCCAATAGGAGGATAGATCTCATCAGATGCACTCCTCGGGGAGTATCCTAATGGAAGTTTGTGAGGCAAAACGGAAAGCTTGAGCTCATCCGACAATGAATCCGGAAGAATACCGAACATATCAACTTCTTTTTCGACCGGTAACGAGGCTTCGTGCTGACGGGCGAGCTCAACAAGGAGGGCTTGAACAAGCAAGTTAGTGGAATTAATCTTGTTGTTCAAGTCAGCAATAAGAGAGTAACTAGCAAAGAGCTGGGACTGTGTAGAGTTGAGCTCCTGCAAGAGCTGAGAAACCGAGTCCCGGTGGTAAAGGATACCGTTGTTGGATGATAAGCTGAAAGTATGAGCAATAAAGATAATGATGGTGACAAGGTTGGTGAATATGAGTAGGTGCAGCAGTTTGCGCTTGAAGTTGGTGCTTAAATGTTGCTTTCTTGGGTCGTCTTCTTCTTCGCTGCCCATGCTGCTTGCTTCTTGCTTTGTTCCTGCAAAAAGTTGAGAATGAAGAGAAGAAGAAACTGATTAATTTCAGATTCAACTGAGAATTGGAAGATAAATAACACCGGCAGCCTCGATGCATGTCACGTGGTAATGGAGCTTCGTTCATTGTAATTCGCCTCGTGAGACGCTGAAACTTCAGAAAATATTGATATTTTAATACCTGGTATGAAAAAAGTCATCGGATTCCATCCAGTTTGCATGGGATAAAATTCGTCTACCCCTTTTCGGTGCCCCTACATATGCCCCAACACTAAAAAAATACTACAAAATTAAATTCTAAACCCTAACTCTAAATTCTAAATCTTAAACCCTACACTCTATACCCTAAAAAATACACCATACCCTAAATTTTCTAAACCCTAACCACAACCTCTAATCTAAAACCCTAAACCCTAAACCCTAAAGTTAATTTTAAGCGTGGAGGCATATGTAGGGGCACCGAAAAGGGTATAGGATTTTCATCCGTTTGCATGAGGTTGTAGAGTTGAGCATCCAACAATCCTAACAATAAGGGCAACTTGCCTGACAACATTTCATGCCCCAGAATTAAAATATTATCGCCATAAATGAATATAATTAGTTTAAATAGTTTTTAGTCTACTTTAAGTTGAATGGTATAAAAAGTGAATAGTTTAGTCTTCTATATTTCATTTTAAAGCCAAAAAAAAGTAAACCGCAAATTTGAGATTACAAAAAGTTCGACTTATTTCCTTTTATTAAATAGAGAAATATTACATTTTTATGTCAGGATTCAAATACATACAAGATGAGAGAATATAAATATCCTTAGCCATTATGTCAATCAATGGATCTCACTTTTTGTTCTTTTTATTCGCTCGATTAATATGATTGTTTTGTGATATTCATTAATTGGATGAAAATCGCCGGCCTCTTTATCATGCATGCCCCCTTCTATGCCCTCACTTTAAAATAACAAGTTTAAGGTTTAAAGTTAGGGGTTGTGGTTAGGGTTTAGGGAATTAGGGCATGGTGTATTTTGTAGGGTGTAGGGTTTAGGATGTGGAAATTAGGGTTATGGTTTAAAATTTAATTTTTAAGGGAATAAAAGGTGGCATGATTAAGGGGCAGAGGATTTTTACCCCATTAATTGGCCTGGTAAAAAATGTTCATGTTGATGTGAATTCGAATTTTAACATTTGTTTTTAGAATGTAAAAGTTCTTTATACAATAAAGTAGGAAAATTCTAAAACAAGCGCTACACACTACTACCGCTGCACTCCGCTAAAATTTAAGTTAAATAACCTTAATCTCTTTGTTTTATTGTATTTTTTAATCTTTAATTTAAAATATTAATATTAAATTCTACGTCCTCCACAAACCCTACACACATTCTAAACCCTTTTCATCCTAAATTCTACATCATCCACAGACCCTTTTCATTTTTTTCACTTCTTTCAAGTATTTGTTAAATTGTTATTTTATTCGTCCAACTATTCATAATAAAAAGGATGAAATGTGAACCATAAAATGTGAGAGATCGTGAGAAATTCAAATTGAACTTACTGTATTTTTTATTATCCTACACAGCTTACAATCTTTTAATGACAAATATAGAGAGAGAGTTAGGATCAACTTACACAATATAAAACTCTTTAAGTTTTACACGTTTTCTGGATCGTTAGATGGGAGAATAGATGGCTCAGATTATCTCCTTACACTTTTTTCCAAGTGATAATCTTCACATATTTACTGTTAATCTCATCCATTCGTTTCACTCATCCAACGGTCTAAAAAACATATAAAACTTAAAAGAGTTTTATATTGTATGAACGGATCCTATCTTATATATATATATATATGAGAGTTAGGATCAACTTACACAATGTAAAACTCTTTAAGTTTTATACGTTTTATGGATTGTTAGATGGAGTGAATGGATGACTCAGATTAGCTCATTACTCTCTTTTTTCCAAGTGATAATCTTCACATATTTACTGTCAATCTTATCCATTCATTTCACTCATCCAACGGTCTAAAAAACGTGTAAAACTTAAAAAAAATTACATTGTGAAAACGGATATTATCTTTCTCTCTCTATTTATATAAAACAGTGAATGGTGGAGACCGATGATCCCAAAATTGTCATATTGTTTTTGTATGCGAATAATGTTATGTCTAAATTGGAAAGCCTAATACTCATTGTTTTTCAGCATTTCAGTCGTCGTTCGTTGGTAGGTCGGCTTGGGGAGACGTTGCTCCCAACTATTTTTTTGTTTAATAGTGTTTAATTTCATAAATAAAAAATTAATATAAAAATTAAAAAATACATACAAATTTAATAATTAATAAAATTATATTTAAAAAATAATTTTATATATAAGAAATTAATATATACATCTAAATTTAATTATTATTAAAATTATATTAAAAAAATAATATGTACATCCTCGTATATGCTCAATGATGATATTCAAAAACATATTTTTTATAATCTAATTAATATTAATAGATACAAGTTTTGAGTTCAAATGTATTTTAATGTAATTATCACAGAACAACAACGCTGGATCAGTCTTCTTTACTCTAAGATCTTCAAGAAGCTTTTGTATCCAGACTATTTCAGAAGCTGTCATGGCCATGCTTCTATATTCTGCCTCTGCTGATGATCTTACAATGGTGCTCTGCTTCTTTGACTTCCACGAGACAAGTGAATCTTCAATCTTGATGCAAAAGCCTGTAACTGAACGTCTTGACGTTGGGCAATCTGCCCAATCAGCATCGCAAAAAGCCTTAATCTTACAATCTCCCACAACCTTGAAGAATAATCCATTTCCAAGATCCTTTTTTAACGTATCTCACTACTCTTAGTGCTGCCTCCATGTGAGAAGCTTTAGGATTCTGCATAAATTGACTAAGATGATGTACATCAAACGTTATATCTGGCCGTGTATGGGTCAGATATATTAATCTTCCTATCAGCCTCTGAAAAATCACTTTGTCTGTTAGTAGTTCATCTTCAAGATTACCTTTGATACTTTCATCAAACTCAATAGTTGTCAACTTTTGATTTTGTTCCAAAGGAGTCAATGCATGCTTAGCTTCTCCTAAGCCAACATCACTTATTAATTCTAAGGCATACTTCTTTTGATTTAAAAGTATTCATTCCTTGGTTCTCAATACTTCAATCCCAAGGAAAAACTTTAAACTACCAAGGTCTTTCATCTTAAAATTCTGATTCAAAGACTCCTTTAATTCCCGAATCAACTTGTCATCATTTCCTGTTATCAATAAATTATCCACATAAACCAATAATATCACAATTCTATCTTCTTCCCTCTTTGTGAACAATGAATAATCCATCTTACTTTGAATATACCCAGCAAGTGGCAGTGCTTCTGTTAGCTTCAAATTCCACTGTCTCGAGGCTTGCTTAAGTCCATACAATGACTTTTGCAACCGAAAAACCATCCTCTCCCTCTGGCTGCAAAAACCCTCAGGCATATTCATGAACACTTTTTTATTGAGATCTCCTTGAAGAAAGGCATTGTGGACATTCATTTGATAAATGGGCCACTGGAAAAGAGAAGCAAGAGCAAGAGTAGTACGAACAGTAACCATCTTTGCAACAGGAGAAAAAGTATCCAAATAATCAATACCATGTTGTTGATTATACCCCTTAGCTACCAAACGAGCCTTATAACGCTCAACTTCACCAGAGGCATGGTACTTGATCCGAAACACCCATTTACAACCAATGGTAGATTTTCCAGCAGGTAAAGGAACCACTGACCACGTATTATTAGACTGTAAGGCCTGAATTTCATCCTTCATTGCCTGAACCCAGGCTGGATCTTTAGCAGCCTCATAAAAAGAACAAGGCTCAAGAACAGATGTGGAAGAAAGAAAAACTTGAGTAGATAAAGGTAAATGAGAATAAGAGAAACGAGAAGAAGCAAAAGAAATAGAAGGACGAGAGGGGTAAACAAAATCCTTTAACCATCATGGCTGTCGTGACACACGAGAAGACTTGCGAGGTTCATTAGGAACAAAAGGCAAATCAAACAGAGGAGAAGTATGAGCAGGGTCAGTAGGCAAAACAGACATATCAAGAGTCTCATCAATATCAGGATTACTTGCAGAAGAAGTAGAAGAAGAAGTTTCAACAACAACATGATTACTTGCAGAAGAAGTAGAAAAAGGAGCAAAAATAACAGGATTATTATCAGAAGAAGGAGCAACCACATTAGGATGCAAACAAAGAAAATCAGAATCAAAGGATTGAGAAGAGAAAGGGAAGAAGGGAGAAGAAGATGGTACATGAGAGTGAAAAAGGAAAAACATCCTCAAATTTTTTTACATCCATATTAACAAAAAAACACTTATCTGCCAAATTAAACAAGACATAGCCTTTTTGAGTTGAGGAATAACCTAGAAAAACAGAAAGAATGGCTCGATAAGCAAATTTATCAGCAGGTTTGGGAGTAGTGGCAAAACAAAAACAACCAAAAACTCGAAAATAAGAAAGATCTGGAGGCTTTTTAAACAAGATTTCAAACGGAGACTTAGAGGACAAAACAGAAGATGGAAGACGATTGATAATATGACATGCAGTTTGAACACATTCACCCTAGAATTTTAGAGAAACATTAGAGTGAAATTTGAGAGCACGGGCTACTTCAAGAATATGCTTATGATTGCGTTCAGCCACACCATTTTGCTGTGGTGTACGAACGCAAGAACTTTGATAAAGAATGCCATTGGAAGTAAACAAAATTGAACATTCTGAATTAAAGAATTCAGAACCATTATCACTTCGAATGACATGAACTTTGGCAAAAAATGTGTTTGAACATAATTGAAAAAACTCTTAAGATGTAAAACAACATCAGATTTAAGACGTAGCAAGTAAATCCAGGTCATTCTGGTATGATCATCAACAATAGTTAGAAAAAAACGATAACCCTGATGAGTAGAGACTCTATATGGACCCCACAAATCAGGATGAATCAGCTCGAAAAGTTTATCAGCCCTAGAAAAACTAATAGGAAAGGGCAATCTAGTTTGTCTAGCCTTAGGACAAACAGAACAATGATGAAAAAAATCAGAATTAATATGTAAAGAAGAAAAAATAAGGCATTTGATTCATTTTAACAGCAGAAATAAAGGTATCAACAACATAAAGGCCCCCAACAGCCTTACCAATCCCATTGATCTGTCCATTGGAGAGATCCTGCAACATGCAAAAATCAGCATAGAATACAACAACACAATTCAAGTCTGTAACTAATCTAGAAACAGAGAGAAGATTAAGATTAAAATTTGGCACATAAAGAACTTTAGAAAGGAAATTAACAGAATCAAAAAAGAAAGAACCCGAATGTGTAATCGAAGCTGTATGTCCATTTGGAAGATGAACCAGACGATGGGAACATGCAACAGGATTAACCAGAAACTTAAAATCAGATCAAACATGATCAGAGGCACCAGAATCCAAAATCCAAGAAACCTTACCACCACTACCTGCCAGATTAACAGAAGGCTGATGCAACAGATCCAAGATCTGACGATATTGAGAAGGAGTGAATGTGGGAACCACCGAGGTGTCAGAGGCAATAGGTGGAACCGAGAGGCCAGAAACATCATCAGAAGCAACTTTAGCAACCAGCAAGACCGAGTCAGAGACCATATTCAAAGCAGTCGGTGTGGCAGGAGCATTTCTCTTGCGGCCAAATTTGTAATCAGGTGGAAAACCAATAAGACGATAGCACTGATCACGCTTATGGCCCTTGACACCACAGTGATCACATGAGCCCGAAAAACAACGGCGATAGTTCAAACCAACATAAGCACTGGAAAACATAGCCACCAAATCGGAAACTGGAGACACATCAGACAAATGAAGACGTTGCGACTCCTCTTGCACCACCATTGAATAGGTCTGATTAACCGACGGCAAAGACTGCATAAGAAGGAGTTGGCTTCGAATCGTAGCATAAGTGTCATTTAACCCATTCAAGAATTAGAAAAGACGTTTTTGTTGAACATGCTTCAGATTCTGTTGAGAATCATCACAATCGCAAGACGAGAAAGGCACCAAAGACGCATATTCATCCCACAAGAGCTTTAAACGGGTAAAATTTGTATCGATACGCTCTGCACTACAAACATGTTTTTAGCTGTCAAAACACAATGAACTTAACATGAAGATACTTAACGAATATTTAAGGAACACATAAGCATACATGTGATTCAAAGCAAGCAAGAAACATTCATTTAGGTCATTCCAACACATGCCAAAGCACCAAGCCATCAAACATGATATATATATATGGCAATCAAGCATACTTAACATCCATCAAAGGTATCAAGGCCATAACAAGGCATACTTCAACATTTAAAACATGCTTGAAACATAAACAAACTATAGTAAGGGAGTTTGAACACCAACTCCAAGACAAGCCTAATATTCCCATTGTCTAAGCATTATTACAAAACATAAACCATACTTGAGTTACTAGAGAACTCCGAGAGACTTCTCCCTTGCCCGCTTGCCTTCCAAGCCACTAATGATCTGCATTGTTGAAGAAAAGAGAACGTAAACTAGGAGCTTAGTGAGCGGAGCTCTAAAACACAACAACAATGTAGTTTTTAAACGTAAACATAGATTTAAGCAAAACCATTTAAGGAAAGATGTAATGAAACACAATCATCACAAATACAAGGTATGCACATGCATAGCCCAAAACCCGGTGGGACTACACATCACCGTTCAACTAATAGTTTTTCGATGAGACTACACATCACCGTACTCTCCTATTAGTCACTACCGGTGGGACTACACATCACCGTAGTAACGACAACCATCACGTGAGACTCGACACCAACAACGGCTACACAACAACATTAAACGGAAAGTAAAAACAATCTAAAAACACCATCACATCACATCACACATATCACGAGAACCGAAAATCAACCAACAAACGAGATTAGATGAACTTACTCTTGGGTCTAGGTTAGTCTCTAAGACTCCACCCAAACCCCAAACCTTCGTTGAACATAAACAAGTTTCCAAAACAGTATTCACTCACCGATGAAACCAAACGTAAGCCGAAACACCGACTAAGCCTCCAAGTTTCTCGGAATCGAGCCTGTAGCTTCTCCAACGGTTTCCCTTGTTTCTAATCAACCAAAAACAGCATATTACTCAACAATTCGTCCACAAAACCACTGCCACAAATCAGATTACAATCTCAAGGCCAATTCACTACAATTTCAAATCAAGAACCAACCCAACTCTTCATTTTCGGACTTACATACAACCCAACAAATACCCATTGATTCCAACACCCAAATCATCATTAAACACGACCATAACAACCCCCAAGCTTCACCACACCATCAGCCTAACATTCCCTCACAAAACTACCCCAAAAACTCAAGTTCCCTACCCTTTAACACACCCACAAATACCCATTTCGGGTTTTCAACAAAACACCACCATTTTAAGATATAATACACTTAAGAGCAAGATTAAAACATATATTATCTTTACAAATCAAAAACTAAACAAAAACCCATTAAAGCTTCCATCCTTTTCCTAAAATTTGAATACTTGAAATGTCACAAAAATGAAGTTTATGCAAAACTAAAACCATAGAAACGTTTAGAAAGATGAGGAGAAGTCAAAATCACTTTAACCTTGATGAAAGAACTTGAAATCGTGAAGAGAGGAGATGGACCAACGTTTGAGGTTTGAGGAAGTTTTGTGTCGTGATTTTTGGTTTGAAGGGGAGGAAGAAGATAGCTTCAAAAATGTTTCCTTTTTACTTAAAATCCCATCTTCCATTTTCATTAATGGTATTTTTGTAAATAAAAATAACTTTTATAAAATCATCATTTTAAATCCCATTTAACCCGAACTAATCCTAGATCAACATCGATAAACTCTCGGGCCCTAAACCGGGGCGTTACACTACACGTGTTGTAGGGGTAGTTTCGAAACCGCAATTGTTGGTTTCGAAACCTCTTGAGTAGACATGAACTTGATGGCATACTGCGTAAGTGGTTCCGAAACTACAATGGTGGTTTCGAAACCACCTGCCTAAATATGATTTTGAGGCATTCTCCCATACTGGTTTCGAAACCAAGAATGGGGTTTCGAAACCTCACGCGTTAATGTGACTTCTGAGCCATTCTGTCATACTTGTTTCGAAACCACCAATGGGATTTCGAAACCTCATGCCTTAATCTGATTTTGAGACATTTTGTCATACTGGTTCGAAAAATATATGTTTTGCAATTTAATTGTGAAAGACATTTAATTTGTTGTTAAATATTTTGGCGACAAAATATTTCTTCAATTATCTCAAGTTGTTCAGTTGTTTTTTGTTATACTAAAAATGAGAGAAATATAATTATGCACGAATCCATCAAGAAAACAAAGGCATAAATCAATTATCCAACTACATTCATAAAGCAAAGAAGTAAATCAAGATAAGTCCAAAATACATGCATCTCAAAATTTTTTCATCAATACATTTCTATACCCGTGAATAGCATCATTCATAATAGCATCTCAAAAACATCATCATAATAATAACATCACATAATTGCATTACATCAACATAAACTCGTACAACACGAAATAGTATCTGATAGCCCTCCCACAAAATTCTTGCTTGGCATATCATGGATACGTTAGGCTATTCATATCATACGATGCTGTTAGATATGCATACCTGCACACCAACTATTCCCCGTGGAAAACAAACATAATCACAGGCTTAGCAAAGTTCTAAAACCTTCATGACTACTACTAATCATCATCCTATTCAGCTGTTGAAACTCGTTTTTTGGGCATATGACTATCATCTCGATCCACATCTTCTTCTTCTTCTTCTTCTTCTTTTTCTTCATGGTTGTTAACCCGTTCACATTCATCGATCTATTCATTGTGGCAACAAGAATAAATATACAAGAGAGATCACACAAAAAACAAAGAGTAAACACCAAACACCACATTGATCGGAACTTACATGTCTATAGGTTCAGTCAAAGCTGCACATACAGAAACAAAAGGAAACATGGATGCGTTAACAAAGGTTCCCGACTTCATTTTCATCAAGACTGCAAAAACAAATTTAATTTCTTTAGCAGCTAAAGTTAAACAATATCATAATACCTGTTTAAGGATGGGCACGGTACCCAGACCCGACGGGTTTCGACCCGACCCGGCCCGATCGGGTCGGGTATTTTTATGAAAAAAAATCGGGTTCGGGTCGGGTCGGGTCGGTTTCGGGTTTTAGGGTGAAAAAATCTGACCCGACCCGACCCGGGACTAATAGTGTAATTTTCCCCTAAATTTTGTAGGGATATTTGTAATAATACCCCCTCTTTATATATTTTTTTATAATTAGGTCCTTAAAATTAATTTTTTATTTACATTTTAGTCCTTAAAATTATTATTTTTTATAATTATGCCTCTTAAAATTATTTTTTACAATTAGGTCCCTAAAATTATTTTTTTTTCTATAGGTCAGGTCGGGTCGGGGTCGGGGTCTGGTTTATAATATTTATTTTCGGGTCGGGTCGAGTTTTTTTAAAAATTGGATCGGGTCGGGTCGGGGTCGGTTTTAGGATAATTAGTTTCGGGTCGGGTTCGGGTGGGCCAAAAACCCGACCCGTGCCCATCCCTATACCTGTTGTGACAGAGCTGAAACTTTCTTGGCATATCCTGCAAAAGGTTTCACCAATCAAATTCTTCATATCACTGAAATAGATAAACGCCAATACTTAGTGCCCAACAATCACAAACCATTTCATTTTATATAAATTCTTACAACACAAGATAATATTTTTCTATTCATCAAAGACGAGAAAAATTAGGTTTAACCATCAAAATTATTTGAGTTATTAGATCAAAATAAGGATAAATTGTTTCATAAAACAAATAATAGGAGTTTATACTTACATGCGACACTCAACATCTGTTCCATGGTTAAAAAAAAGGACAGCTGAAAATGGTGTCAAGCTTATCCATTCGCTTCTTAGGAGCAGGCTTTGCTCTTGATTTTCTCTTTCTCATGCTTCAATTCCTTCAACATATCAATTTACAAACATAATGAACATACAAATTTTGAAATTACAGCAGATTCAAAGAATTTTTCACCAAAATCAGATTTTTCACTTCAAACCTTAACTAATTATTTTAAGCATTTTAAGGGACAAATAATTAGGTTAAGCGGTATAAAAAATTATTTCTTTCTGCTCAAATTTCTCAAAAAAAACTATCTAAATCTTTCTTTGTTTTTCCTTTCTTCTTAAGGAAAAACAACATAAAAATAAATAAAAATTCAAATTTTAAAGCCTAACTAACCCGATAATGAAGAGGCGGAGGTGGTTCTGGAAGCGATTATGCGGAGGAAGGAAAAGGGGACGAAGGAGGAGAGGGGAGAAGGGGAGATTATGAAAGAGAAGTAGCGGCGGTGGAGACAGTGGTGGTGAAGAGAGAATGTCGTGAAATTGAAAGGCCTTATGGCCATTTAGGGTAGTTTGAAAAAAAAACTTTTTTTGACTTATAAGCCACTACATAAAAGTTACCGGTTCACCGGGTAACCTCTTCTTTCTTTTTTTTAATCTAACGGTTCACGGTGAATCAGCTTGATCCAATAGCTTCCATTAGATGGTCTGTATTTAGTTAGTACTTAAGCCGTTTGTTTTTAGAATTGTCCTTACTGATATACATGAGATAGTTTATATTCTTTTATTACAGAAAGGAATAATAGTTTAAATGTACAATTATACTTTAATTGGGATATCCATTGATTTTTTAGTTAATACTTTTGTGCACGTTTTTGGGTAGCAATTTTTTTCTCACTCCTTAGATACTATGACAAAACTTATCCAACAATTTTTTTAATCTTCTGTTTTTTTAATTATCGGTATTCGACACATTGACCGATTAATTTGAATTAGATTTTACAGGGATTTAATGTAAGGTGATTCTCTCAATCTAGTTTTTTTCTATTCACAATATTATTCAAATTTCTGAACTTGCTTAAGGATTCTAACACATTATCCCGCTAAACTAACTTGTCGTCAGTAAATTATAATCTATCTTTAAAGCTTGAATATCAATTTAGAAAAAAAGTAATTGATTTTTTTAAAATAATATAACCTTTTTGTAGATTTTAAGACAAATTATTATTTACTATTCATTTAAAATGAATCACTAATTATATTTTTCTCATTTATCATTATAATAATTTTATTATATTAGATAGTTTTAAATGTGTTAATTTGTCTAATTATTTTTATTTCATTAATGTAAGTATTTATTATTATTTTTTGACAAATTTTAAATATAATTCTAGTCCTACTTAGGGGAGGGGATAGAGAAACTTTAGGGGAGAGAAGAAAAGTACTCATAGTGAGTCTAGAACCCATGACTTAAGGGAATATGAGGGAACAAAAATGAGCAGTTTGGCCAACCAACCAAATGTGATTGCTCAAGTATTTATTATTTAAAAAGTTTAAGAGATCACTTTGTTCATGAAGTAAATCAAAATCAATAATATTGTTTTTTACTTTTTAGTTGTATTGATTTTTATCGTTTGACCGACGTTAGTCGTTTTAGTGTTGATGTGGTAGTTAACATCGACGTGGCGAATCATTGTGTTAATGTGATAATTTACAATGATAACGTGGTAGTACATGTGTGATGATGACGTTGCAGAGGGCTTGAATTGATTTTTTAACAAATTCCGAGACATGATTTTTTATCGAGTTTAATAACATAATTGATTTTAATTGAAAGTTCAAGGGCCTAGTTGATTTTAACGTGGTAACAAAGAATTTAAGAAATAATTAAAATTTTAAATTATTAAAAATTAATAACACTATAAATTAAAAAAGGGTGTGACAATATTGATGAGCACACCACAAGTTTGGTTGACTTTTGATTTTTTTTCCAGTTTTTATTGTATAAAAACTATGCAGAAATTAAAATTATATATAAATAGCCAATATATAAGTTAAATAAAAAATTAAGCTTGTAACGAGAACATATAATTAGGGGTAGACAGAATTTCAGTCAATTCAAGAATATTATTTTTAAAATTTTAAGTTAATTTAATTGAATTATTTAGTTTTTAAATAAAGTTGGACACATAATTTAATTTTTCAAGTTGAATTTTTATGACCTGAATATCTAAAAAATAGTTTAAAAAATTGGTGTAAATATTATTAGGATCTCTAATAATTTCAAAAATAAGCAAAGTGATAACTCTAAAAATATTTAATTTCTTCAAATATTTTTAAAGAAACAGGAACAGAAAACCCGTTACACCATTTCAAACCAAGCAAACCTATAATGTTCTTCCGTTTCTTTCTTCTTTACCTGAACCGAGCATGAAACGTGAAGCTCGGTTGAACTTGAACAAGTCTCGAGCTGAATTCAAGCTCAACCCCAGCTAAATTACATTACATAACTGATAACAACATTATATTCCATAAAATCAGGCAAGGTAAAGCAGTGAATAATGCGGTAACTTAATCAAGGAGCTGTTTAGTTGAAGCATATCATCCCATCTACATTTGTATTAACTTGCACCTGTATCTAACTACTTCAATAATCTTATGTTAAAAAAAAACTAGTTTAGTAATGTTAAAATTGTCCATGGAACATCTACCTATATTTGGATATTTTTGAACATTAGGAAACCTGCCACACCATTTTCAGCGTTTCGCTTCACTTGTAAATACTCCCAAGGCCAGCAGCCATACCATTTTCAGTGTTTCGCTTCACTTGTAAATGCTCCCAGGCCAGCAGCCATGATTCCATTTGCAATCTGACCAGAAAAACTACATCCATGTCAGAAGTTGGTCTACTTTGTAAAATATCCAATCATACAGAAGCTTAGCAATACAACAGATAAGCCCAACGGAAGCACACTTTCTGAAACAAACACATAATATCATGCTGAAAGATATTTAGGAAATTACCACATCAACTAATCTGAACTTTCATCATCATCAGAGGGTGTTCTGTGGAAATTCCCAAAGTATTGGAAGCGTGATACTTGACTTCGATTTGAGATGTGAGATCTCTTCTGCCTGGGCATTAAACCTTGACTAGACAGGGAATCAAACAAGACCCCCATGTCCATTTTCTTCTGAGCACTTTTCTGTTCATCTCGAAAACTACAAAATCATACAAAGCAAACTCAGAAAATAAATTATGATTAACCTCACCTCCACCCCTCTTTTTCCCACCTTTTTTTGGGGTAAATTCAGGGGAGCATATCAGAAATTGCTGAAGAATTAAAGAACTGGTTGACAGGGAAGGAGCACCTCTCCTAACTATAAATACATGCTATGTTGCTACGACTCCCACGTCCAACACATTTACGGACCTGGATACCAGGATATAACCCTCCAAGGATCATCCAAAAATATGGGGGAAAAATGAACAACCTCATTTCGGACACATAATCATGTCCGATGCTTGCACCCAAATCCGAGTAAAATATAATTCAAATAAACTATACAAAAGGAGTAACTCAAGGTGTTATATCAGAGAAGAGACTGATAAAAGGAAGAGACCCATACCATTCTCGAATAATTTTAAAGGCTTCCTTTGTTGCGTAGCATAGCCCTGTCATCGGATCTCGGTACCTACAACATCAAATTCAAATGACAATTTGAACAAATATTGCTGGATGGAAAGAAAACCAAATTTGTCTCTCTTAAAATGTTGAGCATCACTGAATTAACATCTGTACTAAATCATAAACATGACTTGGTAACAACTTTGATGAAACTCCCAGCTGAAGAGAAGCATATCCCTAACTCATGGCTTTCACTTTTGAATTTCCCAACCTAATGACATTTCTAAAGCATGGCTTCTTTAACAGTAGTCAAAAGTCCATGCTACTCAAGAAAGAACAAAGCAAAAAGTATTTCACTGATGCTCTAGAAAATGAAAGAAGAAAAAAAACTGCAAAAATAAATTTTTATGTCAATTGTTCAACTGTAAAAAAAATCATAATTCAGTTCCAAATAAAGCAAATACAACAGTTTATTCAGCAGCAAGACTTTAGAATGAAAAACCAAGCAATAACCATTATGAAATAAGCTCTTACCTTGCAGGCAATCCAGTTACAGCACATATGGCCTTCTTGGGGTCTGGGTGTAAAGATAAATGAAACAAATTAATCAAAATAATATCCATAGAGCAGATAAATAGCGGTAATTAAACAAAAAAGGCTAGAATCAAAACATTAAAAGTAGAAAATCGTCCACACTAAGCTGTTAAATGCTAAACATTATGCACATCTTTAGAGTATCATGTAACAAAAAGTTATCTCCATAGTCATCCTGATGCAAGACAGCTTAAAGTTAAACTACAATCCAAATTTCCTATGGTTCTTTGATTGCATCACACAATAAAGAAGAAAACCCAAGTATCAAACCTAGAGTTCAACAACAAAACAATAAGCTGAAATTGGAAGATGCCCAGATGGTGGACACGTGAAATTTATTTGACATTTTGTTTTTGTATGTTTAACACCTGTAAAGAAGATATTTCTTTTGTAAACTTAACACATGTAAAGACAGACGGTGGACATATTTATATTTATTAAAATGGGTGTGTGTACATTTAATTTAGCATTAATATATTTATTAAAATTGACTAGGATATCTTTATATAATTATATATAAATGAAACTGAAAAATAAAATTGAAGGAAAAGGGCTAAGGATATATATTTCCTTATTAGACTTAGTTAAAGATTATTATTAATATGTTATTAAATTAATAATTTGTATCTTTATATGTATTTTATTTTTATTACTAATATTTTTAAATTATGCCAGGAGATGACATTAGAGAGAGCAAGATGTAGCTGGTTATGATTCAAGAGAAGATGGAAGTGAAGGAAGTTTAGAATTGAACAATGATTTGAATTTATTAATTTATAAAATTAATCTTACTTGTGATATTTATTATTTTTATTACTAATGCTTTGTTTTGATTCACAAACCTTGGAACCAATCATGAAACTTGAAGCTATTGAGTGCTTTGTGGCTATTTTAAAATCAATGGGAGACTGGATGAACAAACAGTTATGCCCTCCCAATCCTTGTTCGTGTAAGAGATTTGAAGCTGTTCAAAACAGACCTGAACCTGGAAATATTCCCAAGGCTAAGATAGAAATTACTAAAGTTGTGTTGGATGTTCAGAAGTTGGTTGTTAATGAACTCTTTGAGGTTGCATTGAATGAAAGCAAAAACAGTCCCTTGATGTAGTTTGTGAAAGATGGAGAAGTCTATAGTTGGAAATACAGGTAGGAGATTAGCTACAACAAAGACATACATGGAAGATCTTAAATCAAGGTTGAATCATGAAGTTGCAGTAAGCCAGTTTCTCCCGACAATGGTCAAGGATTTGAAAGTGGAAATTGAAACAACTAGAGAGAATTGTGATGAAAACATGCAGCAAGCATTTTTGTTTGAAAGAGAAAGATTTACTCAAATACAAGGGGATATGGAGTTACTTTAGAAGCAATGTTTGGAGATGGAATTGAAATTAAAGAATGAACAGGATGAAAAGTCAAATGTTGAATCAGCAAAGCTATTAATCATGGGGAAGAGGTTTCAAAGAGCTGATCCAGAAATTTATGCTGAAGTGGTGACTGTTCTCGCCGGAGTCGAGTTTTCCAAGCCGGGGAAAATGACGCAGGAGCTTGATCTATTTTGTAATATTTTATTATCTCAGTTTTAATTTATAATATTTATTAATTATTAGGCATATTTTGTGTTCTTTTAAAGAGTTATGTGATTAGCATAGAACCTCTAGTATGAGTTCTAATACAACTATTCTACTAGAGAGTAAATAGGACTGTTGGTGAGAATTTTATTATAAATACTATACTAGAGGGTTATTAGGTCAGTTTTTATTATCATTAAGAGAGTTTTAAAAAAGGTGGTTGCTGGAAAATCCCAGAACCCTTTTTTATCTCTAATTCAACTAGGTTTATCATCTTCTTTCAATTTTCTTAGCTGTTCAGATTTTCCTCTCCATCAGATTACCTCACGTGGTGGAATGGCAAAATTAAGAGAGATGCTTAATTTAAACCCCTATGCAAAATCCCAATGATCCAAGCTCTACGCTAAAAGCAAAATTTCCTGAACTTCTAGCAGTAGTGGAGATCTAAACTAATGTCCCTACAAGAAAGAAACTATGACAACTAGTTCCACATAGTGCATGGGGCGCAAATATTTTTCCCAACTTCAACAGGTTGAGTGTATTGAATGCTTGTGCTAAATGGCATCCAGGAGAAATAAAATAAGATAAAACCAGAAGAGAATAAAGCCATTGACTTAAAAAAGTATATTTTGATTAGAAAGAAATTTTAAAAGAATCTACATAAAAAATTGTCAACTCTTGAGCACCCTACAACTTACATGGAGGCGATGTGGTAGAGAGCTCTGAGTGAAATGTCAATCCTTTACTAAATTCTAGATATGAAGAACCTGCAAAAGATTGCATGCATTTGCATAGATAGTTTCAATTTACAGAGTCCAAATAATTAACAACCATGTATTTATTATTGTTGCATTTTAGAACTAAAATCAATAGCTATAAAGAGAAACTTGCCATCTTTTGATACATATTTACTCTGCGGACCACTATAAACAGCCTTGTGGATTATTGCTCTTTTCTTAACTTCTTCCTCTCTTGCCAAAACACGCTCTAAATTCCTTAAGTTCATTATTTCTGAAAAATTAAAATTCATAGATTCAAGTTAAAATCAAATAAGAACCTCAGAAATCTAAACATCAAAAGTAGCTTTCAGCCTGAACCTGTTTGTGCTGCTTCCAGAAGCATTTCTTCTTGAGTAATCCTCTTCTCTTCACCTTCTTTTTTCCTTTTTATCGGCTGGTGAACAAAAATACGTCATAAACATAATCATATGGGATAACTGTATTTCACTCTTTCCAGATTATACAAATAACAATATACACACAGAGGCATGCATATACGAATCTGAATATATGAAATTACAAAGGAAACATTTGATAGTATCCATACATAAATAGTTCATGAGAAGATTCCCGTCAATTTCGAATAGAATGTCTGCATGAATCTTTTTAATGAATTTGAGACGTGTGTGTGTATACATCTATTTTGATGTCAAATTCTGACATGTATGCAACTTGGACAGTTTGACATCTCTGCATAGTTCATGAGTTTCAGCCAATGGTTTACAGAGATTTCAGTAAAAGGTAGTGACGATGTATTTATGGCTTCTAAATACATTATAGTCTGTTAAGAAGAAATTAGTTTTGCATACTTCATAAGATAACAAAGCTGCACCCTGGTGCTAGAAGTAACATGATAAGGTTTAAGACAACAAAAAACAAGTTAATAGAGCTACAAAGTCACTATGGTGCTGATGTAGTAACATGATAAGGTTTAAGAATCAAGGGTTAATGTAAACAAATTGACAACATTTGTGGTCATACCATCTAGACTATGAACTATCAACTCCCGATACACTTTTAAGGTGTCAGCCTAACCATAATTTAGAACCTACACTTCGAATATCTATTAATATTATTTAAATAGTAATAACAAAATTCAGAAATCAGATCTAAATAATCACCAACTTAACAATAAATAAACTATGCAAACAAATGAATTATAGTATCTTGAACATACAATGATATAAACAATTGTAACTAGAACATAGAATGATACATCAAAACTTAAGATTTAAACCCTCAAAATTATCAGATAACTATTCCACTCACTAAGGAATTAATTCGATTAAATTTACAATTTGATCATCAAACCCTGAGATTAATTCTTTCCAAGATAACTATCTAAAGACCTATCATTAATAAAAATTCAATAATAATACAATTAAGCAAATTACACAACATGATATATGATCCCATTGCTCATTATTTTTAAAAAAGTAATTACTAGTCAACCAAACCCACGGTGCAATTGCAAAGGATTCTCATTGAAATTAAGTCTTGGTTAACACCAGGTCATAGGTTAGATCCCGAATAACCCCTTCCCCCTCCCATTAGAGAGAGAGAGAGAAAGAAACACTTAAAATGATAAGACACATGACAATATAAGCACAAGTCTCTTAGAAATTATAACTTTTTGTCACTCGGTTACAACTTACTAATGAACTTAATCTAGGGTATTGATTACGCTTATCAAATATTACCAAAATAAAAAGGAGCACAGCGAACAAAATGTAAATAAATAAAGAGGAGAGCAAATTGTCCCTCTAACTTGAATCTTTTATAAATTATACAATATACAAAATTTTTGCCTAAACTTATAAATTCATCCATATCCAATTCTGCAGCTACATGCAAGAAAAGCAAAATGAAGTCAAATGAAAATAAGTCCATTTCAGCTTAGTAGCGGAAAAACTATACATCCATTCATATGGTCTTTCTTCTTTCTTGGAGGAGTCAAGCCAAAAATGCAGGAACAAATTTTGGGGATGTCATATGGTTTGCCTTACATTTTTCTTTTTTTTTAAAGTAATGGAGGAATGACATTTACTTGCACAAAGACATCAATTCATACATCAGTAATCTAGGAAATATTATGGCACTTTTAGACAACTATGCACCCCCCATGCCTCCAACATATGCCTAAGTCTCTCACTGGTGACAACTGATTTCAAGAACAAGTGTAGTGTTAACGGCAAACATCAAAAGGTGCAATACTTAAACAATTGGTATGAAAACACTTCTAATACCTATTAGCTGAAGTTTCAACTAGATCTCATTGATTGATCGATATACAAAAGCACATATATATATACACATATCAGCTAGAAAAGATATATGTACTAATTAATACCATGATCCATTCTATTTTCCCAATTTTAAGATGAAGACCAACATGTACTAGAAATATTTTCCTACAAAAGAAGAATGAAAGAGTAACCAAAAAAACTTGCCTTCATTGTTGCCTGCAGAGCAGCACGTATCGCATCTCGCTCAGCTTGCCTAACAATGACTGAAGTTCTAGTAGATTTCCTTATAATTCTTTCACCTTCTGCATCATCAGGGGCATCATGATGTTGTGGGGAGGTAGTCTTTTGAGTAGCATTTTCATCCTTGGAATCACCGTCTAAATTTGAAAGGACTTTCTTTTTCTTCTTTTTCTTCGTAGAAGACTTTCCGGGAAATATCAGACGCTTCTTTGTGCGAACCCTGCTAGAGCAATTCAAAATAAAAACAATGAATATGAAATGGAGATGTAAATACAATATAAAAAGGTAAAAGAAGCTAAACCTTTCATCTGCTTCATTTTCTACTTCCTCATCTGGCTCAGGTTCCTAGCAACCATGGAAGAGAGTCAAATTTCAAGATAGGAATAGGTGTAAAGTTCTCTTAGCACTAAGATATCTTACGACGAAAGAGTAATTATAGAATACGGATTAAATCAAAAGTAGAGAAGAGAGCAATACAAACATCTTCATCAAAGTCACTGTCGAACACATCGGCCACCTCTGGTTCTTCATCGTAATTGGAATCATTCTCTTCCTGAGGAGAGAACCACAAACAGAAAAGTTGAAAATGTCTGTGAATCCTTTAATCAAAACCTAAAGCTAATAAACTATATGACCATAGGTAGTGATCATAATTTCTAGTTAATCCCAATATATTGTTCTAAAAACACTTGATTTCAGAATTTATACGAATTCAAGGGAACATGAAATCACCCATATCCCAACACATCAACATCAATTATATAATCTATGAATTGGATAAGATTAATTCCGCTAGAATGAGTGTGTGCCTGCACCTCTTTAAAAGCTTCTTGATTCCAAAACAACTCGTCCTCTTCAACTTCATCGTCCAGCAACTTCGTCATCCTGGAAATAGCAAATAATGGAGTTTTCATATTAACTATAACCGGACATTTTTTTTGGGTAAAAAAGAAAACACCATAACAGTATTAAGGGATGGTAATACTATCTTAGTTTAGGTTGAAGACTTACCTTCTCCCTCTCGTGGGTCGAGAAGCACGATCCAGGAAGACGGCTGTATCTTCTTTACCGGTTTCCATGGATACAACAGTAAAAATCTCACCACTTGCGCCGCCGGAGAGGAAGTGTAGATCGGATAGGTACCGGAGACTTTCGGTGGGATTGAGAACTTAAGAGAAAGAAAGACGATAGGAAGAGAGGGTAAAATACAACAAAGGTCATTCAATTATGTATTCGGTTATAAATAGGTCACTTTGTTTAAATGTTTTTAGTTTGGGTAAACTACCCCCAGCGGTAGGGGTGAGCAAAACTCGACTCGACTCGAAAAAACCGAATAAGTCGACTCGACTCGAGGCGAAAATACTCGACTCATCTTGACTCGACTCAAAATTTCATAGACTCGACTCGACTCGACTCGTAAAAATTTCAAATAAAGTTTAAGTTGTAAAATGGAAATTCGAATAACTCGAATTTTTTAGTAATTAGTGAATTTATTTTTAAGTTCAAGACGAGTCCCTCAATTTTTAATGATATATACATACAGATATATGAAAATATGAAGAAATATTGCCACATATAAGAAAATATGAAGAAATATATACATGCATATCTTATATGATTAAAGAAAGTCGTTTAAATTGGAATCAAAACTTACTATAACATGATAAATAATTACAATTAATTTTTTTATAAGAACTCGAAAACTCGACTCGACTCGAAAAAATTTCAAATAAAGTTTGAGTTGTAAAATATGACTCGTCAACTCGAATAATTCGAAAATTTTTTACTCGACTCGACTCGTTCGAACGCTTATCCCTACCCAACGGGTCATTGAAGTTTGAATAAATTTCTTTTTACACCACTGAAGTTTTACAATTTACAAAACAATTACTAATATTATTGTTTTATAATAAATCGGTCACGCTGCTGTTAACAGACGTTATGCCGGTCATGGATGAGTGATGTGGCTCGCTAGATCAACTGATTTGGCTGAAACCATGTCTCTTTTTTGTAATAGGTGCATAAAGTATATTTTGGCTGAAATAGGTGCTTAAAATTTTATTTTTGGCTTGTTTTAAAGTCAATTGAGGTACCTACTTGGGCGTCTATTTTAACCAAAAAATGAAGCTTTAAACACCTATCTTAGCCAAAAAAAATACTTTAGATACCTATTTCAGCCAAAAAAATATTTTAGACACCTATTGTAAAAAATAAATATAATTTGAACACTTGTTTTATAGTTAAGTTATAAAAAATATAATCTTATTTTAATAAAAAGTCTTAACTTGGAGAAAGGAAGAATCAGAGATTGGAGAGAATATCATCAAATTGTGCACAACTCTTATTGTGTGAGGTGTGATATATTGGATATTCATTTGTTGTGTCTTGCTAGAAAGCTCAGAGTGGGTAATTTGTGATTTTACTTTGTTTTAAATATACCAATGATTCGGAGTTTGATGGCGCAAGAATGGATGAAGATGATGAGTTCATCCCCCACCCATCATGTTTTAAAGCGCCTTTGACTAAACTTGAGAGAGCAAATGTCTCTTTTTAAAGGCAAGTGAAGAGTTAACCAAAGACAATTTTATGGTGGTTATGAAGCCTACACATGTGTGGAGACGTTTTTATATGGTAAACTTCTTCCATGAGTTTGATTGAAAACTTTCGTAGTGGTTCTGTAAATAATCTTAGCCTGATTAAGGATCGTGCGTTCACGACTGGACCTAAATATAAGCTCAAACAAGACTGAACAAGAGTCTTAATCGAGAATGACGTCGCAATTATTGTTAACAAACTGTGATGGGCTACCATGAACCTCTCGATTGTGGACTTTCATCTTCAAGAAAGCACGTGCAATCCTTGAAGGACATAACTTGTTCCGAGCTTCTATTGTACGCATAAAGTAGCCCATAAGTAGCTACTTGTACCATTCGGTCCAAAACATTTTCCTTCTTTAACTTGATTTGTCCCAAGAGAATATCATTTCACTTATTTAAAATGATGTAACTACTTCTTAATTTATAATGCCCCATTTTAAAAAGAAATAGATAACCTCAGCCTTGTTTATTGTCTTGTATTTTCGGGTCCAAATTGGCAAACTCTATTACATAAACACCATGGATGTCATTCTACGCATTAACAAATGTACATAAATAATCAAATTCATTTATCACAAACATTCTAGATTAACAAAGTAAAACAAACGAATTATCAAATGAACATGCAATACAAAACTCATTTCCAACATAAGAAATGAAGCCCATATACAAAAGCCAAAAACTAACATATGTTTTACCCAAAATTCAAAGCGCGCAAACCAACCAAGAGCAAGCCAAGGCCACTAATCGCAATCCTATAGATGCAATTGAAATACGAGTGATGTCGATTGACCGATAAGAGCAATCAAGTGAGTTAAATTTGTTTAATTTAAGGGTAAACTACAACATGTCACTTAATTATGGGTAAGGTTACATTTAGGTCACTCAATTATTAAAAGTTACACTTGGGTCACTCAATTATGGATAAGGTTACATTTGAGTCACTCAATTATTAAAAATTATATTTGAGTCACTCAATTATGGCTAATATTACATTTGGGTCACCCTTCATATTTAAAAAATAAATAAATTTCATCATTTTTTCTTCCAAATCACTTGTATACCCTTGTTAACACTAGAGTACTTCATTTGAAACTATTAATTAATCTAATACATAAATTGATATATTTTTTTAAATATAAAGGGTGACCCAAATGTAACCTTACCCATAATTGAGTGACCCAAGTGTAACTTTTAATAATTGGATGACCCGAATGTAACTTTACCCATAACTGAGTGACCTAAATGTAACTTTTAATAATTAGGTGACCCAAATGTAACCTTACCCATAATTGAGTGACCTCTATTATAGTTTACCCTTAATTTAATGATGATTTTTGTCGCTTTTTGATTTTTTTTATTTCCAATCTTAACTCATATTCTTTTAATTCTTGTTTCTTCTTACTCAAATTATGACTTCCTATTAATAAGAAGGAAAAATTATGTTTTTTTAGTAGAAGGGAGTCCAAGGGCTGGTCAAAGCATAGAGGTAGACCAAATCAGTTGCCCTAACGTGTCACACTAAATTTTTGTGACGGGAGTAAGGACCGTTAACGGTTCAGTGACCGATTTATTATAAAACGGTAACGTTAATGATTGTTTTGTAACTTTTAAAACTTCGACGGTGAAAAAAGAAATCTACTCAAACTTCAGTGATTATTATTGTAGTTTACCCTTATAGTTTTTAGGGTTTAATGTTATTTTGTAATAATTAATAATAATTAGGACTCAAACTTATATAACCATATAATTATCGTCTAGATAATTAGAAGTTTTCTTTAGATTTTTTAGTAATTACACGAGTGTTATTGTCTAATTATAGAGATATGAATTACATTTCCATGGTGCCCAAATACTTTAAATGTTTTTAGTTTTTTTAGCTATCAGGACAGTCTGTGTGTTTAATGCTTGCAATTCCAAGCGCTCATTTGATCCTAATGGTTCAACCACAAGCTTATTTGTTTTTTGGTACAATTATAAGGGCGAATTTGGCATTTAAACCTGATAATTTTTCACTAATTTCATCAAAGCCACTAATTTCCATTAAATAGCAAAACCGATCAACAAAATACGGAAGTGAACCGTCTCTTCTATATTCGCTTGCCTTGCCTTTTCCTTAACTCTCTGCCGCGGCTCTCTGCTCTGCTCTGGTACTTAATCTAACCTTTGATTTTAATGCCTTTTACCTTTAATTTCATATTATCGGCCGAATCTACTCTAGGTTTCGTTCGCGCTCTAATAGATTTTTGCTTGTGTCTAAGCGACTAGGTTTTTTTACTTTTCAAGAATTCAACCCCTCGCGTTCTTGAAAAAAAATTATTTTATTTTCATCACATTGTCTTCGCTGTATCTTCTAGGGTTTTAATCGTTTTCGATCATCTCACTTTTTTGTCTATTTATTTACTGTTTTTTTTTGTTTCTTTTACTCTTTCTGTTTTAGTTCATGATCTTTGAATAATGCAGATTGAATACTGTTTTGTTTTGTTGCAGTCATGTTTTGGCAATTTAGGTTTTTAGCGTTTTACTTACTGTTATTTGCTTGAATTTGATCTGCTTCTTAATTCTTTTATTTTCTTGTATATATAATTTAATTTCTCTATGAAGCTCTCACCTGCTTTTATTTTATTTTCTGATTTTTGCTTTATTGTACTGTAGATTTCAGCTTAGACAGTGTAAACTGGCTTTGAGATTGTTGGACACTTGGACTTTACATTACAAAGATGGCAAATATACAGATGACCGGTATTCTAGAGAAGGTATTGTTATTAATATGATGATTTAATTGATTTTTTTTCCGGGTGTTCTCTGTCTTGCTTCAGCTCTTACAGTTTGCTCAAGTTTATAGATGAATGAGAAAAGAAAGAGAACATGAAAAGGAATTATCTGATATCAATTTGTAACTTATTAATCTCTAAATATAGATGACCGGGAAGGATAAAGATTATAGATATATGGCTACGTCTGATTTATTAAATGAGCTAAACAAGGAGGGCTTTAAGGCTGATTCTGACCTCGAGATAAAGTTGTCAAATATTATCCTCCAGCAACTTGATGATGTAGCTGGTGATGTTTCCGGATTGGCTGTCAAATGGTAAGCTTTTCGTTCTTTGACATAGTGTTTTGCATTAATAAGTTTGTATATTTTAGGCATCTTATTTTGAGTGGTAGTAGGCCTGTAAACGAACCGAACGAACACGAACGTGGTTGTGTTCATGTTCATTCATTTAACTTTAACCGAACAAATGAACGAACATGAACATAAACGAACACAAAATTTCTTGTTCGTGTTCGTTCGTTAAGGAATGTAGTTTGTTCGTGTTCGTTCGTTTAAATGATAAACGAACACAAACAAACATAAATGAACGAACGAGCCCTTTGTTCGTGTCCGTTAATTTAATTAAATGAACAAAAAATCTTGTTCATGTTCGTTCGTTTAATAAATAAACGAACATAAACGAACTTCCCGCCGAATGGTTCACGAACGGTTCGCTGAACGTTCAGTTCGTTTACAACCCTAAGTGGTAGCATGCTAGGCCAGTTTACAGGATGGATTTTCCCGGTTATTGTATTGCATTGTTTTGAGTTTACTCTTATTTTAACTTTTAATGCAGTCTTGCTCCATTGGTGAAGAAGGTTGGTGAACCAAGAGTTGTGGAGATGACCAATAAACTCTGTGAGAAATTGCTCAACGGAAAGGATCAGCACCGTGACATTGCAAGCATAGCTTTGAAGACAATCATTGCTGAAATCTCTACTCCATCTCTTGCACAATCCGTTTTAATTTCTCTATCTCCTCAACTAATAAGAGGAATAACTGGCGGGGTAAGTTTGCAAACACTGCTTGTCAATTCTTTGTGATTGACTTTTTCAGTGAATTCCACCATGGAAGTGTTTCTTTTTGAAGTAATGTTTTAGTTTCTTGATTCTGTTAAGTTCCGATGCAGAAATTTAATTCCACTAAGATTTATGGAATATGGACAATGTTATTTGCCTCATAAATTTCTCATAAATACTTATTTTACTGCTTCATCATGCTAATCATATATAGGACCATGAGAATGGGATGAACCTTAAGGCTGATATCAGTTCCTTTGATAGTGTTGTATTTTCTCAGTGAAAGAAATATAAACATATATTTTTCTTTTCTTGCTTGCTTTGAATATTTTTTATTCGTGGTTATTTATTTATTACTTATTTTAATATTTTTGCAGGGGACTAGCACAGAAATCAAATGTGAATGTCTTGACATTTTATGTGATGTTCTTCACAAGTTCGGAAATCTTATGGCAACTGACCATGAGATACTTTTGAATGCATTGCTGTCACAATTGAATTCCAATCAAGCTAGTGTTAGAAAGAAGACAGTTTCTTGTATTGGTAAGATGTGCTGAATTGAAACAAATATGTTTTTTGGTGATCTTTTTTATTATCTCTTCCATCGATTGGTTTTTTGTTGGATACATATTTGTTTCGATTTATGACATGCATGACAATATGTAGCTACGAGGAGAGGTTTCACTTCTTGGATACATAATCTAATGTTCTGGTGTTCATGACAATTGTAAGGAATGAAGAAAAAAAGAGAGATTTTGACTCTTTATATATATCTTTGAAGATGTGTGTCATCGGTGTATTTATTTAGTTTGGTACAAGGAGGCTGAGGCCTAAGGAAAAATTAGGGAAGGGGAATTTGCAAGTGCTGGGAATCAAAGCCCAGCATTGCTGGAATCCGACTCCTAAAGGAGGTGGCTATATCATTTGGATTAGCTCCATATTCCAATTTTATAATTTATTGACTAATCATTCTTTTGTTTTCAGCATCTCTTTCTTCAAGCTTGTCAGATGACTTGTTAGCGAAGACCACCATTGAAGTTGTACGAAATGTAGGAAGTAAGGGAACGAAATCAGAATTGATCCGCACGAACATTCAAATGATTGGTGCTTTGAGGTCATTACCTCTTTCGCCTCATACTGCTTATGAACGAAGTTGCTAAATGTGCTATACTTTTTCTCTTTGAATTTTTGTTGCTAAACTTGTTAACAGCAAGGTTAATTTTATTGAAAGAGTAAAATACAAAACCTCTCTCAAGGTTTGTAGAAAATATCCTTAATCGCCCCTAGTTTTTAAGAATACCTTCTTACACCCCGGGCTTTGCTAGGGATATGAAAGTTAATATTATTAATTATTAAGTTAAAATGATAAGATAAACATGCTCTTTTCACTTTATCTTATATTAGATTATATTTTCTTCTCTTTTTTACCTAGATTTCCTTTTAAAAGTATAATATTAAGGTAATTCTAAAATCATCTTACTATCTTGTCCGATTTTGGTTGAAATTATATTCTTATTTCATTACATATTAAATATTTTACCAAGAATCTATGATTCAGTTATATATTAACTTCATGAACGAATCTCGTATCAAAAAAATAAAAAATGAAGCAGAAGCAAGTGAAAAGAAAAACAAATTGTTGGTATTTTCAGTATTTAAAGTAAAATTTTGAACTATTATTAGTTTGAATATTGGATTCCCTAGATCTCTTAATTTTCAATAGAGATAAAAGAGTATTTTCAAATCAATAGGGTTAAGTTTATTTTCAACAACATGGATGACTGTCATTGTCCTAATTGAGTAATGTACAAATATTTGTGGATTTTTTTCTAAGTTGAATGTGGCACTTGATAGCAAATTATTCTTTTAGCAACATTCCACTATTTTCAGTTTTATCTTCCTGGAGTCTTTATATATTTAAATATTTGAGGGTATTATTTCAACATTTTCTTATTGTTATATGTGTGTTGCTAATAAAATATATGTTGTCATTGCATTTTAGCCGTGCTGTTGGGTATCGTTTTGGACCACATCTTGGAGACACTGTGCCGGTGCTTATTAATTACTGCACAACTGCATCAGAAAATGACGAGGAGCTTCGAGAGTATAGTTTGCAGGTGTTGTATATGGCTTCATATCTTAGAGGGTGTACTGTCTTTAGTGCTTGATAATTCTGGGCTGTTAGCTTTATGATTTAATAATTGACATGCTCATAATGTTCAAGTTTTGATTTCAGGCACTAGAAAGTTTTTTGCTTCGCTGTCCTAGGGATATTTCTTCCTATTGTGATCAAATTCTTCACCTTGCTTTAGAGTATTTAAGTTATGATCCAAACTTTACTGATAACATGGAAGAAGATACTGATGATGAGAATCACGAGGAGGAGGAAGAAGAGTACGATTTTTCATTTGCATCTAAGATGATTTACAGTTAAATCTGCATGAAAGATTGGTTATTTAGCTCCAGATCTTTGTTGTTTTACAGTGAGAGTGCCAATGAATATACTGATGATGAAGATGTAAGCTGGAAAGTTCGAAGAGCGGCTGCTAAATGTTTAGCTGCATTAATTGTTTCTCGCCCTGAGATGCTATGTAAACTGTATGAGGAGGTATATATTTTCCCTTTTTGTCCTGAACTTCTAAGGAATGTTCCCACATACCTTTTGAAAGATGTAATTTGCTCTTGGTGCAGGCTTGTCCTAAGTTAATTGATAGATTTAAAGAAAGGGAAGAAAATGTCAAGGTAATGTTCAAGCAATGGTTTATAGATTTGATTCCTCACGTTGGTTTGTTTATCAAATGATAACATATTTCAGATGGATGTTTTCAATACATTCATTGAGCTACTACGACAAACTGGGAATGTGACCAAGGGACAGACTGACATCGATGAACTCAGGTGAGCTTATATCATTGAAGCAGCAAAGATAAATTTTATTTTCATGTTTACCTCAATTTTGTTTTCTCTTCAAGTTTTGTTTTCCTATATTCTTATCGGTGCTTTGTCAATATGGAGTGACCTGGATTTTGAAATTCATAGGGGCTGGCTTAAATTTGAAATGACCATTACCCAATCACGACTTGATTGGGAATGGCTCAAAATAAAATCTTACATAACCTTTATAGTGAGGATAATCTTTTTATTATGAATATTACACAAATTTGTGCTGATTTTTTGTTGTAGTACGTACCTTGCTAATATTCTATAGAAGATTAATTAGGTTGACCAATTATTTTGGAGTTGATAACTGCTGGTTGGATTGATTGTCTCAACTTCAACCACTCTCAGCCTAATTATTAACTGGCCTTTCATTGTTTTAGAATAACCGTTTTGTCTGATTAGTTTTTTTCTTTACTTTTAAATTGTTTTTTGACAGTACCCAATCTTTTTTTTTCAAATTTAAAATCAATTCATGAATTAACTGAAACTCTAGAAATGTTAGCAGGTATAAATTTTAATTGTTCTAAATGAAATATAATTGGACTTTAAGGCTACCTAAAACTTGAAATGACCTGAAACCTGCTTTAACCTCGAATGATCTCGACCTGAGATGACAGGAACTTTGGAAGAAGTCAAATAGCAAGGTTTATCTGGCTTATTCTTCTGTTTTATATGCATTTTATTCGTTTGATTTATCTTGCAACTATGGTTAAGAATTCTAATGCAGCTATAATGAAATAAAGTGCTTGTATGCATCTTTGTTTTATAATCTGGTAGTATAATTTTTCGATATTTTCTTCAAAATCATGTAATGGAAGTTCCAGAAAACTGCTGACAGCTCTTTGCCATTATTACTGTACACAAATAAGAGAATTTTGCTCCCCTGAATTGATACTGAACATTATTTGAGCACCTTGAAGTTCCTATCATATGCCTTGATTAGTATTAGGAGTTTAAAGGCGCTGAGTTCATCATCTGCTCTAAGTTAGTATTAGTAATTATCTTTGAAATCATGTAATAGAAGTTCCAGAAAACTGTAGGCAGCCCTTTGCCCTAATTACCTCACACAAATAAAGGAATATTTGCTCCCCTGCATTGATGTAGAACTTTATTTGAACATCTTGAAGTTCTCATCATCTGCTCTGGGTTAGTATTAGGAATTTAGAGGAGCTGAGCTCCTCTGATAAACTTGGGGCTTGAGCTTGCTTGAGCTTGATTGAGCTCTATCTGGCTTAATAATTTTGCTTGAGATTGACCCAAAGAACAATTAAGCTACTTGTTCTCTATTCCATTAAGCTCAATTATCACCAATTTGATTAACAAGCTTGAAACTTGAGCATGAACTCGAATGCAACACTCAACTAAAGTTTGAAAAAATTGAAGTATATAGTACTTTATTTATCTATGAATAAAATATTAAAATATTTTAAAAATTCTAAAATACGATAAGGCATTCAGCCACTTGAGTGTTGTACTTCTCGAACCATTACTTGTATAACTTAAGCTTTAGCTTGGTTCTACTGTAAGCAAGTCTAGTCTTACAAAGCTTAAACTCACTCAACTTGTTACTTGAATGGCTCAGGCTCTATCTTAGCTCAATTGCAAATGAGTTGAATGTGAGTATGCATTGAACAAGCCTGAATTCCTCAAGTCATTTATACCCTGGTTATTATCATTGATGTTATTGTTTTCGTTCATGATATTATCAATATCACCACTTTTCTTGTCTTCATCTTCATTATTGTTAGATGGGTTTGATATCATTATTTAAATTAACTTTAACCAGTTGAGGAGCATTTATTGATTCTTCTGTAATAATGAAAATTTCCAATACATTTGTTGATGCTTGTGCTTTTTCAGCCTGATTCACTCTTGCAATTTTATTCACATATAAATGTTAATTTTATGCAGTCCAAGATGGCTATTGAAACAGGAGGTGGCAAAAATTGTTAAATCCATAAATCGACAGCTACGTGAGAAATCTATCAAGACAAAGGTAAGAATTGCTTACACATTTTTATAGGATATTATATGTTATTTATTTTTTCTTAACATGTAGTTCTACTTCTATCTACAGGTCGGTGCATTTTCTGTTTTGAAAGAACTTGTAGTTGTCTTGCCAGACTGCCTTGCCGATCACATTGGAACCCTCATACCTGGAATAGAGAAGGCACTAAATGTATGCGATTTTCTCACTTTTTGGTGTGTACAAGTATTTTAATTTTATTTTCCGTCTTTCCAAATACTTCCATTTGTAAATATTTCAGGACAAATCTTCTACTTCAAATCTGAAGATTGAAGCTCTTATTTTTACAAGATTGGTGTTGGCATCACATTCTCCTTCTGTTTTTCATCCCTACATTAAGGTAAATCATGTTTTTGTTTATGTGGATGCTCAAACCCAGTGCTTTTGTGATTCTGAATGGTGAAGTTCATTCACCTATTGTTTGAAAAGGGTTGTGTGCTTCATGCTTTTTGAATATAGCAGATTAGTTGAAAAAATTGCTGTTGTTTCACACTTCCATCTCTCTGACTGTGGCTATTTGGTTTCCTGAAACTAGGAGAAATATACAAAAGGTTTACTCTAAATGTAACATGAGTATTTTTGGGTTCATCTTTTCAATCTCTAAATTCATTCTGATCTTTCAATGATGTGAAGAGAAGACTACTATGAAATTAAATTGGCTTGATGCTTCTTTTTTGTTTTTAAATCCACCAGTTTTCTTAGTCCTGGACTGGCCATTTGTGGCTAAAACAATGCTGAGAACCTGAATTAATCCATTAACAGCTTGATCTCTGCTTAAAACTGTTATATAAAGTTTTTCTTCTGCCGCAATTTTAGTTCCTTCATCTGTTCTAAAAAACGACCATGATGTTTTTTGTTAATTCTTTTTGAATTTTGAGCCTCTTGGTAACCTTAACATGTATACAATATTTCTGAGGGCATAAGGCTTCCTTTTTTGTTTTATCTCGTTTTTGGTGACCAATATTAGGTTCTATGTAACAAGTTGGTAAATATGTTGTTATTCAGGATCTTTCCAGTCCTGTTTTATCTGCTGTTGGTGAGCGTTACTACAAAGTCACAGCCGAGGCATTGAGAGTATGCGGAGAACTTGTTCGTGTGGTGCGCCCGAATCTTGAGGTGGAACCTTCCTCTTGCAATTTGAGATTCTGTCCAACAATTCTCTTTGTTGCTGGAACAAGTCTTATCCAGATTTAAACCTGATGTGTCTATTTTGGTAATTCCAAATTTCATTTGTTATTGATTACAATTAAGATTGTATGTTGCAGGGCTTTGGTTTTGATTTTAAACCTTATGTCCATCCAATCTATAATGCGATAATGTCCCGCTTGACTAACCAAGATCAAGATCAGGTAAGAAGAGTTTATCTAGTTTTCTCCCTCAATGTTTCGTCTGTGATGATTTAAATGTTTTTGAGATTATTTTAATTAATGTTATATGTTATTTCTCCTGTTTCCTCTTTCTCAGGAAGTTAAAGAGTGTGCTATTACTTGCATGGGGCTTGTCATTTCAACTTTTGGTGATAACCTTGGAACAGAGTTACATGCATGCCTTCCTGTACTTGTTGATCGAATGGGAAATGAGATAACTCGACTTACTACCGTGAAGGTTAGTTGCATTCCATACTCTTGATAATCATTTGTTTTTGTTGAAGCATTAGATTTATACAATGACAATTTTTTGTTTTCTCAACCTGTGATAACTATTCTTTATTATTTTGTGGAACATTTAATCAGCCATGCTCTCATGTTCTTCTGGATGAATTTCTATATTAGACCCACCCTTCATTAATCTCAAATTTAACCAAATATGTTTGTTTGTTAATACTTATAAAAATAAGTACTGGTGCCACGGAAAAAATAAGTATTAAAAACAATGATGACGTGGCAAGACAAAGTGGCATTAATATGCCATATATTGTATTACTGGATGACAGCCATTTCTGGCATGTCATTTGGTGATATTAAACCTAGTTATTAGATCGACACACGGGACAATAGCTCATGACCAGATTGGTTGTTTAAAGTACTGGTACCCCGGAAAAAGTGGATGACGGCCATGTCAGGAATGTCATTTTGTGATATTAAGCCTTGTTGTTAGATTGACACACGGGACGATAGCTCATGTACTAGATTGGTCTTTAAAGTACTGCTACCACTGAAAAAAGTATATCTTCTAGGTCTCTCTATGAGATTTATCTCTTTGTCGAAATACTGGCATGGGATTATTGGAATGTTTGACCACTTGACTCATCTTTGTATATTTTACTCTGTAATGTAAAAACATTTTTGTAGACTATTTTCTTGGAAGTCCATTGTGAACCTTCTGATAGGGGAACATTTTGGCATCTAGAGTATATTCCAGGATAACCGAGCTCTTTTTAAAAGGTGATTGAAATAGTATTGTATTTTCTCAATTGCCTCAATGGGGACTTGGGTTAGCTTTTTGTATTTATATTGCATGGTGACTTTTACTGTCATATGATAAGATGTCTATTAAGCTGTAGGTTTTGAGTTTTTGCATAATGCTGTTCTCTCTACAATCGGTACAAATTTTCATTTAACGAATTCTAAACTCAATGCTGTGTCTAAAGATAAGTGGTAATCTTTTAATTGACAAAATATAGGTGCTCGGGAAATTAGTTAACTTTGTGGTTGCTTTTTTCCAATGCCGATAACACTTGGCTCTATGTTAAGTTAGGGGTGTTTAAAGGCTTTAGCGTAGTCAGTTTCATGGAACTGGTGATATCCAATTAAATGTTTTTGATTCCCTCAATGTTTAAACTTTGATAAATTAAGGGCTATTTTCTTATAAATGCATGTGTCATTGGCTGGATCTCATTCTGATATATCTCGTAATGTCTTTGTCTATGATATATATATTTTTAGTGAATTTGTTTCTGATTTATGATTTGTTGGATGGTACATCATGGAACACATTGGTTTACTTGATTATAAATTATATGGTGCTACATAAATTTTAGAACCGCGGTATAATTATTATTGGATCTACTGTACTTCTTTGGCTGCATATATTCAAGTTACATTTTTTAATTGTTGTTTTTCGTTTTTCTATATGCTCATGCAAGTTTGTGTTTGGCCTCTGAATCTGTCCAATTTTGAATCTAGGCATTTGCTGTTATTGCTGCTTCTCCGCTCCGGATAGATCTGTCGTGTGTTCTGGAACATGTAATTGCGGAGTTGACTGGATTCCTGCGGAAAGTATGGAAGTTTGCATCTTGTTGAATTAATGAACTGTTTTATAGTGATACTTATGGTTGATCCAAAATATCCTTGGTTTGGAAACAGGCAAATCGGGCTTTAAGGCAGGCAACACTAGGAACACTAAATTCATTAATTGTAGCCTATGGAGAGAAAATTGGCCCGTCTGCATATGAAGTTATCATTGTGGAACTTTCAACTCTCATAAGGTTTTCTTCCTACTGTACCAATTATAATAATAATAAATAATATTTCTCGTGGTTTTAACTGTTTTGATGCTTTCTAAACCCCTTTTTTATGTTAGTGACTCTGATTTGCATATGACGGCTCTTGCTCTTGAACTCTGTTGCACCCTAATGGCTGGAAAGAGATCTAGCCGAAATGTTGGTTCTGCTGTTAGAAATAGAGTTCTTCCTCAGGCACTAACATTGATCAAGAGCTCGTTGCTGCAGGGCCAAGCACTATTGGTATTTCCTATTCAATTTAATGAGGTTATATCTGCTGTAAATTCGATTTTTTTTTGTGTGTATAAGCATTCTTTTTCGGAAATTACAGGCTTTGCAGAATTTTTTCGCTGGCTTGGTGTATTCGGAAAACACTAGTTTTGATGCATTACTGGAATCTCTACTTTCAAGTGCAAAACCATCTCCTCAGTCTGGCGGTGTTGCAAAACAAGCACTGTATTCGATAGCTCAATGTGTGGCTGTTCTCTGTCTCGCTGCAGGTGATCATAAATGTTCATCTACGGTCAAAATGCTCACTGAAATCCTTAAAGATGATGGCACAACCAATTCGGTATTTTCCTTAAATCTTTTCTGATTTTCTTCTTGATGTTTCTACTGCATTGCTGGTATTATTGCCTCTAAATTGACAATAGGCTAGTGTTTATGTATTACTGATTTATCTTGGCGTTATCTCTTTTCTGCTGGATTGGTATTCTAGTAATTTATGTGTGGTTTTATTTCTTTCTACATGGATCCAATTAGCTCAATTCCAGATTCTTGCCTCTTGATGGCATCATTCCACTGTCTCTGTATTTCCCTTCCAGATTGTTATTCACCCCTTTCTTAAAAACATGCATCAAACAGGGTATGGAATTAACATACCTGTTTCTTTTCTGGCTACTTAACCCTTATTGTAAGATGCTGTTTTTGTTTAATTAGTTGGATCTATAACATTTTCAAGAAGTATATTTTCCCCCAAAATTTTTAAATGCCATCACTTTTGAAGCTTGTATGAGTTGAAAACTGTTGTTTCTTCTCTTTTGTAAAGTACACAATTACACAACTTGTGAGCATATATATATGTGCGTGTGTGTATTTACTTTTTGTGTTTGCAATTATTTGTATCTGCTTCAAACCATTCTTCTAACATTGTACTTTATGTATGTGTATATGAATACGTGTCTATATATATTGATTAATTACAACTGCGTGTCTATATATATTGATTAATTACAACTGTGTAAACAGCATCTAGCCTTGCTCTGTTTGGGGGAGATCGGGAGGAGGAAAGATCTGAGCTCACATGCCCATATTGAGACTATAATTATTGAGTCCTTCCAATCTCCTTTTGAAGAGATAAAATCTGCTGCTTCTTATGCCCTTGGCAATATAGCTGTCGGGAATCTTTCCAAGTATTTACCTTTCATCTTGGACCAGATTGATAATCAGCAGAAGAAACAATACCTGTTGCTTCATTCTCTTAAGGAGGTAGGTTTTCTTGAAGTGGTGCTCAAACCTAACTGGATATTTTGTCTGATGAAGCATCTATGTTAATGTTAAATTTACTTCTTTCAGGTTATAGTAAGGCAATCTGTAGATAAAGCTGAGTTTCAGGATTCAAGTGTTGAGAAAATTCTCAAATTACTTTTTAACCACTGTGAAAGTGAGGAAGAGGGGGTCAGAAATGTGGTGGCCGAGTGCCTTGGTAAAATTGCACTCATTGAACCAGTAAAACTCATTCCAGCACTTAAGGTATTTTTACAAGACAAGTCCAATGCCCATTGAACTTCCGCTGAGCTTTTGGCATTTGAGTGTAATTTAATAGTGCATTTGTTATTTTAAAATTTGAATTTCTTACAGTTGAGAACAACCAGTCCAGCGGCATTCACTAGGGCAACAGTTGTCATTGCCGTAAAATATTCTATTGTTGAGCGGCCGGAGAAGATAGATGAGATTATTTATCCTGAGATTGCTTCATTCCTTATGCTTATCAAGGATCAGGATCGAGTGAGTACCCGTCTACTTCTGATAAATACCCAAAAGAAAAAGAAAATTGCTTTTATGTGGTTTCTTATATTTTCTAAGCCTTATTCTTGTTTAACTGAAATCATCATTGCAGCATGTTAGGCGTGCAGCTGTGTTGGCTTTAAGTACTTTTGCTCACAATAAGCCTAACTTAATTAAGGGGCTTCTTCCTGAATTACTGCCACTTCTCTATGACCAAACAATTGTTAAGGTAACTAAAAGTTTGCCTTCTGCTGATTGTGCTGATGTTTTGCTGTTAATTAGGTTTCTAAATTAATTCTCTGTTAACTAGAAAATTTTCATGCAACACATCCGTGACGCTTCTTAATCTTAGCAGCTTCCTTTATAAACAAAAAAATTAATTCTCTGGATTGTCTGTTAATTACGCTTCTAAATTAATTCTGGCCTGGTGCAGAAAGAATTGATAAGAACTGTCGACCTCGGTCCCTTCAAGCACATTGTTGATGATGGCCTCGAGCTGAGGAAGGCAGCTTTTGAATGTGTAGACACATTGCTGGATAGTTGTCTTGATCAAGTGAACCCTTCATCTTTCATTGTCCCATACCTGAAATCTGGACTCGAAGGTTAGTTGCCCCCCCTTTATATTTGATCATAAACCTTCTTGTGTATATATTAATCGTTATATTTGGTCATGAATAATATGATTTATTATACCAATTAGAAAAATTTTAAAGCAGAGGATAGTTTTATCATGGGTTGTACCTGAAACCAAAATATGATGAAAATAAATTAAATTATTATGTCTTGAATTGTTCTCTTGGTCAAAAGTTAATATTTTTTTATCATGCACAAATCTTAAGGCAACAGTTATAAGGTTATTATTTGGCTAAATATAATACATGTTTGCCTCAAATCATTTAACTGATTTAGATTTTTCGCATTTCGTCAGATCATTATGATGTTAAGATGCCTTGCCATCTTATCCTTTCAAAACTTGCCGATAAATGTCCATCTGCTGTGTTACCAGGTGAGTGATGAATTGGAACATCTTTACTGAGATCCATATAATTGATTAATTTTCATTTGTTTATTGTCTCAAATTTAATATTCAGTGTTGGACTCACTGGTGGACCCTCTTCAAAAGACTATTAATTTTAAGCCCAAGCAAGATGCTGTCAAACAGGAAGTAGATCGTAATGAAGATATGATCCGTAGTGCTCTACGTGCAATTGCATCCTTGAACCGAATAAGGTTTTGCATTTCTACTCTTGACCATTTTATTAGCCAAACTTGTTTTATGATATTAATTTTATGACTAAATGCAACTGCCATGATTTTCGTGTGCCGAGATGAATGACATTTTTCCTATGTTGCAGTGGGGGAGATAGCAGCATGAAGTTGAAGAATCTCATGAGTGAGATATCGAAATCCTCAACATTGTGGGACAAGTATTACTCCATCCGGAATGAGTGAGAGGTAATATACTGATCGTGTAAAGTAGGTTAAGTTTTGATCCGATTGGGTTTATATCGGAAACCAGGGGAACATTGTTGTTGTGAAAGAAGATAAGTGTTGGATATTGGGTTGATTCATGTATGATTGCATCCTGCAACTGCATTGCTTGTTGAATTAATTTCAAACCTATGATTTAATCGGTTGAACCAAAGCTAACGAGATGTTTCAGCGACTACGATGGCGTATTGTCGATAGCAGACCCGTTGTCTGTTGGCTTAAGTTAACTCATCCTTTTGGGGAAAGTAGTAACTTGGTAACTCTATGTCCAAATCATTCTACGCATAGAGCTTTCAGGTTTAAGCCTCTGTTGCTGTGTTCTTGCAAAATGATTGGCAGTTGGGATCCGACATATTTTTTGAAGTAACAAATATAATTACAATTGTAACTATAAATAATGTACAATAGAATTATTTTCACCAGAATTAATTATTATAAAGTATGATATTGATAATCGAAATACATGTATGATTTGTCCATAATGAGATTAAAAGTAATTAAAGTTTAAAATAAAAACCTACCCATACATGTAGTGGCGGATTTAGGAATTTTTTGAGGGTGGGTATAACTCGAAACACTTTTGAGGGTGGATATAAGTTATTAATAATTTTAAAATTTTAACGTGGGTATAAATTAAAAAATTTAAAGATTGATTTATAAAAATTAAAAAAATAAAATCAAATGTATAAACTTTAAAAAATTTAAGGGAAACTTGTCATACAGGTGGCTCTGCAACTGCATACATGAAATTAAACATATATTAAATATCAAGCATATGATGAAAAGGACCCCATAAAGTTTCTCTGTCTCATTCAATAAATTTAATATTGATTTTATTAGTCATTTTTTTAATTTTGATTATTTATTATTGATAAAAATATGTTTTAAAAATATTCAATCAAGTAGTTTAATATATATTGTCACGGACCGCACTCTACGGCCCGATCTCACCGCACACCAGGGGGCTAGAAGCAGCACACGCCCAAGAACCGAGCAGATCGAGGGGCCCGACAGTAGCCCACGCACAAGCACCGTGCAGGCCGATCACGCTGCACACCACGGGCCCGAGAAAACAGACCACGTCGCACCCTAGGGTGCGACAGCAACACGCGCGGAGGAACCGGACAAGGCCGCCCAGCCGCACCCCACGGGCCCAAGCACGGTCCGCACACGAGCTTGGGCCTGCCTTCCGCGCACACAAGGCCCCCCCTTGGAGTTTTAGGGGCTTCGAATCCATTTAGGACTAGGATAACTTCTCCTTGAAGGAGAAGTATACTAGCTATCCCAATTCGAGTAGGATTAGGACTAGAGGGACTATTTAAGGAGGCTTACCCCCACCTCATTATTTGCTTTTGTCTTAGTTTTCAGATTGCTTTAAGCTTTGTTAGGTTTCAGCCTTTGTTTCCATTCAATCAATAAAACTTTAGAGCCTTCGCCCAACTATCTCGTGTTCCTCTTTCTTGCCGTCAACATCTCGTTTCCGCACCGATCTAAGCATTCTAGCTTAGATCTGTCAGGCTAACCTAGGCACCGCACCATCTCACGAGCACCTAGGGCTGCACGTCTCGGTTACAAAGTCCAGGGGCGTGACAATATATATATATATATATTATAAAATTTAATTAATTTAAATATTTAAAATAATTGTGGTCAAAGTTTAAAATTTTGACTTTTTAAGAGTCAACACTGAATAAATTTAATAGGACAAATAGAGTATTATTATTGAATTATGTGAACCATTCGTATATTATTAACTTATGAAGTCAAATAAAAAATATAAACAAAAATCTATATTCACTTATTTAAAGTTTATTATACAAATAGGTGATTGAACTTGTCAATTATTCACAAATTGGTACCTGAATTGTTTCTCAAATTAATACCTAAACTTGCAAACAAAATCTCAAATTGGTACATGACCTCGATACGATATTGCATCAACAAACAAGATGCGGCATGTGCCACTTAATGATAGTCAACACATGTACCAATTTGAAAAAATTGTCAAGTACAAGTAAAAATCTGTATGACAAGTCTAATTTTATTGAACGAGCTTAAATTGTCTATGTTCACAAACAAACTTATTTATTTGAAATTCATATCTCTCATATAAAAACTACTTAAATATATTTATTTTATAAGTATTAATATTCATATTTTATTAATATATATAAGAAATACGTTTATTTATAGGGGTTTTTTTGTTTGTTTTATATCATTCATGAATAGATTTTCAATTGTTGATAAGCTTATTCAACTATATGTTAATAAACATTTTTATTTATTGTTCATAAGCATATTAAACATGTTTTCAAACATTAAACGAACAAATATGTATATATAACTTAAATAAACGAATAAAAACACAACAAAAATGTTTAGTAAAACAAATATGGCCAAACTTAAAAATTAAATAAATGAAAATGAATAGTTTATTCTCTTCGATTTGCTACACCCATGTGGATTTAATTAATTTTGTACTTATCTCTGATTATAGCTGGCGGTATTGATGGAAAACTGGTAGTCCAATTATATTTACCTTCATCCCTCACAATCAGGATTTATCATCCCATTCTCAAGCACTAAATAATTTGATTAATGTGTTGGGCATACGCACACAAGGAAAAAACTCACTAATTAATTCTTTATAACAAATTTTATTTTATTTTTTGATAAAATGATGCATCAATTCTAGATTCACGGGTTCATCAATATGACAGTGATGAAAAATAATCTTAAATTTCGTGAACCAAACAAATAATTTGTAGGATTCATCTGAGTAGTGGTTTTTTTTTTCACTCAAATATTTTTTAGATTATTTACTTAACTAAAACTCCAAAACATTAATTCTATAAGGAAAAAACTCACTATTCACATTGACATTAATATCTTTTGTAGTAATAAAAAGTTCTTCTCATTACTCCCATTAATGTCATATTTCGTAATTTTTTTTGGATAAAAATTCTCTGCCTCTTCTCAGTGTCCCTACTTATGCCCCAACACTAAAAAAACACAACAAAATTAAATTACAAGCCTTAACCCTAAATTCTAAATCCTAAACCCTACATCCTATACCTTAAAAAATACACCCTACCCTAAATTCCCTAAACCCTAACCATAACCCCTAACCTAAAATCTTAAACTCTAAACCCTAAACCTAATTTTGAGTGTAGAGGCATAAAAAAGGGCACCGAAAAGGGGTAGAGGATTTTCATCTTTTTTTATAGTTATAAATAGGAGTTATTCAACAAAAAAAAAGTCACTCGCAACATTAAAAAGGACTTTTTGGTGTTTTTTTTAGCATTCTGACCCTTAAAACCCTCCCAATAAACACTGTGTTTAGTGTTACCGGGGACAAAAATTCTGCCCTTATAGAGTGCCATTTATATGTCCTAACACTAAAAAATTAAATTTTAAACTTTAACTTAAATTCTAAATTTTAAACTCTAAAAAACACCCTAATCATAATTTCCTAAACCATACCTTTAAACCTTAACCCTAAACTTAATTTTTTAGTGTAGGGACATATACAGAGATACCAAATAATGGCAGAAGATTTCTATTCGTATTACCGGGTCCGTTGTAATCTTCCTCTCTGTCTTATCCTGTACACTCCATTTCACTTATTTGTAATACTTCCTTTATTCAACAACAAAAAAAAAAAAAACTTATGCAACTGTGAAGGAAGAGGAAGAAAAAGGCAAGTCCATTCGTGGACGGGGCAAGTGTGGGTTCCATGCTAGTGTTTTAGCAAACATATTGAAAGAGAGGCATATATAATTCTCCTAATGGTGAAGAGAGAGATGTTTGGGACATGTTTGAGACATGTTTCTTAGCAGGTGCATATATGGTAATAATAACATGCATACCACTTCTTTCTACTGTAGTCTGTCCTTCCTTTTCACAGCTCACCTTTTCTTCTTCTTTTTCTTACATAATTTGACTTTATCTTGATTATTTTTCATATTCATGCATCCCATCATAGAAGTTGGATCTGCTGGCTCTAAAAAAGGCCCCCTCAGTCCTACCAAGAAAGCACTACTTGCTGCTTTCATATTCCTTTCTTGTCATTCCAAGAAAGCAATTAATATTTATAAGGTGCTCTTCCATGATCAATGGCTGACCTTAATCTCGATATATAATGCTTCCAAAGGGTCAACATTAAGAGAATGCATTGAATCCTTTTAAAAGGGTCAACATCAAACTTTTTATATGACCTATATAGTAGGTGTAATCTTTCGCTTACAGTCTATGTTCGGGGTGCGAGACTGTCCCTGCGAATAATATCATTTTCAAGATTCGAATTCGTGTTCTTTCCTTGAGAGTGTAATAATGTGACTTGCACTAACATGGACCGTAAAACGGACATGCATATTATTAAAAAAAATTCATTTATCGGTGATCTAAGCATAAATAGCAACCCATTCTATAATTTTTTTCATTACTCCGAGTGAGAAAATAAAAAAATCTCACAAACAAAAGAAGTGTACAGTACAAAATAATATAAAAGCGACACATTCATTAAAAAAAATATTAGAGCCGGGAGGCTAAAGAAAAAAGTGATGAAACCCTTGACTAGAATTGAAGTGCACGTCAGCTTTTTCTTCCTGATTTTACAGCTGAAATAAAACAATATAATTTCCCTAATGTATGTGAGACTTCAAATACTGCATATTCATAGTATCTGCTGAAAAAACACTGGAACAAACAATCTAGTACGATACACTTAATTATAGTGACTTCTACACTTGTTTATACAACCCTGTATACGTTTGAAAAGAGATTTTGGAACGTTATCCTAAATCTTTTATGATATCTATCATACAAGATATTATTATAGATAATATTGCCTTGAAATATACGTATCATATGTAGAAATCGTAGTCCCATGCAATATTACGTTATGGTATATTCTCATCTCCAAGTCCAACCTCTTTTGCCTCATGCGGCGGTGCAGTGGGTGGCGGTGGGGAGGAGTGGTTAGAATGCCATCTAGACCAGAAGAGATAGTTTAGGAAGTTGAGGAAGCTGAGGAGTGCTAGCAGCCAGTAGAAAAGATCAAGCCGGTCTTTGTTGAGATCATTGTGGCTAAGCCAACCGCCGCCGTGGGAAGAAGCGGAGGTGATCTTGTTTACGAGGGAGACGAGCAGTGAGCTCAAGTAGAAGCCAAATGAGTAAGAGCAATAGGTTATGGCGGTCAAAAAGGCTTGCATCCCGTTCAAGGACTGCTTGTAGAAGAACTCAATGAGGCCAACCGCAGTAAGCATTTCTGATAACCCAAAGATTAGGAACTGTGGGGTGATCCAAAAAATGGATATTGTTTTCTCCGAATCTATGGCGGAATCCCTTCTCTTCTTCTCCATCAGGGCTGCAGAAATCATGGAAAACGTGGCGAGGAAAAGGCCAGAGCCTATCCTTTGAAGAGGGGAGATTCCGGATTCGTGTCCGGTGATTTTGGCGGCGAAGGGAACGAAGAATTTGTCGTATAAAGGGACGATAAAGATGAGCATGATGTAAGGGATGGACTGAAGGGAAGCTGGAGGGATATGGAACGATTTGCTTAGTTTAGTGTCCATGGCGCTTCCTTGTTGCACTGAGAATGTTTGGAGCTGAGCCAAGATGGTGTTGAAAACAATGGTGCAGCCAAATATAGGGATTACTGAGATCAATATCTTCACTTTCTCCACTTGGCTTACACTGCACAATCTCCATGGACTCTCCTTTTTGTTGTTGTCATCTTCAACTTTGATGCATGCCTTGTCCAAGAACCTATGCACCAATTGATATTAGTTTATATCCAATGAGTCGAATACCGGTGGTTATACAAAAATCAGATTAATGCACTACATTCAATGAACTAAATTACCTGAACCTCTGGGAGTGAAGCATATTGCAATTAGAATTAGAATTAGGATTAAGATTAGACGGACAAATTTGCTTTCGCTTTAATACGGCCGCCACCAAAACCTGTAGAAATAAACGTAAATGAAAATTAAACATTATTAATTTATTTCTAAATTGGAAAAGAAAGTAAGGGAGAGGAGATTTGATTACTTGAGCAATGGGGGTGAATATGCTTCCCTGAGGAGGCTTGTTCCTGTAATACACTGTCCCAGAAACCAAGCTAATTAGTCCCATGGCCATTACGGCAGCGGAGAGTCCGAATCCGACGTCCATACCGGCATGAGTTTGGATCCATACAAGAACAGTAAGGGCAATGAGTTCACCCATGGAAAAGGCAAAATAGGCAGCATTGAAGTAGGTTGAGAGCTTCTTAGAGTGGGAAACGTTGGTTTGAACGCTGAACTGATCAGCCCCATGAGCAATCATGTTGGGTTTAACACATCCACTTCCCAATGCCACTAAGTAGAGTGCTACAAAGAAAATCAAACCCTTCACCCCCTTTGCTTCTTCACATTTCCCTCCATCAATTACCATGTTGCACTTTGGTGGCTTTAGTTGGGGAACATGAGCTTGGACTGACAGCAATATGAATCCCTACAAAAAAAGGCCATAGTTTGAAGATAGAAAAAAGTTGTGGATATTGAGATTTGATCCCTACATTTTCCCTATCAGATTCAAGTGGCGGGTACAGTGCCTGCCAAACTTATACTGCAGATGAACAAGTGAAGCCACTATTGTTGAATGGAGAGAGAAAATATGAATATATAAAGAAGAAAGCTTACAGAAAGCTCCACAAAGCCAAAGATAAGCATGGTCCAGAAACTCCCAAGAAAGGAGTCAGAGAGGTAACCACCAAGGAGGGCCAAAAGGAATATTGTTCCCACAAAATTTGTCACTATGTTTGCTGAGCTTGACAGAGAGAAATGCATCTCATTTATCACATATGTAATCAGGTTGTTCCCTACAGCTGCTATTGCCATTATCTCAAATGCTTGAAGCCCTGAATTATACAAATACTATGAGTCTATGATGCTCAAGCTCAGACCTTAATGGAAAAATGATTGAAAGGAAAAGGAAGAGAAAGAAACAAACCAAGAACAAAGGAAGCAGCTCTGAAGCCACCATGTTTGTTAGGGTTTGAAGGCTTCCCTCTCCAGTCAACTGTGCTTCCTTCTTCCTTGATGTCATTCCCTTTTCTTTCTTCCATTTGCAGCACCTTTCTGAAGAACAAGGGAGAGGGAGAGGGAGAGGGAGATGTGTTGTCTTTACTCTGTCTAAATGTGGCTGATTTTGAGGCAATTTATAATAATCCAATGCCAACCCACCCCTCTCCTAGATTCTACGGAGATTAATGGGACTGGGACTGCCTCACTTGAATTTAAGCCCCACACGCACTATCACCTTGTGGATTACACTTGCTTGTCATCTCATACGTTATCCCAAATATATATTTATTTGTATGTTAACCCAAGACTATTTTTTTCCTCTTGGAATTTCAATATTTATTTAAAAATTAATGTTTTAGAAATATATATTTGAACTCAACCAATGATTTCAGTAAAAAAGTGTCTATATTCATTTTATACAGTTTTACTTAGAGATGGGCACGTGTCGAGCTTTTAGCCCATCCGATCTTGACCTGAAAATACATATTCTATACCCGCACCCGACCCGAAAATAAATACTCAATACCTGCACCCGACCCGACCTATAGAAAAAATGATTTTAAGGGACCTAATTATAAAAAAATAATTTTAAGGAACTTAATTGTAAAAAATTATAAATTTAAGGACTAAATTGTAAATAAAAATTTAATTTTAAGGACCTGAACCCGACATGACCCCAACATTAATAAAAATCCGAACCTGATTTTTTCATTAAAAATCGGACCCCAACATTACAAGTAGTATTTGTTCTAAATATACTCTCAATCATTTGACAATAAACGCTCAATCACCCTACTGCAGCTGTTGGTGCGCAAACCTGTGACCTTTAAAAACAACAACTGTCTTCTTAATTACTAAGTCAAGTTGGTTCGTGCATCTTATCTATTTTTCTAAATCTCTTGAAAGAATAGAATTTATAATTAAAAAGGAGCAGAGTTCAAATTCAGATCTTAAATAAAAATTTGTCAATAATACTTAATCATTTAGAACAATGGTATCCGCCAAAAAAAATATGTTTTTGTTACTCTTGGAGAAGAGTGTAGCATTGTATTTTCTGCCATATGATTTTGCCTTTTATTCCTTTATGTTTGTCATCTAATGGTGGTCCACAACCGATGGATATTTTTATTTCTTATCAAAATTGTTTTTTGATCTTTTAAAATCAAAGATTCCATTCAGTAATAAAATACATAAATTGGATATATATTTTATATGATATTTGTTGATAATTGGATATATATTTTTTTCTTTTAAAATCTTTATTTTTTTAAAAGAATATTTGTTTTATAACAACTAACCATGCAAATATATATTTACTTTTCATATATTATCAATGAATTTTTCAATTTTACAAGTTAAACGGATTGATGTTTTTCATTTTTTAAATGATTAATTAAAAAAATAAATGTTTAAACTATATTTTTTTTTATTAAATAGAGGCATGTTATATTTTTATACTGAGATTCGAACACATATAAGATGTGGTAATATGAGCATCTTTAACCAGTTGACCAACTAGTGGATCTCAAACTATTCCTCTTTTTTACTTTAGGTGTCTAATTTTTTTTCCGAAATAAGTATCCAAAGTTTCATTTCGTTAATTTTAGTTGTTTGGTCGTTAACCGCTGTTAAAATAATATGTTAGTCAATTAAAACATGACACGTGAAAAATTTTAATTTTCAATTTATTTTAATTAATTTTTTATTTTAAAAAACTCCAAGTTTACCAAAGTTCACAAAAGGCCCCAAATTTCAAAAACCTGAACCCAAATCCAAAATCAATAGATGATATTGACATCGTTATGTCATCGTCCCCGGAATGAAAGTCCCTTCCTCTTGCCGTATTATTTTTATGTTGTTTGTCATCCTTCTAGCCGCCCTTCGTCGTTAATCGTTCGAGTGAAGTTTTCACGTTTTTCGTTTAATTGGGATGTCGTTCGTCGATTTTTGGCGTAAAAGGATGAGGTTAACAGTTGTGGGGTCTTTTAACAGGATTGGTGGGAGAGCGGCATGACGATCAACGGTGGGATCGCCTAAATTAGAAATTTGGGTGTTAGTGTTTTAGAATTTGGGGTTATTTTGTGAATTTTGAGAATTTAATAGATTTTTTAAATCAAGTTTAAAAGTTTTTTTAAATAAATAAAATAAATTCCAAAAAATAAAAAGAAATTAAAATCAAATCACGTGTCAATCAATGATTGGTTGTTGAATTTTTTAACGGACTTTGAAATGTTAACGGGATGAAATGTTTAACACCTAAAATAATAACAGTATAAACGTTATTCACATATTTTAGCAAAAAAAATAAACACCTACAATGAAAAATTATAATTTAGACATTTTTTAATTAAGCTTTCTTAAAAAATACCGCATTAATAAAAAAATACTAGGAGTTTAGTTTGTTAAACATAAAATTTTCATTGTAATATATACGGTTAGAATTCACTCGTCCAACATAAAACTTAATTATTTTTATATTTTTTGAACTATTGAATAAAGTAAATAAATGGCTAAAACTATTAATAGAATTTTTTTTCATTCGCTAAACCTAATGATGTTAAATAATAGGCCAAAGGTCCTAAAAGTCACTAACAAAAAATAAACAAGTTAATTGACTTTTTTTTGTGTGGAAAAAGTGTATTTAACTGATTTTTTTATGAATTAAAACATAGTTAACTGGAGCCATTATATTTGACCGGTTCGTTAACTTGTTCATCTTTCTTTTTTCATATTCTCTTACGTAGGGGTGTTCATTGTCGAATATCAAATCTGATTCGATCCGATTTTTTCGGATATTCGATTTTTCAGATCGACATTATAGTGATCCGTATCCGATCCGGAAAATTTTGAATATTCGGATATCGGATAATCAGATCAAATACTCAGATATCCGATTATTTAAAAATAGATTTTAATTTAATTAGTTTTTCGAATTTGAAGCTCGTATTTATGAAAATTTCGAATATAACAAACAACAAATTGCTAAATATAACAAGACTCACTTCTATAAAAATTTTGATTTTTTTAATATAACAAGCATCAAATTGTTAAAAAAAAAATATTCATACAAAATTAATTTTCAAATTTTCGAATAATCTGAAACTTGAAATATTACGATCCGTATCCGATCCGAAAAAATTAAAATCGGATCTGATATCCCGATCCGGAAATAAAAATCAGATCAGATATTTAAATTTTTAGATCGGATCAACGGAAAATCAAATCGGATTGGTCGGATCGGGTATTTTTTAATACCTCTACTCTTACGTCATGAGTTCTAAATAGATTAAGAGCACTCACCTTCCTCTCCTCTAGGTAAGCTTAAAATTAAATTTAAGATTTCTAAAATACATATTAAATTGATTTTTTTTGGTTATTAAAAATAATCAGTTGTCCTCATCCTTTAACAGAATTTGTCATTCACATGTTTAACCGTTAACCGAGGATAGCACTGCTAATAGAGGGTAACAGTAGGAATGTATGGTTTTTGGCCAACCTGAACTAGACTTGAAAATTAAAAGTCTCTACCCGGACCAAATCTAATCAAGCACAAATAAATTCATTTTTATTAGGTAAAATGGGAGATCTTTCACCCAAAACTCAAACCTGACCTGACCATATTTTATTTTTTCATAAATTTAACTTAAATTTTAAAATAAAATTCGATTGTATAAAATTGAGTCAAATCGAAACTCGTCGGACATAAAAGGATAATTATTATTTTTTGTTCATAAATGCTTAATTGATTTTTTTTATCTGTTCATAAGGGCTTCAATGGTTTTTAAGGGTTTTTTTTTGCCATTAGCTTTAATTTATCAACCGTTGATAGGAACTATAAGAATAAGACAAAATTTATTTTTTATTTGCTTTAAAAATACTACTCTCTATATTCCAATAAATTTGTTATTAGTAGACCGTTAATATTAAAAAAACTTTGACCGTTTGTTATTTTAAGCTTATATAACAAATAAGTACCTAAAGTATATCAATTTTTCATTTAAGTATCTAAAGTATTTTTTGTCAAAATAAATACCTAAAATATACTTTTTGATTAAATTAAGTACCTAAAGTATATTTTTTGGTCAAAATAGGTACCAAAAATATTTTTTTCGTCAAAATAGGTGGCTAAAATATTTTTTTAGTCAAAATGGGTACTTAAAGTGTGTGTGTATATATATATATATATCATCTAAGTTCCTAAAAGTTGTCATGTGACAATGATTAAAAATACATTAGGTACCTACTTTGATGAAGAAATACCTTTAGGTACCTATTTTGACCAAAAAAAATATACTTTAAGTGCTTATTTTGACCAAAAAATACTCGAATTATCTAAATAAAAAAATAGTATATTTTAAGTGCTTATTCGTAATATAAGCCTATTTGTTTTGAATTATCCGAAATTAAAATTGAGTTACAAATAAAAAAGTAATATTAAAATTTTGGCTTAATACAACTTTTCCCCCCTAAAGTATACTCGATTTCCCAACTTGCCCCCTAAACTTTATTTTGCCCACTTTTTCCCCTTAAACAATTCACCGTTACTCATTTTCCCCAATTCCGTTACCTTTTCCGTTAAATTTTTTTCGGTCAATAACATCAAGCCACGTCATCAACGGGTTGACTAAGTCAATCTGTCTGGTTTTATTTAAAGGGTAAATTACATGTCAAGTCTGTCAGGTTTATTTTTTTGTTCAATTTAGTCACTGAAAAGTCTATTTTTACCTTAAATTGACCCCTATTTGTTTCTAATTTTTATAATTTAGTCTATTATTTGTTATTATTAATAATATTATTTTATTAAATTGTTAATATTTAATAAAAATAAATAAAAACAAATATTTTAATACTAAATTAGTACTTTTTTAGATTCTAATTCCAATTAAATTCTAATTATTAATTCTAATTTCACTATATTTGAATTATAGTTTTTGAGTAAAATTTAAATTATATTTGAATCATATTCGTATTATATTCGAATCATATTCAAATTATACTTGAATCATATTCTAATTATATTGGAATTATTAATTCGAATTTTGCTATATTCGAAATATAATTTTTGAGCAAAATTCAAATTATATTTGAATTATAGTTTTTGAGTAAATTTTAAATTATATTCCAATCATGTTCGTATTATATTCGAATCATATTAAAATTATATTTGAATCATCTTCTAATTATATTCGAATTATTAATTCGAATTTTGCTATATTCGAAATATATTTTTTGAGCAAAATTCAAATTATATTAGAATTATATTTGAATCATGTCTATATTATATTCGAATCATATTCAAATTATTTTCGAAATATAATTTGAAAATGATATTTCTAATATGATTCGAATATAATATGAACATGATTTGAATATAATTCTAATACAATTACATGTTTTTTCAACTATTATATTCCAATCATGTTCATAGTATATTCGAATCATGTTTAACATGTAATATATTCGAATCATGTTTAACAGGTAATTATATTCGTATTATGTTCATATTATATTCGAATCATATTAAAATTATTTTCGAAATATAATTTGAATATGATTCGAATATAATTCTAATATAATTACATGTTTTTTGAACTATTATATTCGAATCATGTTTAACAGATAATTATATTCGAATCATGTTTGACAGGTAATTATATTCGAATCATGTTTAACAGGTAATTATATTCGTATCATGTTTAACAGGTAATTATATTCTTATCATGTTCATATTATATTCGAATATTCTAAATATGATTCGAATATAGTACGAGCATGATTTGAATATAATACGAACATGATACGAATATAATTACATGTTAAACACGATTCAAATATAATTACATGTTAAACATGATTCGAATATAATAGTTGAAAAAACATGTAATTATATTAGAATTATATTCGAATCGTGTTCATACTATATTCGAATCATATTCAAATTACATTTGAAATATCATATTCAAATTATATTTCGAAAATAATTTTAATATGATTCCAATATAATATAGACATGGTTCAAATATAATTCTAATATAATTTGAATTTTGCTCAAAAAATATATTTCGAATATAGCAAAATTCAAATTAATAATTCGAATATAATTAGAAGATGATTCAAATGTAATTTGAATATGATTCGAATATAATACGAACATGATTTGAATATAATTTGAATTTTACTCAAAAACTATAATCCAAATATTGTGAAATTAGAATTAATAATTAGAAATTAATTGGAATTCTAATCTAAAAAATTACTAATTTAGTATTAAAATATTTGTTTTTATTTATTTTTATTAAATATTAACATTTTAATAAAATAATATTATTAATAATAACAAATAATGGACTAAATTATAAAAATTAGAAACAAATAGGGGTCAATTTAAGGTAAAAATAGACTTTTCAGTGACTAAATTGAACAAAAAAACAAACCTGGCAGACTTGACATGTAATTTACCCTTTAAATAAAACCAGACGGATTGACTTAGTCAACCCGTTGATGACGTGGCTTGATGTTATTGGCCGAAAAAAAGTTTAACGGAAAAAGGTAACGGAATGGGGAAAAATGGGTAACGGCGAATTGTTTAAGGGGGAAAAGTGGGCAAAATGAAGTTTAGGGGGCAAGTTGAAAAATCGGGTATACTTTAGGGGGAAAAGGTTGTATTAAGCCTAAAATTTAATCAAACAAAAGAATTGTCAAATTTAATATTAAGCTAAAATATAGATTATAGAGTTTGGGACATCTTTCGGTGAAACAGACACTAAGTTTACGTTCAAAAGTTAAAATGGTTGAATTGAAAATTTTGGAGTTCAATAATTATTATCGATTGTGTCTGACAATTGTGGTGAGCGACAACCGACGCATAACATTTAACTAAAGGTTATGTGTTAAATTAATAATTTATTTAAAATTTACAAATCAATTTGATGTTTATCTAAAATTTATAGATCAAATTGATATTAATTTAAAGTTTATAAATCAAATTAAAAACAAGCTCTTTTAATTAACGTGCTACATTATTATAATAGTCAAAATTAAGGGTTCAATGAACAAATAAATTTGTAACAAATGAAATATATAAATACCAATAGAAACCCACTAAGAGTCCCACCAATTACATCCATGGGGCTCCTTCATCATACTTTTCTTTCCACCTTTTCTTTCCCAAAATCTCCCATTGTCCCCCTTCAAAACCCACTAAGTCTGGGTCACTACAACACATGATAGTGATCTTCTGCCTCATACTAAATAAGGTGTACTTCTCACGACCATCAGTCTAGGGATTTAAATAGTGATTCGTAATTGTAACAAGAGTCATCATATAATAATAACGACACAGTTTAAAATTACGATACTTATAATTGTTATTATAAAATTTACGATCACGATAACTGCAGTGACTACAATAGCATCTGTTATATCTGTAATCGCAACAAACGTAACGCGTTGGTAACCGCAATATCATACTAGCTCCATAGAATCCCTAAATTTGCACATACAAACCTCAAACATTCATTGGATTGGGTGTTGAGAAAATCTTTGTTCACAATGTAAAAGGAGGATAGGATCGTTTGTCGGCTAAAAAGTTAAACAAGAAAAGGATATGCCGGTCGTGTGCGTGTGGGTAGGTGTGTTTTTGCTTTGAATAAGAATTGCATTGCCTTCCTAATCGTAGGGTAAAATAAGAATATTATTAATTAATTAATTAATTAATATTGTTATTACTAAATTGGAGTGGGTGACAACAAAGACAAAAAAACCAAAGTCAAAAGGTTGTCGGTGTCATTAAACAACAACAAAAACAGAAATATGATACATTATTTATTATTGTTTTAGTATTAAATTACTAAAACGTGTCTTCGAAAATCCATACACATCATCATGTCCTAGACAAATAAAGAAAAGTGTTATTAAATTAATTATAACACTAAATTATTTAAGAAAAATGTATTATTAAATGTGAAAATTGTTTTAAATTACATTTTTAAAATATAAAAAATACCACTAAATATTAGTTAACATTCTCGAAAATAAACGTTATTCACTACATGTACATTATATTTGTTTAGGGTTGATTAAACTTTAAAAACATATTTAGACGCTAGGTTTTTTCCGGAAATTGATATCGAAAATACAAGGCTCCATCATCTCGAATAAACATGATATTAAGAATAATAGAAATTGGTTACAACATTAGTTTTTTCATACTGATCCGCGTCGCCCACATAATTTTAGTGGGCGAGTCTTTCAGCGAAATTTTTTGCGTACACAGCGCTTTGAACTCGAGATCTATTTAAGCGATACTAAACTGCTTACCACTTTGACTAACCCCTAGTATGTCTTTTAATATTTTAATCTAATTATTCAATCAATTATCCATTTACTAATATTCCATTTTTACAACCTAAACGATAAGCATTAACATGTCAATCAACCGTTTTATATGATATATACCTTGACTTAACCTCAGAACAAATTTATTCGAACCAGACAAGTACCATAGATTTAGAAAGGTAAAATCATAATTTTACACAATACCGCCATAACTCGATAAACCAACAAACTAATCAACTAATTAGACCCCTAAAAAATGTAAGAACACTCAGAAAAGACTCACTTCGATCGGATTTAAAATCCACACTCAATTGCAAAAGATACAAATTTGAGGGATTAAATTAAAAGTTTTCAAAAATTGCGAAATCATGTTAAATAGATGAAAACAATTAAATTCTATTAATAAATATTATTTACTCATTTCCATAAATTTGAAAGCAAATTCAAGTCGAATCGCCACTCAATTACATAGTTTTCAAAATTCAAGGATCGTTTCGTAAAACCTCCAAAATTTTGTATAAAAAATCAGAATATTAAGTTTGTTGGACAGCAACATATTTTATCATTAGACACATCATAAACAGCACCGGAGGCAGAAGGTAGTGGGGAATAAGGGGCTATACCCTCCCAAAATTTTGAAAAATTAGAATTTGATCTCTCAAAATTTTTAAATTTTTTATTAAAACTCTTAAAAATTTTAAATTAAATCCTCAATTATATATTTTTTTTAAAAAAGTTTAAGCCTCAACTTAAAAAAATAATAATAAACTAGCCCCAAACCCTTACGACAAATTCTGCCGCCGAACAACACCAATAGTACCCCAAGAAGTTACTTCATCACCTAAGCATGCAAATTGCAATTCTAACATCAGTCTTCACAATATTAACATATACCCAGCGACGAAGTTACAACAATGTTTGGGGACGTGGCCTCCTATTTTTTATACTAAAATACACAATGGAAATTTTATCTATTTGGATCCCAATTTTTAATTTATTTGAACTTTATCCTTTATTTTTTATGGTTAATTATATTTTATCCTTAATCTTAAATCATGACTAGGGGCAATCATTCGATCGAGTCGAGACAAAAATTTCGAGTTATTAGAGTTGACGCGTTATATTTTACAACTCAAACTTTATTTAAACTTTTTTCGATTCGAGTCGAGTTTTTGAGTTCCTATAAAAATTTGATTGTAATTATTTATCATATTATAGTATGATTTGATTTCAATTTAAACGACTTTCTCTAATCATATAAGATATGCACATATATATTTCTTCATATGTGACAATATTTCTTCATATTTTTATATATCAGTATATATATCTCACAAAAAATTGAGGGACTCGTCTCGAACTTAAAAATAAATCCACTAATTACTAAAAATTTTGAATTATTCAAATTTTCATTTTATAACACAAACTTTATTTGAATTTTTTCGAGTAAGTCAAGACGAGTCGAGTATTTTCGCCTCGAGTCGAATTATTCGATTTTTTTAGTCGAGTCGAGTTTTACTTACTCCTAATCACGACTTTTATCGTTGTATGTACCGGTATAAAAATCAAAACATGCTTCATAGTTCATTCATCCACAAAAACAATCACAATAACCGATGAAAGTATATAAGTAAAATAGCGATTCGTATCTGATATGAAAAAAATCAGATATCTGAAAAAAGAAATATGCATCCAATATCAACGCATAACTGTTTATCATTTGCTTCAATATTATGTCATAATAATACTTTACACCACTGGCGAGATGCTTCACAATATGCAGCGCAATATCACATTCAAATTAAGCTTTGACATTAAGCAATTTAAAATTAATAATTTCAAGATTTTAGCAGAAGTCTACACTAAGACTGTCACTAAACACGATGACTCCAACCTTACACTCCAAAAGCCGAGCTGAACCAATGCCCAGCATACTGTGCTCAATGCTTCATTACTAATCACTTTCGAATGCCATATGACATCTCAATTATTATATATAGACTCAAATTCTAATCGATAATTAAGTTAAATTTTATCGTAATTTTAGTGGTTAAGATTACTCGGCAATTATGTCTACTTAATAAATAAACATTTATATTAGGTGATAAGTTTTATTATTACCAAGTACTTGACTCTATAAGTACAATGTATGTTTTAACGTTTATAATTATAGAAGAGAATTATTTTGGAAAGATGTAACCCTTTTTGTGATCTATGCAACTATTGCGGTCATGTTGTAGAGATGAATTTCGTAAGAATATTGAATAAGGTTTTGCGAGCATGCGAGGACGGTCTGGTGGTCAGAGCACGCTCACCTGCTCCACTCCTTCTCCTTAGGTCTCGGGTTAAGACCCCTTAAAAGCGTTGCCTTCACCTAGATTTTTTTCTCCCCTCTAGGTAGAAGTAGAATTGGATTTTCAAAAAAAAAAATTCTTGTATTTGCTCTTTGTAATTTCTATGTTTAGTGTGGATTATTTTATTCTCTCACCCGTAAAGATAGATAAAGCAGAACCAAGTCAAATCTTGTCTCATGAACATGTCTTATGTCTTATTTTATATTAATCTTTGATTACTTATTTTTCTCTTGCTAAATTCCTTGCATCAACTATATTTTTTCAATTTACACATTAGCACTTCCACTTCAAGCACAATGCTTCAAATTTTGACATCAAGGACGACAAGTTTCAATTTTTATCAACCACATACTTCCACTAACACAAATGATTCAAGAATTTTCTTACCTTTCCTTACCTTGGGGTGCATTTTCACAAGTCAATTCCACTAGTTACCAAACTAACAATGGCACACAATTAAACACGCATTTTTATACCAACTTTTTCAACTCAAAATAGTAATTAGAACATTTAAAACACTTTATCTACTAAAATCTTCAGCTTGCTATTTAAGAACACTAATTTCTCTAATTAACCGATATGGTCCCTTTTCTGGCCAGTTTTCAAGAAAATTTTCATTCTCCTTCTCCAGTTCTCTAAACTTCCAATTTAATCCTTTTTACTCAAAATTCAATAATTCCCTAAATTCATTTTCACTAAAACTTTATTCAATCATCTAAATCATTTCTGAATTTAAACATAAACTTATTTGAGCTTATATTAATGTTAAAGAACGAATGAGTTGAACTTGTTTTTGTCAGCTAAACATGATTGAAGGAAGACTTTTGAGGATTATAAAGTAAACATTTCAAGATTAGATTTAATTGGACAAAGTTATTTGCTATATAGTCATTAGCTATAGATATTCAGAATCTTTGTTTAAATTACTTTTAGATATTGTAAAGGAAAAGAAAAACAGTTGACTTAAGGTTATGGGTTTCAGTTCGACACTTGGCAAAGGAATATTTGTTGGACGGCAAAGTTTAAAAAAATAGGATAAAGCTCACCGGTCACTAAACCATCCTTAAATATTCGTTTTGGTCACTAAACTTTCAAAAGGTACAAAATAAGTATTAAAATTTGGATTTTAATACAAAATGAGCATTGAGCCGTTAGAATGCCATTAACAGCTTAACGACAAGTTGATTGGGCAACTAAAATAATATATTAGTTGTTACAAAATGGTCAATGAACTTTGTAAATGTTACAGAATGGTTATTGAACTATATAATTATTACATAATGGTAAATTCACATTTAATTGTTAATAAATGATTATTGAACTTCTTAATTATTACAAATGGTCATTGAACTATTTAATTATTATAAAATGATCATTGAACTATTTAATTATTACAAAGTGGTCATTGAAGTCTTTAATTGTTACAAAATGGTTGATTATTACATGTTACGTTGCGAGTATATATATTTTTTTTTGCTATTGATTTCAAGACTTTGTTTTCAAAAACATTTCAAATGAAAGGAATTAAGAGCTTTTTTGTTTCCAGAAATCTTTTAAATGAAAGAAATAAAAGGGGTTTCCCCCAAAGAAACACTTTTAAAAACCAAAAAAACCCCTTTCATTCTTTTATTTAAAACATTTTTAGAAACAATGTCTCTTGAAATCAACAACAACAACAAAATTTTATAGTATAACCTGTAATAACCAATCATTTTATAACAATTAAATAGTTATCATTTTGTAAAAATTAAATAGTTCAATAATTATTTTGTAACAATTAAATAGTCTGATAATCATTTTGTACTAATAAAACAGTGAATTTACCCTTCTATAACAATTATATACTTTAATAACCATTATGTAACATTTACAAAGTTCAATGATATTTTGTAATAATTAATATATTACTTTAGTTACCCAGATAACTCGTTGTTAATGTAAAACATATGCTTTAATTTTGATATAACTAAAAACCTAAGGACTAAAATGAAAATATCAAAACAAATTTTAAAGTCCTAAAATTCTCTATATCTTGTTAAAGACCACTTCATAGCTAAAACCAAAGACTTACAAAATATTTTTTTAAGTATTTCAAAGTCAAAATAGTGATTTTTCAAGCCCCGTTTCGAAACGGCCCAAGGCGTTTCGAAACACTTTCAGTTCGATGTGCACCTGTTCCGAAACGCGTATCGGAACGGGTCAAGGCGTTTCGAAACGACATGACTCGTTTCGAAACTGTTCTTCATTTAAACGAACAAGGGCAACGGTCTTTAAACTGAAATTTGAAAATAAACAGGGCGTTCCGAAACGGGCTAAGGCCGTTTCGAAACACCCCTTTGACAGTGGCAAACCTGTTCCGAAACGGGCTAAGGCCGTTTCGAAACACCCCTTTGGCAGTGGCAAAACCGTTCCGAAACGGCCCCTAGGCGTTTCGAAACGGGCTCTCGTAGACGCTCCAACGGCTATAAAACGGCTATATTTTTGAATCCGTTCCGAAACAGGTTGACCCCGTTCCGAAACGGTAGGCGTCTGGGTGCTGTAAAGTCATGAGAAAAACACCCCAACGGCTCTAATCTTTAGCCCATCACCCACAACGATTGGAAATCATCAAGAGGCTATAAATAGACCCCAAGAAGCTCCAGCAAAAAAAACCAAGCTACAAGCATACATCTTATCATCAAATACAAGCATTTGTGTTCAAATCCCATTTTTATCTAGAAACCCCAATTGTATCCTTCATTTACATTTTGTTCAATTGGGTTGAGTGCTTGATATTGGGCTATCATTTGTATTGAGAGATACCTTATTAGCCACCAAATTTCTTTGTTCTTTTGTGTGAGGATTGGGTTAATTTTTGGGTAGAAAAATTAACCGAAATTGTAAAGGTTGCCTCCTTGTCCTGGAAAAAGGGGACGAACAATTTAGTGGAAATTGTTGGAAATCCTTGGTGAGACTAAGGTAGTGGATGTAGAGTTCGGTTGGTGAACTTGAACCACTCTAAATTCCCGTGTCAATATTTTTAAGTTGCAATTTCCGTTACAACATCGTTAAAATTCCAATTCACCCCCCCTCTTGGTTATTATCATTCGTGTGATCCACTCAACAATTGGTATCAGAGCTTAACTCTTTGAGGATTAACAACCACAAGAGGAGATCCTTGGAAGAAGTGTGATCATCATCAAAATATTAAGAGATGGCATCAACCTCCGCTCCCGGCATGTACGACTCACAATCCACCACAAAGCCTCCTTTCTTCAATGGTGAGAACTACTCATTTTGGAAAAATAAAATGCGTCTATTTATTAAATCAAGTGACTAGCTTGTGTGGGATGTCATTGAGGATGGACCATATATCCCATTGAAGCAAGATGTTGATGGCAAGATGGTGCTTAAAAGAAGAACGGAAATGAGTGAAGAGGAAAGGAAAAAGATCCAAGTAAATGATAAAGCTCTTCACATGCTATTTTGTGCTTTCGGTCCGGATATCTACTCAAAGGTCTCATCAATTGAAAGTGCCAAAGAAGTGTGAGACACTCTTGAAACCACCTATGAAGGCACCAACGATGTCAAAGAAACTAAGATTGGAATTCTCAATCTTAGTTATGAAAATCTCAAAATGGAATTTGATGAGACGGTGTCAAAGATGTTTGATCGATTCTCCACAATTGTAAATGGTCTAAAGGGCTATGGAGAAGTTATACCGGAAGACAAGCTTGTCCGAAAGCTACTTTATTCACTTCCCGAATCTTGGGATGGGAAGAGAACCGCAATCATCGAAGCAAAGAATTTAAAAACTCTAAAGCTTGATGAACTTGTAGGCTCTCTCCTTACTCACGAGATCATGAAGCAAGGAAGAGAAGATGAAAGAAAGAAAGAAGAAAAAAGAATGGAGAAGCTTGAAGGGGAGAAAAAGAAAAAAATGGGAATAGCTCTCAAGGCTAAAACATCCCAACTTGATGAAAGTTCATCTAGTGATGAGGATGAGCTTGAAGAATTGGCTATGATAGCCAAACGATTCTCACGCCTTATGAGGTCCAACCGAGGAAGAAAAATCCAAAGGAAAATGGACTTTAAAAACAAGAACAAAGAAGAAGGAAGGGATCCAATCACTTGCTTCGAGTGCGGACAACCCGGCCACATACGTTCGGAGTGCCCTCAACTCAAGAAGAAGGGCTTTGAGAAGAAGAAAAAGCTCAAAGCCAAGCTTGCTACTTGGAGTGATGAGGAGTCATCGGAGGATGACGAACAAGAAGTGGCGAACCTCTGCCTCATGGCACTTGAGGAAGATTCCTCCTTGGTAACCTCTAACTCATCTACTTTAGATTTTTCATATGAAGAATTAAATGATGCTTATGATGAGTTACAAGAGGTATATGATGAATTAGTTGAGAAGTATAGGGAGTCGGTTATTAGGAATAGAAAAATTATTATAGAATTAAAAGAGAAAAATGACTCACTTACTCAAACTAATTCTAAAATTGAGAAAAAGATATTAGGATTAGAAGATGAACTTAAATTCTTTCAAAAAGAAAATATTGATCTTAATAATCTTTTATCTCAAAATAATTGTGAACACCAAAAGGTGTTAAGTGAGCTAAATGAGCTCAAAAAGTCTTTAAAAATTAATGGTAGTGTTAAACATGACATAGGAGAATCCTCTAGAACACACCAATATAAGAAAAAGACTAACTACTACAAACAAAATAACTATCCTAGACATAGTAAAGTTAAAAGAATTAGAAATGTATGGGTTCCTAAGGAACTTGTTAAATCTAATGATATTATTGCTATGTCACCTTGGATTCCTAAGGGAACCAAAGTTTTAGGAACTAACACACATGGACCCAAAATGATTTGGGTACCAAAAACAAAAGTTTAAATATCTTTGTTTGTAGGGGGAGCATTGCTACAAGGCCAAAGCACAAAGTCAAAACTCATGGTACCTTGATAGTGGATGCTCGAGACACATGACCGGAGACAAGAGTCGACTCATGGATCTAAAGCCAAAAAGTGGAGGAGTAGTAACATTTGGTGACAACTCCAAAGGCCACATTGAAGGTATTGGCTCCATTGGTAATCACTCTACTACTCTCATTGAAAATGTTTTATATGTCAATGGTCTTAAACATAATTTATTGAGCATAAGTCAACTATGTGATAAAGGTTTTAATGTTATATTTGATAAAACCGGTTGTAAAATTATAGACATTAAAACTAATAATATTATGCTCATAGGTCATCGCATAGGGAATATATACATGGTGCATCTAGATGACATTCATACATCTCATGCATGCTTAGTTGCTCAAAACGAAAATGATGCATGGTTGTGGCATAGGAAGCTAGGACATGCTAGCACAAGTGTTTTAGAAAAACTAGTCTCTCTAAACCTAGTTAAAGGTTTACCCAAGATAAAATTTTCAAACGATAAAATTTGTGATGCATGCTCAAAGGGTAAACAACATAGATCTTCCTTTAAATCCATTAATGACATTTCCACTAGTAGATGTTTACAACTAATCCACATGGATTTATTTGGGCCAATTAGGACTATGAGCTTGGGTGGCAAATCATATGCTTTTGTATTAGTTGATGATTTTTCTAGATTCACTTGGGTTTTCTTTTTAAGTACTAAGGATGAGGCTTTGGAAAAATTCATCACATTTTCAAAATTAATTCAAAATGATCTTGAACTTAAAATTTCACATATTAGAAGTGATCATGGAACCGAATTTCAAAATTTAGGATTTGAAGATTTTTCAAATGAAAATGGTATTAGCCATAATTTTTCAGCTCCTCGAACTCCTCAACAAAATGGGGTAGTTGAAAGGAAAAATAGAACTTTACAAGAAATGGCTAGAACTATGCTTTGCGAAAATAATTTACCAAAATATTTTTGGGCGGAAGCAACAAACACGGCTTGTTATATTATAAATCGTGTAACCATTAGGCCGATTTTAAAGAAAACACCTTATGAGATTTTAAAATCTAAAAAGCCTAATATTAGCTACTTCCACCCTTTTGGATGTAAATGCTTTGTTTTAAATAATGGAAAAGATAATTTAGGTAAATTTGATGCAAAAAGTGATGAAGCTATTTTTATAGGTTACTCTTTAACCTCTAAAGCCTATCGAGTATTTAACAAAAGAACTTTAGTTGTAGAAGAATCTATTCATGTTGTATTCGATGATAATCCCCTTCCTAGGAAGGATTCTTGTGATGATGATAATGTAGGAATCATAAATACCTTTGATGGAGGTCAAACTTCAAAGAAGGATGAGATTCAACCAAAAGAAGAAGACACACAAGATCCACCTCTTGAAGCCTTGAAGGACTTGGCTATTGAGGAAAAGGAAGTTAGCTATCCAAGGGAGTTGAACTATGTCAAAGATGGTGAAATCTTGGGTGATCCATCCAAGGGGGTAACCACTCGTTCTTCTCTTAGATTAATGAATCATATTGCATTTATCTCATGCATAGAGCCTAAAAATATCAAAGAAGCATTGAAAGATGATTTTTGGATTATGGCCATGCAAGAAGAGTTAAATCAATTTGAGAGAAGTAATGTTTGGACATTAGTTGATAGGCCTAGTAATCAATCTACAATAGGAACTAAATGGGTCTTTAGGAACAAACTAGATGAGAGTGGTAACATTGTGAGAAATAAAGCTAGACTTGTAGCACAAGGTTACACTCAAGAGGAGGGAATAGATTTTGATGAAACCTATGCACCCGTAGCTAGAATGGAAGTCATTAGGATGTTGCTTGCATATGCATGTTATCATAATTTCAAGCTTTTTCAAATGGACGTTAAAAGCGCATTTTTAAATGGTTTTATAAATGAAGAAGTGTATGTAGAACAACCACCAGGTTTTGAAGACTCAAAATTTCCAAATCATGTTTTCAAACTTACAAAAGCACTTTATGGTTTAAAACAAGCTCCTAGAGCTTGGTATGAAAGGCTTTCAAATTTTTTGATTGAAAAAGGATTTGAAAAAGGTAAGGTGGACACTACACTCTTTATAAAAATGTATAAAAATGACATTTTAGTAGTTCAAATTTATGTTGATGATATTATATTTGGATCTACTAATGAATGTCATTGTCAAGAATTTGCTAAGTTAATGCAAGGTGAATTTGAGATGAGCATGATGGGGGAGCTCTCATTCTTTTTGGGACTCCAAATCAAACAAATGAAGGATGGCACCTTCATAAATCAAGCAAAATACATAAAGGATATGCTCAACAAGTTTGGCTTGGAGAACACAAAGCCTCAAGCCACTCCTATGAGCTCATCTACAAAGCTTGACAAAGATGAAGGAGGTAAGTGTGTTGACTCTAAACTTTATCGTTCTATGATTGGATCTTTGCTTTACCTTACCGCAAGTAGACCGGATATACTGTTTAGTGTTTGCTTGTGTGCTAGGTTTCAAGCTAGTCCTAGAGAGTCTCACCTTATAGCCGTTAAGAGAATCTTTAGATACCTTAGAGACACTCCTTGTTTAGGCCTTTGGTATCCTAGAGTCTCTACCTTCAACCTACATGCTTACTCGGATGCGGATTATGGGGGTTGCAAAATCGATAGGAAAAGTACTTCGGGAACTTGTCAATTCCTAGGTAGTATGCTCATATCTTGGTTCTCTAAGAAACAAAATAGTGTAGCCTTATCTACCACCGAAGCCGAGTACATATCCTTAGGGAGTTGTTGTGCTCAAGTCCTTTGGATGAAGCAACAACTCTTAGATTATGGTGTAAACATAGAAACCATACCCCTAAAATGTGATAATACTAGTGCAATATGTTTAACAAAAAATCCCATCCAACATTCTAGAACCAAACACATAGAAATAAGACATCATTTCATTAGAGATCATGTCTTTAAGAAAGATGTGGTTATAGAATATGTAGACACCTTAAATCAATTAGCAGATATTTTTACAAAACCATTAGATAAAGAGCGTTTTTGGTCCCTTAGGAGAGAGTTAGGTCTAACTAGCCTATCTTGACCTTATTGGGCCTCTTTTCAATCTTAAATATGCTTGATTTTGTGAAATATCATGTTTATATGTTTAGACTCCCAATTTCTTCCATGCATATAGTTAGGGGGAGTATGCTTATGCCTAAATATGTTTTGCCTGCTCATTCATATCATTTATGCATGTTTGGCCTCTTAGAAAATCATTTTTTTTGCATTTTAGAGCCTCATCTACACTTCCAGGCCCAGGTGTATTGGAACGGGTTAACCCGTTCCGATACGGATGCCTTAAAATTTGTCCTGAGAGAAGGGCGTTTCGAAACGGCCCCAGGCGTTTCGAAACGTTTTCGGTTCGATGTAAGGGTGTATCGGAACGCGTTCCGATACGGGTCAAACGTGTTTCGAAACGGTCATCCCCGTTTCGAAACGATCTGTCGAAGGTTTTAAGAAGGGTCAAACCCTAGCCGCCCCGTTCCGAAACGGTCATGACCGTTCCGAAACGGACTCGCGGACAGCCCTATTTAGGGCTTCTAAAAGTTCAAAAACCTAATTTTTATCAAACCCTTAAAACCCTAAAAACCCTAACCGACCCCCTTCTATAAATACCCTCATAAACTCTTTGTTTTTCACAAATTTGTGAGGGATTCTACTCTAAAACACAAAGTCTAAGCAAGCTTCATCAATTTTGTGCAAAGATATCACTCAAATCATCCAAAATCCCAAACTAAGGTAATTTTTCTTATTTTTCTTCTTTTTCAAATTATGTTCGAATCATAGGATAGAAAAATTTATTTTTGTATACATTATATGTTTTTAGTTGTGGGTTATTCGAATCTTGTAAAAAATTTTCAAAATCTCAAAATTTTTGATTCGAATATAAAATTTTTTAATCGTATTTTTTTTATTTTTATTTTTTTTAATTTTGTTTTCAAAAACCTAAGTGGGATTTGTTATTGGAATGATATTAGAAATCAATGCATACACTTAATTTTAAAACTCTTGCTTAATATTCTTAGATGGCGGATCAATCGAACAAAAAGCGCAAAGCCGTTCAATCCGGTGAATCGAGCATTCGTCCAAATATCACACAGCTCTTTCAAAAATCTCTTAGAACTGCAGACCAGCGTGCTCGTTTTGCTTATGTCAAGGACTTTGCAGTTCGTAAGGAAAGAGTCATTGATCTAGATTTCCTCAATTCCGAGCGATTCCTCTTTCGGTATCTTGGTCGTTTGGATGAGTGGGATCTTCTTTTCTTCTTGAGCATCGAAGATATTTGCTACAAAAACTTGGTACTCCTTTTCTACTCTAATGCTCGTTTTCTTTACGATGAAACCAAAACTGAGATAGTAGGAATTGAGTCATCTTTATTGGGACAAAAGTTTGTTATCAATATTGCTCTTTTGGAGTCTGCCCTTAAACTCAAGAATGAGGGTCTTGAAGATGAACGCCATTTTGGCACTTTTACCGGGAAAGCTTTAAATTTGGATGTGCATGATCGTGTGCTTCATCTCATTGTTTCTTGGTTTATTCGACCATCCGGGGGTAAATACTCCCACATCCGAGAAAAAGATCACTTTTGGCTAGAGTGTTTCCGTAGGGGTGAGCGCCCAAATGTCCCTAAAATTATTTTTGCCGAGATTGTCAATAACATTAAGCTTATTGACACAAATGAGTTAATTTCATTCACCTATGGGATTGTTTTGAGTTTCCTCTTCCATCATCTCAATATTGATTGTACCTATGACTCCCCGGAACCTCGCAAGACCAAGATTGGTGAGTCCTCTCTTCGCAAGTCAGGATTCACTTATGTGAATGGTATTTGGGAAAGGGTTGATAGGGAAGCGGTTCCTCCTCCCGTTGCTCCTCCACCTCAAGTTCAAATGGAAAATCAAGATGCTCTCACGGTTTTTCTTACCGAGCGTTTCAATGCCTTGAATTCTCGTTTTGACACTATGGACACTCGTATTTCTTCGGGCTTTGAAACTATGGGAAATCGATTGAAGAACGTCGAGGATCGTCTTCAATCCCTTGAGACTTCCAATGCCAACCTTGATCTTTCATTTTCTACTCTTTATGGAGAATGGACAAAATATCACCGTTCTCAAGCCAAGAACGATGATGATGATGAGGATGATGATGACGAGGCCTAGGATACTCATATCATATCATATTATATTATCTATGCATTTAGGATTGAGTTTGCTTCTTTATGTTTTCTCATGTTTTAGGAACCTATGCTTATGATCTTCTATTTTGGGATTTGATTATGAACTTATTATTTATGCTTTGAATATTTTGATGATATTAATTATGATTGCTTATTATTGCTTATTGGTACTAATCTTCTTTATGAGCTTGTTTCTTTTTGATCTAACAAAAAGGGGGAGAAGAAATTTAAGAGAATTGCCTTGCCTTGCCACCAAAACAAAAATAATTTCAAATTTTTCTTAAGGTTTTGTTAAACTTTACATTTTTGATTTCAAGACACAAGTTTTAAATTTCAAAACCTATCTTAAATTAAGGGGGAGTTAGAATATCTTCAAAACTTTCAAAATTCTTAAAAAATTCTAACTTTGGTTTTGTTATATCAAAAAGGGGGAGATTGTAAAACATATGCTTTAATTTTGATATAACTAAAAACCTAAGGACTAAAATGAAAATATCAAAACAAATTTTAAAGTCCTAAAATTCCCTATATCTTGTTAAAGACCACTTCATAGCTAAAACCAAAGACTTACAAAATATTTTTTTAAGTATTTCAAAGTCAAAACAGTGATTTTTCAAGCCCCGTTTCGAAACGGCCCAAGGCGTTTCGAAACACTTTCAGTTCGATGTGCACCTGTTCCGAAACGCGTATCGGAACGGGTCAAGGCGTTTCGAAACGACATGACTCGTTTCGAAACTGTTCTTCATTTAAACGAACAAGGGCAACGGTCTTTAAACTGAAATTTGAAAATAAACAGGGCGTTCCGAAACGGGCTAAGGTCGTTTCGAAACACCCCTTTGACAGTGGCAAACCTGTTCCGAAACGGGCTAAGGCCGTTTCGAAACACCCCTTTGGCAGTGGCAAAACCGTTCCGAAACGGCCCCTAGGCGTTTCGAAACGGGCTCTCGTAGACGCTCCAACGGCTATAAAACGGCTATATTTTTGAATCCGTTCCGAAACAGGTTAACCCCGTTCCGAAACGGTAGGCGTCTGGGTGCTGTAAAGTCATGAGAAAAACACCCCAACGGCTCTAATCTTTAGCCCATCACCCACAACGGTTGGAAATCATCAAGAGGCTATAAATAGACCCCAAGAAGCTCCAGCAAAAAAAACCAAGCTACAAGCATACATCTTATCATCAAATACAAGCATTTGTGTTCAAATCCCATTTTTATCTAGAAACCCCAATTGTATCCTTCATTTACATTTTGTTCAATTGGGTTGAGTGCTTGATATTGGGCTATCATTTGTATTGAGAGATACCTTATTAGCCACCAAATTTCTTTGTTCTTTTGTGTGAGGATTGGGTTAATTTTTGGGTAGAAAAATTAACCGAAATTGTAAAGGTTGCCTCTTTGTCCTGGAAAAAGGGGACGAACAATTTAGTGGAAATTGTTGGAAATCCTTGGTGAGACTAAGGTAGTGGATGTAGAGTTCGGTTGGTGAACTTGAACCACTCTAAATTCCCGTGTCAATATTTTTAAGTTGCAATTTCCGTTACAACATCGTTAAAATTCCAATTCACCCCCCCTCTTGGTTATTATCATTCGTGTGATCCACTCAACAGTTAAGTTGTTAACAACATTTAATGGCTCAATGCCTAATTTTTAACAAAATATAAAATATAATATATTTTTTATATTTTCAAAAATTCAGTGACCAAAATGAACATTTAAAGATAATTAAGTGAAGATTTATTAACTTTATCCGTAAAAATATATACTGTTGCGTGTGTTTGGTCCTGGGCAAAAGATGTTGGCCTTGTTTGGTAAACAACGGTTTGAGCAAAAATTAGAGGTTCGAGGTATAATTAGAGGTTTGACTAGTCAAATCCGCTAATATTGATGTCTGGTAAATAGCGGATTGGGGTGAAAAAGCTAATTTTAAAAAAGCTCCTAATATGAGCTTTTTGAGATTAGAGGTTTGATATTAGAGTTGTAATGACTCTTTTACCCTTAACAATTACCAAAAATCTCCAAATAACCTAAATTAAATAATAATATTTTTAATATAAATAATAACATATTAAATATTAGACTTATTTGTTGTTACTACTAATTTATATGATGACATTTGTAAGTTAATTCTATTTTTTTATTATCACGTATTTATATGTGCATATAAAAAATTTAATAATTATATAAATAATAAATTAATATATAAATCTTTCAAATATTTTAGGAAATTTATATTAAAAAATAATTTTTACAAATCTAATTAATATTTATTAGATACAAAATATTAATAACTGATAAATTATTTAAACAAATATTAAATATAATCATGTCCTTATATGTCATTTTGCTTGTTTAAATAATCTAACATCTATCAGCTATCAGTTAATTTTACCAAACACTTTTATACAATCAGCTAATACAATCCGCTAGTCAAATCAGCTAATGCAATCAGCTAATGTAATCCGCTATCAGCTATCAGCTAATGTAATCCGCTATCAGCTATTAGATATCCGTTAATTGCCAAACAGGGCCGTTATGTTTTGTGGGGGACAGTGACATTTTTAATTCCATGTGGATCCCATTAAGTGGGCCCATGATTGTTCTCCATTCGAAGGGTATGTGAAATTTAGGTGATTGAATGAGGAAGTGCCACGTATGTCCTGTCCTCACAAAAGATTAAGCTGACTTGACTTCAGACATGTCTCTTTGAATATGCAACATTGATTCAGTTGTTGTGGGAGCTGACACAACCTAAACTCACGTTTTATGTCATGGTGCTGCACCATATTATAGAGAACTATAGTAATTCCACACCAAAAAAAATCAAATTGCAAATAAGTTTTCTGCATTATCAGTTTTACCGGATTTAGTTCATATATTATAATTTAATTATTTTCGGTTATTTTGTTAAAAAAAATCTATTTTTGGTTATTTTTTAGAATGTATATTTTTTAATCACATTATTCGACTTATAATCAATTAATTCAGGTCGGATTTTGTAGTGTTTAATATGGAGTCGATTATCTTAATCCAGTTTTCTTCATTTACAACTCATGACTTGAATATCTCACATTCAGGGGTGGGAATCGGGGATGGCTTTACATTTTCTATTCCGTCTCTAACGCTTGCGATTACAATTTCGGGAAATCGCTATTAAATACTTCAAATATTTTTTCGTCCTCATACTCTCCCCGTGCGGATCCCTACGACTTTTGAGAATACCATGCCCAAAAATATTAAACAAAAAATTACTATTTTACTGACCAAAATAAATGGTCAATTCAGTTTAAAACATAAAGTTTGGATACTTAGATTGAAATCAGCTACAAGACGATGAAGATTGAAAGAGTGTTGTGTCGAGGAAGGTTTAAATGATAGTTTTTAGCTTATATCTAAAAACTAAGATAGAAACATGTTAAAAAACTTGAGTGTGGCTAGGTTTGAGAGAAAGTTAAAGTAACAATAATATTGTTTGGATTTTATTAATTAAGATATTTATTAGCGGTATATAAATAAATAAGTATATATATATATATTAAAATCTTGTAAAATATCGGGATCCTTACGGATATTTTTTTGAATCCCCACAGTTATTTATACGATTACGATTCGGATATAGCAATCTTCGTCCCCATCCCATTTGAGCTTCGGTGATAAAACTTCTTCGTTCCCGTTCTTGTGGGTAAAGATTTAGGTTATTCTTCATACCCGTCAGTTCGGATCCCCACGATTTTCGGGTAATCCCTACCCGATTCCCACCCCTACTCACATTGATTAAGAAATCTAACATCTCATTCTACTAGACCAACTGATTATTAGTCTAGAATGTATATTTTAATTCTTAAAATTAATTTATTTTTATTAATTCCATCAAATATTGTAATATAACTATATTTAAAAAATGTGATGATATCACAAGTATCTTTATTTTTTTACAATTAGACAACTTTTTTACCTATATCATTTTGTTAATTTGACTATAATCTTTTAAAAAGAGTTAAATTTTTTTTTTTCTAATAAAAATATCGACTAAAATATTTATTTTTTTTAATACTGTATTAACACGTTAATGTTTTAGTTACCATTTTCACCAAAAAAAACGGTTTAACCATTTCTAAAATTGGTCAAATTTATTTTTTAAGATATGAAAATCAAATCTAATTTTGGAAATTAACATTCAAATTAATAAAATATAATAACTAAATGAGTTTTATTTTGATGCACAAGCTGTGTAAATTTTTTTTACACAACACTTTTATAAAATTTAAAATTTAAATCACAAACCCTAGCAACCTAAAATCTAAGCCCTAAACCTTAAACTCTAAATTCTAACCATAAACCTTAAATTATATACCCTACATACTAAACCCCTAAACCCTAACATAAAACCCTAAACCCTAAACCCTAAAATTAAAGGGCTTGTGTAAACTAAAGTTTACACAAGCTTGTGCATCAAAGTATTTTCCTAACTAAATTTATCGTTGTGCATTTTGAATTTCCATATTATGTTCATAATTATCACGTATAAAATCACTCAGCTGGCAAGGATTTTATGGGAACTCACAATTACATTTCAACGTTGGTTTTGAGTTTTGGAGAGCAAAGTTAGCGGCCGAAAAGCAAAAAGGGGGTGGACCATAACAACAACAATATTTTCACCAATGGAACAATTTGACTTTTGGGCCAAAGAATCTGGTCCGAAAATTATATAAAGAGTAAACTACACAAAACGTTACGTTACGTTTATTTTATTTTTCTATTTTATTCATTTAACTTTCAAAAGTTACATTATGTTTATTCATGTGATAGATTAATCATAAAATGTTAACTCAAACGTTAACTCATGTTACATTAATGACGTGACATGTTAATAAAAAAATATTAATTTTTAAATTGACCCTTCAGCTTAGCTGAAAATGAATTTAGTAATTTTTTATAAATTTTTTAACTATAATTATAAAGAACATTAAAAATGCTAAAAATATTAAAATTTTGTAGAGAATTTTAAATTTAAAAAAACCAACTTGCGACACTTGAAAAACGTGAAGAAGTGTTATTTAAAATCTAACAAAACATTTATACATGTTAGAAAGATTGGTAATCAGAAATATTCGTCTACTTAAAACATTTAAAATCTAAGAAAATTGGATGAGTCTACTACGTGCGACGAATATTGTTGAACACCACTAACGATAAACATCGTTGAACACCATTAATTTTTTTAAAAAAATTTAAAAATTTAAAGAACTAAAATTATAATTAAAATGATCTCTTAAAAATAAAAAAATTAAATTTAATAGTTACTTTATAATATTTTTTTAATAGGCTAGAATCAAATATACCTATTTCTCCTAAACCTAACAAAATCAATCTCTTAAAAATAGAAATCAGTTTATAATTTTTTAATAGATTATAATCAAATATACTCAATTCTCCTCAACCCTAACAAAATCAATCTCTTAAAAAATAGAAATCAAATTATAATTTTTAATAGATTAGAATCAAATATACTCAATTCTCCTCAACCCTAACAAAATCAATCTCTTAAAAAATAGAAATCAAATTATAATTTTTAATAGATTAGAATCAAATATACCCAACTCTCCTAAAAAACCGCATTGCAAACTGACCCAAGCTCAGAAACAAGGAATACTGTGGTCATTGACAAACTCATTTATCCGAATACATTTCCAGTTATCAAGGTGTGACTATTTTACAGTTTAAATTGTTCACTATGGTAGAGTTTACCTTCTTATGTTTTGTCAGTTTCACAATTTTTTAAGAACCGTTCGCTCCCTTTCGTTCTATTGTTTGTACTTGTCTCTACTAAGAATAAAAGTTTACTAATGAAAAAAGAAAAAAAAACAGAAGAGAACAGACCATTCACAGTATCTAAACTAACAAAAGAGTATACCCATCTATTAAAAAATTATAAATTGATTTCTATTTTTTTAAGAGATTGATTTTGTTAGGGTTTATGAGAATTGGATATATTTGATTCTAATCTATTAATAAAATATTATAAAGTAACTATTAAATTTGATTTTTATTTTTAAGAGATAATTTTAATTATAATTTTAGTCCTTTAGATTTTTAAAATTTAAAAAAATTAATGGTCTCAGCGGTGTTCATCGTTAGTGGTGTTTAGCAATGTTCGTCGTCCGTTGTAAAATTTTTCAAGAAAATTTCAGTGATTTGAGTAGGTTTTAATCTGCCAATCCTTTGTATTAAAAACCTCCGTTAATTTGATGATGTGATATATTAATAAAAATAGTTAATTTAATTTAATTTTTAAATTTTAAATAAAATATAAGTTTGATTTTAAAGTTTTAAAAATATCAATTTAATATTTTAATTGGAGTCGTCCACCTCCGAACTACTAAGACAATATCAAAAGAATATGCATAAGGCCAAATTTACTGATGTCCGATTCGACACTGAATTCATCGCTTCGATCTGGAAGTGTTTTTTCCCCTCTTATCTTTTTCCGCTATTTTATTTATTTGGATATTTAAATGGATGAGTCTACCATGTGCGACGAACATTGATGAACACCACTAACAATGAACACCGATGAACACCGTTATTTTTTTTTTAATTTTAAAAATCTAAAGGACTAAAATTATAATTAAAATTATCTCTTAAAAAATAAAAATCAAATTTAATAGTTACTTTATAATATATTTTTTAATAAGTTAGAATCAAATATACACAATTCTCCTAAACTCTAACAAAATCAATCTCTGAAAAAAATAGAAATCAATTTATAATTTTTTAATAGATTAGAATCAAATATACCCAACTGATTTCTAATCTATGAGGGGTTGAATTTGTTAGGGTTTAGGTTTAGGAGAGTTGAGTATATTTGATTCTAATCTATTAAAAAATTATAAATTGATTTCTATTTTTTTTAAGAGATTGATTTTGTTAGGGTTTAGGAGAATTGGGTATATTTGATTCTAACCTATTAAAAAATATTATAAAATAACTATTAAATTTGATTTTTATTTTTTAAGAGATAATTTTAATTATAATTTTAGTCCTTTAGATTTTTAAAATTAAAAAAATTAATGATGTTTATCGGTATTCATCGTTAGTGGTGTTCATCAATGTTCGTCGCCCGTCGTAGAATTTTCCTATTTAAATTTATGATTTATTGAAGGTATACGTTACAAAACCTTGGATGCAAATTTGACGAACTTTATGATTTATGTTTTATTGTTAGGCTAAACGGTAAAAAAAATTGCCAATAATTAATTTTCTAGATACGTACCTAAAGTATTTTTCGGTCTAAATAGGTACTTAATAATTTACTGTTATTATTTTAAGTATTTTACCGTTAACAGCCGTTTAAAAATTCCGTTAGCCAATTTAATAGTTATAAAATTAAAGGTAAAGTACACAAATAGTCACTAAACTATCCCTAAAAATAAAAAATGGTCACCAAACTTTTAAAAATTACATAATAGTCATTAAACTGTAGTTTTTATTACAAAATTGTCACTGGGCCGTTAACTGGGAGACGTGACAGTTACAAAAATTTGTCTAATAACATATTTAATTCTCAATATTTACACATTCAATAAATTTAGACATCAATAATGAGGGTTAAATTAGGAATAAATTGATTAAATGTGTCAATATGGAGGATTAAATTTTATATTATTCAAATTTATGTAACTGTCACGTCACCAATTTAACGACAGTTAACGGCTTAGTGACCATTTTGTAACAAAAACTAAAATTTAATGCCCATTATATAACATTTGAAAGTTTGATGACCATTTTGTATTTTTAGAGATAATTTAGTGACCATTTATATACTTTACCCTAAAATTAATGGTACCTAAAGTATTTCTCGAGTAAATATGTAAGACTAGAAGTGGTTTCAGTGCATTCCTAGAGCATGTTTAGCTTTTAGGTAGGGATGGCAAAATTACCCGACCCGACTCAGTGTGCCCCGACCAGACCCAATCAGGTTTTTTCTCTTGAATTTCGGGGCTCAGGGCAAGGCGGGGCGGGTATTAAAATGCTTAGGGTCCGTGGCGGGGCGGGTTCAGATATGAGGTGAAAATTTCTCACCCCGCCCCATCCCGGTATATTGTTTATTATATTTATAAAAATACCACTATATATAAACACTTTTATGAGTTTCAAGTTATTTTTTAGTTTGTGTTTATCCTAAATTTTTGTTAGATATTGTTCGAGTTTAAACATATTTGATTCTAAAGGTCAATGATTCGAGTTTATTCTCTTAAATATGCATTTTTTTCATGTGGGTAATTTAATTAGGTTTATTTTATTTTTATATAGTTTTAAAGTCCTTGAAATTTATATTTTTTTGAATGTGATAGTGGTTCGATTGGATCTAACATTTATCGTCGACGAAAGTTAATATATTTTTAAATTTTCAGGTCGGTTTTAGAAGTTTGTGTGTCGGGGCGGGACGGTCAAATTAATATTTAATTTTGAGGCGGGGGTCGAATTTAACAATTTTTAGATTGGGGCGGGTTCGGGTGGTCAAAAACCCACCTCGCTCCGTTGCCATCCCTAACTTCTAGGTAGTATTCTGGAAGTGGGTGGCTGGGTTAGTGTTGTGCAGGTTCCTATTCTTATCCTTGCGTTGCTGCAGTGTACTTGAAGGGAAGCGAATCTGCCTGGGTGCCTTCGAAACAAATCAGTGCATTGCTTTGAAAATTTTATCTGGAGATGAGTTTTAAGGGGATTGTTTGTTGCTTGGGTGGGCCTTAGTGCAGTTCAGCTATGCGGGCCTGGTTTTTTATTGTAAACTCGTTTTTTGGATCCAACAGTGTTTATGAGGTGCAAGTCACGTTGATATGGTGTATTCTTTACCTTATTTAAATTTTGGACAGATTTTTAACGATATTTATATATTTGTCTTATATGGTATGATTAGAGCTTAACAAAAATATACTCTTTTAGTTTTTTAAAAAAAAAAGTAAGATTAGAACAAAATTAATTTGGCTAAAGGGTTATTTTTGTCCTTGTAATAGACTCAATTTATTAATTTCTCCTCTATAGTAATTTCGCATCAATTTAGCCCTTGAAGTAGTCCAATTGCATCACCGTTTGTTCCTTGACTGACGGAAGCCAACGTTGACCGTTACGATACGTGGCAGTTTAAGATGACGTGGCAGAGAGCAAAATTGATTTTTCAAGCGAGTTCGAGGGTAAAATTGATTTTTGGTTGAGTATGAGGGCAAAATTGATTTTTAGGTAAAAATACGAATTTAAGAAAATATTAAAATACTAAAACTTTAACACCCGAGTTTAGGGGTCGGGTGAAAATAATATTTTAATATTATTTCGGGCTCGGTTTTATAATTAAAATAACCTTTTGGGCCTCGGGTTTCAAAAGCAAACATTTTATTGTTGGACTAAATTGAAATGAAAATTTAATTTGGATGGTTTTTAGAGAAAAGGGGAAATAGCCATCTCATTAATGGCACTCTTGTAAATAAATGGACTTGTGGAATTAAAAACCCATTTCTTATTTTAAAGGGATTATTCATCATCTTCTTCCCTCTTCCTTTCCAAAATCTCACGACAAAAACTCCCATTTCCCCTAGTCTACTATTTCATCATCTTTCTTCCTCATCCTTGGTGATTTTCGAAAGGTAAACATATATTCGACTTGCCCTCTCTTTCCTCTACATGCTAGTACTCTTAGATTTCATTAAAACCCATGATTTTGCATTTTGGTATTTTGAAAAGTTTAGACTAAAAATGTCATCTTTGTTGTCTTAAACTAAAGCTTTTGATTTATTAATGATATATGAGTTGTTTACTATCTATAAGGTTCAACATATTCGATTTTTACATGGTTTTATGGTGTTTCCCGAAATTGGGTTTTAGTGAGGTTTTAGAGTGTTGAAATGTTGAATTTTGGGGGTGTTTTGTGTGAGAAATTGTGGGCTGATGGTTGTATGATAGTTAGGGGTTGTTTTGGAAGCTATTAGGTGTGTTAAAAGAGTTGGAATCATCGGTTTTGGACTGTGCTAAAGGGCTGCTCGGGAATTGCATTTTGGGGATTGTTCTTGGCTCGAAAATTATGTGCTTGTTGCTTGAATTGTATTCCGGGTTGGTCTTTTGATGTTGGGCTGATTTGAGGATTATTTGAATTGTGTTTGAGGTTGTTTGGAAGCGGGAATTTGTGTTGAAGAAGCTTGGGGATCGAATCCGGAAGTGAGGAGGCTTGAGTCGGCTTTGCTTGATTTGCTTAAGGAAGTAAGGTGAGTGGTTAATGTTTTAATTTAATTTTCTAAGATTGGTTCAAGCACGTGGATGTGGAAATGTTTTCAAGAATCGTTTTGGTTCAAAGGTAATTTCGAAGGTGGTTTAGATTTGGGCTTGAAGGTGACTTAAACTCAAAGAGTAAGATGATGTGAAATGCCTCTTTAATTTCCCTTTTATACCATTGTTTTTCATTGCTTGAAATGACCTTTTGATATACATAAAACCCCAATACTTTGGGAGGAAGCATGTGGCTATTTATTGTATCGTTGATCGTGTATGATGGTAATAATGTTGATGTTGATATGCCTTGTAAGATGTGTGTAAGTTGGTGCAGGTTGTACACGAAAATAGTGAGTAAGACCATTTGTGATTGGTAAGATTGTAAGTAGTAAGTGATGCCTAATTGTGGATATTGTTACACCTTGTTTGGTTGTGTAAGATATAGTGAGTACATGTTGCATGATAGTGATTGTATATCGTGTTGCATGGTTGGTGTCGAACCTCACGTGATGGTTGTCGTTGCTCCGGTGATGTGTAGTCCCGCCGGTAGCGAGTGGTATAAGACTCCGGTGATGTGTAGTCCCGCCGGTAGTGACTAGTAGAAGAGTACTTTGATGTGTAGTCTCATTGGAAAACTACTAGTCGAAACGGTGATGTGTAGTCCCACCGTGTGTGGTTTGGTTATGCTTGTGCATGCCATGTAATGTTCATGTTGTACCTCACTATATCATTGTCTTCTTATTGTTTTACTATAATCTAGGATTATGTCCTCATGCATACCTTGAAGTGTATTGCTATGTTAAATGCCTATATTGTTGACCCTTGGTTGAACTTGTATGTTAGTAGAAGGATTAGGTCGTTGGATGATTTGTATGCGTTGACCTTTATTTTAAAGAAAGCTTTGAACCCTGCATTGTCGTAGTTATGTTTTAGAGCTCCGCTCACTAAGCTTTATGCTTACGCTCTCTTTTTTCCGACAATGCAGATCTTTAGCTTGGAGTTAGCAAGGAGCAAGGAAAAAAAGGGCGTCCAAGCGTGTGGTAGTTTGCTCAAGTATGGTTTAATTAAATAATGTAGTAGTCTAGCAATGGGAAATGCTATGTGTTTTAGGAGCTTGTATCTAGACTCCTTTGTGTTGGCCACATGTTATTAATGCCTCATGTTGATGCTTTGGGTTGATTATGGGTTGTAATGCTTGATATGCTATGATGGATGTTGTGTGTGTTGGCATGTCTATTGGTGTTTAGGTTGCCTTGTTAGAGAGGGCCAAACCTCGTATGCTTTTTTTGTGCCTTTCTAGGCCCTTGAGTTCCATGTATGACTTGTATGCCTAATTGCTTTTGTTGGAATGCCAAGTATGTATGCCTTGCTTCATGTTTGAATGCTAAGTTACTGGAATGATTTGTGCACCATCTTGTGTTGGATTGTGCCTTTGATTTCAAGTTAAAGCATGCTTTTATGTTTGATTTGCCTTAGGATTGATGTTAGTGTGTTGGTTGAGGGTTTTAGAGGGATTTACGGGCCTCATTGTGCCTTAAATCAGCTCAAACCTAAAAGTTCGTAGCAGGGGTATCGATACGGTTGGTACGGTATCGATACCACCTTCTTGTTTCAGGCCTCGTGTATCGATACACCTGAGGGGTGTATCGATACCATTTTGGTCACTGGAGCTACTGTCCATTTCGGTATCAATACCGGCCTCTGGTGTATCGATACCGTCATCTTAGCGTTGACCGTGGAAAGTCAACCGTTGGGGAGGGTATCGATACACTTCTTGGGCGTATCGATACGGTCTCCACTGGTTGACTCTGACCAGTTGACCTAGTCAAGGGGTATCGATACACCCCTTAGGTGTATCGATACCGCATGCAGTTTAAGTTTAAAATTGGGCTGTAACATGATTGTTTGAGTTCGTTTGATTGTTTTGTATATGTTGTTCCGCTGTATGATCACTTAGGGTTTAATATCCATTTAGACAAGATTTTAAAATGAAAAAAATAAGGTTGCTAACCGAGGGGGAATCCTTAAGGGGTTTTCACTCGGTTTTCCCCGTGTAGCTCACTCGGACCGGTCATCCGGCCAGACCGGGACGAGGGGGTTACAAAAACAATATAAAAGTAATATAATTTTTAAAAATATTTTATTAATATACAGATAAAAAAATAAAAATTAAAAAAAATAAGTAAAAATATAAAATTAAAATATTAGAAGATATTAAATTATAAATTATTCAAAAATCAAAACTTAAAAATAAATTTTACCCTCTAATCCTAATTTCTAAATATCAAATCTTTAAAATTTCAAAATCTAAAATGCAAACCTTAAATCTTAAACCCTAATTGAAAATTTTATCAATATAAAGTGAGTATGAATCATAAAAGTATGTGTATAAATTTAATCAAGTAAAGAGTTTAAGTTTTAGGGTTTAGAGTTTGTGATTTAGAAATTAGACTTAGTGTAGAGTTTAATTTTTTTAGTATTGAGAGATAGGAGCACCAAAAAGGGTAAAATATTTTTGTTTGATTGAGAGAATCACATTAACCATACTTTAGATTCTTTCTTCCTTACATTTTTTTGAAGAGAAAGAAAACCAAAATCATCATATATTAATAAAAAAATTTAATTATTGAATAATTTTTTATGAAGGTTTTTTATATTTTTTTTATAATTTATAAATATTTTAAAATTTGATTATTCAATAATTTATAATTTATTAGCTTATGGTATTTTAATCTTATAATTTTTATTTGTTTTTAGATATTTTAATTATTTTATTTTATTTTTAGTCATATATTAATAAAAAATTATTTTTATTATTTTTAATGTTATTTTAATATTTTACTCGTCTTTTCTTCTTCTAAAATCAATTTTTACCTTCATACTTAACCAAAAATCAATTTTGCCCTCAAACTCGCTTGAAAGATCAATTTTACCCTCTATCATGTCATCGTAAATTAATATGTCACTGCCGTAATGGTCAATGTTGGCTTCCGTCAGTCAATGGGCAAACGGTGAAGCAATTGGACCAATTCAAAGGTCAAATTAATGCGGAAATACTATAAATCAAAATCAATAAAGTAGAACTATTAAAGGGACAAAAATGACCTTTTAGCCAATTAATTTTATGACCAATATAGAAAATATGTAATAGTTTAGTAACTAGTGTAGTTTACTCAATAAACAAATAACAAAAGTTGACTCGAATTATGGTAAAGACTAGAATTAAAATTAGGATGAGTCTACCACGTGCGACGAACATTGCTGAACACCATTAATGTTGAACACCGCTGAACACCATTAAATTAATTAATAAAGATTTAAAATTTCAAGGACTCATCATACAATTAATAATTACTTTTAAAAATTCAATTAAATTATTTTATGTATATATTAAAATTTTATTTTTTAATAAGGGTAAACTATATATTTAGTACCTCACGTATTTTTATATTTCTATTGAACCCTGTTATTTAAATATTATTTCAATTTGAACCTATCCTTTATAAAAAATAATTTAACCCTTAACCTCAACCTAAAACCTTAAACTATTAAACCTTAAACCCTCACCAGATTTTATGTTTTTTTTTTCCATATGTCTGGTGATATTCGAGTTGTTTCATTGTGGGGGGAAGTCCATGTTTAAACAATGAATACCATTCGAGTTATTCAACAATTATAGCAAAAATACCAACAGAAAAAAAAATCGATGAGATTTTGTATTTTTCAAGTTTCCTTCATAGATTTGAATCGGATCAAATCTTATTTTAAAAGAAATTTTATTATAATTAATTTTTCTATCTATAAAACTCAAACTCAATACTTTAGAAGGACATTTAATTTGTTACCATTGAATTATCCTTTTCTACTTTGTTACTTGTGCTTACAATTTTAGTGATTTTGCTACTATTTAAAGAGAATGTATGAAAATTTTTGTAAGCTTTGAAGGCTACATGAATAAAAATAAAAAATGCTCTTAAAATAGCTTTAAAAAGGGCATTTTGTCCATTTCCCTAAACTAGTTATATAAGCAGATGATGATAATTGAAAAAACTTGTAACCTCCAGGTTACTGTGAAAGCAACAATGCCAACTCAATTGGCCATTTGTTCTTAATTTCTAATCCTAAAATATTGATTTGGTAATTGTATGCAAATTCTCAAAAAGGGTGTTTTTTAATTCTCAAAGCAAGTGGAATATGCTTTTTTCAGACACGTTGGATATGATTCAAAGCTTCAACTAGAACTGTAAACTTTAACTGACTAGCGATTGTCCACTGCAAATCTAGGGGGAGTTCAATGAAATCATTGAATTTGGTTCCTATAAAAAAAATCGGTATTGCTGTATTCTTTCTGTATCATCACAATTAATGCGTTAATTCATAATTATGATTAATTGTGATGACATCTTCATCTCAAATAAGATGATAATGTTAATTCTAAAATATTCAAGTTTAATTAATTTTGATATATATATAAAATAATTTAATTGAATTTTTTAAGAGAATTCAACAATTCATTGAATTAAATCGATGATGGTGAAATTATTTTTAATGGTATATGGTTTAGGGTATAGATTTAAGATTTTAAGGGTTTAAGGTTTAATAGTTTAGGGTTTTAGGTTGGAGGTTAAGGGTTAAATTATTTTTTATAAAGAATAGGGTCAAATTAAAATAATATTTAAATAATGAGGATTCAATAGAAATATGGAAATACGTGAGGTACTAAATATATAGTTTACCGTTATTAATTTTTTTAATATATATAAAAAATAATTTAATTAAAATTTTAAAAATAATTATTAATTGTATGACGGGTCCTTAAAATTTTAAATCTTTATTAATTAATTTATGGTTTTCAGCGGTGTTCAACATTAGTGATGTTTAGCGGTATTCGTCACACGCTGTAAATTTTTCTTTAAAATTAACTATATTCATATATAATATACAAAGAGTAAGATCCAGATACCCAGAATTTTAAGATTTTAATCTTTGTCAATTGTACTAAAATCTCATCGACAATATCTTCTAATAAATAAAAAACAAAACCACACGTTGCAATTACAAAGCAAGTAACTAAATTTTCTCATCCGGGTTTGGGCCGAACGCGGATAGTCAGGCACAAGACAGCAATTTTTTTGTCTGTATATATTCAATTTAAAAAGAAACATACGACGTCGTTGTCTGTCTGTCTGTCTGTCCGTTTTACTCATTCCTTTGTCAGAAATGGGGCCCACTCAGTCCAAATTCTTTCTCTCTGTTTTCACTCACCCCTCAATCATAAGACCCATAAACTAAAATAAAATAAATAAAATTCCTCTTTTTTCCGGCTTCTACTCTGTTTCAAAGTTCAAACTTCAACTCAAGCACAAAGGAAATAAAAAAAGGGGAATCTGTTATTATTATTATTTCAAATCTTCGATTTTATGGAAACCTCACCGGAGATGGCTACACCACCATCTCCACCACCGACTTTGCCGCCTTCCCTTCCCAACATTACTTCTCCTCCACCGCCCCCAGTTACTAATAATACCGCTCCCCTTGCTGATTCTCCGAATAGCACCTTTGTAAATTTGCTACCGCCGCCGCCGCCGCCCCATAAGGGCTTACCTCCTGGGACATTAGCGGGGCTTATACTAGGAGTGGGGCTGGGAGCGTTCATTGTGCTAATTGGAGCGTGCATCTACCTAATTTGCTATAGGAGGAGAAAAAAGAAGCCTGCTAACAATTATTCTGGAGCTGCTCCTCAAGGAGGTCTGTCATTGTTTGTTTGTTTGTTTTTTTAATTATGAAATAATTACTCTGTTTAATCCCTTAATTATGGCTGTACCTGTATATGAATTCTACTATATTTTTGAAGTACCGTTTTTTACAGTTTGCCTAAAAAATGTGACTTTAGTTTTTCAATATTTTTTATTTTTATGATTCTAAGTAAAAAAAATGTAAGTGTTTGTTTTGTTTGTATTGTATTTTACTATAGTTAAATCATGTGAGAACTAAATTTGTCTACATCTTGTCAACTTTGTATTATTTATTTGTTTACTAGTGTTTTGGGAATAATAATGCTTTTTTTGTTTAATATAGCGAATCTTGAGTTCCTTCCAGTATGTTCCAGCATTATTTCATTAGGATTGCTTTGAAACATTGATTGTTTGGTTTTCATTGGTTTAAGTTGTATATAAGACCTTATGCTTATGAGCTAGATCTGCATTGTTGGTGCCTTGATGGTATAGGGTAATCCATGGTTTTCTTTTGGAGTTAACTCGAATCAATCGAAAGAGAATGTACCTAAGGTGTGCAGCTTGAATGAGTTACTTTTTTTGAGGATTTAAAGTTGTCAGGAATTTGTAAGCTATTGTATTCTTTTGTTAACTAAGATGCAGCCTGCAGGTATCAGTTTTATTGCTCTTGTCATGGTGGTCATTTTTAATGTTTCTCTACTACTTTGCATTGTTAAACCATTTATGAAAGAATGGGATTTACCCATTTCAGCTCTCACGCCATGAAACATGCATCATCCATCCATGAATGCATTTGCTAGTACACAAACACATGCATATCTGGGAAAGGGAGGGGTTGACACTTTAATAATTTTATCCATGGTGTTGTGTAAAGATTTTATATCAGGGGTGCTAAATTTTAAGAAGTTAGATTAGAAATTTAGGGATTTGAAATTGCAAAATTTTAGGGGTGTGAAATTAGATCATCAATAGAAAATATAAAGAAAATGCCTAAACTATATGAGATTTTGAAACTTCCCAGGGGGTGAGACCGCACCCTCCTCGGTCCTCCCCTTTTTGGTTAGCAATAATTATCATATCGAGGATTGTTTATGTGCTTTTATTTTCATTTGGTTAATGCATTCTTCTGTTTCACTCTTGTATGATATGTTTTAGTTGGACAATGATCGCTTTATGGTTACAGTCTAATGTTGAATAAAAGAAACCAATGGTTTTAAAGTGAAACAGAATTGTCACTAAATCTTGCATTTTGTTATACATCCAGTTGATCCCCAACATTGGCAGCAGAGTGTTCCTCAAATTTCTGTTCTGCCGAAACCTACTCCTCCACCGGGAATCACACCACATCTTTATAATTCTGTTGAGCCTCCTTCAACGAGTACTAGTTTGGGCTCAGAAAAACCATCAAACCCATCACCTTCCCCAGGAGTGGCCATGGGACATTCATTGGGAACTTTTACTTATGAAGATTTAGCACTGGCAACTGATAATTTCTCTGATTCTAACCTCATCGGTCAAGGAGGTTTTGGTTATGTCCACAAGGGAGTGCTAAAGGATGGGAAAGTTGTTGCAATCAAGCAGTTAAAAGCTGGAAGTGGACAGGGTGAGCGTGAGTTTCAAGCAGAAGTTGATATCATTAGCCGTGTTCATCATCGACACCTTGTTTCACTAGTTGGATACTGCATAGTTGGTGTACAGAGGTTGCTTGTTTACGACTTTGTCCCAAACAACACGCTAGAATTTCATTTACACGGTGAGTCATTTTGGTGGTTAAATGCCTCTTCCACCCCACTCCACCCACCTAACTGGATGTGAGAAGATGAACATTGACTAGCTGAACAAAAAATAAGAAAAATTAAATTGGGGTGCTAATCATAATTTTTTTTTCTTTTTTGTTTCTTCAAGTACTTGCCTATTTTACCGATATCATCTCTCTTTATGAAAATTTTGCAAAGTTGCTCATACATGTTCCCGGTATCTTTGTTTTCCTTCTATATGAATGCTTTAAGGGCTTCTGAAGATCCTAATTCAAATGGTTTTTGATACCCTGAGTTCTGGATCAAAGTCTGTGTTTTATTGTTGCTATTTTCTGTCTTTGTTCAGGATTGTGCTTAGCAACAAAAGTAACAAACGATGGAACTTGTATGTGTTTGGCTCTTAGTAATGAGTATACTTGATAAAGATTTTGAAAAATAAAAATCTAGCCTTAAAAAGTTGAAAAAAAAAACCCTGCAATATTCTCATGCAGAAGCAAAACAATTAAGTATTTGAACAATAGGGATCTTGCGTATGATGGATGATAAGTGAAAAAAATAGTGCTTTGTATAATCATGAACCTGACTGGGTCTTGAACAGGCATAGTGAACAGAAGTATAAAATTGAGATAGCAACTTATATTTAGGATGTATAGCTTTATGTGCATATCTTAACTGTTATACTCATGTTTTAATGGGATGGAACTTGGCATGCAGGAAAAGAGAGGCCAGTTATGAACTGGTCAACCAGAATGAAAATTTCTCTGGGTGCAGCCAAAGGATTGGCGTATTTGCACGAGGACTGTAAGGATACTCTTACTTATCTACTTTAAGTAGTGAAATTCAAGCACTTTCCTGTTTCTAACAGTTTTTAATTTCTTCACTAAACATAAATATATAATCAGGTAAGCCCAAGATCATACATCGTGATATCAAGGCAGCTAACATTCTTCTCGATGAAAGCTTTGAGGCAATGGTATGGCTTCAGTTTTCAAGTTGAATGCTATTTCTATAGCCACAGGATTGTTTTATTCCTTTGCCTCTTGAGGCTGAGAACAAACCATAGTGCATATATGTTTCTTGGGGAAAAAATAAAACTGTTGATTTAGTTTTGGCATGACACTTGAATGAGAAAATCATCCTTTAGACTGGAACAACGAATAGAAAATGAATCTGATCATAACTGTTTCAAGATACTTCATCACAAAATTTTGATGAAAACTTTTTCTGAATTTAATGATGTGAGGAAAATTTATTTTTGATTCGAATGGCCTATGGTCCATGCTTCTTTTTCAAAGCAAGCCTTTCACTCTCTTGCGTGTATGTTTTTCCAGGTTGCTGATTTTGGACTTGCTAAATATTCTTTAGATACTGATACTCATGTATCCACTCGAGTGATGGGAACTTTTGGGTAATAAATGTATTTTCACTTATTTCCTCTGCATTTGATATTGTTTCACTACAGAAATTATGGCTCAGTCCATGCTATTTTGCAGCATATCTTCCTTTCATATTTAGTCTTTAAAAATCATATGCATCCCTTCTCACAAGAATGTATACATGCAGTTACATGGCCCCAGAGTACGCCTCCAGCGGGAAGCTCACGGAGAAGTCAGATGTTTTCTCCTTTGGGGTTGTGCTTCTGGAGATGATTACTGGACGCCGCCCCGTCGATAAGACTCAGCCGTTCTTTGATGATAGCATAGTTGATTGGGTCTGTACTCTTTTTATCAGTATTACTTCATTTGATGTGTGTATATATATTCTAGTCAATCATGAAACGTTTCCTGTTTTAAGTGATTCTTAGTGTTAAAAGAGCGATCTTGTTTTCATTTCAAATGTTCAAAAAAAAGGTTCAGGCCCCACTAGAACATGGACATGCAAATGCTTGATCTTCTTTAACAAATTATGTGGCCTTTCTCAGATCCCCTAATTTATTAGTGCTTGACTGGCATTGGATGAATAACAGATTTTCCTTATTGATTTCTAGGCAAGGCCTTTGCTCTCGCAAGCTTTGGAACATGGAAATTTTGATGCATTTGTGGATTCGAGGTTACAGAAGGACTATGGTTCCGATGAAATGACCCGAATGGCTGCTTGTGCTGCAGCTTGTGTGCGTCATTCGGCAAGGAGTCGCCCACGGATGAGCCAGGTTTTTTACCAACTGCTTAATATTAAGTTTTAGTCCTTAGTCAACACTTTTTTCATTTTATCAATTAGGTAAATGTTCTAGAGTTCAGTTGTCAGTTTTTTTCCCTGAACCATGTTAACATGTTGCCCCTAGCAAAAGTTAAATAGTTGGTATTTATTATTGTTCGGTAACCTCTTTTAACTCTAGGTATATTTTAATCCTTTGGGGATGTTTTCATTATAGCAGATGCATACTTGTTCCAAATCAATGGTATGTTACTTAGACACTGGTGTGAAAGTCAGATATGTGTATAGGTCTAACATGAGTATGTGCAAGTTTTATTGAAGTTTTTCGATGTATTTGTGGACTTGTGTCAGAAAATATGTATGAGATGAGTGTTGAACACAGTTACTCTTAATTCAGGTAGTTCGAGCTCTGGAAGGAAATATTTCTCTGGATGATTTGAACAAGGGAATCGCTCCCGGGCACAGCAGAGTGTTCGGTTCCTTTGAAAGTACCGATTACAGCTCAACCCAATACAAGGAAGATATGAAGAAGTTCAGGAAGATGGCACTGGAAAGCCAAGAGCTTCCTAGCAGTGAATACAGTGCAGTCACCAGTGATTATGGTGTTAACCCATCTAGCTCGAGCACCGAAGGCCAACAAAGTACCCAAATTGAAACATTGAAAGCCGAGAAAGAAACCAAAGATGTAAGCGGGAGGTCGTAGTGAAATTTGCTCAGAAAGCAGTAAAAATTCTTTTGCCACTTGCCAGCCAGCTTTATATTCATTATTGCCTCATTGCAACTAGGGGAACCACTTCTAAAGCAAATCTGAGATTTCTGCTATCCGCTACATGGCAGCCATGGTGGACCGGTAACGATGATGGAATCGATATTTGTTTAAAGTAATTGGGTGGATTTTGTCAATTCCATCTATTTGGAAGTAATGTTTGATTGTTTAGAGTTGTCAAAGTGTCTATTGCGTGTGTATATTTGATGTTTTCCACGGCTAGAAAGTTGAGTTTTGTATCAAATTCTAGAGGATTTTCAATGAAATTGCAATATTGCTTCACTATCAAAATCTTTAACGTTACAAAGAACTTCAGGACATTATAGTTATTTTCGGATTAGACGAATCATCCGAAAAGAGTCGCTTTAATTGTAGTAAGAGCGCGAAAAAATAAGCTATTGTTTTTGAGAAATAATCTACTTAGCTCATTCCTCAAAAAAAAGTTTTTACCAAACTTTTTACTTTCAGTTTCCGTGAATGAATAATCATTGAGTTATTTTTATGAAAAATGTCAACCATGATAAAACACATGATAAAATGTGTACAATTCACCAAATAAGAATAAAATTTGATCCCGAAAAGATCTAAATATTTTATATTTACCATTCAAGTCAACACTACATTAACTATTAAATATCAATGTTTTTTTTTCAAGGATAGCATACAATAAATTTAAATGACAAAAATATTTTAAAATATTATTGAATAATTTTAAAAATATTTTTATATAAAATTTGTAACTAAATTGATATTCAGTTAATTATGATATAATTTGAAGTTTTTATTTATTTATATATTATATATTTTCAAATCTTTTATATAATATAAAACAATTAAAATGCGAGTGACAAGAACTGAAAGAGTAGTCCTAGCAAAAAAGAGACTAATATTTATTTTATAAAACTCAAGTTCAAGCAGCTTTATGTGCAATGTGGGTCTTATTAAAAAAATTAAAAAAATATATAAATAAATACTATATTATAATCTCTTTAAAAACGTTAAGAAATATTAACGGTAAAAACACCCTGCAAAGTGGTCAGGAAAATGTAGATAGATCTACAAACAAGGGGCATTTTTGGAAGATAACAAAGCGGTTGTGGGGTGGCTGAAAACTGAAGAACTTGTATGTAACTAACTGTTTGCAACAGAATTTGGATTTTCTGGCAAAATAAAACAAATTAATTAATCACTCAAAACCTCATTTCTCTTTGAAATTTCGTTTTTGATTTTTAGGAAAATAAAATCCTACAATTTTCTAAAATACTGAAACAATAATAAAATTAAAAATCCGGATCCCATGGCCTCTCGTCGGCGTATGCTTCTAAAGGTCATAATTCTCGGTGACAGCGGGTAAATCTTATTATCATTTTCTCTTATTTGTTTATTTTTGCCAAGTTTTCTTTAATTTCCATTTTAATTATTGTTATAGTGTTTTTTTGTTAATATGCATCTTCTTTTGATTTTGACTTTCTAGAGTTGGGAAAACATCTCTCATGAATCAGTAAGTTTTGAAACTTTAACATTTTTTGTTAGTTTCTGAAAATTTCAATCGCTGTTTCTAATGTTTAATTATTATTAATTTGACTGGAATCAGGTATGTTAATCGTAAGTTTAGCAATCAGTACAAAGCGACGATCGGAGCCGATTTTTTTTGACAAAAGAGGTTCATTTTGAAGATAGATTGTTTACATTGCAGGTAAAACGTTGCTTTCTTCTAAACAGAAACAATTTATTTATTTTTCCTTGTTTTTACAAATAAACAAGTTAAATTCACCTTGATGTTTCTACCCTTGAGTGACAATTACATATACCTATGTTATCCGCACACTTCATCTTACTTGAAGTATCCGTATCCGACATGTATTCGAATATGAACTGGGGAGTATACCGGTGTTCGATTCATCCGTATCAGATGCTTACCTCGGAGTTTATGTAACATAGGTATATATATCAAGCCAACCTTTGTCTCTTCTTTGTGAAGATATTTATATTTCTAGGGAAGTAGCGAGAATAAGCTTTATTTGCATTTCTTAGCACACTGAGACGGTGTGTCTGTGTAGATATGGGATACTGCTGGGCAGGGAAGATTTCAAAGTTTAGGTGTGGCTTTCTATCGAGGTGCCGATTGCTGCGTACTCGTGTATGATGTGAATGTCATGAAGTCCTTCGATGATCTTAACAACTGGCGCGAAGAGTTTCTGATTCAGGTAATATTCTATTCAATGACATATAGGATATCTTAATTGGAAGAATGAACTAATGTTGCCAATTATTGGTTGAATGTTCAGGCCAGTCCGTCTGACCCTGAAAACTTTCCTTTTGTTGTGTTGGGAAACAAGGTTGATGCTGATGGCGGCAATAGCCGAGTGGTAGGATGTTTTCCACTTTGTCGATATGCATTTCTCCCCTCCACTTGCATCTGAAGGGCTTCCTTTTTTCCCCTTTTCTTTTCGTAGTGTTTTGTAATATCAAGTGGGAGTGTGTACTTGGGTTTTCTTGATGGTTATGAATGAGGTTATTTCTTTCTGGTTTAGGTTTCTGAAAAGAAAGCAAAGGCATGGTGTGCTTCAAAGGGAAACATACCGTACTTTGAGACCTCTGCGAATGCAGCTTTTGAGTGCATAACCAAAAATGCTCTCAAGAATGAACCTGAGGAAGAAATGTAAGTATCATATGTGTCTGAATAATTTAGGCTCTGTTTATAGAAAAAATGCACAAACCAAATGGAGCTTTGTTTTTGTAGTTATGTGCTTAGTCTTAGTAATAAATTGGATGTTGGGAAGTAAAATTTGCAGAAATGACTAATGTTCCACAAAGAACATGTATGCTTATTAAAATGCTTATGCTGATGAATAATTTAGGCTCTGTCTGGTGCTTTTTCCTCTTTTGCAATTAGAAAAGGTGTGAACCAAAGGGAGCTTTGTTCTTGTAGTTAGTTGCTTAGTCTTATTCACTAAGAGCTTTGTTTTTGTAGTTAGTTGCTTAGTCTTACTTACTAAGAGCTTTGTTTTTGTAGTTATGTGCTTAGTCTTACTAAGAGCTTTGTTTTTCAGAAATCAATGATGTTCCACAAAGAACATGTGTTCTTATTAAAATGTTTATGCTGATGTATCAGTTTCAAAGAAATAAAATAAAATATTAACAAAAAAGACGAGAAATAGAGTAAATTGACACTAGAAGATGTGACCTGGTTTTCCTATGATGGATCAATTTTTACATCAATTAGAATCGAATGCTTTTTAGATGAAGGCATTGCTCAGGATATTGGACTGCTTTGTTGTTTATATATATATGTCCTTGGAGAGCTCTGATTTATGTGCACAAGATTCATTTACTGCCTTGTATTTGGTAGATCATGGGTTCTTGTTTAAGTTGAATAACAAATTGAACCCTTTACGGTTCCACAAGTAATATGCAGAAATAGGATTTTTTCAGTGACCTGAAAGATTAAACAGTGAAAAATGTGATGTTCATTTATATGTGCGGTTAGTTTATAGAAAGCATTATGAAGTATGAATATACAATTAGATTGGAGGTTAACCACATTTTTCTTGCATTCCTAATTGTTGGTCTTTCAACTCTTGTTTTGATCATGACCAAAAGATACATTCCTGAAACAATTGATGTTGCCGGTGGAGGACGGCCACAGATATCGACAGGCTGTGAGTGTTGAGTCATTGGATGGGGCTCTTTTGTTTTCATCACAGTGCAAAAACAGGTGCCATAGATTTCTCATTTCTGGGTTAGTGGGATGATAATACTTCCCAAAGCTTGGATTTTGTATCATAAGTTGATTTCTTTCTTTTACAACAATTGGTTGTTCGAAGCTTGTGTGGTGTGATGATCGTGTCTGCTTACTATACATGCGGACTTTCTCAGACACGATCATCACACCAGATACAAAGTAATTGTACCTGAGAACAAAGTAATTGTACTACTAGAAAGTAATTGTTTTTTTTTTTAAATTTAAATCCATATACAACATGTTTTGTTTACACCCTGATCATGTAAGGAGTTTTGAATGAGAGGCAAATAAGTTGCAGGGCCAATGAGTTGATGAAATGAGTGCAGTGAATTGGAGTTGCAGGCCTAATGCTTTCATAAGCTGAAATAGTTCAAAGTTGTATCATAAAGGGTAATTATTCGATTACTCCCTACACTCTAAACTTTAAATACTAAAATATACTCCTAAACCGCAAGATCTAACTACAAACATTAAAATTTAACCATAAACTATTTAATTTAATTTAATTTTTCAAGGAGCTTTTCAAACAAGAAAACGTCATGTCTTTTACGTAAATAATCACGTGAAATAAGTTTATTTTATCATTTTCCCTAACAAAATGGTCCCATCCCACATTAGCTCCTTGGAAAACATACAAATGGGTCACATTTTAGTTTGTTTGATTGTACAGAAAACAATCCATCAATGATAAATGGCGTTTTGTTGGTTTGTGGAATCTTATTATTGAAGACTAGGAACATCAATGATTTGATTGTACCAATGCAAGAGCCAACTACTATGGTTTCAAATTGGTGTAAGGATGTTTATGTAAAAAAAAAATGGTTCAAGGATGTAGAATTCTTGAATTCTTAGAGTTTACACAAACCTGTTTATTTATATTATAAATCAAAATTAAATTTAAACCTTAAAAATTAAACTATAAATTCTAAACACTAACCCTAAACCCTACTACTTAAATCCATAAATTTTAAACCTAAACTAAACCTTTAACTCTTAAATTAAAAGGCTTATGTAAATTAAAGTTTACACGGCCTGTGTATTGAAGATTTTCTTTTTTTGAAAACAAATCAATTAAGTCTTTGAATTTCTTTTGCACCCAATTAAATACTTGAACCAATAAATTGAATCAATTAAGTTTTGAACAAAGAAATTTAATTAATTAAGCCATTTGACCAATTTTGACCATTAAATCTTGACAGTTTTTACCTTTAGATATTACTAGCACATAATACACTACATTTCTATCATGTTACATTTACAGATTAAAAAAATATTATTTAAAAAATTTTATAAGTTTTTTTAGAACTTTTGTAAATAAAATTAAAAAAAAACTAAAAATGTCAGGTGAAAACACTGTGACACGACGCACAACACCAACATATCCAAAAAAATTATAAAAAAATTAATGGTCAAAATTGGTCAAGTAACTTAATTGATTCAAAGGCTTAATTGATTCAATTTCTTGGTTCAAGGGCTTAATTGATTCAATATCTTGGTTCAAAGGCTTAATTGATTCAATATCTTGGTTCAAAGGCTTAATTGGGTGCAGGAAAAAAAACAAGGCCTTAATTAATTTTTTCTTCTAAAAGATCAAAGGCTTCTTATAATCACCTATTTTGTCCGGAGTATTAACCTATTTTTTTAAATAATGGGCTTTAATTATATATATCGTGATAAAAAAACTAAAAAAACAAACAATATATATTATTACTATTATTAATGTTATATTTGTTATATTTATCATTACTATTATTACCATTTATTATTATCACCTATTATTATCATATACTTATTATTATTATTATTATTATTAGTGGTGTTATTAATATTATATTTATTATTGTTATTATTATTATAATTATTATTAGTGTTATATTTATTAATATTAATATTATTATGTTATTATTATTAATATTATTATTAGTATTGAAACAAATCTAAAAATCTAAAAAAACTAATATATATACATAATAACAAGCCTAATCTATAATAAAAATAAAGCTCAATTTATTATAAAGTCAAGATATAAAGCCCAAAAAAATATTGTACATGTATATCACATTACCTGATTCGGGTCCAACTTAATTAAAAAACCCTAAATCTAACTTATGTTGTTCTTGTGCAGCTGAATCTCCACCGTCAGATCTAATCTAGATCTGACTATCTAGATGGCCCCTGACGAAAAAACCCTAGGGTGCCCTAATCGTTGCTCCGCGCCGCCAGCTCTCGAACTGTTGGATTGAGATCACCATCAACGGCCAGGATTGAAGCGGGGAAGTTTACAGAATCTCCATGCGCCCACGTGCGACTCTCGGGCTTCTATATGCGCGTGTGCACGACGCTCCCCTACCCGCGTCGAGGCCACGTGCGTCGGTTCTGCCACACGCGCGTCGTTCGATCGTCCCGAGCTTCTCCAGATCCCAGCGTCGACACCCCGTAGCTCTCCACGGGTCCCCCCTCCGTCCCGAACGGCCTCACATACAACGAAAACAAACAAAAATGTCAGAAGGGGAAAAATGCACAACTAACCGAAATCACAGAGAGGAAAATAACAAAAAATCAGAGACGAATGCAAACAAACCATCAGCAACCAATAGCAGATTTTCCGGAAGAAATTCTTGTAATACAAAAATGTAATATTCCAGGCTATAAAAAGCCGAAACAAAGCAATGTAATCCCTAAGTTGCATTCGAGGAAAATTTTTAGAGTAATACAAATAAAAAAAGCCTCAAGCTTTCAGAGCTATCACTGTCTTTCTTTTTTCAGTTTCATTTCGAATTAAAAAAATCAATCAAGTTAGGGTTTGGCTTCTTTTTACCTTCGGAGTCAGTTCGCCTTCTCGGCGTCTTTTTGCTTCCCCTTCGCCGGCAATAAGCTTTCCGACTTCATGGGTCATGTTGGGTGAGCCAACGACAAGGGTAAGTGGCAGATTTAGGGTTTTTAAGAGGGGTTCGAAAATTTTGTTTTGAGTTTCGTTTTCTTTTAAAAAACAAACAAAACGAGGGTTTTTGGTTTTGTTTTTACGAAGTGAAAGAGGGTTCTTTTTTTGGGTTTTGAAAGGTCGAAAGAAAAAGGGTTTTGAAGGCCTTTTAGGGTTCTGACGCCGGCTAGCAGCGGCCGAAACGACGTTGAGTTTTTCGGGCTTCGACAGAGAGGACATGGAGTGTTTTTAGGGTTAGGTTTTCCAAAAAGGAGGTACTTATTAATTCGCGTATTCAGGTCGAAATATCTATCTTATTGGATATTCCTCGAATATTCGGATCAATTCGCATCGTCTAAAGGTAAAATTCGTAATTAAAACGAACCGGACTATGACATCATACCTTATCTGCTTGCATCATGCATAAAGGTGGTGTACGAGATTCGAACCCTAAACTAACACAACAGTCAGACTTATATGATGTCAGTTTAGTCTTTGGTCCGGTGTACTGTCATCCTTTTTAATTAAATGTCTAATTAATTTGAACTGCCAATTTGATAAAGCTCGTATTATTAAAGTTTAATTTTCGATCAGAGACCCCTAATTAAACTCATTTTAAATCTCAAATAATTTCCATCAATTAAAAGCAACAATTGTTTTGGTACCGATTTTCGGGCGTGATGGGGTGCTAACTCTTCCCCACACGTAACCAACTCCCGAACCCTTTCAAACGAATCTCTAGTTTAGTTTTTACGGTATCCGGCCTACCTCAGTAGCCGGTGACAACTCCAAATATTATTTTTGAGGTTTTTCGAAACTTGAAATTTTCAAAACCTTATCACACTTCTTACACCATTAAGCCTTTAAAATTCATCCTAAAATAATTATTAAATCTATTTTCAAAGCACACCATTTTTCTAATATATTTTACAAGTCAAGGTTTTCCTGAATCTATTGTTTAAGATAAAAAAGCACACTTTAAAAAAAAGATATTAGTTAAATATTCCATGTCAAATATTATAGATCCTCAGATAATTTGTTAAATTTAACTTGTTTCACTCATATTATTAGAATTTAAATTTCTGACTTTATTTAAATATATATATATAATAATAATAATTCTTTTTACTAGAACAACCGAAAGTTGATGAAGAAAAGACATAAATCGTCAATTTTCCTTAAAACTAAACCACCTTTTTAATAGGTTGACAACACGATTTTCATTTAATTAAAGTTGTTCGCATAAAATAGTTGAGAATTATTCACAAAACACATCTTGCTAAAGTAACCGTACCAACACATTTTATGGTTTTACTTTTTTATATATATATATAATTGTTTTTCCACTTGCTTTGTTGAAAACATATGTGGGTCATATTAATTTGTTTGATTGTACAACAGTACTGGCTTCAAATTCTATGAATGATAGTGTTGTTTTGTTAGTTGGTGGCATCTTCTAAATCAAGTTTGGCAATGATAACAACTAAAATGGGATCTCTACTTTGTGCACAAAACTTTTCATTTATTTCTATTGGATTTTAGTCCAAACAGTGTTCAATCTTGATTTTGAAGATTGGCATATTTGTATACATTTTGTTTGTTGTATCAAACTTTGTTGGCTTTAAAGTATATAAAAAATATCGAAGAAAAGCAAAAAAGATTTATGGGAGCATATCTTTTATTGAATGTTGAATGTTCAATTTATAAAGCAATTTGTAACAAGGATATCAAAAAATAATATAAAATCTAAAAAATCATGATTCAAATTATTCTAAAATAATCAAAATAAAAGCTTGAATTTAGAAACAAATCTTCCTAACAACTTGCATATCTTTGACTTGATTCTTAGGAGATTCTATGTCATATTTTCTACACTCCTTGACTTAGGAGATGCAACTTCTATTTTTTTTTTTGTGAAAACTTAAACTTTTCTTTGGAAGAACTTCAACTTGACTTACAACTTCAAAATTTTGAATACTATGAGAATCAGAACTGAGAATGATGCTTTTACCACTTTTAGCACACTTTTTGTTGTATGTAAATGAACTTTACTAATACAACGATGCAACTTGAATGTTTTTTATACATATCATGACATTATGACAGAATTGTTCAAATTAGTTTGAAACATTGAACTGTTTTTTTCTTGTTAAACAACTTGTTCATCTTCTGTTATATCTAAGGCAATACTTTTACATTTCATTTTTATGTTGAACATCTCTTTACCTTCTCAAACAATGTTTGTCTTCAAAGAAGACTTTGAATTTTTTTTTAATAAATTGTCCAACAATTAACGGATTTTGATCAATGTCAGGCACAAATAAAACATCAAAAATAATGTCAAACATGTTTGGCTTTGTATAGCTACTATTTTTTACACCGAAATATACTAACCATTTTTAATTTTGACTTTTAAAATAATTGTGTTATCAAATTTCTCAAAGAAAGCTTGATCATATGTTATGTGACTTGGTTTCGGCCTTCTTTGTATGTTTCTCCTTACAATTTTTCGTTTGAGCTATCGTTAGATTTGTCGAAAATGGAGCAATTTCATAATCTTCTTTTATTGCATTTTAGACGTTAAGAGCTTGCATATGAATAGTCATCTTGATAGCCCATGTTTGGTAGTTTTATCCATTGAAGACTGATGGTGCTATTGTGAAGCTAGTCTCTTCCATTTTGACAGGTCCCTCAAGATAAAGAGCTCAGATGTCATTTTTTTTTGTCCAAGTAACGTATGTAAATTATATATAAAATCATTTGGGTGCCTCATTAAAAAGATATTTTAAAGTGTATGAAAAAGAAATTTTTCCCTTATAGTAAACTAAAATCAGCAATGTTGTCACTAGTTTTTTCTTCTTGCAATTTTCCCCTCAAACCAAACTAATTTCAGCAATGTCACCCATTGACTATTATTGACTAACGAGACCATTAAATTCTACACAGTAGCCCGCCACGTCGCCCGTTATTCCTAGTTGGCATGCCAAGCTAGACGTTCAACGATCAAAATTAATGACATGACATACTGCTGACGTGGACATATATTAAAAAAATTAAAATTAATTAGGACTTTGTAAATGGTAAAACTCTCTGAAAAAACGACTTGATCGATTTTCGAAGGAGCTGAAGAAGATTGATCTGAAATTTAAAGGGCTAGCAAAAATCGGTAAGTTTTCTTAACTCTAAAAGATAGTCTTAATTTTTTTTCGTACGAGTGAAAATACAATTTTCAAAGAGTTTTACTATTTACAAAGCCCTAATTAATTTTGAAATTATTTTTTTAATATATGTCCACATCAGTAGTACGTCACGTCTTTAATTTTGACTGTTCAGCGTCCAGCTTGGCATGCCAATTGAGAATAACAGGTGACGTGGCAGGCTACTGTGCAGAACATAACGGACTCGTTAGTCAATAGCGGTCAAGGGGTGACATTGTTAAAATTAGTTTGGTCTGAGGGCAACATTGCAATAAAAAAATAGAGTCAACATTGCTGATTTCGGTTTACTACAGGGTTAAAATTTGACCCTTTAGCTAAAATAATATTGAAGAAAAACAAAGAAAGATTGTATGGGAGCATATTTTTTTGTTAAATGTTAAATGCTCAATTTATAGAACAATGTGTAACAACAAGATATCAGAAAATAATATAGAATCTAAAAAATCTAGAAAATACTTATAATAAAAGTTTGTATTTAAAAAACAAATCTTCCTAACAACTTGCATATCTTTAACTTGATTCCTAACCGATTCTGAGTCATATTTTCAATAAACTCCACCATTTCACTCTAATGTTTTTATTAAATAAGTAAGAATCTCTTTTACGTATTTTTATATAGCAACAATTAAGCTTTATGAACCTGGAGTCCAGGTCAAATGATTTAAGCTTTTATTTCTTTATAAAAAATGTCAATAAATATGAAATTTGAATCTCAATATTTACAACAGTTAATCGGTTCTCATATTATAATTTTTTCTTATACCATAAAAAGATGATTAGTCTTAAAAGAGATGATTTTAACAAGGCTCGGGAGTATGAATTGCCAGCTGAATTGACCATGCTTTGGGTTTCATTATTGGTGACATAGTTGAAGAAAACGAAAAAAAGATAAAAAAGAAAGAAAGGGTTGGCACTGTCATAAAAGTTGTTCACATGATGCAAGTGTTTTAGAGGGTGGGGGAGTTTGTCATAGGGTCCATTTGGGTTTCCCATTAGAGTCATTTCTATCGAAATTAACTATTTAAAAAATTTAATAATCATGAATCCAACGAGTAATTTTAATAAAAGAAAAGATGTTATATTAGGCTCGATGGTCACAACTGAAATGCTTGTCAAGCGTGGAGAAGATTGAATTTTTAGGTATTTTTGTAGAAGCTAAAAATATAAGAGTTAAACACAAAAATTTTAGAGTGGTTCAACTTTCTAACCCAAAGCGTACATCCACTACCTTAGCTTCCTACTAAGGATTTCAACCAAATTCATTATTGAATTTCGTCCCCTTTTCTCGGTTTAGGAGCAGGGACGGAGCCAGGATTTGAGATTGGGGGCAAACTATAAATATTTGAAATGGGGGCAAATTTATAAATAAATCAATTTTTAAAAAATTTTAAATAGAAGGACAAAGGTGGAAAAAAAATTTCGGGGGTGGGGGGCGATTGCCCCTCCTGAAGCCTTAATGGCTCCGTCCCTGCTTAGGAGGAAACTGTTACAACAATCAAGCTTTCTACCCAAAGCTTGATCAAACACTCTCTTACAAGAGAAATTCAAAGCAAACTAGAAATCCCTCTAATAGGTATATGTTTGCAACTCTAAGAATTCACCCAAAACCTATACACTTGAGTAAATTTGACAATTTTGGCTCACAAGTGTTTTGTCTATACAAGGAATATACAATTTAGGCCCTAAAGACAATTTGACATCATAGTGTTGTTGAAAATTGAAGCATTGACCTATTCTTGATGCTTGGAGGTCTCTTTTATACTCTCAATTGAGTTTATAGCCGTAGAGGACCGTTAGGGTTGAATTAGAGCCGTTTGAGCCTTTATTTCCCATCATAAATGCAGTTCTGCAACTTGGCGTATCGATACCCTTGAATCCATACCGATACAGTCTCGATAAGAAAATAGCCATTGAGCACTTCAAGCTGGTGCGTATCGATACAGTACTGCAATTTAAAAGACAGTTGGGGGTAGTTGGGCGTATCGGTACGCGAACTAGCCGTTAGCTATTTAAAACATACTGTATCGATACGGCAAAGCGTATCGGTACGAGTTTTGGCTACTAGAATTTTACTGTAGCTGAAACCCTAGGGCGTATCGTTACAGTACTAGACCGTATCGGTATGAGTACTTGAAAAACACTGATTTGGCTACTTCAAAAGTATTTTAAGTTATTTTAAAGCCTTTTAAAAAACACTTAAACATAATTTCAAGTTGTTTTGGCTAAAAGCATATTTTAAATTTTTTTTAATTTAGTCCAAAATATTTTTTAATTATTATATCAAAACGATTAGTTCTACATGTTATTCATCTTAGAAGATCCGAGTTTGATTAACTATGTCTGCAAGGTGTATATATCAACTCTTTAATAAGACATACATCTTATAAACAAGACTGCTCGAATCTATTATAATATTAGAAGGAAAAACAACAATAACAGAAAGTGTTGCTTTGGTGCCATTACTAAATCTTAAGATAAATAAATAACTTGTAAAATGCAACAAATGATTGAAACTAATACTATTATTTCAGTCCAACATTTTCGGTTGGCATTATTAGTCGGATTAATCCATTTATAGAATGTTCACTACAAAACCATGTGGACACCACGACCGCTATATATTCTCCATAAATTACTTAATTCCCAAGAAAATTTTGCATCATTACATTTACACGGATATTTTCTTCAGTTCAAGAACAGCAAAGTAAGGCACAACCTGGGTTCATGTTTATCTCTTCGGTCTTAACTTCTTACTTTAGTTTGCTTCATTTTCAGTTATCTTCTGTTTTCCCGTCTTGTTTTTTTGATTTGTTCTAAACAAAACCAATCAAGAACAAGCTTCATTTGTCTGTCTATGATCCTGCAAACTGCTTCCAAAAATGTCTACTTGAGATAGTTTTGACTGTGAATATTATAGAGAATACTAAAGTTTGTGACTTTATGTTGGTTGTACTAAACATGGGGCATATAATGTCCAAGTTTGAGTTCAAACATCGTATATTCTGTCTGTTTTATGTTTTGGATTCATGTTGAGTTCGACAAAATTGGATATTTCAGAGAAAGAAAGGATGTTAAGATTAAGCAACATGTTGGCTGCTCGATCAAAAGTATGGTGGTTAAAATTTACAGCTATAATGTTGCTCGCATTCGTTGCCGTGGTATCGGAGCTTGTTACAGCAGAACCAAGTTTGAGTCACCAGGATTCAAGTTCCAATCAGTCCCCGGAGAACAACTATGTTCAGAAAGCATTCAAGTATTTGGAGCTTAGCAGTAGGCAACGTTATGAACATCATTGGCCAGTAAGACCAATATTTTTTTATGTCGGTTTCTTTCGTCGTCTGCTGAATCTGGGGATGTCTTGTAACTATGAGTTTTTTTTTTTTTTCTTTTTTCCACAGAGAATGAGATTTAGCTGGGAAATTGTGGTGGGTTCAATACTTGGATTCCTTGGGGCTGCATTTGGGAGTGTTGGAGGTGTTGGTGGAGGAGGAATTTTTGTTCCCATGCTTGCCTTAATCATTGGGTTTGATCCTAAATCATCAACAGCCATCTCTAAATGTAAGAAATATCGATTTCCCCCGTCCAACGGTCCAAAGTTTCGGAATTTCGTACATTTTGAAACATCATAAACCATTTGATTTCTTTTTTCCCCTTCTGGTTAGGTATGATAACTGGTGCAGCAGCTGCAACAGTGTGCTACAACATAAGGCAAAGGCATCCTACACTTGAATTGCCTCTGATTGACTATGATCTGGCCCTTCTATTCCAACCAATGTTGGTTCTAGGAATTAGTATTGGGGTTGGCTTCAATGTCATCTTTGCCGATTGGATGATCACAGTTCTGCTAATCGTTGTCTTCATAGGTATGAAATGCTTCGATTCCGATGATTCTGTTCACGTTCGCTCTCGGGAATTCGTGTTTTCTGATAGCCTATACGGATTCACAGGCATGTCGAGTAAGTCATTCATCAAAGGCGTTGAAACATGGAAAAAGGAAACAATCAAGGAAAAGGTGGTTCAATATATCTCCTTTTCTAGGCCTGGCTTATGTATGCAACCATGTGATTCAGCTTACTTGTTGCTATGGTCTGATTTTGATAGGAAACTGCACGACAGCTAGAATTAAGTGAACATGAAGTTACCACAGAAAACAAAGTAGAAAAAACCAAGGTAAATTTCACTCTTTTGTTTCCAACTAATCACAAATTTTTCCCAATAATCCATTATTTCTCATATTCTGCAGGTGTCTCTAGTTGACAATATATGCTGGAAAGAACTTGGACTTCTCGTTGTTGTTTGGGTTTTAGTCCTTGCTTTACAAATTGCCAAGGTCTGATTGATTTCGATTTCCTGTACAATAACAAGTTGTGTGTATTTTTAACATCCCCCAACTAAAACAAAATCTGAATATGTTTTGAACACAGAATTATTCGACAACATGTTCGGTACAATACTGGGTGTTAAATTTCTTACAGGTACTTGAAAATTTCAAAACTCAACACATTCTTCATGAAGTCTGTGTTACGTGATTGATTAAACGTTAGTTTCAGATTCCGGTGACCGTCGGTGTGTCGACGTATGAGGCAGTGTACCTTTACAAAGGGCGGAGAAAAATAGCATCGAAAGGGGATGTAGTGGCGAACTGGCGTGTTCACAAGCTTGTGATTTACTGTGGATTTGGTGTTTTGGCTGGTGTACTTGGTGGGATGCTTGGTCTTGGAGGAGGCTTCATTTTGGGTCCTCTTTTCCTAGAGATGGGAATCCCCCCACAGGTGATTCCAATCCCTTTTCAAAGGCTTCTATCTTATTATCTTACTTGACCAACAAGTTTTCCGGAATTCTTACTTTCTTTTTATGAAGTATTTATATTCATATTCGAGTATAGGAATATAATACAAAAACATAGAGGTATTGGACTTGGTACTATCCCCATTAATGTTCAAACTGTTACAAAATGCTGTGTAGGTATCAAGTGCAACATCCACATTCGCAATGCTATTCTCAGCGTCGATGTCAGTGGTCGAATATTATCTTCTGAAAAGATTTCCAATTCCTTATGGTACTATATTTATATCCCTCTGCTTGAATGCTTGATTTGTTTAAAATCTGGTAGAGATAAAAATGGCTACACATTGTTGAACCAAACAGCTGCTTACCTTGCCGGTGTGGCCACAATTGCTGCATTTGTGGGGCAACATGTGGTGGGCAAAGTCATCAAAATACTGGGGAGATCATCCATAATCATCTTTATTCTTGCTGGGATGATCTTTGGGAGTGCCATATCATTAGGTAATTATTATTTTTTAGCATAATGTCAATAATGTTTGACCAAATAGTCACTTTGGCCCTTATTCTTTTTTTGAAACACTTCAACCCTTAACATTTCATGTCGACAGTTAAAGTGCTTCAGAAATAAGAATAAGGGCCAAATGACTATTCGGTCGAACGTTAGGGTATTTGTTTTCCTTTTTTTTTTCTTCTTTCACATGTTCAAATCCTTGCAATAAATTTGATATGAAACAACAGGAGGGTTAGGCATAGTGAAGATGATCAAAAGGATTGAAAGAAAGGAGTATATGGGATTTGAAGACATTTGCTCCTACCAGCCTTAGCACCAATTTCTGCAGATTATACTGTAGTAAATTTTAACAATCAGAGCCACAGGGGAACTGCAATTCTCAAACCATCCATTTCCTAGTTTTTTGTTTAATATATTGTATCATTGGTAGACATAAAATATACTAGAATTCAAGGCCTCCTTGTGTTGTAGAACTTGCCTATATACCATTACCATAAGAGCATCTATGCCTTCTTCAGGCAAATCACTCCAGCTTTGAAAATGCATAATTTATTCTCTCCTGGGTAAAATCCATTTACAAAGTGTAAAAACTAAAATGTTTTATATTGATTTTGTATCGTTGGATTAATGTAAATTTACTATTAAGATTATCTATTCTTTTTTCTCTTAAAAATCTTTTCATTTTCAACTTTTAATTACAATCATCAGTCACACTCATCCAATAACCTAAAATCAATGTACATCTGAAAAATTGTATACTATTGTGTAAGTGAATCTTATTTTTAAGTGTGAGGCATAAGTAGGGGAAGAGGATTTCCATCATGGATAAAAATCTTATGTCCCTTTTCGGTGCTCTTATATATGCCTCAATACTAAAAAATTAAATTCTAATCCCTAACTTTAAATTTTAAATCCTAAGCCTTATACCCTAAAAATAGATCATACCCTAAATTTCCTAAACCCTAACTGTAAATCCTAACCTTAAACTCTAAACCTTAAAACCTAAAATCTAATTTTTTAAGTGTGGGGCATAAGTAGTGGTACTGAAAAGGGATAGAGAATTTCTATTCCTTATGGATAAAAATCTTCTGTCCTTTTTCGGTACCCCTATATATGCCCCAACATTGAAAATTTAAATTCTAATTTTAAATCTTAAGCCCTACACACTAAAAAAATACACCATACCCTAAATTTCCTAAATTCTATCTATAAACCTTAATTTTAAACTCTAAACCCTACATTTTAAAACTAAAATTTTAAGTGTGGCGCATAAATAAATACACTGAAAATAGGAGAAAATTTCCATCCTCTTTTATGGCCACCTACTACACACTATAAATATATTTTTGAGATACTTATGGCAATGAATTAGAATCAGTACGTGCTTTTCTTTTTGAGAAGACCACGTGCTCTATTTTCTTAACTTAGCATGTGGGTGTCCAATCCATTAAAATTATATGTTTTACGTGTAAAATCAATCATTAGGGAAGTAGCCAGTAGGTTGAATTCACTGGACTATAATAATTAGAATTGTAAATATTGGTGCATTGAAAATTTGAAATAAAAGAAGATTTTAACTTGTTACAAAAATAAATATATAAAATTTAAATAATGAAAAACTGCAACTTAAACTAAATTTGTGTGAAGAAATATAATGGAACCTCCATTCTCAGTTATATGTTATCGCTTTCGATCATTCCTGAATTGTAAAGTAATTAAGATTATTTATTTAATATTTTTATTTATATCATATTTCTTTTTATATTTGTAAAAATAATATTTAAATTTAATATTTTATTTATTTAAAAGTATTTTTTTACTATACTTTTAAAAAGTAATGTCATAGACTAAAAAGAGTTAAAAACTCTAAAATTATTTCACGTGCCGCACTTCTTTTGACTAGGGATGTAAAAACAAGTAATCGGACAGGTTTCAAGTCGGATTCTGTCAGGTCGGGTAAAATCGGATACAGGTCATTTCAGGTAAAAAAAAAATTGACTCGGCTCGGGTCGGGTGTGGGTCCATTGCAGTTGGGTAATTTGCAGGTCGGGTCCATTTCAGGTCGGGTCAATTTTCAGGTCAAACTCGTTGCAGATCGGGTAAAAACAGGTCGGGTATCAGTTAATTGGCAGGTAAAATTGCAGGTCGGGTAAATTTCAGGTCGGGTTCATTTCAGGTCGGGTTCATTTCAGGTCGGTTTCATTTCAGGTCGAGTTCATTTCAGGTCGGGTAATGTTAGGTCGTCGGGTTCATTTCAGTTCGGGATAATTCAGGTTCACCAGAAATGACGAATTTTGAATAAAAACAAAGTTTTATGGACTATAGTGAAAAAAATAATAAATAAGAGCTAATTTGGACTAAAATAAAGTTTTATGGACTGTAATATGCTCATTTTTGAATAAAAACAAAGTTTTATGGACTATAGTGAAAAAAATAATAAATAAGAGTTAATTTGAAGTAAAAATAAAGTTTTAAGGACTCAATTGAATTGAATTAAAACTTAAAGGACTTGAATAAAAAACTTATATAATATAAAGGGCTTTATTTATAATTTACCCTAAATTGAAATTCAATTTGAGAATTGGGCGGTTTGAAATCAAATTTTCCCGCCCATATATATTATAATTTAATATTATTTATTAATTATTATAATATAATATAACTTATTAATTAATATAATAACTTTATAACTTATAAGTATAAATACATGTGATTATGTGTATATATTATATATATATATGTATTTTTATGTATTCACATGTATATAAATTACAATATATAATTATATATTATACAAACATGTATGTATAATGTATAATGTATTTATGTATATGTAATCTATTATACATAAATACATAAATACATAAATTGAATTGAACTCAATTGAATTGAACAAAAACTTAAAGGACTTAACATCTAAAATTTAAAGGGCCACAAAATATTTAGCCCATCTAAAATTTTTAGCCCAAAGCCCAACAATTAATAATTATTATTAATTATTATATTTAGCCCATCTAAAATATTTAGTCTAAAGCCCAACAATTAATAATTAATATTTATTATTGATATTATCAATTATTATAAATGGGTGGTAGGATAAGAGCCCAAAGGCCCAAGGCCCAAACTATTACCAATTATTATTAATTATTATATAAATTATAAGTTATAAGTTTATATATATATATATATATATATATATATATTTATTTATTTATACATTATAGGTTTTAGGGGCCCATCTAAAATAAATGGGTGGTAGGATAAGAGCCCAAAGGCCCAAGGCCCAAACTATTACTAATTATTATTAATTATTAATTATTATATTATAAATAAATTATATAACTTATAAGTTATAAGTTTATATATATTATATTATATTATATATATTATAGGTTTTAGGGGCCCATCTAAAATAAATGGGTGGTGGGATAAGAGCCCAAAGGCCCAAGGCCCAAACTATTACTAATTATTAATTATTATATTATAAATACATTATATAAGTTATAAGTTATAAGTTTATATATATATATATATATATATATATATATTATATTTATACAATATAGGTTTTAGGGCCGATCTAAAATAAATGGGTGGTGGGATAAGAGCCCAAAGGCCCAAGGCCCAAACTATTACTAATTATTATTAAATATTAATTATTAATTATTATATTATAAGTTTATATATATATATTATATTATATTATATTATATTATATTATATTATATTATATTATATACATTATAGGTTTTAGGGGCCCATCTAAAATAAATGGGTGGTGGGATAAGAGCCCAAAGGCCCAAGGCCCAAACTATTACTAATTATTATATAAATTATAAGTTATAAGTTTATATATATATATACATTATAGGTTTTAGGGGCCCATCTAAAATAAATGGGTGGTGGGATAAGAGCCCAAAGGCCTAAGGCCCAAACTACTACTAATTATTATTAATTATTAATTATTATATTATAAATACATTGTATAAATTATAAGTTATAAGTTTATATATATATATATATATATATATATTATATTTATACAATATAGGTTTTAGGGCCCATCTAAAATAAATGGGTGGTGGGATAAGAGCCCAAAGGCCCAAGGCCCAAACTATTACTAATTATTATATAAATTATAAGTTATAAGTTTATATATATATATATATATATATATATATTGTATTTATACAATATATGTTTTAGGACCCATCTAAAATAAATGGGTGGTGGGATAAGAGCCCAAAGGCCCAAGGCCCAAACTATTATTAATTATTAATTATTATATTATAAATACATTATATAACTTATAAGTTATAAGATTATATAATATATATATTATATTATATTATATTTATGAGTTAGTCTTTATATTTGATGGTTTAGGGTGTTGCGTTATGATCACGAGCTATCATTATTGTTTATGGTTTAGAGTTGAAGGGTTTAATGTTTATGGTTTAACTTTAAGGTTCCATGGTTTATGGTTTAGGGTGTTGCATTAGGGTTTATGTGTTATCATTAATTCATTTTTGCAATATTGTTTATGGATTAGAGTACATTCCTACATCAACATGGTTTATAGCTTTAAGGTTTAGGGTTTAGGAGACACCGTACATAGTTCATATTTAAGTGTTTAGGGTTATTGTTATTGTTCATGGTTAGGGTTTAGAATCTAAGGTGTAAGGTTTAGGGTTTAGGGTTTCTAAGTTACAACTTATCATTATTGTTTAGTGGTTATAGTTTAGGGTTTAGTGTTTAGGGTTTTGGGTTTAGGGGTATAGATTTGGCTTTATGGGTTTTCATTATTGTTCATGGTTTATAGTTTAGGGTATATGGTATAAGCTATAAGGTTTAGGGTTTATGGTTTATAAGTTTTCATTATATTTGTTCATGGTTTATAGTTAAAGGTTTAGTATTTAGGGCTAGGATTAGGGTTATACAATCGACATTATGAGTTTTCATTACCATTAATGGTTTAAGGTTTATGGTTTAGGGATTATGGGGTTTATGAGATAGGGTCTATAAGTTTTCATTATTGTATAATTTAGGGTTTAGGGTTTTGGGTTTAGGGTTTAGGGTTTGAGGTTTATAAGCCATAAGGATAGGCTTAGGGTTATACAACCGACTTTATGAGTTTTCATTATTAATAAAGGTTTAGGGATTAGGGTTAAGGGTTATGATTTATTAGTTTTCATTATTGTTTAGGGTTTAGAGTTTATGGTTTAAGGTTTAGGGTTTCATGATTGATACCTTAATTCAAAAGTCAAAACCATTAAGCCTAAACCTAAAGGCTTCATAAACACTAAATCAATACCCTAAACCCTAAACATTTAACATAAACCCTAAACAACAAACCTTAAATATTTAAACCTTAAACCCCAAAACTCAAACACTAATTGAAATAGTAGCACTAATCCTTAAACCTTACCCCTAAATTATAACCTTAAACTATAAATTATAACCCTAACCCCTAAATTAAAACCTCAAACCTTAAATTAAATCCTAACCCTAAACCTTAACACTGAAATAAGGACCAAATCGAACATAAAATAAAATTTTAAGCTGAATTTCACAAAAATCATGACCAAATTGAAACAATTGAAAGTCAGAGTGCTTGCGGAGCAAGACCTGTGTAACCCGTTAAAAAACACGCGGATCTTTTTGACCCGGCTCACCCCTATAAATAAACTCTCACCCCCAGCCATTTTACACCATTTTTACCCTAGCGCTACTCTGCCGAAATTTCTCCTCGTTTTCTCTCTCTCTGAAAAACACAATTTCTCCCAGATTTCATATCTATTCTCGATCAAAACCTCACTTTTTCCCAAAGTTCTTCATTGTTCTTCCCCAAAATCCTTCCAGATCTTATACAAACTTCCTACTTCAGTCTAAACCTGTTTCCTCTCGATCAAAACCAAACTTTTTCACCAAGTTCTTCACTGTTCTTCCCCAAACCCATTCTAGATCCTATACAAACATCCTACTTCAATCTAAACCTGTTTCCTCTCGATCAAACCCAAACTTTTTCTCAAGAACATCATCATGTTCTTCCACTTTCTCCTTTTCAATCCTTCAAAACCCTAATCCCCAAATCAAAAATGTTTTACCATAAACCCCAAATTACTCGATACCATAACCCATATACCCTAAACCCCAATCCCTAATCCCCAATCCCTAATCCATCAACCCTAAACCCTTATCCCAAAAATCGATTCGTATTCAAAAATCTTTTCATCTTCTTCAGAAAACCCTAATATCCCTTCTCCTTCTTCTGACTTCTGAGATCCCTAACATCCCTTCTCCTTCTTCTGACTTCTAAGATCCCTGAAAGCCCTTCTTCTTCTCCTGACTTCTAAGTTCCCTAGAAGCCTTTCTCCTTCTTCTGACTTCTGATATCCCTGGAAGCCCTAATCTTCTGGGATTTGGTAAGTTTTTTTCTCATCTGTTCTTTTTATTTTTATTTTATTTTTAATTTTTTAATTTTTTATACTCTGATTTATCCCAACTTTGTTTCTGTTTGGTTTGCATGTTTATTTTCTGGGAGCGGATCTTTTGGCATTTTCAGTTGTTGGTATATTTCTAAAATCCCTAACTTCTGGTTGGTATATTTTTGTTTATGTGGTTCTGGTATATATTTATGTTTGATATGCATACTTTTTCATTTGGTTTCTGTTTCTGTTTTGTTTGTTTAGTATGCATGCTAGGGTTTCTGTTACTTAAATGTTTTTAAGTTTCTGTTTATGGTTCTGGATTTTGGTTTGGTTGCATGTCTACTTTGTTTGGTTTTTCTTGGGTTTCTGTTTCTGTGTTGTTGATTTAGTATGCATGCTAGGGTTTCCTTGGTTTAATCCGAGTATATAGGCTGGAATGCCAGACCTGCGGGGCTATTGGTGCCAAAGGGGTTTTTTAAAGGACCCTGGGGTTCGGTGTAAACAACACCACGTACAAGGATTAAACTGAAACCACCATTTGTTTGGTTAATTGTTTCTGCTTTGTTTTGTATATATTTATGTCTTTATGTTTGTTTAATGTTTCTGGATTTTGTTATGTAAATGTTTTTTAGTTTCTGTTTATGGTTCTGGTTTCTGTTTTTGTATTGTTTGTTTAGTATGCATGCTAAAGTTTCTGTTTATTAAATGTTTTAAAGTTTCTGTTTATGGTTCTGGATTTTGGTTTGGTTGCATGTCTACTTTGTTTGGTTGCATGTCTACTTTGTTTGGTTGCATGTCTGTTTTGTTTTTCTTTTGGTTTCTGTTATGTGTTGCTGATTTAGTATACATGCTAGGGTTTCTTTGGTTTAATCCGAGTATATAGGCTGGAATACCAGACCTGCGGGGCTACTGGTGCCAAAGAGGGTTTTTAAAGGACCCTGGGGTTCGGTGTAAACAACGCCACGTACAAGGATTAAACTGAAACCACCCTTTGTTTGGTTAATTATTTCTGCTTTGTTTTGTATATATTTATGTCTTTATGTTTGTTTAATGTTTCTGGATTTTGTTATGTAAATGTGTTCTGTACTTGTTCTATTTGCTGTTTCATTCATTTCTGGGATTTCACATATTTTTCTTTTGTTCATTTAGCACAACTATGCCTATGGATGATATTTCTTACGAGTTGGAGTTTCCCGTTCAAAGAGGTATACTCTTTTAACTTTTTTATTTTCAGAAGATCATTTTTAGTATTTGATCAATCACTAACTAATTTTTGTTAATGTTTTGTTTGAAGCGGATGAAAATGACCAAGCCTCTACTGTTCTTCCTTCCTCTAGAATGAGGGCTTCAACAACTTTATCAACAGAGTTTGGGAGAAGGACTTCTCCTGTTTGGGATCACTATTGCTTCGTTAAGGAGGAGGATGGCCTCTTTGCTGAATGTAAGTATTGCAAATCAAAAAGGTATAAAGCTGATTCTTATATTGGTACCTCTAACCCTAAAAGACACACTGAAAAATGCCCTACCTATAAGGATTTCCTTGTATCCAATCCCAGTAGTTGTTTAGGAAGTTCTTTTGATCAGAAAACCTACTGTGATTTGTTTGTTGAAGCTATTTTGTGTCATGGATATGCATTGAGCATGGTTGAGCATGATAAACTTAGGATTTTGCATCGTTATCTTAATTCTAATGTTAAGGATATCTCTAGGTATACTGTTACTAAGCATTGCATGTTAAAGCATGAGAAGCATAAAAAGTTGTTAATTGATTCAATGCTTTCTGTTTCAAGTCGAATCTGTTTTACATGTGATGGTTGGTCTGCTTGCACTTCACGTTCATATTTTGCTCTGACTGTACATTATGTTGATAATAATTGGAAACTTCAGTCAAAAATTCTTAACTTTCGTCGTTTCTCCCCACCCCATGATGGTGAGTCTATATATAAGTTTGTTAAGAAGTTGTTATGTGAGTGGGGTCTTGAAAGGAAAGTTTTTACTATAACCCTTGATAATGCTTCTGCTAATGAGAGAATGGGTAAGCGTCTCAAAGACGATTTGCATGCTATATCTCCCCTTCCTTGCAATGGTAAGTACTTTCACATTAGATGTGCTGCTCATATTCTGAACTTGATAGTTCAAAGAGGGTTGAAGGTTATTGATTCTTCTGTTGTTAAGTTGCGTGAAATTGTTAAATTTATTGACTCTTCTGATTCTAGACTATGTGGTTTTGATTCTGCTGTTAGAGATTGTGGTTCTGATTTTTCTGGTAAGTTAGTTTTGGATGTCCCTACTAGGTGGAACTCCACTTATTTGATGCTACGTAGGGCTATTGATGCTAAGTTAGCTATCAATTTGTTTGTTAATAGAGAGAATGGCCTGGATATTATATTAGATGATGAGTGGGAAACTGCATCTTTGATCTGTGATTTTCTTGAGCCTTTTTATGAGATTACCACTCTGTTCTCAGGATCCAAGTATCCTACTTCTAATTTATATCTGGCTAATGTTGTTGCTATTGAGAAACTTTTGTGTGATGCTCACAATGATCCTTGTGATGGAATTTCTGCTATGGCTGGTCCTATGCTTGAGTTGTATGAGAAATACTGGTCTGAACACTCTACTATTCTGTCTTTTGCTGTTTTACTTGATCCCCGTTATAAGTTGCAACTTCTGAAGGAGTTGTATGGTGTCCTCTATGTTGAGGATGAGGTTGAGAGGAGGGTTAGTCTTGTGTACAATAAATTTGTGAATTTGTATATCTATTATTCTAGAACTGTTCTGTGTTCTTCATCTTCTTCTAATTCTTCTGTCCAATGCAATTCATCTCAAAGTACAAGTGTTTCGAGTTCGAATCGGCTTCGGACCTTCAAAAAGTCAAATCTGTTTAAGGTCAGTTTTATTTTAGTTTATGTTTTCACTTTTGTTTATTTTACTTACAATTTTCTAACTCGTTTTATGTTTTTTTGTAGAAATTTGATGTAAATTTGGCCGCTTCTAGGAGTGGTAAATCTGATGTTGACTCTTACATATCTTTGCCCCTTCTCCCTCGGTCTGATGATTCTGAGTTTGATATATTAGATTATTGGAAGTCACAGTTTGTTTCTTTTCCTACTCTTTCTCTCATGGCTAGAGATGTTTTAGCCATTCCAATAACTTCTGTTGCATCTGAATCCTCATTTAGCATGGGGGTCGGATTTTGAACAAGTTGAGGGCTAGACTTTTGCCCAAAAATGTTGAAATTTTTGTTACAACCCGTAATTGGTTGTATGGTTTTGAGCCTGAGGATAAAGATGATGAATATCTGGTTGTTGTGAATGAATCTTATCTGCCTGATGTTGCTGTTGAAGATCCCAATCCTGAATAAGGTATTCTAATCTCTCTCTGTTTTTATTTTTGTTTTGTTTCTGTTTCTTAGTCTATTATCTTGATCTGTTTTTTATTTTAGTTTCTGTTGTCTCTGTTTTCACTTTTGTTTTTTTAACTTACAGTTTATGTTGCTGTTATTTTCTTGATGTTGCTGGACTTGGTCATACAATGCTGTTTTTTTATGTTGCCCAAAAATGTAAGTTTACATTTCTCATCTTTTTGTTTCTTTATTTACATGTCTTTTATTTCTGTTAGTGTTGTTTACTTTTTCTTATACTTTGTTTTTTTCAGTTAGTGTTGTTTAGTTCTGGTTGCTGTTCAATGCTGGGTTTGATGCTGGTTGAAGTTTATTGCTGGTTGATGTCTTGCTGGTTGCTGGGTATTAAGTACTGTTAGTTTGTTGGTTTTATTTTGTTGCCCTTGTTTTAATTTTGCTGGTTTCTTAGCTTTCATAGCTAAGTTACCCATAATTAAAACTTGTTGGTAGCTTTATGTTGTTGCTCGATGATGATATTTCTGGTAGCAAAGTCTTTTGACTTTGCTATAAGATCTGAGAGCAAAATTACTTATCATTTTGTAAGCTTCTATTCTGTTTGTAAACTTAAAGTTTGTATTCTCTTTGTTATTAACTTATTTTAATTATATGTTAATGTTTTTTGTATTCTGTTCATTATGTTCAATTAATATTTTTGTATTCAGTTCATTTTGTTCTTTATATTCAAGTTAACAAATTGAATTAAAATAATTTAAGTTAACTGTTAATTTGAAGTTAACCCGATTACTTCATTTTTGTAGAACCAAGGTTTTGATATAATATTTGAAAATTGTTTTGGACTAAATTGAAAAGAATTTAAAATATGTTTTTAGTCAAAAACAACTTAAAAATATGTTTAAGGGTTTTAAAGGCTTTGGAATGATTTTAAAATGTATTTAAAGTAGTCAAAACCATGATTTTCAAGTAACCGTACCGATACGATATTGGACCGTACCGATACGCCTTAGGGTTTTCAAACTACCAAAATTCCAATAGCCAAAACCCGTACCGATACGCCTAACCGTATCGATACGGTGTATTTTGAAATAGCCCAACGGCCATAAATGGTACTATTCCCAACGTCCATAAATGGTACTATTCCCAACGGCCATAAATGGTACTATTCCCAACGGCCATAAATGGTACTATTCCAACGGCTATAAACGGCTACATTCCCAACGGCTATAAACGGCAATATTCCCAACGGCTATAAACGGCTACAAACTCATTTGGGACTATAAATTGAAGGCTGGAACACTTGAAGAATGCAAGAGATGATATCCAAGCTTCATGATCAAGAGAAATAGCGTTTAAGTCTTTACTTTCTTCATTTCTCTTGTATATATTGTATAGAGAGTATTTTTCATTGTTTTTATTCTTTACACTCTTGTGAGCTTAATTCTCGTAAACACCCACCTTGTGAGGTATATTTGTTTACATCTTTCTACCCTTGTAAAAGGAGAGGTTCTAGTTTAGCCTTGAGAGAAAAACTAGAGTGGTTCTATCTTAGCCATTGAAAAGATAGGGTTGTAAGGTTACCCTTTGTCCTCAAAAGGAAGAATTCATTGTTGAGTGAATTGGGAAATCCTTAGTGGTGTGCTAAGGTAGTGGATGTAGACTCGGTTGAGTAGTCGAACCACTCTAAAATCATCGTGCAAATATTGTCTACTATTTTCGGTTTTAGCCAATTCAACCACCAAGCAATTACAACCCTCCTTGACGGTTTCGGTGATCGATTCGAGCGTGCCTAAAAAACCCAACAATTGGTATCAGAGCCTCGTCTCCATCGAAGGACTAACATCCAGGAGCAAAGATCCAACGCTCGTAGTCCACCGTACAAGAAAATGGCAAGCGATTCTACAATGATTTCATTTGAAGAAGGCCGCTCTATCATGTGTCCTCCTCTCTTCAAAGGAGAAGGTTACTTCCAATGGAGCAACATCATGAAGTATTTCATCCAAGGCTTCAACCTCGACATTTGGAGGATTATCAATGATGGACATTCGGAAGCTCCTAAGAAGAAGAAGAAAAGGAGTGTCAATGACACAAACAAGGACCATCTCAATGTAAAGGCTATGCACATTCTTCTCTGTGCCCTAAGTGAAGAGATTTCCAAGAAGGTCTCCCCATCCAAAAGTGCTAAAGAAATTTGGGAGAAGCTTGAGAAATTCTATGGGAAAGAAGAGAAGAAAGATGATGCTTCATCATGTGCAATCCTCCCCTTAACACCTAAGGTGGATGGTGTTTTGGCTCTCGATGAGCCCGAGGTATCTTCTAACTCAGATGAATTAAATTCACATTCTTTTGATGAGTTACAAGATGCATTTAATGAATTATATTTGGAATTTGAGACCATAAATTCCAAATTTAGGAAAATGATTTCAAAACTCGAAACTGAAAATGATTTTCTTTTAAAAACAAAAATGGATTTTGAAAATCAAAATGAAATTTTGAAAAATGATTTAGAATTTTCAAAAACAAACAAAGATGTTTTAGAAAAGGAAAATCTTGATTTAAAAGTTAAGCTTGAAAGCTTAACAAAAGAAAAAGAAATCATTTCTAATAATTCATCTCATCCCATAATGGCAAAATGCTCACATTGCCATTATCATGGTCATTCGTTGCATACTTGTCCTATAAAGAAAAGAAAAACTTATAGGATTAGACAAGTATGGGTTCCTAAGGGAACTAGAGACATAGAGATTAATGTTAATGGATCCAAAGCAATTTGGATACCAAAATCGAAATAAATGTCTCTTGTAGGTGTGTTGGAGCAAAGGCAAGAAAAGCAAGAATCTCAAATGCTCTAGTCACACAAGTGAAGAAGATGAGTAACCTCTAATCTTAATGCATTTGATTTTAAATCATTTGGTTGCCTACTTTGATAATAAATGTTCATGCATCATTGCTTATTTATATTTATAAGTGCATGACATTATTTGAAAATTTTATGCATATGAGTCTAATGGTTTCATTCATATGTTTGCATAAAAAAAAATTAAGTCTTGGATAAATTGAATTTCATATGCTCTTAATTTAATTTTATTTTGAAATTCAATACCTTTAAGTGTCAAGTTTTGTGCTAAATATTTAATGGAATGCTTGAGTAAGGGGGAGCCAAATTTTAAAACAAAATTTTTAACTGAATCAAATTTTTTTACCTCCATTGTTATTTTGAGCTTAAAGTATTTTAAATTCTTTTTGATATAACAAAAAGGGGGAGAGTTTTGGTTTGAAAAATTGTATTTTCAAATGAATAAGGGGGAGCCTTATTTGATTTCATATCTTAATCTCTTATTCACAATTTTAAAGTTAAAGGGGGAGAATCTCAAACAATTTTTCAAGTTGGTTTTATTATATCAAAAAGGGGGAGATTGTAGAACCAAGGTTTTGATATAATATTTGAAAATTGTTTTGGACTAAATTGAAAAGAATTTAAAATATGTTTTTAGTCAAAAACAACTTAAAAATATGTTTAAGGGTTTTAAAGGCTTTGGAATGATTTTAAAATGTATTTAAAGTAGTCAAAACCATGATTTTCAAGTAACCGTACCGATACGGTATTGGACCGTACCGATACGCCTTAGGGTTTTCAAACTACCAAAATTCCAGTAGCCAAAACCCGTACCGATACGCCTAACCGTATCGATACGGTGTATTTTGAAATAGCCCAACGGCCATAAATGGTACTATTCCCAACGGCCATAAATGGTACTATTCCCAACGGCCATAAATGGTACTATTCCCAACGGCCATAAATGGTACTATTCCAACGGCTATAAACGGCTACATTCCCAACGGCTATAAACGGCAATATTCCCAACGGCTATAAACGGCTACAAACTCATTTGGGACTATAAATTGAAGGCTGGAACACTTGAAGAATGCAAGAGATGATATCCAAGCTTCATGATCAAGAGAAATAGCGTTTAAGTCTTTACTTTCTTCATTTCTCTTGTATATATTGTATAGAGAGTATTTTTCATTGTTTTTATTCTTTACACTCTTGTGAGCTTAATTCTCGTAAACACCCACCTTGTGAGGTATATTTGTTTACATCTTTCTACCCTTGTAAAAGGAGAGGTTCTAGTTTAGCCTTGAGAGAAAAACTAGAGTGGTTCTATCTTAGCCATTGAAAAGATAGGGTTGTAAGGTTACCCTTTGTCCTCAAAAGGAAGAATTCATTGTTGAGTGAATTGGGAAATCCTTAGTGGTGTGCTAAGGTAGTGGATGTAGACTCGGTTGAGTAGTCGAACCACTCTAAAATCATCGTGCAAATATTGTCTACTATTTTCGGTTTTAGCCAATTCAACCACCAAGCAATTACAACCCTCCTTGACGGTTTCGGTGATCGATTCGAGCGTGCCTAAAAAACCCAACAATTTTGTTCTTTGTTCTTTGTTAATTTAAGTTAACTGTTAATTTCAAGTTAGCAAAATTACTTCATTTTATTCTTTGTTATTAACAAATTTAAGAAGTTAACCCGATTAAGTTAACAAAATAGAGTTGTTATCCAGATTAATCTAAGTTAACTGTTAATTTGAAAGACTTAATATATATTAATCATTTGAAAGACAATTGTCATAATACTAAGTTAACATTTGTAGTTATCTTAATTTTCTTATTTATGAACATAGTAAAGTTAGCATAATATGTTTTATATATTTTAAGTTAATAACTTAGTATATATTATGTCAATTGTCTTAGTATATATGTTTTATATAATTTAAGTTAACATAAATATGAAGCATAATAAGTACGAAAAATAAAACAAAATATAAGCTAATAACTTAGTATATATTATGTCAATATGTTTTATATAATTTAAGTTAACATAAATATGAAGCATAATAAGTACGAAAAATAAGACAAAATATAAGTTAATAACTTAGTATATATTATGTCAATTGTCTTTCAATTAATATAATATATAATTAATATAATACTTAAAAGATTTTTCTTATTATGTTAATAACTTTAGTAAAATAAGTTATTATGTCAATTGAAAGACATTTGACATAATAAAGTATATAAGTTTAATATATTATATTAATTATATATTACTAATAAATTATATATTTAGTATAAAATAAGACAAATATTTTAAGTATATAATTTTAGGGTTTTATTTTGATGCACAAGCTGTGTAAAAAAGTTTTACACAACCTTTTTATAAAATTTAAAATTTAAATCACAAACCCTAGCAACCTAAAACCTAAACCCTAAGCCCTAAACCCTAAACTCTAAATTCTAACCATAAACCTTAAATTATATACCCTACATACTAAACCCCTAAACCCTAACCTAAAATCTTAAACCCTAAACCCTAAAATTAAAGGGCTTGTGTAAACTAAAGTTTACACAAGCTTGTGCATCAAAGTATTTTCCATAATTTTATTATACATAGTATATATTTTTATACTTAAACAAATTTTTAAGTATATAATTTTAAGTAATGAAATTAACATAATCTATTAAAAATTTATTAAGTTTATAATGAACAGGTCTACATTAGTTCAGGTCAACAACACTTCAGGTTCAAAACAGGTCGGGTCCATTAACAGGTCGGGTTCAAAACAGGTCGGGTAAAATCGGATCTCGGGTCGTTTCAGTCGGATAATATCAGGTAATTTGCCAGGTCGGTCTCGGGTTCGGGTTCGTTTCAGTCGGATGCAGGTCGGGTTTCAGGTCAAAATTACCAGGTCAGATTCGGGTTCGGGTTGTTTTCAGTCGGACACAGATCGGGTTCGGTTGCTACAGTAACAGGTTCAACTCGGGTTCGGGTCAGCAACAGTCAGTTACAGTTCGGGTTCGGATCATCGAATTCTCGGGTTAAATCAAATTCTGACTCGAGCAGGTTTCAGGCAGGTTTCCAGATCCTGACTTGTTTTTACAACCCTACTTTTGACCCATATGTCACAATAGTGTTTTTAATGGGCTCCGCATGTAAGCACAAATTCAGTAGAGTAATCAAACTTATAATCTTCAAAATTATCAACCAAAAATGTGGAGTACAAATATGCTATCAAATTCTCGGCTTTTTATGCAAATTGATCGTTTTTAAAAATTATTTATTGAATTAACATTTAAAAAAATTATTTTTCAAAACGGCATCCATTTGTATCGTGGAGGGTAAAGGTACACCCTATCATCAGTGCTTTGAGAAAAGTATGTCTGAACAAAAGTGTTTTTTTTTTCAATTTTACATATAGAATATCAGTTTAGGTCTTGATGAATGAATTTGGATTAGGTATTAGGGTTTTGTGTAAAAATAATTTAAATTTCTAGTCAACGTTTAGGCATTGACCTGAGCTTTATGCTTGATAAATTGACAAGACAATTGAAGTCTTGGACCAAGTTTGAGTTTTGCTAAATGAGAGACTAATGGGACCAAGGCTGGGCGTTTGATCGAATTGAGTTAAAAAAATTTTAAATTATTCGAATTTGTAAATCTTATTTTACGATTCAAATTTTATTTGAAATTTTTTCGAATCGAGTCGAATTTATAAAATTTGAGTCAATTCAAATCGAGTCGAGCTTTTGAAATTCTGTACAAATTTAATTGTAGGTATCCACACGGGCTTTTCTAAAAACAGGCGGCTTAAATACCAACTAAATACCAACCTTTAATTTAGGCCATTGGATAAAGCCACTTTTATAGTGACCGTTAGATTAAAAATAAATAAATAAAAAGTTACCCGGTAAACCGGTAACCTTTATGTTTTCGTCTCCATCTTTCACAAAAGCACTGGTTCTTCTTCACCAACGCTTCATTTCTTTTTTCTTTACCCTTTTCTACTTCCCTTCCCATAAATCTCTTGATAATTCTCATTTTGAGGAAAAAAATGGAATCTAAAGTTATAAGAGAAGAAACTATGGGGTCTTCGGTGAATTCTAACTCGCATGGGAACCTGGACGAGCAGATTGCGCTGCTAAAGAAAACAAAAAACCCCTCCCGCCATTGATGTGTCTGTCCATTTTTCTTGAGCACGACCTAAAAAATTGCAGAGATTTTTTTAAGTTAATTAAGAAAAAGAAAAAACCCATCATTGGAAGTCTGCAGAAGAACATAAATAGCCTAAGAAAAATCCTCGAAAAAAAATTATCCGTAGATGAAAGGAAAATCAAAGAACAGAAATGTACTAATTTTTTCAAGTTTGTCATACTAGCATCGATACCACCTAAAGTTGGTATCGATACCCCCTTAGTGAAATAACATATTTTTCATGTCAGCTAAATCAGCATCAATACCACCTATAGGTGGTATGGATGCCCCCTTGGTGAAATAGCATATTAAAAAAGGTATATACTTTTTTCTCTTACAAAATTGTTACAATTTGTGTACATTTTGTACTCATTTGTGTCTATGCACATTGTGTAATATTTTGTGTATATACACATTTTGTATAACAAATGTACTAATTTTTTCATGTATGCCAAATCAGCATCGATACCACCTAAAGGTGGTATCGATGCCCCCTTGATGAAAATTCGTAGTAAAAAAAGTATATATCGTTTTCTCTTACAAAGTTGTAACATTTTGTACTAATTTGTGTATCGATGCCCCTTGGTGCACATTTCGTAATATTTTGTGTACATACACATTTTGTATAACAAATATACCAATTTTTTCATGTTTACCATACCAGCATCGATACCACTTAAAGGTGGTATCGATGCCCCCTTGGTGAAATAGCTTTTTTTTTCATGTCTGCCAAACCAGCATCCATACCACCTAAAGGTGGTATGGATGCCCCCTTGGTGAAATAGTAGGGGTGGGAATTGTCGGGTACTCGGTTTATTCCGGTTCTTTTTTATTTAATTCTAAAATTAAAAAAATCACATGTTAAACACAAAAAAATTTAAAAAAAATTAAACTTAAAAGAATATAATCCAAACATAGAAAAAATATAGAGATTTAAACTTAATTTTAGAGTGAAAATATTAAGAAATATAAAATAAAAATATAATTTTAAATAAAAAAAATATATATTAATTTTTATCGGGTCGGGTACCCGGCCCGACCGGGTAATTTTTTTTCCTGAAATTACCCGACATTTTAGGTTCGAGTCGTCGGGTCAATCGGGTCGGGTCAATCGGGTCGGGTATTTTTTCCCACCCCTATGAAATAGCATATTAAAAAAAATATATTTTTTTTCTCTTACAAAATTGTTACAATTGTGTACATTTTGTACTCATTTGTATATATACACATTTCCTTACAAGTACATGAGCCATTTTGAACCTTGGAGAAATTGTGTAATAAAAAAGATATATACCATTTTCTCTTAAAAAGTTGTATCATTTTGTTTATATTTGCTACTAATAAGTGTATATACACAAATCCTAATGAAACTTGTACCAAAGTATGCTTTTGGGTAAGAAATTGTGTATGTACACATTTCCTTACAAGTATTAGAGCCATTTTGAACTTTCGTGAAACTGTGTAATAAAAAAGGTATATACCGTTTTCTCTTACAAATTTATACAAATTTGTGTAGATTTGTTACTAATATGTGTATATACACAAATCCTTATAAAACTTGTACCAAAATATGTTTTTGCGTAAGAAATTATGTATGTACACATTTCTGTACAAGTGCAAGAGCCATTTTGAACCTTCGTGAAACTGTGTAATAAAAAAGGTATATACCATTTTCTCTTACAAATTTGTACTAATTTGTGTAGATTTGTTACTAATATGTGTATATACACAAATCTTTATAAAACTTATACCAAAATATGTTTTTGCGTAAGAAATTATGTATGTACACATTTCTGTACAAGTACAAGAGCCATTTGAACCTTCATGAAACTTTATAATAAAAAAGGTATATACCGTTTTTTCTTACAAATTTGTACCAATTTGTGTATATTTGTTGTAACAATTTGTGTACCGCTTTTTATCCGGTAAACAGGTTTATTGTTTTTTAGCCTGTATTTAAAGGTTGTTCCCTAGAACTCCCCGTATCCACACTTCTAGGTCGTTATCCACACTTATAGGTGGGTAAGGATTGTTTCTTTAATTGTGGATGCATATATGATTAATTAGTCCAAATAGTTGATATTATTAATTATTAGGATTAAAATAATACACAAATATAAATTTTCATAAATTTGGGAATTTTTATCTAGATTTAATTCTTATACTTTAATTTATAGTAATATAATCATACTTCAATTTAATTCTTATACTTTTCTAAGTGTGACACCTTTTGTTTTGGAAATAGTATTCATATCAGTATTCAAGAAACGGTATAAACTAATTGATCTAGCTAATGAAATTATAAAAGTAAATGATGAAATTAGGTTACATTAAAGTATAATAACCAAATCCCAAATTCCATACACAGTAAAAGGATCGAAACCATAATTTGAACAAGCTCTTGCATTCAATCTACTAGAAATGTATGTTATTCAGATACATATTTCAACAATAAAATTTCAATCACAACAACCAAATTTGCAGAACTTTACACACCACCATATTACAATGCTATGTTTCTCCCACTAGTTTTTTTTTTTCATAAATTGAACATACTCGTATTAGACTCGTACATACTTGTATACATACCAAAAACATACTTACTCGTCACAGAGTGATGCCATTAGGTCACGGGGAGATGCCCAAATTGGAAGATTAAGATAGGTTTGATTCAATCGTTCCTCTTGCGCATTGCACATTGCTTCGGCTATGTCACACAAATTCGAAACATCGCCGATTATCATTTCTTGTGCTTCTGCCTGCGTTTCAACGTGGTAAAACCAAACCTTAAAACTAGGAGTAGAAACCCTAAACCCATATGATTGGTTTAATTTGGCTATATGGGCTGGAATTTAGCAACGGATGTTAACGAAGCAACAAAAGCAGAGAAATTACCTGCGAAAGAAGCTCATCAACCAAAGCGCCAGAAGCGTTATCCTTCTTCTCCGCCGTTCTCTGCTTCTCTTCCGTTCTTCCTTGCTGTTGGATTTGAAACCCTAAAGCCTTATCTTGCATTGCCTTCAAAGTTTCCGACAAAATCTCCCACTCCTCGATCTCTTTCTTGTACTTTTCCTTCACCCTGAGAAGGTTTTTCCTCTTCCACTCTCTCCTTCGTGTCTCCTCTTCCTCGGGATCCGCTGGCGCCGGTTCTGGTTCGGTAAGAATGCGGCGGCGCTTCTGGCGTTTGTAGATGAAGCCGTCGTCGTTGCAGAGCTCCCACTCGTCGGCGGCGGCGGCCATGGCAGTTAGAGACGAGGAGGGTGGGTCCATTTTGGGAAATTTTGAGTAAGATGTTTGATTTTGGCGGCTAAATATGAATATTTCCAATTTCCAAAGAGAAGGCAGAGACAGAGCGTATATCATACGCTTCTTGCAGGTTGAGCATTTATTTAATTGGACCCAAAAATGTTGGTATGGGCCTTTACAAAACAAACGTCGTACTATATTTATTAGGGCTTAATATCTTATTCGGTTTCTAACTTCGGCTAAGATATTGAATTTGGTACTTAATTGATTTTTTTTTAATAAAAAACAGTTACAAATTTAGAAAAATATTATTCGTTGGATCGATATAAATAAAATTAGGGATAATCAACATTTGACTAAAAATTAAAAGTTTCTACTTAACTGACTCGAACTACAATTTCATAAGCGCAACTTGAATTTTTTTAAATAAAATTTGACTTATAAAATGAGATCTAAAAAACTCAAAATTTTAAGTAATTAGTGATCGGTTTTCATGTTCAAGTCGAGAACATCAATTTTGTCTGATATAAGTATAACGCATACGAAAGAAATATGAATATATATATATATATATGCTTGTAAGCGATTTAAATTTAAACCAATTAGTACCATAATATTATAAACATTTACAATTAAATTTGAACATAAACTCGAATAATTTGATTTAAAAAAAATTTAAATAAAGTTTAAGTTATAAAATATGACTCATCAACTTGAATAACTCAAAAAAAAATTTACTCAGACTCTATTTGATCCATGCTATCCCTAAATATAACAAAAAATTATGTAACGTAACTCATTTATATAATTTTTGAAACTATAAAGTTTTATTCTTCGATAATTTTGAAATTTCTTTTATTATCTATAATACATCTTTATTTAAATAAATCAAACTATTTCCTTAAAGGGTGATTGTTCTATACACAAGCGCTTGTGGAAATTTTTTTACACAGGCATCTTAGTTTTAGGGGTTAGGGACTCCGTTTAGGGTTTAAAGTTTAGGGGTATAAGTGTAGTAGTTTTGAATTTAGGGATTGTTGATAGAATTTTGGGTTTAGGGTTAAAATTTAGGGTTTTGTTGAGTGGATCGCAAGATCGAAATTGACCAAGAGGGGGTGAATTGGAAATTTAAAGGTTTGTGGTGGAAGTTTGCAAATTAAAAATTGATGGACAAGAGATTTAGAGTGGTTCAAGTTCCAAATGAACTCTACATCCACTACCTTAGCTTCACTAAGGATTTGCAACAATTCCACTAAATCGTTCTTCCCCTTTTCTAGGACAAGGAGACAACCCTTTACAATTTCGGTTGATTTTTCTACCCAAAAATCAACCCAACCCTCACACAAGAGAACAAAGAAATTTGAAGGCTAATAAGGTATCTCTCAATACAAATGATAGCCCCAATACAAGTACTCAACCCAATTTGACAAAATATGAATGAAGATTACAATTGGGATTTTTACACAAAATGGGATTTTTGCACAATTGCTTGATTTTGATGTTTGGATGTTTGCTTTTGGATCAATAGTTGTTGCTGATGCTTTTGGATGTCTCTTTTATACCTTCTCATTGATTTCTAGTCGTTTGGGTGGTTGGGAACATAAATGGAGCCGTTGGAACCCTCTCTTGCCACCATAAATGCAGTCTGCACCAACCCGTTTCGAAACGCGGGGTACCTGTTTCGGAACGGACTAAAATAGAAAGAACCGTTGGGGTGCATTTAAGAGCCCGTTTCGAAATGCCTTAGGGCCGTTTCGAAACACTTTTGCCACTGTCAAAGGTCGTTTCGAAACGGTCTTAGCCCGTTTCGAAACACCTTAACGGTTTTCAAAAAGTTAGTTAAAAACACTTAACGGTCATATTTTCAAATTAATATTGAGACCTGTTTCGAAACGATATGGATCAATTTCGAAACGGATTTGCTACTGTCAAGGGTCGTTTCGGAACGACCTTGATCCGTTTCGAAACACCCTCTTTATCTTTATAAAATCAACAAATATTTGAACCGTTGTACTCTTTTTAAATCAAATATGAAGAACAGTTTCGAAACGAGTGATTTCGTTTCGGAACGGGTTCAAGTGTTTCGGTACACGTTTCGGAACGGTGGTCGACAGTGATGAAAACGTTTCGAAACGCCTGAGGGCCGTTTCGAAACAGGAGCTTAAAATTCACTGTTTTGACTTGAAACACTTAGAAAAATATTTGAAAAGTTTGTTTTTAACTTGGGCATAATCTTAAAATTATATAGGGATATTTTGAGGACTTAAAATTCGTTTTGACATTTTCAATTTAGTCCTTAGGTTTTTAGTTATATCAAAATTAAAATATTTGTTTCACAATCTCCCCCTTTTTGATATAACAAAACCAAAGTTAGAAGTTTTGAGAAATTTGAAAGTTTTGAGAAATATTCTAACTCCCCCTTAATTTAAGATAGGTTTTTAAAGTTAAAAGAAATTTTTGATTTGAAATCCAAGTTGTAAACCTTTAAAAAGCCTTTTAAAATTTAAAACGAATTTTAGTGTGGCTCTTAAATTTCTTCTCCCCCTTTTTGTTAGATCAAAAAGAATAATGAAAGCTCATAGAGAAGATAAAGGATTAGTACCAATAAGCAATAATAAGCAACCATAATATTAATTCATAATCAAAATATCCAAAACATAAACCAATATTAAGTTCAAACATAAAATCCCAAATAAAAAACCATAAGCATAGGTTCCTAAAACATGAGAAAACATAAAGATGCAATCTTAATCCTAAAATGCATAGATAATATGATATGATATGATATGAAAATCCTAGGCCTCGTCATCATCATCCGAAGTGTCATCATCGCTCTTGGCTTGAGAACGGTAAAACTTCGTCCATTGCCCATAGAGCGTAGAGAAGGATAGGTCCAAGTTTGCATGGGAAGTCTCAAGAGTATGAAGACGATCCTCGACATTCTTCAAGCGATTGTCCATAGAAGTAAAACCCGAAGCAATGCTTGTATCCAAAGCATTGAACCGCTCGGTAATGAGAGCCGTGAGGGCTTCATTGTTTGCAATCGGAACTTGCGGTAGAGGAGCAACGGGAGGAGGAACCGCTTCTCTATCAAATCTTTCCCAAACATCATTCACATATGTGAACCCAGACTTGCGAAGTGAGGACTCACCAATCTTGGTCTTGCGAGGGTCCGGAGAGTCGTAGGAACAATCAATACCAAGATCATTAAAGAGGTAGCTCAAAAGAAAGCCATAGGTGAAAGATTTCAACTCATTTGTGTCAATAAGCTTAATGTTATTGACTATCTCGGCAAAGATAATTTTAGGTACATTAGGGCGCTCACCTCTACGGAAGCATTCAAGCCAAAAATGATCGGTTTGACGGATGTGAGAGTATTTACCTCCGGAAGGTCGAATGAACCAAGAGACCATCAAGTGAAGAACTCGATCATGTACATCCAAGTGAAGTGCTTTACCGGTGAAAGTGCCAAAGTGGCGTTCATCCTCAATACCCTCATCTTTGAGATCGAAAGTTGATTCCAAAAGAGCAACATTTACGATAAACTTCTTGCCCAATAAGGAAGATTCGATTCCTATAATCTCGGTTTTGTCTTCATTATAGATAAAGCGAGCGTTGGAGTAAAAGAGAAGTACCAAGTGTTTGTAGCGGATGTCTGGAATGCTCAAGAAAGAGATAAGATTCCACTCGGTTAAACGATTGAGATAACGGAATAGGAAACGCTCGGAGTTGAGAAAATCGAGATCAATCACACGTTCCTTACGAACCGCGAAATCCTTGACATAGGCAAAACGAGCACGCGCATCCGGAGTTTTAAGGGATTTCTAAAAAAGCATAGTGAGATTGGGACGAATGCTCGAATCACCGGATTGAACGGCCTTGCGCTTCTTGTTAGCTTGATCCGCCATCTAAAAACATTAAGCAAGTGTATTTTAAAATTAAGTGTATGCATGGATATTTTAGAATCAATCCAATAATAAATCCCACTTAGGTTTTTGAAAACAAAATTAAAATAAAAAAATAAAAAAAAACAGTAAAGAAAAATACGACTGAAAAATTTTATATTCGAATAAAAAATTTTGGGATTTTGAAATTTTTTTACAAGATATGGAAAACCCACAAAGGAAAAACTATAATTTATACAAAAATAAAATTTTCTAACCTAAGATTCGAACATAAATTGAAAGAACAAGAAAAGAAAAAAAATTACCTTAGTTTGGGATTTTGGATGATTTGATGAAAATCCTTGCACAATGTTGATGAAACTTGCTTAGACTTGAGTTTTAGAGTAAAACCCCTCACAATTTTGTGAAAATCAAAGGGTTTGAGAGGGTATTTATAGAGAGGGAGGCGGTTTAGGGTTTTAAGAGTTTGATAAAAAAGTGAATTTTATCATTAAAAGCCCTAAATAAAGCAATCCGCGATGCCGTTTCGGAACGGGCAAGGCCGTTTCGAAACGGGGCGGCTAGGGTTTTGACCGATTTGAGACCATAGGCAGACCGTTTCGATACGGTGTTGATTGTATCGAAACCCTTTTGACCCGTATCGGAACGCGTTGCGATACACCCCTTGGCAGTAGCAAAAACGTTTCGGAACGCTTTTGAGGCGTTTCGAAACGCCCTTCTCTCAGAACAGGATTTAAGGTATCCGTATCGAAACAGGGTCACCCGTTTCGATACACCTGGGCTTGGAAGTGCAGATGAGGCTCTAAAAGTGCAGAAAATTGAAGTTTTAGGAGGCCTAACATGCATAAATGTTATGAATGAGCAGGCAAAACATATTTAAGCATAAACATACTCCCCCTAACTATAGGCATGGATGAAATTAGGAGATTAAACACATAAACATGGCATTTCACAAGATCAAGCATATTTAAGCACAAAAGAGGTCCTAAAAGGTCAAGATAGGCTAGCTAGACCTAACTCTCTCCTAAGGGACCAAAAACGCTCTTTGTCTAAAGGTTTTGTAAATATGTCCGCTAATTGATTCAAGGTGTCTACGTACTCTATAACCACATCTTCCTTAAGGACATGATCTCTAATGAAATGATGCCTTATTTCTATGTGTTTGGTTCTAGAGTGTTGGATGGGATTTTTAGTTAAACATATTGCACTAGTGTTGTCACATTTTAGGGGTATGGTTTCAACTTTAATTCCATAATCTAAGAGTTGTTGCTTCATCCAAAGGACTTGAGCACAACAACTCCCTAAGGATATGTACTCAGCTTCGGTGGTAGATAAGGCTACACTATTTTGTTTCTTAGAGAACCAAGATATGAGCATACTACCTAAGAATTGACAAGTTCCCGAAGTACTTTTCCTATCGATTTTACAACCCCCATAATCCGCATCCGAGTAAGCATGAAGGTTGAAGGTAGAGTCTCTAGGATACCAAAGACCTATACAAGGAGTGTCTCTAAGGTATCTAAAGATTCTCTTAACGGCTATAAGGTGAGACTCTCTAGGACTAGCTTGAAACCTAGCACACAAGCAAACACTAAACAAGATATCCGGTCTACTTGCGGTAAGGTAAAGCAAAGATCCAATCATAGAACGATAAAGCTTAGAGTCAACACACTTACCTCCTTCATCTTTGTCAAGCTTTGTAGATGAGCTCATAGGAGTGGCTTGAGGCTTTGCATTCTCCAAGCCAAACTTCTTGAGCATATCCTTTATGTATTTTGCTTGGTTGATGAAGGTGTCATCCTTCTTTTGCTTGATTTGGAGTCCCAAAAAGAATGAGAGCTCCCCCATCATGCTCATCTCAAATTCACCTTGCATTAACTTAGCAAACTCTTGACAATGACATTCATTAGTAGAACCAAAAATAACATCATCAACATAAATTTGAACTACTAAGATGTCATTTTTATACATTTTTATAAAGAGTGTAGTGTCCACCTTACCTTTGTCAAATCCTTTTTCAATCAAAAAATTTGAAAGCCTTTCATACCAAGCTCTAGGAGCTTGTTTTAAACCATAGAGAGCTTTGGTAAGTTTGAAAACATGATTTGGAAATTTTGAATCTTCAAAACCCGGTGGTTGTTCCACATACACTTCCTCATTTATAAAACCATTTAAAAATGCGCTTTTAACATCCATTTGAAAAAGCTTGAAATTATGATAACATGCATATGCAAGCAACATCCTAATGGCTTCCATTCTAGCTACGGGTGTATAGGTTTCATCAAAATTTATTCCCTCTTCTTGAGTGTAACCTTGTGCTACAAGTCTAGCTTTATTTCTCACAATGTTACCACTCTCATCTAGTTTGTTCCTAAAGACCCATTTAGTTCATATTGTAGATTGATTACTAGGCCTATCAACTAATGTCCATACATTACTTCTCTCAAATTGATTTAACTCTTCTTGCATAGCCATAATCCAAAAGTCATCTTTCAATGCTTCTTTTATATTTTTAGGCTCTATGCATGAGATAAATGCAACATGGTTCATTAATCTAAGAGAAGAACGAGTGGTTACCCCCTTGGATGGATCACCCAAGATTTCACCATCTTTGACATAGTTTAACTCCCTTGGGTAGCTCACTTCCTTTTCCTCAATAGCCAAGTCCTTCAAGGCTTCAAGAGGTGGATCTTGTGAGTCCTCTTCCTTTGTTGGAATCTCATCCTCCTTTGAAGTTTGACCTCCATCAAAGGCATTTATGATCCCTACATCATCATCATCACAAGAATCCTTCCTAGGAAAGAGGTTATCATCGAATACAACATGAATAGATTCTTCTACCACTAAAGTTCTTTTGTTAAATACTCGATAGGCTTTAGAGGTTAAAGAGTAACCTATAAAAATGGCTTCATCACTTTTTGCATCAAATTTACCTAAGTTGTCTTTTTCATTATTTAAAACAAAACACTTGCACCCAAAAGGGTGGAAATAGCTAATGTTAGGCTTTTTAGATTTTAAGATCTCATAAGGGGTTTTCTTTAAAATTGGCCTAATCATTACTCGATTTACAATATAACAAGCGGTGTTTGTGGCTTCCGCCCAAAAATATTTAGGTAAATTGTTTTCACAAAGCATAGTCCTAGCCATTTCTTGTAAAGTTATATTTTTCCTCTCAACTACCCCATTTTGTTGAGGAGTTCGAGGAGCCGAAAAATTATGGCTAATACCATTTTCATTTAAAAAATCTTCAAACCCTAAATTTTGAAACTCGGTTCCATGATCACTTCTAATATGTGAAATTCTAAGTTCAAGATCATTTTGGGTTAGTTTTGAAAATGTGATGAATTTTTCCAAAGCCTCATCTTTAGTACTTAAAAAGAGAACCCAAGTAAATCTAGAAAAATCATCAACTAGCACAAAAGCATAAGACTTACCACCCAAGCTCATAGTCCTAATTGGCCCAAATAAATCCATGTGAATTAATTGTAAGCATCTACTAGTAGAAACATCATTAATGGATTTAAAGGAAGACCTATGTTGTTTACCCTTTGAGCATGCATCACAAATTTTATCATTTGAGAACTTTATTTTGGGTAAACCTCTAACTAGATTTAGAGAGACTAGTTTTTCTAAAACACTTATGCTAGCATGTCCTAGCTTCCTATGCCACAACCATGCATCATTTTCATTTTGAGCAACTAAGCATGCATGAGATGTATGTATGTCATCTAAATGCACCATGTATATGTTTCCTATGCGATGACCTATGAGCATAATATTATTAGATTTAATGTCTACAATTTTGCATCCATTTTTATCAAATAAAACATTAAGTCCTTTATCACATAATTGACTTATGCTCAATAAATTGTGTTTAAGACCATCGACATATAAGACATTTTCAATAAGAATGGTAGAGTGATTACCTATGGAGCCAATACCTTTAATGTGGCCTTTGGAGTTGTCACCAAATGTTACTACTCCTTCACTTTTTGGCTTTAGATCCATGAATCGACTCTTGTCTCCGGTCATGTGTCTCGAGCATCCACTATCAAGGTACCATGAGTTTTGACTTTGTGCCTTGGCCTTGTAGCAATGCTCCCCCTACAAACAAAGATATTAAACCTTGGTTTTTGGTACCCAAATCATTTTGGGTCCATGAGTGTTAGCTCCCAAAACCTTGGTTCCCTTAGGAATCCAAGATGACATAGCAATAATATTATTAGATTTAACAAGTTCCTTAGGAACCCATACACTTCTAATTCTTTTAGTTCTACTATGTCTAGGGTAGCTACCTTGTTTGTAGTAATTAGTCTTTTTCTTAGGTTGGTGTTTTCTAGAGGATTCTCCTACTTCATGCTTGACACTACCAACATTTTTAAAGACTTTTTGAGCTCATTTAGCTCACCCAACACCTTTTGGTGTTCACTATTACATTGAGATAAAAGGTTATTAAGATCAACATTTTCATCTTGAAAGAACTTTAGCTCATCTTTTAATCCTAATATCTTTTTCTCAAATTTTGAATTAGCTTGAGTGAGTGAGTCATTTTTCTCATTTAGTTCTAAAATGATTTTCTTGTTTTTAATGACCGACTCTTTAAACTTCTCAACTAATTCATCATATACCTCTTGTAACTCATCATATGCATCATTTAATTCTTCATATGAAAAATCTAAAGTAGATGAGTTAGAGGTTACCATGGAGGAATCTTCCTCGAGTGCCATGAGGCAAAGGTTAGCCACTTCTTGTTCGTCATCTTCCGATGACTCCTCATCACTCCAAGTAGCAAGCTTGGCTTTGAGCTTTTTCTTCTTCTCAAAGCTCTTCTTCTTGAGTTGAGGGCACTCCGAACGTATGTGGCCGGGCTTATTGCACTCAAAGCAAATGATTGGATCCTTTCCATCTTCCTTGTTCTTGCTTTTGAAGTCCATCTTCCTTTGGATTTTTCTTCCCCGGTTGGACCTCATAAAGCGTGAGAATCGTTTGGCTATCATAGCCAATTCTTCAAGTTCATCCTCATCACTAGATGAGCTCTCATCATGTTGTGAAGCTTTAGCCTTGAGAGCTATTCCCATCTTCTTCTTCTTCTCTACCTCAAGCTTCTCTACCTTTTTCTCTTCTTTCTTCTTCTCATCTTCCCTTCCTTGCTTCATGATCTCATGAGTAAGGAGAGAACCCACAAGCTCATCAAGCTTCAAAGTCTTCAAGTTCTTTGCTTCGATGATAGCGGTTCTCTTCCCATCCCAAGACTCGGGAAGTGAATAGAGTAGCTTCCGGACAAGTTTGTCTTCCGGTATGATCTCTCCAAAGCCCTTTAGACCATTGACGATCGTGGAGAATCGATCAAACATCTTTGACACCGTCTCATCGGGCTCCATCTTGAAATTTTTATAACTAAGATTGAGAATTCCAATCTTAGTTTCCTTGACGCCATTGGTGCCTTCATAAGTGGTTTCAAGAGTGTCCCACACTTCCTTGGCACTTTCAATTGATGAGACCTTCGAGTAGATGTCCGGACCGAAAGCACAAAATAGCATGTGGATAGCTTTATCATTGACTTGAATCTTTTTCCTCTCCTCTTCACTCATTTCGGCTTTCTTCTTCAACACCATCTTGCCTTCACCGTCTTGCTTCAATGGAATGTATGGCCCATCCTCAATGACATCCCACACAAGATAGTCATTTGACTTGATGAATAGACGCATTCTATTCTTCCAAAAAGAATAGTTATCACCGTTGAAGAAGGGAGGCTTTGTGGTCGATTGTGACTCGTACATGCCGGAACCGGAGGTAGAAGCCATCTCTTGATAATTTGATGATCACACTCTTCCAAGGATCTCCTCTTGTGGTTGTTAATCCTCAAAGAGTTAAGCTCTGATACCAATTGTTGAGTGGATCGCAAGATCGAAATTGACCAAGAGGGGGGGTGAATTGGAAATTTAAAGGTTTGTGGTGGAAGTTTGCAAATTAAAAATTGATGGACAAGAGATTTAGAGTGGTTCAAGTTCCAAATGAACTCTATATCCACTACCTTAGCTTCACTAAGGATTTGCAACAATTCCACTAAATCGTTCTTCCCCTTTTCTAGGACAAGGAGGCAACCCTTTACAATTTCGGTTGATTTTTCTACCCAAAAATCAACCAAACCCTCACACAAGAGAACAAAGAAATTTGAAGGCTAATAAGTTATCTCTCAATACAAATGATAGCCCCAATACAAGCACTCAACCCAATTTGACAAAATATGAATGAAGGTTACAATTGGGATTTTTACACAAAATGGGATTTTTGCACAATTGCTTGATTTTGATGTTTGGATGTTTGCTTTTGGATCAATAGTTGTTGCTGATGCTTTTGGATGTATCTTTTATACCTTCTCATTGATTTCTAGCCGTTTGGGTGGTTGGGAACATAAATGGAGCCGTTGGAACCCTCTCTTGCCACCATAAATGCAGTCTGCACCAACCCGTTTCGAAACGCGGGGTACCTGTTTCGGAACGGACTAAAATAGAAAGAGCCGTTGGGGTGCATTTAAGAGCCCGTTTCGAAACGCCTTAGGGCCGTTTCGAAACACCTTAACGGTTTTCAAAAAGTTAGTTAAAAACACTTAACGGTCATATTTTCAAATTAATATTGAGACCTGTTTCGAAACGATATGGATCCGTTTCGAAACGGATTTGCTACTGTCAAGGGTCGTTTCGGAACGGCCTTGATCCGTTTCGAAACACCCTCTTTATCTTTATAAAATCAGCAAATATTTGAACCGTTGTACTCTTTTTAAATCAAATATGAAGAACAGTTTCGAAACGAGTGATTCCGTTTCGGAACGGGTTCAAGTGTTTCGATACACGTTTCGGAACGGTGGTCGACAGTGATGAAAATGTTTCGAAACGCCTGAGGGTCGTTTCGAAACAGGAGCTTAAAATTCACTGTTTTGACTTGAAACACTTAGAAAAATATTTGAAAAGTTTGTTTTTAACTTGGGCATAATCTTAAAATTATATAGGGATATTTTGAGGACTTAAAATTCGTTTTGACATTTTCAATTTAGTCCTTAGGTTTTTAGTTATATCAAAATTAAAATGTTTGTTTCACAGGTTTATAGGTTGAAACCTAAATCCCCACCCATAATATCCTAAACCCTAAACCCTAAACCCTAAATCCTAAAGATGAACCCTAAATTGTAAACCTTTACAATAAAACCCTTAAACTCTAAACTATAAACCCTAACCCTAAACCCTGTAATTGAGGCGCTTGTGGAAACAAAAAATTTCCACCGCCAGTGTATAGGATATTAATCCTTCCTTAAACAAGACATAAAAATATGGAGTAAAATTTACTTATTTAAATATTAGCTTTTTTCACAAATCTAAACTAAAATAATTGAGAAATATATTAATTTTATTCTATTTAAATTATTTTAAAAAGATATTAAAGATGAGTTATAAACTTTTTACTAAAATAATTGAGAAATGTATTAGCTTGAAATTTCGCAAAGTTGTTTTGAAAAGTAATAATCGGTCTGTAGTCTAGATTTTGAAAGATGAATCCCTCGCTCTAGGAAATAGTGGTCTTGGCTTTTAGATCAGGAAGATGTTGGCTCAGAATTGAAATGTTCATGTTTCTCACATATGTCGTGAGGCGAATATAGTGGCAGATGGATTAGCATGTCTTTTTCGTGGTAAACCTTTAGGTACTTGATTTTTTGAGTCGTCGTTGTCTGAGGTGTTCTTGCTGATAAATGCTGATTTGAATGTTTTGTAAGGTTGTTTTAGTCTTACGGGCTATCGTAACGATTGTTTAAGTCCATTTGTATTCATTGTCATGTGTATTCTTTTCTTTCATTTAAGTTTAGAGAAGTTTTAACGAGGCCTGTGATAATATTTTTCTTTTGTCTATAAAAAATAATTTTAATTTTAATAAAAGTGTGGCTGGCATGATACGTCTTTTCCCTATGTGTCAAGAAAGGATGTTATTTCATAAATTAATCAAAATAAATGTTAATTTTAAAAAATAATACGGGTGAACCTAACAATCGGTCCTAATAAAAAAATAGATGATATTTATCTCAAGAAATTTGAGTTCAATTATTTTTTTTGTAAAATATATGTGAACAAAATTTTATTTAATTTGATGTAAAAATACTCGACTAGTCTTACAGTAATTGGTCCTGTTTTTAATCTGATATTAATTTAAAGCTATTTTTCCCATCATCAGCCCCTGCAAGATCTTCCCTTTATTTATTTTTATTGTCAAGATCTTTCTTTTTTCCTTCTTTTTAGCAAAAAATTGGAAGAAACATGAACACGCCTTTCTTTTCTACCTTTCACACGTATAGTTTAAGAAAAGGGATGAAGATATATCATTTTCAATCAAATATATCTTATTTAATATTAGTATCCTTATCACCCTTTCCATGTCATCTTATTATTCTATTTCTTTTCTTTTTTCCATGGAATCTTATCAAAAACAATGAAATTATAGTTCAACTATTCATAATTAGATTTTTTACAAAATTACACATTAACCCCAAGACTTTTATTTCTTTTCAATTTGATCTCGTTTTCCCACAACAATATAAAACTAGTAAAAAATCATAAATAATAACTTCATGAGGGTCTAATTCTCAATTATTTCATACTTGAGGCTTTTTGGAAAAATACCGTTTTCCCATTATATTCCTTAGCCTTGATTTTAATAGTTCATTTTAGAAACATTACATAATTCATTTGGTCCAATATTATTGACTTAATTAATATCGAACTCAATATTTGATATTAGAATATCAAAACTAATCGGAATACAATATCATTTTTTGGTGTTACAAAATGAGACAACAAAATTGTAGTGGGAATTTCATGTGGTTGCGTCGATTAAAAATATTTTGTCAATGAATCTGTGTGATTATAGTTTACACTATAATTTTAAAATTTTAACAAATAGTTTAATAATGTTTAATAGAGTTTTATAAACTTTTTAATAATATTTAGACTTTCAATAGTTTTAGCATTTTATATTTTAAAGTATATTTTTATAATTTTCAGTGATTTATATTTTTAAACTATTTTCATATTATGGAATTTTAAGAAAGAGCCCTAAATCACTTACAAATAATGAATTTTTTATAAGAAAAAACTTTAATATTCGGATTGTGTTTATTTTATACAAGTATGCATATTTATACTATAAATTCTAAATCTTAAATTCTTAATTTTAAACTCTAACAAATTAAATCTTATACCCTAAACCATATACCCTAAATTATAAACACTAACCTTAAATTTTAAACCCTTAAATTTTAAACTTATAAACTTTTTTTTGATAAGATAAACTTATAAACTTTAAACTTTAAACTAAAACCCTAACCCCTAAAACTAAAAAAATTATATAAACTAAAGTTTACACAGACTGTATATCAAAGTTTTTTCCTTTTATAAATATGTTGAAATGTAACCATCTTAGGTTGGATTGATGATTTTTACCTAAATTCAAATTCGCTTGCCTTGTTTTGATCCAAATTTTAAAAAAGAAAAGGGTAAACTACACCAGTGACCACCAAACTATTAGGGCATATTTATTTGACCATCAAACTATCGAACTCGTCAATTAGACCACTGAACTTATTAAATTGACCTATTTTGACCACTGCCGTTAAAAAACTAACAGAGGGGTGACATGACAGTTAACGAAAATTTGTAAAATTACACATTTGGTCCATGTTATTTACTTATTAAATCAATTTGATCATAATTTTATTTTAATTAAATAAAATTAATCAACTAATTAGATGTGTCATCACCTAATTGGATTAATTTACTAAAATTTTAATTTAATTTATTTAATATTTAATTTAATTTATTTAATATTATTAAATATTCAATTTAAAAGAAATGAATTTTGATTTAAAATATTCAAAAAAAATTCTTTTTCATATTCAATTTAAAAAATATTTGATTTAAAAGAAAAGAATTTTGATTTAAAAATATTTAAATTATGATCAAATTTATTTAATAAGTAAATAATAGGGGCAAAATGTGTAATTTTATAAATTTTCGTTAACTGCCACGTCACCCTCCGTTAGTTTTTTAACGGCGATGGTCAAAATAGGTCAATTTAATAAGTTTGATGGTCTGATTGACGAGTTCAATAGTTCAGTGGTCAAAATAGGTACGCCCTTATAGTTCGGTGATCGCTGGTGTAATTTACCCAAAAAAAATACTTATCGAATCGAGACCTATCTGGTCAAAGTAATTTTACCATCCCTAAGCAACATCATCTTATTATTATGTCAACAGTACCAGCACAATCTTCTCAACCCTTTTAATTTAAGACCAAATTAAAACAATATGTAAATATTAAAATCAAATTTATTATTATGTCAATCACCTTATAAAAATGATCAGTCAGTGCATTTTATAATTTCAGATTAATCATGTGATCTTCTTATAATTTTTATACTCGAGTTATCCAACTTAAAAGTACTTTATAATCAAGGGACTATCTTCGTAGTTTACCCATATATATTTGGAGTTATTTACCGGTTCTCCGTTATCTCTAAGTGAAGGTAGACAAAAACAAATTGAACAAAAAAGAAAGAAAAAAGGGATAATAAGGAGAAGACAGCTGGACAATGTGCCAGCTCAATAATATTTTACAAATATCAAAGACACGACCGACTCGTTCCTCCAAATGTGGAAAAACAAGATAAAAGAAGCCTAAAGACAGACTCAGATTTGATCCAATCCTTTAGTTCGGTTCTTAAAGATAAGAAGCCGACATCCATCCTCAGATTCATTTCTTTTGGTGTTTTTTAAGACAGAAAAAAGAGAGAGAGGAAAACATCATCAAGAAGATGTTGGAAGGAAAAGCTTTGTTGGAGGACTCAGATATGCCATTGAAGATGCAGATTCAAGCAATGTCTTTTGCTTCTCAAGCTCTTGATCTTTACGATGTCTTTGACTGCACATCCATTGCTGGTTTTATCAAAAAGGTTTTTCCTTTCCCTCTGCTTTTAACCAACTTCATTAGCTTCTTTTTTTATGAATCTAAACATGTTTTCTTTTTGGCAGGAGTTTGATAGCAAATATGGGAATGGATGGCAATGTGTGGTGGGTTCGAATTTTGGCTGTTTTTTCACTCATTCCAAAGGGACTTTCATTTATTTTACATTGGAGAGACTCAAGTTTCTCATTTTCAAAGGGGCTTCATCTTCATCTTCTTCCTCGACCTTTCCTTAATCCCCCAAGTACTCAAAATCTCATGTTTTCATGGTTTGTTGCAGTCTTGTACAGGCAAGAAATTTTAAAATAAGTTCATGCTTTTGATAAGAATCTGGATTATCTAAATTTGCAAGTTTTGAGCTTTGCTTAAAGCTCAAATTCAATCCTTTGGAACTTCATTTGCCGCTGGATTTAGCTGTAACTGATTGCGAAAGAACACAGCAGTATTTCTTTTGGTATAACTCACACGTACGATGAATTGATTCATTCATTCGAATCAAATATTTTTTTAATATTAAAAAAGATAATATTGATTTATGAGTATGAAATTCAACGACACTAAAAATGAGAATATTCTGTTGTGAAAAATCCTCATGTTATTGTCATTCGTATTTTCGTGGGATTGAGTTGAATTAGATATGCAAAGTTGTGATTGATTAGATATTTTGTATAATTTAATATAATGGTTATTTTTTAATTAAATGTTGATATTCGTGTTAGTTTTTTTGTTTATTCGAATATTATAGATTTATCTAAAATTTACGCATCAATTTGTTTTAAAAAATTACACATCAATAATTCGTTAAATATGTATTGATGTATTCGTCTTCGTATGGTATTTATGGCATGCATTAATTCATTAAATAAGATGTTTTTATTTGTGGTGTTTCTGATAGATTATCGAGTATTAGAATGATAACGTGTCGAAATTTTTAAATAGGAAAAGTTATTTATTGAATTATGTTTGAATTAAGACTAAAATGATAGAATTTATAAATTTTGAAAACTAAAACTGTTATTATACAATGTCACAGAGTATTTGATTGTCACAAATTTTTAATTGTGATTAAATTATTATTTTAAAAGAAAACTGACCTATTTGTAACAAACTTTTAATTGAATAACTTGTAGTGTAATTTACGCTTAAACAATAACATTATTTAGGTAAAATTACCACATTCTTTTCTAAATTTAGAAGAAAAAAAATCGAACCCGTCTTTGCAAATCACTTTGTTATACTCCATATGTAAGGCCTCTCATAGAATTTACAAGTCTCAGCTACAACCATTTTAAGACTTTTTATTCTCCACACTACTCTTTAGTGCGTAAAGTACTATAATTTTTGAAATTTTCATTCTCCTGACCACTTTTTATACTTAGATGTTGCGCTTTGATATGATATTTATAAAGTCTATTCTATTCATATTACTCGACAACTAAATTTACTCTATTAGCTCATTAATAATCATTATAACTTAAGCTGACATCATCTCATCAACAACAATACCAAAAGTTATAAGTACCTAGATAATCGAGAATAAAAGAGACAAGAAAAATAATGAAAAGACTACAACGAGAAGATCTTCCTCTCCCTCTCTATCACGAACAAAGTTGAGTGTACTGTTGATGAAAATGAAGATACAACAATTGCCCATGAAGCTAGAGGTGTGCGTAAGAGATTGAGAGAAAAAAAAGGCTCTTAAGACCTAATTTTGTCAATATTTTAGAGGTTAGACACATAAAATAAGCAAAGCATGTAATCAGAAATTATGTGAAATCTTCAACATTCTTAATTTACTGTCTATTACTTCTTCCTTCTACTCTGAATTTTCTTTCTTGTTAGTTGTTACACCGTTCATAACACTCTCCTCCACACTACATTGGCTACTATTTTCTGCCCCATATCAATCAAAGTAAACCACCTGAAAATATCACCAACCACCGTGGTCTTTTTCTCCACCTTTCTTATTCAGTGCGGTCACTTTTCGGCATCAGCACACTTCTATTCTTTATTTGTTTTAAATATTTATGTTTCTCATTTGAATTAACACATGGATATATTTGTATTTAACACACTCGTAAAAAAACAAGGATATGATTATTTAAATATGTGAAGAAATAAACATTTACGTGTGTATCCGACATGATCATCAAATCCAAATAACATGCCCTGCACAACATCTTTGTTCTGCATATTCTGGTTCCTAAGGTACAATCAGTGATCCTCTAAGTTACATATATTTGACAGATTGTATTCGTATTTTAGATAAATTTTGAATAAGCATGCTTTAAAAAATGATATCTTGAGAAAACACACTTCAGGCAACATGAATGGCTGAATTCTTTCTAGTTGATACCAACATGGAAACAGCAAATGATTAAGGTTTTGACATCCAGGATACAATGTCCTAAAGATCATGAAAAATATAAACGAGAGCAGCAACATGAAGCTCCGGTCACTACTCACTACTAAACCACAGGGGTCAATAATGGTTTCTTCAGAAAGTGTGCCTCCAAGTTCCCGAGCACAAGATCAGCCATGGCCTTACGGGTTTCTACCGTGCCGCTTCCCACATGAGGTAAGAGCACCACATTGTCGAGCCCAAAAAGCTCTTCGGGTACTTCAGGTTCGTGTTCAAACACATCAAGTCCAGCACCTCCTAACCGGCGCTCAACCAATGCGGAAACCAGCTCAGGTTCATCGACATGAGGGCCTCTTCCAATATTGATGAGCACACCCTTTGCACCCAAAGCATCAATCACCTTCCTGTTAATGATGTGTCGGGTTTCTTCAGTCAGCGAACAAGCAACAACCAAGATATCACAATTGGCAGCCAGTTCAACAACACTCGGATAATATTTGTATTTGATTTCTGGTTTCTCTGTTCTAGAATGGTAACTAATAGGGCAGCTAAATGCTTCAGCTCTCTTTGCAATTGCCATGCCGATCCTGCCAAGCCCGATAATGCCGACTCTTTTTCCAGTGAACTGAAATATGGGAGATAGTACAGTTAAATGGGCACGAAAACAAGGGCAAGAGATGGGAAGAAAAGACTCCTTAATCTTGTATCTATAAATCTGATGCAACATATGTACACAAAGAACCAAACCAAGTTAACATGGATTCAATTCAATCTTTAATGTTCCTCATACCAAATGGATGAAAAGCATACAAAGCCACAAAAGTAACACAGATTCAATTCAATCTTAATGTTTCTTATACCAAATGGATGAAAGCATCTAATAAACACTTGCAAAAACTTATAATTGTAGACTTTTCTGTCACAAAGTCAAAAGTCACTATCATGCTGGACATAGCTGTTTCATGTTTTTCCAGACAAATGGATTCCAAGTGCAATAGAAAACCTCTTTTCTCAATCTAAAAGAGAAAAATATTGGCCTCCTTATTACTAATCTCGTAAGGGAAGAGAATAGAATCTTCTTAGCAAAAAGAAACTTCTCTTCTTTTGCAAATTGAGAAGGAAACTCTTCCCAAAGTTGAGTAAAGAACAACAATATGTTAAGCGTGCACCGCTACACCCTTTTCAAGTAGCTGTTTATACTTTAGCATTCAAATTAATTGAATAATATTTAGAACTAGTCAGAGAGCCTCCGTCGCAAGACTCTAACTACAGCTTAATGGCCTTGTTTTAAGCACTAATTTGAAATAAATTGAAGGAAGAATACTAATTTATAGAAAATAAACAGGACTCAATCACAAAATAATAGCTAATCAGAAACCCATTTTCAGTTAATTCACAATGCTGAAACCATTAGTAAAAGAAACTGTTCTCCTGAATTAGGTTGCACCATTACTCCAAAGCAGTTTATAACTCCTCTGTACTTGTACCTAAAATTGTTTGAACCTCCATTATCCTCACAAGGGACCACATAACTAACAAGCATCCTTATGAGTTGCTTGCTATATGCATTACATATCATACTTGAGGAAAATATAGTTACACAGAGATCCTAATTGGATTATGTAAACATGCATCTACCTCTATGTCCACGTATGGTAGGAATAGGATGACAGTAAATGCACATAGAGATACTATTGTAGCTCCATGCCTTATGGTACTACTCGGGGCCCATTTGAGCTGTCAAATATATAAAAATGTTGATGACATTAACAGTCTGAATATCAGATTTCTTAGCTTAATCAACTGGACTTAAAAGCAGCTCATCCATGCCTTATGGTAATATCTATGACTTTTCCCCCTGTCTCCAGCATATACCCGAAGATCATCCTTATGGACTATGGACGCAAATCTAACCTTAAAAAGCTAGAATTGTTTAAACTAACGACCTTTATACTCATAAAACGTCACTCTGATTAGGGCTTTCTATCAACAGCTGAACTTGCTTATTAGGTGAAAGCCATATCTATATCCGTTTTAATAGCATGACTCATTCCCCCCCCCCCCCCCCCCCAAATAAAGTATTTCAATCTTTCTTCAACATGCCACTAAAGACTTCATTATGGTTTCTTTGGCTTACCAAGCATTTGCATATTAGTTCATCATATAAACCCCCTTGACCATTAAGGATTTTCTACAACATAATGATCATGCTGAAATCCAAAGAGAGATAAGTAATATCAAGAGGTGAAATCATAAACAAAGACAGCGTAATCATCTAGCATAAAGGTAACTCTTTTGCTTGTTTGTGAGACCGGAATGACGCTAAATAAACTAATGCGGCCACCAGAAAACCACATTACCCCAAAGCTATTACTTGAGAGGCTAAAGGAACAGCCAACCATGAAATTTACAAGCATAAAACTTGCATCTTAAACTAAATGCATATGTTGAAAGATGTATACAAGTAGCATAAGCATTTTTTTCTCCCCCTGAATCTTCAGGGCAGAAGCCTATATTGCAAGATTATCCATCTTCAATGAAGAAAAAAAGAACCCATAATATAGCGACTCCCTAATTAGAAACACAAACTCGCCAGCACATGATAAATAGTTATGCAAAGAACAAATTCAGCAAAATCCAAAAACAGTCCAGAAAGGCTAATATCATCAAAATCGTCCGATACGCAAAAACACAAACAAGAGTAAATTCAAGGAACTACGTATTATCAAATAAACCAAAACTGCTCAATTATGCTAAAGAAAAGTGGACGAACCTTAGTAGTCAAACTATAGTTCCCTATCTTCCACTTGCCACTCCTCACATACCGATCACTCTCACAAAGCTTCCTCAGCACCGCCAACATCAAACCAATGGCCAAGTCCGCCACATCCTCAGTCAAAACGTCAGGGGTGTTGGTAACTCGGATACCCTTTTCTTTACACTTGGCCAAATCGATCTTATCAAGCCCCACACTGAAGCTGGCAACAATCTCCAGCTTGGGCAAGGCCTCGATCATCTGGGAATCGGCGCCGGCGGAGGCGTTCCCGACGACAGCCCGAATTGAGTTGCTGTGAGAGGTAAGAAATGTAGATTTGTCGGGGACTTTCCAGAACCTGTGGAGGGTGAAACGCTTGTCGAGTTCTTGCTCGAGGTAAGGGTTCATGGGGCAAGCCATGAGGACTCCAATGGATTCCATATTCGAATTGGGGAATGTGAGAGGGATTGGAAAGTGAGGAGTGAGCAGTGATGCGAGTAGAAGAAATGGAGGTACAGGAATGTTTGGCAATGGCAGACGGTGTTTCGGGTGGAGAAATTGAGGAATCTGGTGAGGGTTAGTAAGAAGTAAGAACCAACGTTTCTTTGCCACGTGGCGTGAACCTGTGCATTTTCATTATATATAATATTGGTTTAACTGCTCGTATCCAAGTCATTGGTTGACTAATCTTAATCGGGTATTACAAAGGTTTATTATGGGGTAATCATTTCAATCTAATTGCTCCATTCACAACGTAAGGCTACGGGTGACCATTTGACTCATACTTAATAGATTTCGACCCGACCCGATTCTATAGGATCAGATTTTTTTTTATAAAAAAATTGAGTTCGGGTCTAACTTTTTCAGGATGAGGACGGGTTGGTTTGTGTTTGGGTTTAAAGTGAAAAATACCCTAACTGACCCGACCCGGAATAATTGTTTGATTTTATTATAAATATTTAGGTATAATTGTTACAATCTCTCTCTCTCCCCTCTCTCTCTCTCTCTCTCCCTCTCTCTCTCCCTCCCCCTCTCTCTCTCTCTCTCTCTCTCTCTCTCTCTCTCTCTCTCTCTCTCTCTCTCTCTCTCTCTCTCTCTCTCTCTCTGAAATAATTATTATAATGCTCCCTTTCTATTTGTATTTTTACAATTAGCTCCTTATTTTATCGAATAATAATGAAAATTGATAATTTTTTATTTATGTCGGGTTGGGTTCAGATTTTTACTCTAGAATTCGGGTTCGAGTTCGAATCGAGTGAAACATAATAAACTATCGGGTCGGGTCGGGGTTGGATGGAGGTCTTAAATTTTTGGGTCAGGTGCGAATTGACCAAAATCCAGACCCAACCCGATCCATGGCCATCCCTACATAAGGATGGAACCCCTGATCTTATTTTGGGATCTAGTTATTCATCTCACTAATAATCTGGTTATCAATACATTTTCATTATATATTAAGGTTTCTTATGTCTGTTGGCTAATTGGTTCATTATTCGGTTAAAATCAAATTAATCGACTGAAGCGAATTAGTTTGGTTGAACGGTTGGTCACCGACGTTTGTATGGTCGAGGAACGGTTATCTTTTTTAAGTTCGATTATTGATTAATTCGGTTTGAAATAAATAAGCTAAGATAATTAACCAAATTACATGAAAAATATTTTTATAGAGAGAAAAAGAGAAAAATCTATATATTTATATAATGAAATTTTTATAAATATTTCGAGTCATGTGGAGTATTTTTAACCCTAAAATTGATTCTGTCAAATCCTTATATAAGATAGAACCAGATTCAAATTAAAATTTTAAAAAATCAACTATACAAATTCAGATCAAATCAAAATCAGTCAAATTCGGGTTTATGTCAAACCCTAATCAAAATCAACTATATCTCTCTGATAGCGTTTCCTACATGTATGCCCTTTGCTCCATGACTAAAAAAATATGGTTCGATCATAGTTCGATCACACATCCTCTTGAATATAATAATAATATCAATTTAATTAAAAATTCAATTAGCATTTACATTATTTTCAAAAATATACTCTATAATTTTAAAAGTATTTGATGACGTCATATTGTCATATCAACAATGAATTAAACGTGAACGTTATGTGAGTCATCAAATTAATTTTATGAAACAATGACCTTGCCCTCTCATCATCCAAAGCTCAATGGATGTTGAGCCAACCTAATCACCACCTACCAGAAATTATTGGAGCAATCCACAGGTAGAGAGGGATAATTGTTGGATTCTATTTGAATAAAAGTTTACTACCGACATAGGATATAAGGTTTAAGTTATTCAACGTTTGAAATATTGATGTTTGTAATAGAAAAGAGGAAAGAATATCGAGCTTAGAGCAGAAGTTCCGATGGCTATCCTCTCTCCTAAATTCTTGATCTTCGACTGGCGCTTTGATCTTTCTACTCCGGTTATCTTGTCTGGTGCTGAATGAGGGTGGTGCTCTCCCTCAAAAGACCGACGGTTACTGACGTTGCGGAGGACGACTCCGGTCGGGGTTTGATTCAGCGTTATGGAGTGTGAGTGTTTTGGAACGCATCGAGGGACTTCGTCCATAAACATGGCCCACCTTTGTTAACGTCGTTGCAAATCTCTCACTGCCTGAGTCTTAGCTCGTGCAGTGACGCCGCGGTTAGGGGGTGGCTATTGAACGGTAGGAGAGGCATGAGTTTCGAGAGTCCCGTTGTGTCGAAAATCAACTCTGGTCTTCAAGGAGAGATGCAAGATCTACACTATTGAATGAAGGAATGCATGCATGACCTCAGCCATGCAACGTCACAAACCTCTCCAGTACACGTGTCGTGTTATTACTGCCCTTAGATGTCAGGTTGTTAGGGTTTATAACAAACCTCTCCAGCTCATAGAATAGTTGTACACAGCATGCTTATCCTCATGCTTTTCAGTATATAATTACCCTTGTGTATCGACTAAGAACATGAATGAAATTATCCCCTTTACTCATCTCATTTATTAATTCAATATGGTATCATTCGCTTCTGATCTTGGGTTTCTCAGCTTTCGCTGACATTTCCTCTTTTGCTTCTTCATGGTGAATCCATCTTCTTCCTCAGGTTCTGACGAACCTCTTCTTGAGTTTTCCTCCAAATCCTCCAAATCCTTCACTAACAAGAAGGTTAATATTGTCTTAGATGACACCAACTTTCTCTTATGGAAGCAGCAAGTGCTTCTCACCGTTCGTAGTCATCGGCTTGAACGTCTTCTCACAGGGAAAATCAAGCCTCCATCTGAAACAGTTGTTGATGACACTGGCACTACCGTGGACAATGACGAATATGAAGAGTTTGTCGCACAGGATAGTACTCTTGCTTCATGGCTATTGTCCACAATTAGTCCTCATCTTCTCTCCCAGTTTGTAGGTGCTGAAACTGCCAATGGTGTATGGAAGACTATCACTCAGTTCTTTGCGAACAAATCAACTACTTCTGTCATGAGCCTCTATGGAAAGCTTCGATCGTTGAAAAAGGGTGATGACAGTATGAGAGTCTATCTCACCCGTGTCAAGGAGGTGTGTGATGCTCTTGCTTCCTGTGGAAATGTTGTGTCCTCAATGGAACAGATGCAAGCATTCTTAAAGGTTTGCCTCGTGATTATCATCCTTTCATGGCCGTTATCACCAGCAGCACCACTCCATTTTCTGTTGATTCTGTCTACACCATGCTTATTGATGCTGAAGCACAGCTGGCTGGATTTGAATCTGAGTTTGAAGGTCTCACTATCAGCGCAAACATGGCTCGAAGTTCTAATTTCTCTGTAGATTCCTCATATTCCCCTGGTTCACCCCAATCTCGATCCACAAGTTTTGATGGTCGTTCTGGTGGCCGTGGTCGTGGCCGCATGCGTGTCCAATGCCAACTGTGTGGCAAGAATGGTCATCTGGTTGACCGCTGCTGGCACAGGTTTGACCAAACCTTCCCAGGCGTTACTTCTTCACAGGGGTCTCGTCCCAATGATTCTGCTTCTACTCATTATTCCTCGTACAATGGCAATCCAACATCTCCTTGCACATATAATACTCGTAGCTCCTCTGTGCCCAACCCACCTTCATCCTCATCTCAAGCTCATGCTGCCACCGCTCCTAACGATCAGTGGGTAGTTGACTCTGGGGCTACGCATCATGTCACTGCTGATGCTGGAAACATAACCAATGCAGTTGATTATAGTGGTCCAGGTAAGGTCCTTGTTGGTAATGGTGTTCCTCTCTCCATTGATTTGGTTGGCTCAAATTCTCTTCTTACTACTTCTCGTGCCTTACAATTGCATGATTTATTGTGTGTCCCTCACATAACCAAGAATTTGCTCTCGGTATCCAAGCTTGCTAAGGACAATCAGATTTTCTTTGAGTTTCATGCAACTGATTGTTGTGTTCGAGATGAGAATTCTGGGGATATACTGCTTGAAGGTGCAGAGCAAGATGGGTTATATGTTTTCAACTTGAAGAATAAAGCTTTTCCAGTCTATAATGTATCGAAGTCCTATGATCTGTTTGAGTTATGGCATAGGAGACTAGGCCATCTAGCTTTTGAAACATTGGTTACAATGTGTAGTGCAATGAATGTAAAGCTTTCTACAAAAGATATTAAAACATGTGTTTCCTGTCCCATGGGCAAAAGTCACAAGCTTTCTTTTCCTCATTCTTCAACTGGGTATACTTCTCCATTTGAATTGATCTTCACAGATCTCTGGGGTCCCTCACATAACGTGTCAAATGGATTCCGTTACTATATTTGTTTTGTGGATGCTTACACACGACACACATGGATCTACTTGTTAAGAGATAAATCTCAAGCTCTTTCTGTGTTTCAATTGTTCCAACAGATGGTACTGACTCAATTTGGATGTAAGATCAAAGCAATTCAAAGCGATTGGGGAGGAGAATATCGCTACTTCACCACTTATCTTCTCAAAGAAGGTATTAATCACAGAGTAACATGCCCGCACACATCTGAGCAGAACGGTATTGTCGAAAGAAAGCATCGACATGTCATTGAATTAGCTCTAGTTCTTCTGGCACAAGCTTCTATGCCTCTACGTTTTTGGTCTTATGCTGCTATTACTGTTGTCTTCTTGATCAACAGAATGCCCACTAAAGTCCTCAATGGAATGTCACCTTTCGAAAAGCTTCATGGGAAGAAACCTAGCTATGACCAACTGAAGATCTTTGGCTGCAGATGCTTCCCCTATCTCAGGCCCTTCAACTCTCATAAACTTGAGTTTAGGTCTGAAGCATGCACTTTTCTGGGTTATAGCCCACAACATCGAGGTTTTCAATGTTTGGCACCCAGTGGCAAAGTATACACATCAAGACATGTTGTCTTCGATGAGATGTTTTTCCCTTTTTCTCAACAGAAACATGAAGTGTCAAAAGGCTCAACACATGCAGCTCCTTCTTTAAAACTTGTCACTGACATCAGCCGTATGAATGATCAACACCACCAAGTATCTCCTACAAGGGATAACTCTCAAGTACCTCCACCTCAACCATGTGACACATTTTCTCCAGATCATGATCAAGATAACCATCCTATTTCAGGTGATAATCTTTTTCCTACTACTGAAACTACTGGAGAACATCTTCAACATACTACACCGACTGAACCTGAGCTCATACATCATAGCCAAACTATCTCTTCAGTTCAGAATCTTCCAATCTCAGGTGATGACATTCCTGCTCCTTCATTTTGCCATAATGATCCTCCATCTACTACAAGTAACATCTCAGGTGCTACTTCCAATCAACATCCAATGCTTACTCGAGGGAAATGTGGTATCTTTAAACCAAAATCCTTTCTAAGTGAAATTGACAGTGGTGAGCCTGAAGATATCTATCATGCTTTACAGTCCCCTCGATGGAAAGAAGCAGTTATTGCTGAGTTTCAAGCTTTACAAACCAATAACACATGGACATTGGTTGAATTACCTCCAGGAAGATCGGTTGTTGGATGTAAATGGATCTTCAAATTGAAAAGAAATTCAAATGGCACAATTCAAAGACACAAGGCAAGACTTGTTGCCAAAGGATACTCTCAAATCCCTGGGCATGACTTCCATGATACCTATAGTCCTGTTGTGAAATTCCCCACTGTGAATATCATCCTCTCCTTGGCAGTATCACAAGGATGGCAACTTCGACAGATTGATGTAAACAACGCCTTTCTTAATGGCGAGCTTGAAGAAGAAGTCCTTATGCACCAGCCACCAGGATTTGAGAAGCAATCCTCGACTGGTGCCCCTCTTGTGTGCAAGTTAAACAAGGCTTTGTATGGGCTAAGACAGGCTCCACGCAACTGGAATGCCAAATTAAAACAATGCTTGAAGAACTTGGGGTTCACTGAATCTAAAGCTGATAATTCTTTGTTTATCAAGTGCACCAACTCCATCTACACTTACATGCTAGTGTATGTAGATGACATCGTGGTTACAGGATCCTCAGCCACAGAGATTGATAGAGTGGTTGAACAACTTCATCAATAATTCTCGTTGAAAGATCTAGGCAGCCTAAACTACTTTCTTGGCATTGAAGTAAGCAAAACCAGTAACTCTCTCTATCTCAGTCAACGAAAGTTCATTAGAGAGTTGCTTCAAAAGACTCAGATGGAAAGAGCTAATTCCACACCAACACCTATGGTTGCGTCTCAGAAACTGGCAGTAGAGGGTGCAGGGAAACCATTGTCTGATGCACGAGAATACAGAAGCATTGTAGGAATGTTGCTTTATGCTTGCCATACTCGCCCAGACATTACCTACAGTGTCAATAGAGTTGCTCAATTCATGCATGCTCTTTGTGAGTTACACATGGTTGCTGTTAAAAAGATCCTTCGATACCTAGTTGGCACTCAAGATCTTGGTCTAATTTTCACCAGATCTTCATCCAGTCCTCAAGTAGTAGCATTCTCTGATGCTGACTGGGGATCAAGCACTGTCGACCGACGCTCCATATCAGGCCATTGTGTGTTCGTGGGCAATGGTCTTGTAACATGGAATTCTTCAAAACAAAAGGTGGTTTCAAGGTCTACAATGGAAGCAGAGTACAGGAGCCTTGCGGACTCAGCAGCTGAAGTTATTTGGATCAATGCCTTACTCAAGGAAATAGGAATAAAACTTGAACAAGTCCCTACCATATGGTGCGATAACAAGAGTGCCATAGCCCTCACTGCAAATCCAGTTTATCATGCTCGCTCCAAGCATGTTGATCTCGACATTCATTTTGTCCGAGAAAAAGTTGCCCTCAATCAGATATGTGTGAATTATATTCCTACCACACATCAAATTGCTGATGGTTTCACTAAACCATTGACACGAGTGATGTTTGAAGCTTTCAGAAACAAAGTTTGCGTCAAGAAGCTTGAAGAAGCAGGGGGAATGTTGAATGAAGGAATGCATGCATGACCTCAGCCATGCAACGTCACAAACCTCTCCAGTACACGTGTCGTGTTATTACTGCCCTTAGCTGTCAGGTTGTTAAGGTTTATAACAAACCTCTCCAGCTCATAGAATAGTTGTACACAGCATGCTTTTCAGTATATAATTACCCTTGTGTATCGACTAAGAACATGAATGAAATTATCCCCTTTACTCATCTCATTTATTAATTCAATATGGTATCATTCGCTTCTGATCTTGGGTTTCTCAGCTTTCGCTGACATTTCCTCTTTTGCTTCTTCATGGTGAATCCATCTTCTTCCTCAGGTTCTGACGAACCTCTTCTTGAGTTTTCCTCCAAATCCTCCAAATCCTTCACTAACAAGAAGGTTAATATTGTCTTAGATGACACCAACTTTCTCTTATGGAAGCAGCAAGTGCTTCTCACCGTTCGTAGTCATCGGCTTGAACGTCTTCTCACAAGGAAAATCAAGCCTCCATCTGAAACGGTTGTTGATGACACTGGCACTACCGTGGACAATGACGAATATGAAGAGTTTGTCGCACAGGATAGTACTCTTGCTTCATGGCTATTGTCCACAATTAGTCCTCATCTTCTCTCCCAGTTTGTAGGTGCTGAAACTGCCAATGGTGTATGGAAGACTATCACTCAGTTCTTTGCGAACAAATCAACTACTTCTGTCATGAGCCTCTATGGAAATCTTCGATCGTTGAAAAAGGGTGATGACAGTATGAGAGTCTATCTCACCCGTGTCAAGGAGGTGTGTGATGCTCTTGCTTCCTGTGGAAATGTTGTGTCCTCAATGGAACAGATGCAAGCATTCTTAAAGGTTTGCCTCGTGATTATCATCCTTTCATGGCCGTTATCACCAGCAGCACCACTCCATTTTCTGTTGATTCTGTCTACACCATGCTTATTGATGCTGAAGCACAGCTGGCTGGATTTGAATCTGAGTTTGAAGGTCTCACTATCAGCGCAAACATGGCTCGAAGTTCTAATTTCTCTGTAGATTCCTCATATTCCCCTGGTTCACCCCAATCTCGATCCACAAGTTTTGCTGGTCGTTCTGGTGGCCGTGGTCGTGGCCGCATGCGTGTCCAATGCCAACTGTGTGGCAAGAATGGTCATCTGGTTGACCGCTGCTGGCACAGGTTTGACCAAACCTTCTCAGGCGTTACTTCTTCACAGGGGTCTCGTCCCAATGATTCTGCTTCTACTCATTATTCCTCGTACAATGGCAATCCAACATCTCCTTGCACATATAATACTCGTAGCTCCTCTGTGCCCAACCCACCTTCATCCTCATCTCAAGCTCATGCTGCCACCGCTCCTAACGATCAGTGGGTAGTTGACTCTGGGGCTACGCATCATGTCACTGCTGATGCTGGAAACATAACCAATGCAGTTGATTATAGTGGTCCAGGTAAGGTCCTTGTTGGTAATGGTGTTCCTCTCTCCATTGATTTGGTTGGCTCAAATTCTCTTCTTACTACTTCTCGTGCCTTACAATTGCATGATTTATTGTGTGTCCCTCACATAACCAAGAATTTGCTCTCGGTATCCAAGCTTGCTAGGGACAATCAGGTTTTCTTTGAGTTTCATGCAACTGATTGTTGTGTTCGAGATGAGAATTCTGGGGATATACTGCTTGAAGGTGCAGAGCAAGATGGGTTATATGTTTTCAACTTGAAGAATAAAGCTTTTCCAGTCTATAATGTATCGAAGTCCTATGATCTGTTTGAGTTATGGCATAGGAGACTAGGCCATCCAGCTTTTGAAACATTGGTTACAATGTGTAGTGCAATGAATGTAAAGCTTTCTACAAAAGATATTAAAACATGTGTTTCCTGTCCCATGGGCAAAAGTCACAAGCTTTCTTTTCCTCATTCTTCAACTGAGTATACTTCTCCATTTGAATTGATCTTCACAGATCTCTGGGGTCCCTCACATAACGTGTCAAATGGATTCCGTTACTATATTTGTTTTGTGGATGCTTACACACGACACACATGGATCTACTTGTTAAGAGATAAATCTCAAGCTCTTTCTGTGTTTCAATTGTTCCAACAGATGGTACTGACTCAATTTGGATGTAAGATCAAAGCAATTCAAAGCGATTGGGGAGGAGAATATCGCTCCTTCACCACTTATCTTCTCAAAGAAGGTATTAATCACAGAGTAACATGCCCGCACACATCTGAGCAGAACGGTATTGTCGAAAGAAAGCATCGACATGTCATTGAATTAGCTCTAGTTCTTCTGGCACAAGCTTCTATGCCTCTACGTTTTTGGTCTTATGCTGCTATTACTGTTGTCTTCTTGATCAACAGAATGCCCACTAAAGTCCTCAATGGAATGTCACCTTTCGAAAAGCTTCATGGGAAGAAACCTAGCTATGACCAACTGAAGATCTTTGGCTGCAGATGCTTCCCCTATCTCAGGCCCTTCAACTCTCATAAACTTGAGTTTAGGTCTGAAGCATGCACTTTTCTGGGTTATAGCCCACAACATCGAGGTTTTCAATGTTTGGCACCCAGTGGCAAAGTATACACATCAAGACATGTTGTCTTCGATGAGATGTTTTTCCCTTTTTCTCAACAGAAACATGAAGTGTCAAAAGGCTCAACACATGCAGCTCCTTCTTTAAAACTTGTCACTGACATCAGCCGTATGAATGATCAACACCACCAAGTATCTCCTACAAGGGATAACTCTCAAGTACCTCCACCTCAACCATGTGACACATTTTCTCCAGATCATGATCAAGATAACCATCCTATTTCAGGTGATAATCTTTTTCCTACTACTGAAACTACTGGAGAACATCTTCAACATACTACACCGACTGAACCTGAGCTCATACATCATAGCCAAACTATCTCTTCAGTTCAGAATCTTCCAATCTCAGGTGATGACATTCCTGCTCCTTCATTTTGCCATAATGATCCTCCATCTACTACAAGTAACATCTCAGGTGCTACTTCCAATCAACATCCAATGCTTACTCGAGGGAAATGTGGTATCTTTAAACCAAAATCCTTTCTAAGTGAAATTGACAGTGGTGAGCCTGAAGATATCTATCATGCTTTACAGTCCCCTCGATGGAAAGAAGCAGTTATTGCTGAGTTTCAAGCTTTACAAACCAATAACACATGGACATTGGTTGAATTACCTCCAGGAAGATCGGTTGTTGGATGTAAATGGATCTTCAAATTGAAAAGAAATTCAAATGGCACAATTCAAAGACACAAGGCAAGACTTGTTGCCAAAGGATACTCTCAAATCCCTGGGCATGACTTCCATGATACCTATAGTCCTGTTGTGAAATTCCCCACTGTGAATATCATCCTCTCCTTGGCAGTATCACAAGGATGGCAACTTCGACAGATTGATGTAAACAACGCCTTTCTTAATGGCGAGCTTGAAGAAGAAGTCCTTATGCACCAGCCACCAGGATTTGAGAAGCAATCCTCGACTGGTGCCCCTCTTGTGTGCAAGTTAAACAAGGCTTTGTATGGGCTAAGACAGGCTCCACGCAACTGGAATGCCAAATTAAAACAATGCTTGAAGAACTTGGGGTTCACTGAATCTAAAGCTGATAATTCTTTGTTTATCAAGTGCACCAACTCCATCTACACTTACATGCTAGTGTATGTAGATGACATCGTGGTTACAGGATCCTCAGCCACAGAGATTGATAGAGTGGTTGAACAACTTCATCAATAATTCTCGTTGAAAGATCTAGGCAGCCTAAACTACTTTCTTGGCATTGAAGTAAGCAAAACCAGTAACTCTCTCTATCTCAGTCAACGAAAGTTCATTAGAGAGTTGCTTCAAAAGACTCAGATGGAAAGAGCTAATTCCACACCAACACCTATGGTTGCGTCTCAGAAACTGGCAGTAGAGGGTGCAGGGAAACCATTGTCTGATGCACGAGAATACAGAAGCATTGTAGGAATGTTGCTTTATGCTTGCCATACTCGCCCAGACATTACCTACAGTGTCAATAGAGTTGCTCAATTCATGCATGCTCTTTGTGAGTTACACATGGTTGCTGTTAAAAAGATCCTTCGATACCTAGTTGGCACTCAAGATCTTGGTCTAATTTTCACCAGATCTTCATCCAGTCCTCAAGTAGTAGCATTCTCTGATGCTGACTGGGGATCAAGCACTGTCGACCGACGCTCCATATCAGGCCATTGTGTGTTCGTGGGCAATGGTCTTGTAACATGGAATTCTTCAAAACAAAAGGTGGTTTCAAGGTCTACAATGGAAGCAGAGTACAGGAGCCTTGCGGACTCAGCAGCTGAAGTTATTTGGATCAATGCCTTACTCAAGGAAATAGGAATAAAACTTGAACAAGTCCCTACCATATGGTGCGATAACAAGAGTGCCATAGCCCTCACTGCAAATCCAGTTTATCATGCTCGCTCCAAGCATGTTGATCTCGACATTCATTTTGTCCGAGAAAAAGTTGCCCTCAATCAGATATGTGTGAATTATATTCCTACCACACATCAAATTGCTGATGGTTTCACTAAACCATTGACACGAGTGATGTTTGAAGCTTTCAGAAACAAAGTTTGCGTCAAGAAGCTTGAAGAAGCAGGGGGAATGTTGAATGAAGGAATGCATGCATGACCTCAGCCATGCAACGTCACAAACCTCTCCAGTACACGTGTCGTGTTATTACTGCCCTTAGCTGTCAGGTTGTTAAGGTTTATAACAAACCTCTCCAGCTCATAGAATAGTTGTACACAACATGCTTTTCAGTATATAATTACCCTTGTGTATCGACTAAGAACATGAATGAAATTATCCCCTTTACTCATCTCATTTATTAATTCAATATGGTATCATTCGCTTCTGATCTTGGGTTTCTCAGCTTTCGCTGACATTTCCTCTTTTGCTTCTTCATGGTGAATCCATCTTCTTCCTCAGGTTCTGACGAACCTCTTCTTGAGTTTTCCTCCAAATCCTCCAAATCCTTCACTAACAAGAAGGTTAATATTGTCTTAGATGACACCAATTTTCTCTTATGGAAGCAGCAAGTGCTTCTCACCGTTCGTAGTCATCGGCTTGAACGTCTTCTCACAAGGAAAATCAAGCCTCCATCTGAAACGGTTGTTGATGACACTGGCACTACCGTGGACAATGACGAATATGAAGAGTTTGTCGCACAGGATAGTACTCTTGCTTCATGGCTATTGTCCACAATTAGTCCTCATCTTCTCTCCCAGTTTGTAGGTGCTGAAACTGCCAATGGTGTATGGAAGACTATCACTCAGTTCTTTGCGAACAAATCAACTACTTCTGTCATGAGCCTCTATGGAAAGCTTCGATCGTTGAAAAAGGGTGATGACAGTATGAGAGTCTATCTCACCCGTGTCAAGGAGGTGTGTGATGCTCTTGCTTCCTGTGGAAATGTTGTGTCCTCAATGGAACAGATGCAAGCATTCTTAAAGGTTTGCCTCGTGATTATCATCCTTTCATGGCCGTTATCACCAGCAGCACCACTCCATTTTCTGTTGATTCTGTCTACACCATGCTTATTGATGCTGAAGCACAGCTGGCTGGATTTGAATCTGAGTTTGAAGGTCTCACTATCAGCGCAAACATGGCTCGAAGTTCTAATTTCTCTGTAGATTCCTCATATTCCCCTGGTTCACCCCAATCTCGATCCACAAGTTTTGCTGGTCGTTCTGGTGGCCGTGGTCGTGGCCGCATGCGTGTCCAATGCCAACTGTGTGGCAAGAATGGTCATCTGGTTGACCGCTGCTGGCACAGGTTTGACCAAACCTTCCCAGGCGTTACTTCTTCACAGGGGTCTCGTCCCAATGATTCTGCTTCTACTCATTATTCCTCGTACAATGGCAATCCAACATCTCCTTGCACATATAATACTCGTAGCTCCTCTGTGCCCAACCCACCTTCATCCTCATCTCAAGCTCATGCTGCCACCGCTCCTAACGATCAGTGGGTAGTTGACTCTGGGGCTACGCATCATGTCACTGCTGATGCTGGAAACATAACCAATGCAGTTGATTATAGTGGTCCAGGTAAGGTCCTTGTTGGTAATGGTGTTCCTCTCTCCATTGATTTGGTTGGCTCAAATTCTCTTCTTACTACTTCTCGTGCCTTACAATTGCATGATTTATTGTGTGTCCCTCACATAACCAAGAATTTGCTCTCGGTATCCAAGCTTGCTAGGGACAATCAGGTTTTCTTTGAGTTTCATGCAACTGATTGTTGTGTTCGAGATGAGAATTCTGGGGATATACTGCTTGAAGGTGCAGAGCAAGATGGGTTATATGTTTTCAACTTGAAGAATAAAGCTTTTCCAGTCTATAATGTATCGAAGTCCTATGATCTGTTTGAGTTATGGCATAGGAGACTAGGCCATCCAGCTTTTGAAACATTGGTTACAATGTGTAGTGCAATGAATGTAAAGCTTTCTACAAAAGATATTAAAACATGTGTTTCCTGTCCCATGGGCAAAAGTCACAAGCTTTCTTTTCCTCATTCTTCAACTGAGTATACTTCTCCATTTGAATTGATCTTCACAGATCTCTGGGGTCCCTCACATAACGTGTCAAATGGATTCCGTTACTATATTTGTTTTGTGGATGCTTACACACGACACACATGGATCTACTTGTTAAGAGATAAATCTCAAGCTCTTTCTGTGTTTCAATTGTTCCAACAGATGGTACTGACTCAATTTGGATGTAAGATCAAAGCAATTCAAAGCGATTGGGGAGGAGAATATCGCTCCTTCACCACTTATCTTCTCAAAGAAGGTATTAATCACAGAGTAACATGCCCGCACACATCTGAGCAGAACGGTATTGTCGAAAGAAAGCATCGACATGTCATTGAATTAGCTCTAGTTCTTCTGGCACAAGCTTCTATGCCTCTACGTTTTTGGTCTTATGCTGCTATTACTGTTGTCTTCTTGATCAACAGAATGCCCACTAAAGTCCTCAATGGAATGTCACCTTTCGAAAAGCTTCATGGGAAGAAACCTAGCTATGACCAACTGAAGATCTTTGGCTGCAGATGCTTCCCCTATCTCAGGCCCTTCAACTCTCATAAACTTGAGTTTAGGTCTGAAGCATGCACTTTTCTGGGTTATAGCCCACAACATCGAGGTTTTCAATGTTTGGCACCCAGTGGCAAAGTATACACATCAAGACATGTTGTCTTCGATGAGATGTTTTTCCCTTTTTCTCAACAGAAACATGAAGTGTCAAAAGGCTCAACACATGCAGCTCCTTCTTTAAAACTTGTCACTGACATCAGCCGTATGAATGATCAACACCACCAAGTATCTCCTACAAGGGATAACTCTCAAGTACCTCCACCTCAACCATGTGACACATTTTCTCCAGATCATGATCAAGATAACCATCCTATTTCAGGTGATAATCTTTTTCCTACTACTGAAACTACTGGAGAACATCTTCAACATACTACACCGACTGAACCTGAGCTCATACATCATAGCCAAACTATCTCTTCAGTTCAGAATCTTCCAATCTCAGGTGATGACATTCCTGCTCCTTCATTTTGCCATAATGATCCTCCATCTACTACAAGTAACATCTCAGGTGCTACTTCCAATCAACATCCAATGCTTACTCGAGGGAAATGTGGTATCTTTAAACCAAAATCCTTTCTAAGTGAAATTGACAGTGGTGAGCCTGAAGATATCTATCATGCTTTACAGTCCCCTCGATGGAAAGAAGCAGTTATTGCTGAGTTTCAAGCTTTACAAACCAATAACACATGGACATTGGTTGAATTACCTCCAGGAAGATCGGTTGTTGGATGTAAATGGATCTTCAAATTGAAAAGAAATTCAAATGGCACAATTCAAAGACACAAGGCAAGACTTGTTGCCAAAGGATACTCTCAAATCCCTGGGCATGACTTCCATGATACCTATAGTCCTGTTGTGAAATTCCCCACTGTGAATATCATCCTCTCCTTGGCAGTATCACAAGGATGGCAACTTCGACAGATTGATGTAAACAACGCCTTTCTTAATGGCGAGCTTGAAGAAGAAGTCCTTATGCACCAGCCACCAGGATTTGAGAAGCAATCCTCGACTGGTGCCCCTCTTGTGTGCAAGTTAAACAAGGCTTTGTATGGGCTAAGACAGGCTCCACGCAACTGGAATGCCAAATTAAAACAATGCTTGAAGAACTTGGGGTTCACTGAATCTAAAGCTGATAATTCTTTGTTTATCAAGTGCACCAACTCCATCTACACTTACATGCTAGTGTATGTAGATGACATCGTGGTTACAGGATCCTCAGCCACAGAGATTGATAGAGTGGTTGAACAACTTCATCAATAATTCTCGTTGAAAGATCTAGGCAGCCTAAACTACTTTCTTGGCATTGAAGTAAGCAAAACCAGTAACTCTCTCTATCTCAGTCAACGAAAGTTCATTAGAGAGTTGCTTCAAAAGACTCAGATGGAAAGAGCTAATTCCACACCAACACCTATGGTTGCGTCTCAGAAACTGGCAGTAGAGGGTGCAGGGAAACCATTGTCTGATGCACGAGAATACAGAAGCATTGTAGGAATGTTGCTTTATGCTTGCCATACTCGCCCAGACATTACCTACAGTGTCAATAGAGTTGCTCAATTCATGCATGCTCTTTGTGAGTTACACATGGTTGCTGTTAAAAAGATCCTTCGATACCTAGTTGGCACTCAAGATCTTGGTCTAATTTTCACCAGATCTTCATCCAGTCCTCAAGTAGTAGCATTCTCTGATGCTGACTGGGGATCAAGCACTGTCGACCGACGCTCCATATCAGGCCATTGTGTGTTCGTGGGCAATGGTCTTGTAACATGGAATTCTTCAAAACAAAAGGTGGTTTCAAGGTCTACAATGGAAGCAGAGTACAGGAGCCTTGCGGACTCAGCAGCTGAAGTTATTTGGATCAATGCCTTACTCAAGGAAATAGGAATAAAACTTGAACAAGTCCCTACCATATGGTGCGATAACAAGAGTGCCATAGCCCTCACTGCAAATCCAGTTTATCATGCTCGCTCCAAGCATGTTGATCTCGACATTCATTTTGTCCGAGAAAAAGTTGCCCTCAATCAGATATGTGTGAATTATATTCCTACCACACATCAAATTGCTGATGGTTTCACTAAACCATTGACACGAGTGATGTTTGAAGCTTTCAGAAACAAAGTTTGCGTCAAGAAGCTTGAAGAAGCAGGGGGAATGTTGAATGAAGGAATGCATGCATGACCTCAGCCATGCAACGTCACAAACCTCTCCAGTACACGTGTCGTGTTATTACTGCCCTTAGCTGTCAGGTTGTTAAGGTTTATAACAAACCTCTCCAGCTCATAGAATAGCTGTACACAACATGCTTTTCAGTATATAATTACCCTTGTGTATCGACTAAGAACATGAATGAAATTATCCCCTTTACTCATCTCATTTATTAATTCAATATGGTATCATTCGCTTCTGATCTTGGGTTTCTCAGCTTTCGCTGACATTTCCTCTTTTGCTTCTTCATGGTGAATCCATCTTCTTCCTCAGGTTCTGACGAACCTCTTCTTGAGTTTTCCTCCAAATCCTCCAAATCCTTCACTAACAAGAAGGTTAATATTGTCTTAGATGACACCAACTTTCTCTTATGGAAGCAGCAAGTGCTTCTCACCGTTCGTAGTCATCGGCTTGAACGTCTTCTCACAAGGAAAATCAAGCCTCCATCTGAAACGGTTGTTGATGACACTGGCACTACCGTGGACAATGACGAATATGAAGAGTTTGTCGCACAGGATAGTACTCTTGCTTCATGGCTATTGTCCACAATTAGTCCTCATCTTCTCTCCCAGTTTGTAGGTGCTGAAACTGCCAATGGTGTATGGAAGACTATCACTCAGTTCTTTGCGAACAAATCAACTACTTCTGTCATGAGCCTCTATGGAAAGCTTCGATCGTTGAAAAAGGGTGATGACAGTATGAGAGTCTATCTCACCCGTGTCAAGGAGGTGTGTGATGCTCTTGCTTCCTGTGGAAATGTTGTGTCCTCAATGGAACAGATGCAAGCATTCTTAAAGGTTTGCCTCGTGATTATCATCCTTTCATGGCCGTTATCACCAGCAGCACCACTCTATTTTCTGTTGATTCTGTCTACACCATGCTTATTGATGCTGAAGCACAGCTGGCTGGATTTGAATCTGAGTTTGAAGGTCTCACTATCAGCGCAAACATGGCTCGAAGTTCTAATTTCTCTGTAGATTCCTCATATTCCCCTGGTTCACCCCAATCTCGATCCACAAGTTTTGCTGGTCGTTCTGGTGGCCGTGGTCGTGGCCGCATGCGTGTCCAATGCCAACTGTGTGGCAAGAATGGTCATCTGGTTGACCGCTGCTGGCACAGGTTTGACCAAACCTTCCCAGGCGTTACTTCTTCACAGGGGTCTCGTCCCAATGATTCTGCTTCTACTCATTATTCCTCGTACAATGGCAATCCAACATCTCCTTGCACATATAATACTCGTAGCTCCTCTGTGCCCAACCCACCTTCATCCTCATCTCAAGCTCATGCTGCCACCGCTCCTAACGATCAGTGGGTAGTTGACTCTGGGGCTACGCATCATGTCACTGCTGATGCTGGAAACATAACCAATGCAGTTGATTATAGTGGTCCAGGTAAGGTCCTTGTTGGTAATGGTGTTCCTCTCTCCATTGATTTGGTTGGCTCAAATTCTCTTCTTACTACTTCTCGTGCCTTACAATTGCATGATTTATTGTGTGTCCCTCACATAACCAAGAATTTGCTCTCGGTATCCAAGCTTGCTAGGGACAATCAGGTTTTCTTTGAGTTTCATGCAACTGATTGTTGTGTTCGAGATGAGAATTCTGGGGATATACTGCTTGAAGGTGCAGAGCAAGATGGGTTATATGTTTTCAACTTGAAGAATAAAGCTTTTCCAGTCTATAATGTATCGAAGTCCTATGATCTGTTTGAGTTATGGCATAGGAGACTAGGCCATCCAGCTTTTGAAACATTGGTTACAATGTGTAGTGCAATGAATGTAAAGCTTTCTACAAAAGATATTAAAACATGTGTTTCCTGTCCCATGGGCAAAAGTCACAAGCTTTCTTTTCCTCATTCTTCAACTGAGTATACTTCTCCATTTGAATTGATCTTCACAGATCTCTGGGGTCCCTCACATAACGTGTCAAATGGATTCCGTTACTATATTTGTTTTGTGGATGCTTACACACGACACACATGGATCTACTTGTTAAGAGATAAATCTCAAGCTCTTTCTGTGTTTCAATTGTTCCAACAGATGGTACTGACTCAATTTGGATGTAAGATCAAAGCAATTCAAAGCGATTGGGGAGGAGAATATCGCTCCTTCACCACTTATCTTCTCAAAGAAGGTATTAATCACAGAGTAACATGCCCGCACACATCTGAGCAGAACGGTATTGTCGAAAGAAAGCATCGACATGTCATTGAATTAGCTCTAGTTCTTCTGGCACAAGCTTCTATGCCTCTACGTTTTTGGTCTTATGCTGCTATTACTGTTGTCTTCTTGATCAACAGAATGCCCACTAAAGTCCTCAATGGAATGTCACCTTTCGAAAAGCTTCATGGGAAGAAACCTAGCTATGACCAACTGAAGATCTTTGGCTGCAGATGCTTCCCCTATCTCAGGCCCTTCAACTCTCATAAACTTGAGTTTAGGTCTGAAGCATGCACTTTTCTGGGTTATAGCCCACAACATCGAGGTTTTCAATGTTTGGCACCCAGTGGCAAAGTATACACATCAAGACATGTTGTCTTCGATGAGATGTTTTTCCCTTTTTCTCAACAGAAACATGAAGTGTCAAAAGGCTCAACACATGCAGCTCCTTTAAAACTTGTCACTGACATCAGCCGTATGAATGATCAACACCACCAAGTATCTCCTACAAGGGATAACTCTCAAGTACCTCCACCTCAACCATGTGACACATTTTCTCCAGATCATGATCAAGATAACCATCCTATTTCAGGTGATAATCTTTTTCCTACTACTGAAACTACTGGAGAACATCTTCAACATACTACACCGACTGAACCTGAGCTCATACATCATAGCCAAACTATCTCTTCAGTTCAGAATCTTCCAATCTCAGGTGATGACATTCCTGCTCCTTCATTTTGCCATAATGATCCTCCATCTACTACAAGTAACATCTCAGGTGCTACTTCCAATCAACATCCAATGCTTACTCGAGGGAAATGTGGTATCTTTAAACCAAAATCCTTTCTAAGTGAAATTGACAGTGGTGAGCCTGAAGATATCTATCATGCTTTACAGTCCCCTCGATGGAAAGAAGCAGTTATTGCTGAGTTTCAAGCTTTACAAACCAATAACACATGGACATTGGTTGAATTACCTCCAGGAAGATCGGTTGTTGGATGTAAATGGATCTTCAAATTGAAAAGAAATTCAAATGGCACAATTCAAAGACACAAGGCAAGACTTGTTGCCAAAGGATACTCTCAAATCCCTGGGCATGACTTCCATGATACCTATAGTCCTGTTGTGAAATTCCCCACTGTGAATATCATCCTCTCCTTGGCAGTATCACAAGGATGGCAACTTCGACAGATTGATGTAAACAACGCCTTTCTTAATGGCGAGCTTGAAGAAGAAGTCCTTATGCACCAGCCACCAGGATTTGAGAAGCAATCCTCGACTGGTGCCCCTCTTGTGTGCAAGTTAAACAAGGCTTTGTATGGGCTAAGACAGGCTCCACGCAACTGGAATGCCAAATTAAAACAATGCTTGAAGAACTTGGGGTTCACTGAATCTAAAGCTGATAATTCTTTGTTTATCAAGTGCACCAACTCCATCTACACTTACATGCTAGTGTATGTAGATGACATCGTGGTTACAGGATCCTCAGCCACAGAGATTGATAGAGTGGTTGAACAACTTCATCAATAATTCTCGTTGAAAGATCTAGGCAGCCTAAACTACTTTCTTGGCATTGAAGTAAGCAAAACCAGTAACTCTCTCTATCTCAGTCAACGAAAGTTCATTAGAGAGTTGCTTCAAAAGACTCAGATGGAAAGAGCTAATTCCACACCAACACCTATGGTTGCGTCTCAGAAACTGGCAGTAGAGGGTGCAGGGAAACCATTGTCTGATGCACGAGAATACAGAAGCATTGTAGGAATGTTGCTTTATGCTTGCCATACTCGCCCAGACATTACCTACAGTGTCAATAGAGTTGCTCAATTCATGCATGCTCTTTGTGAGTTACACATGGTTGCTGTTAAAAAGATCCTTCGATACCTAGTTGGCACTCAAGATCTTGGTCTAATTTTCACCAGATCTTCATCCAGTCCTCAAGTAGTAGCATTCTCTGATGCTGACTGGGGATCAAGCACTGTCGACCGACGCTCCATATCAGGCCATTGTGTGTTCGTGGGCAATGGTCTTGTAACATGGAATTCTTCAAAACAAAAGGTGGTTTCAAGGTCTACAATGGAAGCAGAGTACAGGAGCCTTGCGGACTCAGCAGCTGAAGTTATTTGGATCAATGCCTTACTCAAGGAAATAGGAATAAAACTTGAACAAGTCCCTACCATATGGTGCGATAACACGAGTGCCATAGCCCTCACTGCAAATCCAGTTTATCATGCTCGCTCCAAGCATGTTGATCTCGACATTCATTTTGTCCGAGAAAAAGTCGCCCTCAATCAGATATGTGTGAATTATATTCCTGCCACACATCAAATTGCTGATGGTTTCACTAAACCATTGACACGAGTGATGTTTGAAGCTTTCAGAAACAAAGTTTGCGTCAAGAAGCTTGAAGAAGCAGGGGGAATGTTGAATGAAGGAATGCATGCATGACCTCAGCCATGCAACGTCACAAACCTCTCCAGTACACGTGTCGTGTTATTACTGCCCTTAGCTGTCAGGTTGTTAGGGTTTATAACAAACCTCTCCAGCTCATAGAATAGCTGTACACAGCATGCTTATCCTCATGCTTTTCAGTATATAATTACCCCTGTGTATCGACTAAGAACATGAATGAAATTATCCCCTTTACTCATCTCATTTATTAATTCAATATACACTACGCCCAAGCTGCTGGAAACTCTCTCCGGTACGGCCATCTCGTCGCCGGTGAAGAAGGGGTAGTATGGTCTTTCTCCCCTGACTTGAGCTTCTTGTTCGGGCGAAACTGGTTTTGGTTTCCTGGCTCACATATTTCTTTTTTTAGTGTTTTCATCCTGAGAAAGGATTTGGCAATCCTAGCTAAAGTCAGCTTATTCTTGTGGTTGTTGGCTACTTGGGGCCCACCTCTTTCACTTCCATGGAAAAATTTGGAAATGAAATATCTCTTTTAACCAACGTTAGAAATTTTCCCATCCATGAAATCCAAAGGCTGTTACCCAGCTCATCATATCCTTTTCTGAGCGAGACTTTGCAGACTCCAGATAACTCGGTTGATAGTTATCCGGGAGAACCATGAGTTTTTTTACTGCTCCTCGCCTTTGAAAGGAAGGGTCTTAGGCGAGATTCTCCACTTAGCCCTTCCCCTCAGATCAAATGGAAGCGGTCGATGCCCAGTGATCTAAGGTTCTTGATCCCAAGTCCATGTCAGCGAAGTTTCGGTTTTATTCTCTTGCATCGGGCCAGGAAGAACGAGGGTCTTTGTTTCCACTTTCGGTTCTGCTTTTGGTTGTCACGGATTAATGCTTTGATAAGGACCAATTGAAGCTTACCTCTAGATACAGCTCTCAGGCGTAATCAATGGATTTCCAACCGGAGGAGAAGAGAGATGGATCATGTTTGTCCCTCGTGTTTGGTTTCCTATCTTGCCAGTGATGCTTACCCAACTAGAAGTGGGCAAGACCGGGTACCCGGCCAATTTGTCTAGAATTGGTCCTAGTCCCGATAACCACCGATTCCTGAAAATTAGAACCAGTCCCGGTCCCGGTTAGACCGGATCCAAGATTTCAGGAACCGGTCCCGGTACTAGTGGGAACCGGTACCAATACCGGGTACCCGGTTAATTAGTCTATTATTAATAAAATTTGAGCAGCAGGGGAAAAAATTCCAACCATCAATAATAATATTAAATAACAAAGTCAGAATATTGTAGGCTTTAAGGTTGAAGTCTTAAAACGAGTCATACTCATAATATTCATACACAAAGAGAAATAAAGGAGCGCCTTCAGTTGCTTTCAACCTCTTCAACGCCATTCGGTACCAGACCAGTACCGGGTACCTGGTACAGGTCTCGGTCCTATTGGGTACCCACCGAGTACCGAGTCTAAAAAAGCAGGATCCAGTCCCGGTTGCAATCGGGACCTAAATTTTCGATCCAGTCTCAGTCCTACCGGAACCAATACCGGGTAAAAATCCACCGGGTCCGACCGGGTACGGGACCGGGTAATCAAGTTTTTTGCCCATCCCTAACGCCAACCATGGTCGTGTTCCTCTTCGGTTGCTTCAGGATTGTTCTCCTAATTGTTTTTTTTTTTTTCATGGTTTTCGGTTGTTTTCGTTTGGTTGCCCGTGACTGCTGGCGGCGCTTGCTGTGGATGTAGGGTATATTTCATTTGTCTCGGTCTTTTCTTTTTGGATGTATCGTTAGGGCCTTGCCCTTTCAGTTAATGGAAGTTACCTTTAAGATAAAAAAAATAATTTTATGAAATATATAACGATTTAATCATCATTTTCGTTAAATTCACACCAATTTAATTAGAATGAAAGATTAATAGTTAAACTTATCCAACAGAGAAAAAAAGTCAAATTAATAAAAAAAAACAATTAAGGTTGAAGATTGGATTTATTTTATCCTATATAAATAAGGGTAAATTACTGATTTAGTACCCAACATATTGTTGTATTTTTGTTTTGGTACCCTACCTTATTTTTAAAAAGTACTCCTAGTACTTAATGTTACGATTTTTGTTCTGTTTTGATACTCCTACCGTTAATAGCTGAGATGATGACATGAATCATTTTTAATTTGGATGATAACAATTTTAGTCCAAAAAGTATACATTTCTATCAATTTGGTACAAACTTAAGAAGAAAAAATGGACCGTTTACAATTTTACCCTCAAAGTTAAAATGATGTTTAAATTGACAAATTTTAAGCTAAATTGATATAATATATAAATGTTTTGAACTAAAATTGTAATTATACTGAGCCACATTATAGTCTCCAATTTTTAACGGCCGAAATACTAAAATAATACAAAAACGTAACATTAACTATTATTTTATCAAAAATAATAATACGTGGTACCAAAAACAAAAACACAAAATGCAGGTGGGGGTACAACTTACAAGTACAGAAATTACAAGTGATCAAAAGCATCCACGTGGGAGGTTAGAGGCATGAAGAATAGAAACGATATTACTATTATTCTCCTGTCTTAATTAATCCTCGCCTCAACCATCCCTTGTTTTCAGCCAAACCATTTCAACATTTAGAAATAATCTTATTCTCTGAGAAAAACATGCACCCCCACGTTCATTAATGGAAAACCCAAACTCACTAAAACCCCCCTCTCCCCCCCTACAACATTTCATTTCAATCAAGGGACCTCGTTTTTCTTCCCAATAAATATATTTATTTTGTCATTACTTTCAATCTTCCTGTTTGTTTGTTCTTCGTTTTTGTTTAGCAGAGTTTGAACAATTGTTCGAGCTGTTGAACAAGAACAAGAACAAGGGAGTGAGAATTCGCGGCTAACTTCTTTTAATTCCATGGGTGCTACTAAGCCCGAAGAGGCAGGTCCCGATGAAGCTGGCTTTGAAGAGATGGTCGCTGCCTTCCGTGCCAGAGAACAACAGTTATTACACGGCAAGTTGTGTTTAACATTCCTGTCTGTCGTATATTTGAACATGTGTGTTAGTCCGAGTCCGAATAACATAGTTTTTGTAAAACTTTTGCATGATTTTTGATCCAGATAAGGATCAGATGAAGGAGAAGTTTGCTAAATTACTCCTGGGGGAGGATATGTCAGGTGGAGGGACCGGAGTTTCATCAGCTTTGGCACTTTCTAATGCCATTACAAACCTTGCGGGTACTTTCTAACTTCCCTTTTTTGTCTGATTTAAATAGATTACAATATTTATGTCGGACACATATTCAAATACTCGAATCAGGGTGACGGAATTTGTGTTGATAATTGGTTTCAGCATCTGTTTTTGGTGAACAATCACGATTAGAGCCAATGTCGCCGGAAAGGAAAGCGAGGTGGAGAAAAGAAATGAACTGGCTATTGTCTGTAACTGATCACATTGTTGAATTAGTTGCTTCTCACCAGAAAAACAAGGATGGTTCCGACATGGAGGTACCTCTTCACCCGAACATCGAAAATCGGACATGTAATTACAGACTATAATTCTCTTGGGATCTTAATTTTTCTTGACTTGGTTCAGATAATGGTCACAAAGCAACGAAAAGATCTGCTTATGAACATTCCTGCCCTGAGGACACTTGATAGAATGCTTATTGTAAGGACATAGATTTTACTCTATATGTTGTGTTATTCCATTCTTAGAATTTATATGGTCTGATTAGAAGTTATCAATGGTGAGCAGGATTGTCTGGATGCCTTCAAGGACCAAACTGAATTCTATTACCTGTCGAAAGATGCTCCGGACTCCGAAAGAAGGAGAAGAGATGATAAATGGTGGCTGCCTACTGTTAAAGTTCCCCAGGATGGTCTGTCGGAAGCCGCAAGGAGAAATCTGCAGGTTCAAAAGGAATGTGTCACTCAAGTTCTTAAAGCAGCAATGGCCATCAATGCTCAACTCCTGTCTGAGATGGACATCCCTGAAAGCTACATTGAGTCCCTCCCCAAGGTAAAGTAACAAAACTCTCGAACCTCGGGTTTAAAATTTAATCCGTGCGATTCTGACCTCGGTTTTTTCGGTGATGGTTTGTTAGAATGGGAGAGCTAGTCTAGGTGATTCAATCTACAAGAGCATCACAGATGAATTCTTTGATCCGGATCATTTTCTCGCGAGCATGGACCTCTCATCGGATCACAAGATTTTAGACCTCAAGAATAGGGTCGAGGCATCGATTGTGATTTGGAAGAGGAAAATGAACCACAAGGACAGTAAATCATGGGGTTCTGGTGTTAGCATTGAGAAAAGAGAACTGTTTGAGGAAAGAGTTGAGACCATTCTACACCTTATCAAACATAGGTTCCCAGGGCTCCCTCAATCTTCACTGGACATCACCAAAATCGAGTACAATAAGGTAACTCCTTGCGCTCATAGACCGACGTTTCGAATCGAACATCGGGAGTATTGTTGGTTTTATACATATCTTCTTCCTCAGACATTGAATTCAATTGGTTGTGTTGGCAATACAGGATGTAGGGCAGGCTGTCCTAGAGAGCTATTCAAGAATTCTTGAAAGCTTGGCACACACGGTTCTATCCCGAATCGAAGATGTGAGCCAAGCTGATTTCCTCACACAGGGTCAAGCTGATTCGAACCCGGTGAAAGAGGATATCCGGCCTGTAAGCCCGAGGAACGATTCGGAGTCTACGAATGGGATGACCCTGTCGGATTTACTTACTTGGGGTGCAGATCAAAATGAGAGTGAAGAACAAACTGAGACAGTAGCAGAGGCACCCAGAGAGAATGATCAAAGGCACTTGCAGAAGCTAAACATGCTGATTAATGTAACGCACCGATTTAATTAAGGATTAAAAACGGTGTCGTTCATTTATTTTAGGATAAAAAACATCAAAGCCGTAGGTTTTTCACTATCGAATGAATTAAAGTGTCTTCTTCTTTTTCTCTGAAAATTTTGTTTCCTTGTCTCCCTCTGCTTTTCTATTTTCTTTCCCATAAACTTTCTTCTTCTTCTAGTTTGTATATTGCAATTAACAATTTCATATTACCACCATTTTTTTATGATCTTTACCTTTTTTTTTGAAGCTATTGATGTGTAGATTATGAAAATCCGACAAAAGATGCTTTATTTACAAGAATATATCAATAATTCTACATATATACGATTAGACTCATACCCAACTCAATCTCGCTTGACTCAAAGATCCAACTAAAATCAACTTGAAAATCAATTGATCTGACATGAAAACCAACCAATTTGATATTAACTCGACTCGAAATTAATTGATTCGACCCGAAATCAAACTCTACACTACTTATTATAGACCTAAACTAAATCTGAATCAGATTCGACCCAACTCATATTAAACTTAATTTGAATGTAGTTCAGACCCAAAACGACCCGACTCAAACGATATGATTGCGACCTCCAGCCAAGTGTTGTCGCAAGATTTGTGTAGTTACAATTTTGATTAATAGTTGAACATAAATCTTGCATTAACTTGGCAATAAATTTCATCTACGGAGTGGTTCTAATAGTATAAGATGATTTTTTTTATTATTCAAGTTTAAATAATGTTATCAGCAATGAACTAAATAAAAAAAATCTTTAAATCCATTCAACCTTTATTCACATATTTTACAAAGGTGAATTCTTTTGAAAAAATAAAAGAAGTACTAAAATTTAATTTTATGCTAATCTTAGATACCTAATTGAGAAAATGGTTTTTTTCTTTGATTCTGAACTCTCTAATTTTTATTTATTTAGAAACTAAAGTTCGTTTCCCATGGGATTTGGACTCGAAGCGTGTGGGAAGAAAGGCATCAACGCCAATTATTGAGCCAAATCTTTTTCTTATTGTAATTTACAGCAAATTCTATTAAATATTAACTTACGATAGAAAATTAAGGTTTGGAGATCATTCGAACCTAGGCTTATTAAGTGCAGCCGCAAGCTCTCATCTTTTCTCGTTGAGTAGTCGGCGGCGGTTTCCAACTTTGTTGATTATCGACTATCGAATCTATTATTTACTTGTCTTTTTATTTGTTTATTTCGTTTCTTTTAATTTTTAATTTTTTTTTAATAAACCGTCTACCTTTTGGTACGCTTTTTCTCTGCTCATTAGCACGCTTTTCTGTCTCTTGGCACAATTTTTGTTTATTTGTCTTCTTCAGGGTTGGATCTGACGTCACCACGACTGATCAAGATGGTGCTCCTTTCATTATGTTGCTGATCTCCCTGTCTTGGACCCTTGAAGCGGGTTTGGATACTTGATTATATCTACCGTTTATTAACGATTGAATTGTGGTAATGATCTTATTGTCAACATTCGATCACTGTAATATGCATTTGTTAATGTTGTTTGTTGATGGTTTTACCATCATCGTTGATTTGGGGATGTTTGTATCCGCCTTTTGTTTCGAGTCTTTGGAGTAGGTTTTTTCATGCTCCTTGTTTGGTCCTTTTATGATCTAAAGCCGTTATTTTAATTTTCTAAGGTTGTATCCAGATTTAGGTGTTTGTTTACTCAGGGTCAGGGATAAGCTTTCATTGTATTTTCAGATTTTTCCTCGTTTATTAGTGGTTTCATTTAAAAAAAAAAACAAACTATTAAAGTATTTGATAAATTATTTAATGATGTTTTAATAATATTATGTTAAACTATCCATATAAGTATTATTAGGGTAGGCGGTTTAAGTTTACGTAGTTGAAAGGGGTTGGGATTCAGGTTATAAGATAATATATGTTCATACATATTCTTAATTATTTGACAATGTACACAAATTTTGCAGTCAAAATGATTTGAATTCAGGTCTCTTAAGATGATCATCCTCTTTTTCATTGAGACAATTTGTTGAGTTCAATACATTTATGTTTGATATATATTCAGACATGTGTATTATATTTAGATTCTTTTACAAAGACTGTCACTCGAATCATAACATGTTGTAGTGTTAATTGAATATATATATATATATATATATATATATATATATATATAGGATTAATATCCTATACACTGGCGGTGGAAACTGAAAGTTTCCACAAGCGCCTTAGTTTTAGGATATAGGGAGTTAGTTTAGGGTATAAAGTTCAGGGGTTAGGTGTAGAAGGTTAGAATTTAGGAATAGTTGTTTCAATTTAAGATTTAGGGTTATAATTTAGGGTTTGTAGGGTTTAGGGTTTAGTTTTTAGGGTAATATGGTAAGGATTTAAGTTTTAATTTATAAACCCTAAAATATATCCCTAAACCTTAAATTGAAACAACTATCCTTAAATTCTAACCCCTAAACTTAAACCCTAAACTAACTCTCTATACCCTAAAATTAAGGCGCTTGTGGAAACTGAAAGTTTCCACCGCCTGTGTATAGAATATTTATCCATATATATATATATATATATATATATATATATATATAAACGCATATTAGAGTTTTTTTCTTAACTACGAGTATCTAATTTGTTGAAAGACATATCCAAGTTAAGTTTTGTATAGACTCGTGATTAGAACGACTCTCCCACTATAGCTTTTGTAATTCAACGAAATAATGAGTCACCATTATTATCGATATATGAGACATTTATGTGTGTTATGTATTTTATAATAGGTTTAAATAAAAAACAAGTGTTTAAAGTATTTATTTTTTGAATTCTAAGTGTTTAATGTATTTTTTTAATAAAAATAAGTGTTTAAAATTTCAATCGTTATAATTTTAGGTTTTTAAAGTTTACAATATTATTTTAGGTGTTTGGCCGTTAAAAGATGTTAAAAAATTTTGTTAACCAATTAATGCTTGACACATGGAATGTTTATTTTATTTTTCTTTCAAAATTTAAAACTTAAAACAAATTTTTATAAATTTTTTTAAACATTTCATAAAACACCAAATTTTTTTAATTTTTATAAAACAGTCCTCAAATCCCTAAAAATTCTCAAACCCAAACCCCTAAATCGTTGCCATTTCCATTGCTGATCACGCGCCTAATCACACCCCTTTAGTCGCCGGAGCAAGGCGGTCATTTCCCCTAACATGATGTTGCCGGAAACGTCTCACGACGTGCCAGCCAAACGTCGATTTCGCATTCGACGTTCAGTTGGCACACCGTGAGGCGTTTCCGGCGACGCCATGTTTGGGAAAATGACTGCCTTGGTTCGGCGACCACATGAGTGTGCTCAGGCGCGGTGATCGACAGCGGAAGTAGCGGCGATTTGGGGGTTTGTGTTTGGAAAGTTTTAGGAATTTGGGGATTGATTTATAAAAATTACAAAATTTTGGGATTTTATGAAAAGATTAAAATTTTGGGGGTTTTATTTAAAATTTTAAAATATAAAATTAGTGTCGCGTGTCAAACATTGATTGGTTGACATTTTTTTAACACTCCTTACGATCAAGCACCTAAAATTGTAAGTGTAGAAACTTTGAGACCTATTTTAAAAAAAAAACTTTAGGTACCTAGAATTCAAAAGAAGCCTACTCTGAACACTTATTTTTCATTTAAGTCTTTCTAGTAATATTATTAACATTAACTAGTTACTTATTAACCTAATAAAATCTGTAGTCTGTTTACTTTTCTTGAATAGACAGTTTGGAAACATTTGTTTTCTATGAATAGGATTTAAAAAGCTGAGGATCACAAAAGAGGAATGGCAAAAAACTGCGTACGTTAGCAACAAATACAATCATCGGTCACCTTCTCTGGAACCGCATTTTACTCACCTCTCCGTTCTTTGTCATACACCCATTCCTGATTTCTCTCTTTTCCCCTCCCCATCCTCGTGCTGATTACGCCATTCTTCCTCATTTCTTCCTTTTTAAGACCTGCAATCTATGAAATGCTGAATTGTTTTTATGTTTCCAGGGAAGCTATCCATTTTCTAAAGAATCCTGTTTTCCCTCTCTGTAATTTGCTTCTTCTTCTCTTCTTTTTTATTGTTGTTATTCTCTCTCAATGCCGGATTGAATAAAACAAAGACTGATTCATCTTTGAATTTGTTTTGCAGTTGACGGCGGGACGTTTTGATTTAGTTCTGGGGAGGAGGGTGTTTACCATAACGTGGCAATGCGGGGACGAAACGCCGATGCTTACTCCATGTACAAGCGTGGTTCCAGAGAACATATCAATGTCTATGACAAAGAACAAGGTGACAAAGAGCAAGGTGAATGTATGCCCCCATTTTACTTGATTCTTTCTGGTTTTTAACTTAATGGGTATTTAAAAAAGAGGGTTTTGTTTTTGGTTATACCACGATTTTGATTTTACGACGCATGTAAGCAACTGTTTTGTCTTTTTTATTTGGGGATGAAAGCAATTAAGCAAGTTGTAGTTTTAGTGATTAAGATAAGTTAATAAAATGGTTGTTACTGAGGAAACAATATTGAACCCTTTAAAATAATACAAGTTGTATGAAGTTGAAAGCTTTGCTTTTAGATGTTCAAAAAAAAAAAACCCTTTGCTTTAGCTTTGTGTTATGGTTTTTTTATGCTATGGGATTTTGCACTGGACATCTTATCTGCATGCATTTTGCTCTAATTTTGGAATACTACTTAGTACTGACTGTTTGCTGATTCTTTGTTTGGGATTTAAAGCACGTTTATTGAATGGAGTGAGCAAAGATATCGGAAACCCTCCTTGGAAGCGATCGCTCCTGCATATAGTTGTGGCGTCTTTAGCCTCCTTCTTATACGGTTACCATCTTGGGTTTGTTCCATCTATGTCTACTGTCTGGGTAATTTGTGGAAATTCTTGTGATAATGTGTTTTTTGATACTTGCTGTGTTCCTAGTGCAGAGTAGTCAATGAAACGCTGGATAGTATTTCTAATGATCTTCATTTTAATGGGAATACCATGGCTGAAGGTACTGTTGCAATGAATTTAGATTTTAGTGTTCCTGTCTTATTTGAGAAACTGCTCTGATAATATGTTGTCTTTTGTTGAAATCAAGGTCTGGTTGTAAGCATATGTTTAGGGGGTGCCTTTGCTGGATCAACGTTCAGTGGTTTGATTGTGGATAGGATTGGGTTTCGCAGGGGATTCCAGCTATGTGCATTACCCATGATAATTGGCTCTTCAATGAGGTAACTGCTATGTTATTTGATATACCTTAATTTCTAGCATTTTGTTTTGAATTCATCTCCATTATGCTCAAAGGCTTTTATACGATCCGGATCCTTTTTATTAGATTATCACAAGGCAAAATTTCAGTTTAACTGATAAATTTACCCTGTTAATTCCCATCACCTGTTTTTCGGGTTCTTGAGCCATCTTTGAGATATAATGAGCCCCAGCTACCTTTTAGTTCTCATAATCCAAATTAACTTAGATAATTCCAAGAATGTTCATGCAGTGCAACAGCAAAAAACCTTTGGAGCATGCTTCTAGGGAGGTTATTTGTTGGGACTGGAATGGGTCTTGGCCCACCTCTTGCATCTCTTTATGTGACAGAGGTATCTAAAAGATGGTTAATAAACTATTTTTATGTTATATCACAAGCGCTTCTTCTCTTCTTTCCTCTTTTTTCAAATAGCAATTGTATCCATGTACAGGTTTCTCCAGCTTATGTAAGAGGCACATATGGAAGCTTCCTTCAAATTGCAACAAGCCTTGGATTGATGGGTGCACTATTGATTGGATTCCCCGCTAAGGAAACTGAGGGTTGGTAAGAAATGCTGAGAATTAGTAGTAGCTTTGAAAATTACATTCAACATAAAAGTTGTTTTGATCTTTTGTTTATGGTTATTTGAAGCAAATTTTTACAACCACGCTACCAACCGCCACCGCAAGATGATTGGCTTGGTGTCACATTCTCTTTTTCAAAAAGAGTTCATATTATAACAACTTTGATTGTGTTTTGTTGAATCAGAATGATGACACATTTCTAAACTTGATGTGAACAGGTGGCGCATATGTTTCTGGGCATCTGCTGTTCCTCCTGCTTTACTTGCTCTTTTTATTCAGTTTTCTCCAGAGAGTCCCCATTGGCTTTTCAAGGTCATTTTCTCTCCTTTCATATTCAGTAATGAATAACTTTACATTCTCTCATTACTTCAGTATCTGTCGAGTGTCATCTTGTCCTAATAAAAATTTAAATCCAGATAAAGAGATGCAAATGTTATTAAAAGTTATGAAAAAGAAAAAGGAACTGCAAATCATATTCACATTTTGTATTGTTAAATTCTTTGAAACTATGAGCAGTTAACTTCTGTGTTCATTTAGAATCAGATGTGAGTGTCAGATACGGGTATTTCTGGGTATGTTCAAATTTTCTGAAAGTTCTCCTGGTATTGAAGGATCATTTGAGGGTCATATCCCTATAACACGGGTAATTAAAAAACTGAAGAGTCGGAGCTTGGAGCAACATCAGTTAGCTTTTTATGTATTTTGCATTTGCACTATCACTTAAAATACTATGTTATTTCAATTGCAGTTAGATAAAGGGACCTGAATATATGATTATTTTTGGAGTTGAGCATCTATGTAAAAAAATTGAACTGAACAAAACTTCGATTTTAGAGCATGGATTTAAATATTTAAGTAAGATAAACAAAAAGGGGATTTGAGCACTCCTATATTTTTTTCTCTTTGTTTTCCTTCAAGTAGCTTTTTCTCATTAGACTCTTGTAGTATTTATTATTCAGAAAGGAAGAGCTGCTGATGCTGAAGCAGCATATGAGAAACTTTTCGGTGGACCATATGTCAAAGGTGCAATGGCTGAATTGTCAAAGACAATGAGAGGGGATGAGGCAGAAGCAGTCAAGTTGTCAGAGCTACTTTTTGGCCGTCATCGTAAAGGTCAACCAACATGCTGATCATTTTCAGTAAGATTTTTAAGTCATTGGATCCTATACTTTTGTTTCTAAATGGTTACATTTTTTAACTTCTCCATGTGCAGTTATTTTCATTGGGTCTACTCTTTTTGCTTTACAACAGCTTTCTGGTATAAATGCTATTTTCTTTTTCTCCTCTACCGTCTTTAAGAGTGCTGGTGTATCCTCACAGTCTGCAAACATATGTGTGGGGATTGCCAATATGTTAGGTATATATGGCTACATTACCATGTAATCAACTTGTGCATCATGGTGGAGCTTTTCTTTAATGTTGGTATTTATATCTATATTCAGGATCAGTTGCTGCATTGCTTTTGATGGATAAACTGGGAAGGAAGGTACTTCTCATTGGAAGTTTCTCAGGCATGGTACGGAATAAAAGTTTAACTGGTTTAACTGTTTGTTCATGCTAGCAGCATATATATATATATATATGATTTGGTTGGACATTAAAATTTGCGTCCTTTTTGACAATTAGGAGTGCGTGGTTATTGTTCTACAGCATTACCCTATACCATAAAACTACCATTATTGTCAAATGCAGTGTGCTGTTGCCATTGCCTTGTGAGAGGCTAAGAACTACAAAGTCCAAAAATATAGTCATATGATATTCCTAGAGGATATATGTATTTCTGATTGTCATGATATTGTGGTACACACTTTCCGTCTAATGTATTTTCAGATTGCTCTGATGCTATAGTAACATATTTTCTGACTGTTAGGCTTGGCTTGGTTGAGTGGAAAAATGCAAAGGATGAAGTGGAAAGTGAAAAGAAAATAAATTTTCAATGTGCTCCATAGGAAAGAAAAATGAGAGGGATAATCATTTTCCATCCTCGTGTGCTAGTTCAAAATTATGTACTTTTCAAAAGCTTTGTTTTCTTTCCTCTTTCAACTCTACCAAGCAATGAACGGAAAGAAAATTACACTTTCTTTAAATTTTTTCATCTTTCCTACCGAGCACACCAATGAAAAACAAAAATATATTTTCCATCTTTCTATTTGTCTACCCTTTTGATTTTCCATCCTTCCAGATTTCTTTCCATGCTACCAAGCAAAGCCTTAGACTTGAACCTAACAATTTGTATCATTTGTGGTACGATGTTGACATTTTAATTTGATCTATGGTTTTTACTTTATGTTTCAGGCAGTGTCAATGAGTCTTCAGGCTACTTCAGCTAGCTCTTTAGTCTCGAGCAGCAATGAAGTTTATCTCTCTGTTGGAGGCATGCTGTTGTAAGTTGTTAATCATTTGATGATCAAAATGTTTCTTAAACCCTTGATTCTTAGTGTCACTTTGGATATTTAAAATTTCCTCTTCATACATAACGAGACAATGGATATCTGATTGAATTTATTACAAATTTGCCACCTGAGAAAAATGCATCTTTGGGGTGCCATAGAACTTGTTTGTGGTAACCTTTATTAGACTTTTACAAAGGCTATTCAAAGGAAACATCTATTTAGCAACGTCATATTCTGGCGTGGCACTCATTTAAAACAAAACTTGATGATGTGACAATGCAGGTTTGTCTTCTCCTTTGCTGCTGGTGCGGGACCAGTCCCAAGTCTCCTCCTATCAGAAATGTTTCCCGGTCGGATAAGGGCGAAGGCAATGTCAGTTTGCTTGACTTTCCATTGGGTAAACCAGTTATAACTCTTCATCCTCTTACTGGAAGTTGTTGCTAGACATGGGATTTTATGTCTTTACTTATCTGGCTACAAGTTAAATATCCTGCATAGATTTTTACAGAAACCATTCCTCTTAAATTGTTTCACCTGTGGCTTTGGTCTTTTTGAACAGGTGATAAATTTCTTTGTTGGTCTGTTGTTTTTGCGGTTATTGGATCAGATCGGACCATTAGTCCTGGATACTATTTTCGCCACCTTCTGTTTGCTGGCAGTAATTTTTGTGAAAAGAAACGTGATGGAAACCAAAGGAAGATCACTTCAAGAGATTGAAATCACCCTTCTTCCACCAGAGTAGAGGTTACGTATATCATCAGTTTCCCTCAACCATAACTGAACTCCGGGTTTAAATTAGTTTTCAGACCCCAAACGCCTGCTTGTATTGTCCAGTTGCCTGCTTTAAGATTGCGGAAGAAACTGAGAAACGCAAACGTCGCTAAAACATATTGTTATTTTGCAGAGAGTGGCTGAGCATGTTCAGTTTCAGCCATTGAATCTTGCCTGAAACCAATCCGAAGATACAAACTTGGCAAAAATGATGTTGTAGATGGAGTGATGAGAAGAAACCAACACATTCATCAGGTGCTTCTTCTCCAAAATTGATTTATTTTCTTACAAGCTAGAGATTTCCTATGTGGCATTATATGTATGCCATGGTTTTCGTTCTGCAATTTTGTTTCCTGTATCAGCTTTATTAGTCTTGCTCTACATTCAGCTAGATTATCTTCAGTTTCGCTCACCTATTCACAAATTTCACCAATGTAAATTTGACCAACTACTCCCTGGAATAATTGTACCACCAAACTGTTATCTTATTCCAGTTCCTGAATGTTGGTTATCGAATCATAATTTTATTTTTGAAACTATTGGATTCATTTCAATTTTATTTGTTATGTGGATTTTTTTAATAGTCTTAAGCTGATTACAAGGTAATATCTGTTCATATTTTTTTAACTTTTGATAAGACACACCTTACAGAGAAAGTTACTCGAACTCGGGTCTCCTAAGGTTGCATTACTTTCGTAGAAAATTTTATCTGAAAATATTTTCAATAAAAAAAGGCTTGGTTAATGGCAAATGACTTACTGGTATTTTTTTCTTATAATTGTCTTTCCATTTTTATTTTACTAGTTAATGACAAATGACTTATTGGTCCATGAAAAATAAGGCTATTTTCCCCCAAATTGTCTTCCCTTTTTTTTACTAGTTCTTAATGTCAGATGGGTTGCATATGATTTTTCGGGCTTATATTTAAGATAAAGAAACATCCAATCTAATTCAAAAAAAAAATTAAAATTTAAGTTAATAGATTTGAGTTATTCAATTTTAAAATTTAAGTTAATAATATCATTAGTCCATTTCATTCCCAAAATAAACAAATTTGTTCTTATAAGAAAATAGAGAAAAAAAACTCTAAGATAATCTTCAAAATTTCAAAAAGAAAATTATTAAAAAGAATCTAAAAATAAATGAAGTTAAAAAATAACTTAATTGAAGTCTTATTAGGTTTAATCATTTTAACAAAAAATGGAGTTGTATATAATTTTTGTATATGTATGTTATTATCTTCTTTCCAAAAAAATATCACGTTCTAAAAAAAACGTTGCTGAAAAAGCACATTTTTACTCTATACGTCAGAAAAAGTGTCATTTTGAATTTTAATTATAGATGTGTATAATTTTAGAAATTAATTTTAAAATGGCATATTTCAGTAAAAAACAAACTGAGACATGACAAACAAATGAAAATAATTTAGCAATGTCAAATATGGTATGAATTGAGATGTAACATAAACTAAAACAAATAACATGGACGCAACACAAATTTATAAATATTTCAAAATATAGATAAAACTAATTAGTAAATAGTAACGTGTAAAAACTCAGAAAATAATATGAACATAACTGCAACGTGTAAAAACTATATAAATTTAAAACAAAATAAATGTAAAATATAATTAAACCGTTTTAATCAAGACTCGCAATATTTGCATTATTATCCTCCAAATTTAGGATTCCAAATTGGCAAATCTTCAACAACCATCGACACCAACAGAACCATTGCTCTGTACCAACATCAGATGCTATGGAGATTACAATTAATTGGCATCAAAAACTTACTTTTCCAGCTAATAAAACCACTACATAATATCCAGAGTATTTTACCAAAAGGAAGATGATTAGACAGATACAAATGAGATTTTAATTTAATTTTTACAATCATAGTGAATAAAACTTGGGATAAACAGAGCTCCCAATACCAATCAAAAGCTCCATCCTGCTCTGCAGTCTGCTCCAACTCCGCCATTCCCTTGTTTAACACATATAAATAACAATTTCTCCTGTGTTGATTTTTGCAGTTCTTCTGCAGTACCTCGACTCTAAATGGACTACGTACAAACATTCATCCATCCCCCCTTTGAATCACAAGGACTCGGGGCTTGTAGACGGCCTAATTCTAGAAGGCATTCTTGCTTGTTCTTGAAATCGACCCCCAAACTTGTGACTAGAGGTACTCTTGGGTGTTATTGACATTTTCTGCAATTGACAATCAAATTCATCCATATCTATACCATTCATCATATCCTCATTTTCATTCGGAAGATCCTGAACCAATTCATCGTCACTGCTGCCATCATCTTCGTCGTCATAAGCATCATCGTATGTTGGTTTTACCATTGACCAGAAGACAAACATAGGACGGATGAAACTTCATTTTTTTGCAAGTGAGAAAAACAAAAAAAATAGCACTTTGTCAGGCAATGCAGGAAGAAAGCAAGATTCACTTTTGTTTCATAAAAGGCAGCATTGGTATGTCCACCAATTCTGGTTATAGTAGATGCATCATGATAAACCATTATTTGCTCAACAGAGTTAAGACTAAATCATTCACCAATGAAAGAATGCAAACCTGTCACATCCTTTCAGCAAACATGGGTCGAAAGGAAAAAATGTGTCGAGCCTTTCCAGGCCACCAAATGCCCTTGAAAGTTCCGACTCTAGCAGCCCATCAAAAATGAATGTTTCACTCACGGTGAAGAGAGAAGCTGCTTTTGCCTGTCGGAGAAACTCCTCCACTACAGATGGAAGGCATACCTATTCACGATAGTCTATTGGGATTAGACTGGAAAAATAAATCAATGTTTGAGATGGATTCTAGCATGCTCATATGATAAAATAAAATAGGGAGGTCCAAAAATAGACCGGAAGTGCCATTTTAGGATAAATAAAAATTTTGGGATGGCTAGAATCCATGTTATAGCTTATCCACCTGCTGTTTCTTTTATGAAACTTAAGTCAAGTAAACATTGCAACAAAACTATTCCTTACCTTCAAAGGATTCAATTTATGCTTTAAGACTTCTTCCAGCGGCATGAGAAGTTGTAACTTCAAGCGTGGAACATTCACAAAAGCTTTCATTCGAAAGCAGAGAACATACATAACAGCCTGCAACAGATAGTAATAACTTCAGCTTTCCTAACAAAGAAGTGATGCAATCCAAGTGCAACAGATATCTTAACAATGATTTGTTTCCCTATAAAATATATGTATAACTGACACGTTTTAGCATCTGTTGCATCCAATTAAGTATAAGCCTTCAAGGATTAGAACATCAACCTGGCATCCAGAATAGAAAACTCTATGTGCATTTGGATTTACATCACCATCATGGGTTTCACAGTATTCCAAGCACCAATCCACCAACCTAAATTTCACAAAATTAAGACGCACAACATTAGCAATGAAGATTCCATTTTCATTCACACCATCTATGTCGTTAGAAGTTAGAACAGTGCTAGAAGTCATTAAATATGAATCTCAAACAAGTTATGATGTAGAACCTTTTTAGCATGCTACAAATAAAAGAGGCAGACAGAAACTTCGCTCGGGATAAGTAGCTAGCAAGATAAGCTACAGCACTCATCCTGCATAAAACAGAAATCAATTAGCATAAGGGATGATGCGCCCCACTCATGTTTTTAGCCTCTATTTTGTATTTAGATTTACAGTTTTAAGTTTAAGTAGTTTCAATCCTACATGCAATCCAGAGCACAAAAAAGAGAGGGAGAAACTGCAAAGCGATGATGGGAAATTTTTTTTGTTAAGATTCAAACTAAGCATTAGACTGCAGATCAAGGAAAAGAAAACATATATGGAAATGGCCTCTATTTTTGAGGCAACAAGGTGACAGTGTCTCACAGTTGTTCAAGAGACCTGTAAATAGGCATTTTTTTCAAGGTAACATGTATAGGCTTTCCAGGCAACAAGATGATGATTTCCCAATTCCCATAGATTTCCAGTTGATCATGAAACGTGTAAAACAGGCATTAATTTCTTGGTAATATGTATAGGCTTTCTAAGCATTCACCAAAAAATCTACACTTTCCTTGCTCTATGGACATGTAAAACTCCTGGGCTGGAAATGAACCGACAAAAAATATTTAAATTAGAAACCGTCAGAGGCAGAATGGTCTAAAATCCCCATTTTACTTTGTTAGAAATGACAAATGGCAACATGTCAGACCATGTCTGAAAAGACTACAAAACCATGCCACATAATGTGCTGCTCAATGTCGGTATTTCGTATTCGGTATTTCAACCTGTGCTAGAACAAGGTCCCAATTGCTCAACCCCATATAAATAGTGCAGGAGGCACTGATACACAAGGAGAGGGAGAAAGGATGTAGAAGAAGAGGAATAGTAAATATATGATTGGAATTTTACGAGTATTTAAAATTCAAGAAATATATGCTGTTAGCCTACAAAAGACAAAGCTGATATTCATTAAACCTTTCAGATAATAAAAAATTACCTGGTTGGTTGGGGGTGTGAGTATTGGACAAATAATTCTACCAGCATAGTGGCAAATCTCATACCGCAGTTTTCAGGATCTAATGCACAAGCATAGAATATAACAAACTGCAAACATTAGGGGAAAAACACAGATGAATTACTATACAAATCATGCAGATCTTGTTGCTTGTATTAAGAAAATAAACAAATAAATAGTACTAAGATGTTCATCAAGAATTAGCAACAGAAATCTCAAGAAACTAAACAATATAAACAATTAGATGATGACAAAATGAGCATTACCTGAGTAAATTTTGACTTGTAGGCACTCAGAACTGTTATCTGAAAAGACTGGAGAAGTGTTTCAAATACCTATAACAGCAATTAAACAAACTTAAGGCTGGACCAGGTAAAAGGGTGCAACTGGAGGGGGAGATGGAAAGATTAACTTCACAAAATACCTTTGCCAAGCGGCCTTCCCTTTCACAAGATTCAAGATGTTCAAAGGTTAAAACCAGTAGGTTATCTAGCAGTTCAGCAATGCTGTTTCCAGCCAGACTCTTACGGCTTAACCGAAACTGCATAATGAGATCCATCATTTTTACATCATAAACAGATTACTAGAGTTTTAGAACAATATTAAGGTGCAAAGGTGGCCATTAACTCATCAACAACCACTTTGGAACATTACATGCAGATTAAGAACCAGAAACATGATGACTGTACCTCTCCAACATCAGTCTCAGCACTTTCCTCAATGTCATCCACATCTTCAAGCTCCATCTCAAATATACCTTTACTGAAGTCATCTTGTAAAATGGCATCCCATCCAATCTCTACCTATATGAAACTCCAATACTCACTGGCACACAAAGTAAACAATTTTTTTTAATTCTTAAGGAAAATTCAAATTACTTACATCTAGTTCTATCAGCCGGTCCACCACACCCATAAGCATTGTGCTTCCAACAAGTTCTCCAATTTCACCACTCTCTAATTTTAACATGTTCTCCACATAGATCAAAATCGCCTACAAGGAAAAAGGGATAAGCTTCAGATCCAATTGTCTTAACAAATTTAAATAATAAAAGCAGGCAGTTGCAGGCACAAAAGCAACAGAACGTATGATATAATTGTTCAGGAAATTGCATTCACCGAAACCCAAACCGAACAGACATCTAGCAGCAGATCAATGGTATCTTACATTGTCATCCATCTTAGGACTAAAATTGATTATATAAGCACAAAGCATAACAACATCGACTTTTCAAGACAGTAACATACTACAATCAGAACACCAAAATATATTTAAAAAAATAGATAATAAAAGGAGATTTTAGGAGGTGGAAAATCTTAATCCCCTACTGAGCAAATTCAACTTACTCGGTCCTTATGATAAATTGTTGGCATTCCTTGAAGAACTATGGTCAATAATCTCAAGGGGGCAAGAGGGACATAATCAGCTATCTTTTTGAAAGCTGAGTGTACCCGAGAAAGAACTTGGCCCTTCCTCTCAAGACCACGTGGCAGTTTTAGTTTATCTAAGAAATAAGGCGGCGGGGTGAAATTGCTGACAAGCATGCGGAGACATAAATCAAGATACTTTCCATTTGAAATGGCCTGCAATACAATGGAAAAATACTTCTTAAGGGAAAAGTATGAAATAATAAAAAGAAATAAAAAAGCCGGGGAAGTAAGTAGCATGTACGAGGGACACAATGAGTTCGGCTAATGCATCTGCCACATGAGGCCCATAGTTCCACATGCTCATGCTAAAAATCTGTATGAATTGCCGAGTGAACAAGTAAATAGGATTGAACACACTAAAAAAGAGGTTAATCTGAAAAGGAAAATGAAAAAGAAAAAAAAAGGGAACTTACAGCAGCAAGGAGGGAGTCATGATGAGTAATGTCTATAGAGGATACTGCCCCAGATAGAGCCTTCAAAGTAGTCTACGATGCATAAAAATCATTAATTGAAAAGAGAGAATCATGCTTAGATACCCAAAAAGGAAAGAATGTATTGCAGTAAAAATATAGTCCAACAAAGAATAAAAAGAAAGAAACCTCGAGCAAGGCGACCTCATCGGGGGCAAGATGTTTGGAGTGGTGCATGACCCCAACAAGCTGGTCGTAACTGTTGTGATCGCCCTGCAAATATAAGAGCAGTTGAATTAAACAACACAAGATAATATACAAAGAGGGGAGGGGATTGTGGGCTTACGGATAGGACGGAGGTGAGGGCATTCTTGACATGAGAAACTAATTCGGAATCAGTGAAATCGAGAACGTTGTCTTCTTCCATCTCTGGGTATTTCGGCAATTCCAATCCCATGCTCTTTCCTTCTCAACGAAGTTAAACAGTAGGATCAAAAACAGAGTGATGCAGAGGAAGAGAACAAAAAGCAATCTTGAAGTTGAGTTTAGGGTTTCAAACAATAATACCTTGATTGATTTGCAGGTCTGTCGGTCGGGAACTTGAAGGCGAAGAGAGGGTTGGGGTCGGAGAGTGGAGGAGGAGGGGAGACTCGTTTGGCGGCGGCGGGGGATGTGTATCAAAGTGTAGGTCTCCAATTTTAAAAGGAAACTACAATGAACCCCTCGCTTCCTTCAGGGATTTTTTTATGAAAACAAATATATTTTTATTTTTTCATCAATACAAATATAGGAAAAATTTGGAGAATAATCCAAATAAAAATAAATATTTGAAATATAGGAGACATTGAAGAATATTTGGAGATATAGGCCATTTTCTACAGTGCACAGGGGACCTCGCCATGTGCAGGTGGCGAGGTCTAATTTTTTAATATTTTTTTCTCGAACCTCGCCATGTGCAGGTGGCGAGGTCCAATTTTTTAATAATTTTTTTCTCAAACCTCGCCATGTGCAGGTGGCGAGGTCCCCATGTACTGTAGAAAATGGCCTATATCCTCAAATATTTTCCAACATCCCCTATATTTTAAATATTTACTTCTATTTTGGCCTACAAATCCAACGGAGCCACAAATATATTTTTATTTAATTAACAATAATATCATTTTAGATTATTAAACAATATAAACTATATTTATGATGATTATTTAATTATACCGAGTGCATTATAAAATTATACTCCTGTTTAGATGAATATTTAATAATATATTTGAGGCATAAATGTGTGAGAAGTCATTTAACTTTAAAAAAAATAATTAAGTTTTCAAATTTTTGTATTTAATTAAGTCTTTAAATTAATAAATTAAATCAATTAAATTTTTTGATCAACATATATCATTGAATCTACCGTTTTCTTGATTAATTAGTGTATCGTTTTACAGTGTTGTCACTTCAAATTTAAAAAAAAACTATTTTATTTAAAAAATTCTTTAAAATACAAAAAAATTATAAAAAATATTTTAAAAATATATATATACGTAAATGTCATATGAAAGAATTGTAGTGTATCATATAACAATAATATATAAAGAAAATTTATCAAAATCTAATAGTCGAATTTGTGCGAAAAAATTCAAGTAAATTATCAACCTTTAAATGGAGAGGAGTTTGGGAGCTAAAAGGTCGGGTTCGGAGATATGGCGGAGGAAGGCTTTCGGTTCCGGCGATTCCAAAGGTAAGTCTACACATATCCCTTCTTCAGACGAATGGATTGCTTTCGTTGATAACCTGAGCAAGAGGGTGTCCCGGAATGCTCTTTGGGAATTATTTGGCTTTCATGCCAAGGTGTTGAAGGTCTTTGTTCCGTTTAGGAACGACAAACCAAAATATAAGTTTAGCACCTTTGCCTTCATTCATTTGGCTAGCAAAAGGGATTTGGAGAAGGTCATTGAAAGGGTGGACAATACGTTCATCGATGGCAAGAAAGTTCGAGTTTCGCGTGCTAAGTTTTCGAAAGAAAACAGAATCCCTCAGAATCTTATTCCCAGGAATAGGAGCAAGGGTGTTCCAGGCGGGTAATGTTAATGTTCCAGAGGGTGGAAATCGGAGTTATCAAAAGGGTTCTGCGGCTGCTCCTAATATTGGGCGTTCGTATAGAGATGTTTTGTTGAATAATTTGAATCTTGGGATGACGACGGACCGGTCTGGCAAAGATTCTCCCAGGTCCGGTGAAGTCTTGGAGATTACTGTTAAAGATGAAGACACGGCTTGGATTGAGAGATCAAGTGTCGGCATTATTAAAAAGGATTTTGATAGGGAGTTTGTGGAGAAGGCACTTGCAAGTGATGGCATCAAAGTTAAGCTTGCTTTTTGGGGCAATACTGCAAACGCCTGCATTATTACTTTCTATTCTGCGGAAGATAAAGAAAAGGCTTGGTCGGGGAATAAAGAGGCACTTTTGTTCTGGTTTGCTGTGATAGAGGAACATGCTATGGTTGACGGTTTCCCTCTTTCTTTCTGTTCTATTTCTATTGCTGGTCTGCCGATTTTTTGCTGGTCTACTGATTTTTTCTCTACCTTAGCGTCTGGTTGGGGTAAATTTGTCTGTATCTCTGAAGATTCGAGCTTGAAAAGAGACCTGTCCGTGGCTCGGTTGGTTATTCGAGTGGCTAGTGTCTTCGATTTACCTGACTCCATGTACGTGAAAGCAAAGGGTAAGGTTTTCTGTATTAAAATATCGTCAGGGGATTCTTTCTTTGTGGATAAGCCGGTGGAAGTTCCGTTTGTGGAGTCGGAAGATGGTAACGGATGGCCGGACTTTGACCCCCATGTCGACGGTCATGACATCTTCGACGATCAGATCCGGAATTCTCCTTCTCCGGGGTTGGCGGCGGATGTTGAAGGCTCTTCTGGAAAAGAACGCTCGAATAATGATATCTCCTCGGGGTCGTCTGGGGGAGCTGATTCCCAAGCTGCTTCTCTGGGTCCTCGGGACTTGAACTTTTCGCAGAACATGAGGAATGATGGTTCATTACCTAATAATCACATGGGAATTTCTTCGGGTCATGTCAACCCTCCGAATTTGGATAGTGAACAGTGTGCTCAAGTGGGCTGCTCAGCCCAAGGTAATGGTCCTCCACCGCCTGAGCCCACTAGGTGTTTGAGGCCTTTATCCCCAGTTATATGTCCAAGTGATCGTTGTTCAAGGGACTTCCATAATCGTATTGTTGAGGATTCGTTCGATAACTCCCAGGCTTTGCGGTCTACACAGGTGGGGTCGGAGATGGTTCCTGATAGCAATTTGGAGGGGTCGTGCATGGGTCTCTCTACCCCGTCCAGCGAGATTTTTGCCGAGCCTATTAATTCTCGGAATGTGACCAGAGATTCAATTCCCCCGCTTCAACCCACAAAGGCAATTTTCCCCCTTGACAATTTTTTCAATCCGGCACACCGCAGAGTGCTACGAAGCCTCGATTGGGATTCCATTGAGTCCAATCAGGGTGGTGTTTTTCCGAAAAGTTCGGGTTTCTCTCATGATTCCGTCCATCTCAGTCTCATCGATGAAGCTCTGGCGGTTTGGGGTGTCAGCAAGGTTCTGGGTGTTTCTTTCATTGGTGGGAAATCGGCTGTGGTTAACAAGGTGGTGGAACTCGAATCTGCTACTTGATTTCTGGGCGTTTTTTTCTTCTACTGCCAGGGTTTTGTTAGTTTTCTATGGACTTGAAAATCTTATCTTGGAATATAAGGGGTCTTGGTAAAAGGGAGAAAAGATGTGCTATCAGGTTATTAACTTTAAAGGAAAAGCCGAACTTCATTTTCATTCAAGAAACAAAACTTGAGAATTTATCTCCTGATATTATTCGCAGTATGGGGTGTGGTGGTCCACTGTTGAATTTGGTCTCTCCTGCGTCGGGGGCGTCTGGAGGTATGGCTAGCTTTTGGGATCCAGAATTTTTTGATTTGTCTTTTTCTCATTGGTCCAGAAATTTTGTTGCTCTAATTGGAAAAATTAGAAAATCTGGCTTCGCTTGTGGATTTGTGAATATCTATTGCCCGTCGGTTGAATCAGAGAAAGCTATTTTTTTCCGGGAATTGCTTTCATTCATGCAGAATCACATGGTCTCTTGGTGTTTGGGGGGGGGACTTTAATTGCATTATTAGTAATGTAGAGAAGCATGGTTTGTCTGTTAACACAAGTAGTATTGAATTATTCAGAAGCTTTATACAAGAAGGATTCTTGATCGATCTGCCCCTCCTAGGTGGCTCTTTCACTTGGTCTAATCTTCGTGATAATCCTACATGGGTTCGATTGGATCGTTTCCTCGTGGATGCTGAGTTTCTCGTTCATTTCTCTGCGGTTGATCAGAGAGTTTTGCCACGTTCGATTTCTGATCATTGCCCCATCATTCTTGGTAATTGTAGTCTGCCGGGTGGTCCTAAACCTTTTAAATTCTTCAATTATCTCATGGACTTGGAAGGTTTTGATAATATGGTGGTTGAAGCCATAAAGTCTCATTCGGGTGGCAATCGTCGAATTGGTTTATTTAGCATCCTGAGGTCAACTAAAAAGAACATTAAAGAGTGGTCTAGACCTGCGGCTAATTCCATTGTTTTTGAGATTCCTTGTCTTCAAACTAAACTAGCCGAAATTGAAGAGAGGGTGAGAAACGGCAGTGCTTCTTCTTCTGATCGATCTGAGTTAGTGGAGGTTAAAAATCAGCTTTGGTGCTTGTACCGCCGCGAGGAAAAAGCTTGGCTTCAGAAATCCCGTTTGCGTTGGTTTAAAGAGGGCGACCGTAATACTAGGTTCTTCCACCTAGCAGCTTCAAACCGTAGGCGTCGCAACTCGATTCTCACTATTTTTCAGAATGGTTCTTGTATCTCAGAACTGAGTGCTATCAAGAAGTGTGTGTTCGACTTTTTTCGCCATGTTTACAATTCCAAGGCAACTATTGAGGTTGATAGCATTGATATTGGCTTCAAGAGAATCTCTGAATCAGAAAAGTTTGGCTTGGAACGTCAATTTCGGGAAGATGAAATTTGGGATGCGATTGCATCCATGGATAGTTCGAAAGCTCCTGGTCCGGATGGCTACAGTATGGGTTTCTTCAAGAAATATTGGGAGGTTCTCAAGTCTGATCTGGTTAAATTCTTCTCGGATTTTCATGTTGGGAAAGATTGGGAATTAGGTGTGAACCACTCTTTTATCACCTTAATTCCTAAAAAACTCGGGGCGGTATCCCTGGAGGATTTTCATCCTATAAGCCTGGTTGGAGGGCTGTACAAAATCCTATCTAAAGTGCTGGCAAGGAGGCTTAGAGTGTGTATGGATTCGGTGGTGAGTAAGTCTCAATTTGCCTTTATTCCGGGTAGGCAAATTATGGACTGCTCTTTGATAGCCAATGAAGGCATTGACTTCATGCAAAAATCAGGCTTGAGTGGTACGGTTTTTAAGATCGATTTCAAGAAAGCATACGACACTGTGGATTGGGGTTTCTTGTTGCGGGTGATGAAGGAAATGGGGTTTGGCGAGCGTTGGTGCCAATGGATCCTAAAATGTGTTAGTACCGCTTCAATCTCTGTTTTGATTAATAGTTCTCCGTCGGAGTGTTTCTCATTATCTCGAGGGCTTCGCCAAGGTTGTTCACTCTCCCCCTTACTCTTTAATTTGATCGGAGAAGCTCTTCATTTGATGTTGGTGAAGGCGAATGCGCACGGGCTCTTCAATGGCTTCCAGATTGGGAGGGGGCGGATCCGTATCTCCTATCGCACCTTCAATTCGCCGACGATCTCATTATTTTTTGTGGCGCATCGATAAGAGAAGTCTTGAACGTTAAAAGAATTCTCAGGGTGTTTGAGATCGCCTCGGGTCTCCAGCTTAACTTGTCTAAAAGTAGACTCTTTGGCATTAATGTGGATGATGCTTCGATAAATTTATGGGCATCCGTTGTTGGCTGCGTGAAAGGCTCTTTCCCGTCGGATTACTTGGGTCTTCCCCTTGGTGCTAAAAGAAACTCTTCGTCCTTGTGGGATCCAATTGTGGAGAAGTTTCATAAGCACCTTGCAAGTTGGAAAGGCAAAAACCTCTCTTTTAGTGGCCGATTGGTGCTTGTAAAATCGGTTTTGTCTTCTCTCCCTACATACTTCTTGTCTCTTTTCAAGATACCTATAGCAGTGGCGAAAAAACTGAATGGTATTACTGCTAATTTCCTTTGGGGAACAACGGAGGAGCATCACAAGATCCATTGGTTGAATTGGAATTCGGTGTGCAAACCTCTGGAGTTGGGTGGATTGGGTATTAGAGATATGGTTTTATTCAACAAGGCTCTTCTGGGCAAATGGACTTGGAATTTTGCTAATGCCGATGAATGCGAATAGAAAAAGGTAGTTTGCTGTAAATTGAACATAGAGCAGAATTCTCTCGTCATTGACAATTCGAAAAATAGGATGGCCTCCTGGATTTGGCGGGATATTCAGAGTTCATTCGTGGGTCAGGATGAGTTTGGGGTTGCTTTCCAAGAGTGTTGCCGCCTTCAATTAGGTGACGGGAATAAACTCTTCTTTTGGTCGGATCATTGGATCGGGTCGGAACCTCTTCAATCCCGATATCCGAGAATCTTTGCCCTCGCTTGGAATAAAAATGGCAAGGTTAAGGAATTTGGTCTCAAGGTGAATGACAGTTGGAGTTGGAACATTTGTTTACGAAGAAGACTCTTTGATTGGGAAATTTCCCAATGGGATTCCTTGCTTCGGGAACTTTCGGATATTAAAACAAATGGGTTCTCCCACGATTGTCTTGTTTGGCGAGGTAATTGCGAAGGTATTTACTCTGCTAAATCTGGTTACTTGTGTACAAATAAAAGGACTAAAATTCCTTTCGATTGGAAAGGTTTGGTGTGGTCCGGGTTGGTTCCTCCGAGAATTGATTTTTTTATATGGCAAGCGGCTCTCGGACGGTTGGCGGTTCGTTCGGAACTTGCAAAAAGGGGTATCGGGGATCTGTCAAATATTTTATGCCCTTTTTGTTCGGTTAAGGAGGAGTCAGTTCCTCATTTATTCCTCTATTGCTACAGCACTTGGGAAATCTGGTCTTGGTTTTTTAGAGTTTGGAACCTGTTTTGGGTACTGCCGTGTGATATCTCGTCTTTACTAATGCAGTGGGGGGATTTGAAACCTCCATCGGTGCCACCACTTCTTTGGAAACTTATACCCATCGCCATATTCTGGTCTACTTGGTTGTTTAGAAATGAGGTTGTCTTCAAGAACACTACTTTTGATAAGCTTCAACTTTTATTCTTAGTTCGTTTCAGGTTGGCTTCATGGTACAAAGCTGGTGTTTCCGATGTGGCGGTGTCTCTCGAGGATGTCATTGCGAACCCTGCGATCGTTGGTTGTGGTCCGTTGAAACAAATTCCTACTGTGGGGGCCCGCTGGCTCCCACCCCCGGTCGGTTTTGTGAAAATCAACACAGATGGGGCTGTGTTGGCGTCCGGAAGTAGGGGAGGAATTGGTGGCATTGCTCACAGTCACAGTGGGGAAAAGATTTTGGAATTCTCGAAAAGCGTCGGGGCTGGTCCCCCGGTCCTTGCGGAGCTTCTAGCAATTAGAGAAGGTATCGCGTTGGCTAGTTCTAATGTGATATGTGCCAAAGCCCGCCTCATCATCGAAACTGATTGCTGCCTTGCCGTCGATTGGATCGAAAATCCTGCTGAGTGTCCCCTCATTTTTCGAAATCTAGTCCAGGAAATCATTCGTGCTAGTTCTCCCCGTGGGTGTATTTTCCGCAAGATTCCCCGTTGTTGTAACAGTGCTGCGGACGTACTAGCAAAAAGGGGTATTGGATAAAACTTGTGTTTTTGTTCTTTTTGGTTTGTCGGGACATGGTCGTGGAGTCTTTGTTTTGTTGGTGCCTATGTTGTTTGAACATTATTAAAGCTTTAATAAAATTGTGACACTCTTTTCCTCCTTCCGCTATTGGATTACTCACCTTGGTGGGTGATTCGATATAAAGGGGGTTTTTAACGAGGTCACCCTTTCTTATCAAAAAAAAAAATCAACCTTTACTTAGATAAGTATAAAAAAATTTATTTTTTTATACGACTGGATATAGATGGTGATAAAACATGTGTATTTATCCTTTAAATATATTCGTTGAACGTGATTTTACAAGTTTACTTTTATTTATTAAATTATATTTTTATTTTATATTATTAAAATGTAAAATAGTACTATTCAAATCATTAAATATTATTTAAAAATTATTTTATGAGCTAATTTATTACTTCGATCTCTAGCAATTGCAACATGTTTTTTTTGTTTTAATTTTTTTTTAATAATCTAAACGTGATTATAGAGTAATATTTATTCAGATATTATTAACCAATGTACATGCACATTGTAGACAAAATAATTGAACCCGGATCTCTTAAGATGAACATCATTCGCTTTTTTACTTGATCACTTGTTGGGTTCTAGTATAGTTGTTGTTATTATATATATATATATATATATATATATATATATATATATTATTTGTTACTTTTTGGTTGGTATATTCATTGCTTAATTGAAAAAACAAAATATTAATTTAGACTGAAATTGAACAGCAACATGATGATGGTGCTTTGAAATTTATTGGCAACATTCAAATATATATTATATGATAAATAAATGAAATAACAAAAAAATACAAATTTGTACTCCATTTGAAAAATAAATGAAAAACTAAAAAAATATAAATGAAAATCTTAAAAACTATAATTAAAATATGGAAAAACTACACTAAATATCGCAAAACTTGTGAATTTGTATCGTTTTTACCACTAAATTTATTAACACTATTTTTGTTAAGGGTGAGAAAACTACAATGTAAGAATATATGAAACAAGCCACAAAGGTGTAGGCTATATTGATAATTATTAATTGATCACATGGCACATGTCTTTATCGAACCAAACCAAATATGAAGGGAAAATGTAATGCGCCAAAAAATTGAAGGTTTTTTATGGCTATTTCATCAATTTACTTGCGATGAATTTTCAGACGGTATCTAATACTTTTACGTAGATATTTTTTTCTTAGAATCATATTTCAATGTTTTCAACGCATATTAAAATATTTTACTCCGACGTCAGAAATTAAAGATGTGTTCATTTTATTAAAGATAACACATGCTATCTCGACTTCTTATAATATTATTGTAATAATTACAAATATTTATAATATAATCGTAATAATTGGTTTTAATTTAAATGACTTTTTATAACCATATACAATACACACATATATGTCTTTATTTCTTTCATATGTGGTATATATATTAGGCAGAATTGAGAGACTCAGATTTAACTTAAAAACGAATCCACTAATTACTAAAAATTTGGAGCTATTCAAATTTTCGTTTCATAAGTTAAAATTTATTTGAAAATTTTCAAGTCAAATCGGGTTTATGATATTATGAGCCGAGTCAAAATTTTTTTATCAAATTAAAAAATAATAATTTTTTTCAAGTTGAGTTTTACTCATTCTTAATACGTACAAAATACAAGGAAGATCCAAGGTTGCACATGCAAAATTCATTTCCTTTTTTATTTATGTGAGATTTGGGAACGAATATGATTTATAATGAACGTAATCAAACAATTGTCATCGTGGTCGATATGTCCGAGTGGTTAAGGAGACAGACTCGAAATCTGTTGGGCTATGCCTGCGCAGGTTCGAATCCTGCTGTCGACGATTTTTTTATTTTTTATCTCATATCTGCGGCAATCACATTCCACGTGTGTTTATAATGAAATAGTCTTTCTTCATCCATGGCATATTGTAAGTCTATATTTTACGGGTAAAAATGTATCTTTTTTTCATCTACAATAAAATTAATATATATAGGGAAAAATATAACATATAGTTGAAATTATTTTGGGTAAAATTGACAAACGGTTACTGAACTCTATGAAAAAGTTAAAATGATAACTAAACTTTTAAATGTTACAAAATGACAATTAAACTCTGTGTTTTATAACAAAATGGTAATTGAGACGTTAAACGTCGTTAAGTACTTAACGTTTCTGTTATAAAACTTTGTATAATAGCATATTTGATCATTCATATTTACACATTCAATCAATTTAGTCATAATTAAAAAACCACCAAAATTTAGCCCTTTTTATTTACATATTATTTTAATTTGGTCCTTAAAGTAAAATTCCAAAGATGTTCCACTACCGGCATAGATGTCACGCCAACTCCTCTTTCCGGGCATTCACCTGTTCGTGGTTCTAAAGATTTCCTGTTATGTAATCGGGTTCGAGTTTCTGGTCACTCAAGATTGAAGCTTGGGAGTTATGCCAGTTCTTTCCGAGTCAATTTGGCTACATCTGTCTTGATACCAGAGAGATCACACAGCAAAATACAAGTTTGTTTTTATAGGTAAGCCTCGACTCTCAATCTATTATTGTTTGTACTTTACGTTTTTCCTGCATGCTTCTTGCCTCTGACTCTCAATTCATGAACACACTTCCAAGTGTTGTTGTAATTTCCTGCATGTTTTTATAGGTGAGACTTTCTTTTCATTTACTTACTGATTAAGCAATGTTTTATTTACGTTGTGCTGCCAATAAACTTACTGTTTCATCAAAAATTTCAGCTAGGAGATGGATCTTTTCTTTTACATCAATTCTATGTGCTCATAAATTCAAATTCTTGTCAATTTTGGGCTGAGCGAAGAGATGCATAATCTGGTAAGTCCTCAACTTCTCCTCATCGATTTTCCATCCTTTCCCCTTCACTGGAGTTGATTTTTTTGCATGTTATTTATTAATCCCCATTTCCTCATTGCTAATTGAAAGAAGTAAATTAGTTTATGATTCACGCAAACATGAATATTATTATATAAGGACTTGTTTGTAGTTACTGTCTTCCTTTTTCTTTTAGAAAGATTATGTTATTTCAAAGTTATCAAGTTTTCTTTTCTCCCTGTTACAGGCTTCTATATTTGTATTGCTCGGAATTGCCCTCTCAGGAGCTGCTTTGTGGTACTGGATTGTAAAAAAAATTGTCATCTCAAAAGAATATGTAAATAACGAGAGCTAAATTTAGTGATTTTTTTCGAATTAGGACTAATTGATTGAATGTGTAAATATAAAGGATCAAATGTGCTATTATACAAAGTTTTATAACAGAGACGTTAAGTACTTAACGGAGTTTAACGTCTCAGTTACTATTTTATTACAAAACACAAAGTTTAATTGTCATTTTGTAACATTTGAAAGTTTAGCTACCGTTTTGTTTTTTTAACAAAATTCAGTGATCGTTTGTGAACTTTATCCAATTTTTTTTCTCAAAATAATAGCTCACTTTTCATTATTAACTTTAGAATACTAAAACCATATTTTATTAAATTTAAATAATTTTTTTGATAAATAAGTTTGTGTAAATTAAACAAGCTTTTTAATTTTAGGGTCTAGTAGTTTAAGTTGTAGAGTTTAGAATTTAGGGTGCTGGGTTAGAGATTTAGGTTTTAGAGTAACTTTTCGATCTGTCATCGTTAATCGTTAGATCAACTTGAAACCAAACTATATTAACTTTTTGGCCAAACGAATCCTTCCCACCGTTGGGATTGATCAACGATGTCTCTATTCATCAGAATTTTGGCGTTGATGGCGGTTGTAAATTTGAAAAATTATGATTCTTTTTGAAGAAAAAAACTTTAATATTTCACGTCAACATTTTTAACTGCAGCGACCGTAATGAAATCGAATTAAAAATTTACTTATTATAATGAAGATTTTTCAATTTTAGTGACCAAAATGAAAGCGCCCTAAAAGTTTATTGGCTATCAGTTTAGTTTACCCTAAAAACTATAAGTATATTTTGTTTAGATGGAAAATCCGCTCTTAAATTATTTTATACATTTTTGCTTTGAGCTCAAAAACTATTTTGGGGCAACGAGATGTTGTATGGTGATGGATACGAATTTCATACAACGCGAAGATATTGCGGCTAGGGGCACTCGACTGATTATAAGTATATTTTGTTTAGATGGAAAATCCGCTCTTAAATTATTTTATACATTTTTGCTTAAATTATTTGTTTTGTTTTGATTCGTTTCGTTGTTTCCGAGTTAGTCCCGAATGATTTACTTTTGTAAGTATTACTATGAATATTCTTTTTCTCATTTAGGTTTAAGAAAGTTTTTAACTAGACCCATAGAAAATACCTTTATTCATTAAAAAAACTATTTTGGTCAAATAAATATTTAAATTATCATTCTATAATTATTTTAAGTATATTTGTTAGTCCTATTAGAAAATATTGGTTAAAAACATGACACTCATGTCAAATAATTTAACTAAGATTTTTATTTGACCAAAATAGTTCTCAAATAAACATGTTTACCTCCTAAAACATTTTCGATAATTATTTGTTAGTATTCAAATTATCATTCTATAATTATTTTAAGTATATTTGTTAGTGTCAAATAAGCATGTTTTTAACAAGGCCTACAATAAAATATTTGTTAGTTCTCAAATAAACATGTTTACCTCCCAAAACATTTTTTTCCTAATTGTGTAATCATCTTCATTTGGAAAAGCTCTTTTGGTTCAAACCATCTTGAAATCTAAATTTCTCTTCGATTTTTATTTCCAATAAGTTGTAATCGATTTGAGTATTTGATACTTAAAACGATTTTAATTTCATAATCCTCTTGAAAAATCTTAGAACTCCAAGTCGGTTTTGAAATATAAAACACATGCTTACTTGCACAACAATTGCCACTATCAAAATTCCATTTCACTATAGTAAGTTTTTCTAATCTCTAAAACGATTTACACATGTTTGTTCTTCAATGTCAATACGTCTCTAACTATAAACCATGTTTACTTGCACAAAAATTATCACTTATTAATACAGTATTATATTGATATAAATTAATTTTAAATCATTACATTGATGAGTAAACTACTGAAATTAAATTTATAAATTCTCCCCTGTATCGATAGGTTGACATAAGAAAAGCCAACCCATGGGACAATCAAAATTCAAAATAGAATAGGAGGGGAGGGTGATTGTGGATTTATTCAACTTGGCATTTATGTGTAAGAAGAGCAAACAGGGAGGAGCTTTTCACTCCTTGGGATTAAATAAAACATAAAAAGTGGTTTAGAGTTAGAAGTTAGAACAACAAGCGGGTTTAAGTTTAACCCTTCCTCTGTTCTGCCACTTGGAATTTCGTAGTGTGTATCAGCCACTTTTAACGTGACGCTTCTACAGGACTTCAAATATTAAAGCATACTTAAAAATTTGACGTGTAAAACTAAACAACAAGCGTTTGTAGTCCAACGGTTAGGATAATTGCCTTCCAAGCAATAGACCCGGGTTCGACTCCCGGCAAACGCAATATTTTCTCTTTACTCCTCTTTTTTCCAACAAGGATGATAGAACACTAAGGATAATTAACGAGATAAGCACATCACTCCCCACACGAACACAGTTGAAAAAAACCCAGACCTAATGAAGGATTTTACTAATGATTTACAGTTGGAAAAGAAACAAGTTGAAAATAAAATATCATCTCAAGTGCTTGTAGCAAAGCCCAAGAGAGACACAATTCAAAGAAATGGAGTAGAAAATGCAAGCACAGCACGAACATTATCAATCGGGCAATAAAAGCATGTCATCTTATGATTCATGCATAAACATCACCTTTTTCAGAGTTTTCACATATTTGTTTGCATTCCACAATAGTATTATTAAATCCTGCATCTCAAGCCAAATCAAATCTCATTAAACTTATTCCTTCTTCAAAAAGGCATGGCGTGCTATAAATAAGTTACTCGACACATTTTCATGAGGACAATCTCTCTCTCATCGGCTCACCACACCATCACAACACCCTATCGAATCACCGAGCACCAACCATCGACCTCCACATCCAAAGGTATCAATCTTTCGTCACACCGAATAACGTTAAGGTGTCTATTACGTGACACTCCGTCTAAATTAGAAGGAATGAACTATTACAACCACCACAACAATTTATCTTCCTTGATCTTGTTTGGTGCTGACGAATTTTAGTATCAACAATTATAGTCACATATATTATTAATAAAACTGTTAAAAACATTAAATTGCCATGCAAACATTGTTGGGTATTATATTAAAATATGATGTGATATAACCAATCATTATCGTTACGTATATTGATATGGTTAAAACCCTATGGTATTATAATTTAATTTAGGCATTTGAAAAATGTATTAGAGTAGGCTGCCAAGAAGGACAGTGGGCATGTGTAACTATTGAGCGTCACCTTTTGGGGCTTCAATTGAACAAAACAGTTAATGTTGACAATTTACAGGGAAGATCCAAGGTTGAACATGCAAAATTCATTTCATTTTTATTTATGCGAGATTTGGGTAATGAATATGAATTTATAAGAAAAGTAAGAATCACGTTTCCATTAGGGTCGATATGTCCGAGTGGTTAAGGAGACAGACTCGAAATCTGTTGGGCTATGCCTGCGCAGGTTCGAATCCTGCTGTCGACGATTTTCTTTCCACCCTACTTATTTTTTTTATTGCGGCAGCCACATTCCACGTGTGTCTATAATGAAATCGTCTTCCTTTATCCATGGCATATTGTAATCTATATTTTTTCTTTCAACTGCAATAAAAATAATATTTGTCGGGAAAATATAATACATAGTTGACATTGGAATAATGTTCTCTTTCATTTCTTAATTTTAATATAAATAAACTTTTTGATAGTACATACACATTGTAAATAAAAATTTTCGAACTCAAGTCTCCTAAAATAAATATTAATTTTTTTAACCAGGATTGCTCATTTGATTCTCTCCATTATTAAGTTTTGAATACTTAAAACATGTTTTATTAGATCTAAAATCACACTTGTACTAAATTATACATGGTATCTTGAGATATTTAAAATCTTTTATCATTTTTACTCTTATTTTTTAGTTAAATTTAACCATCAACTTTTCATATATAGTCGGATTATTTTTTAAACAAATATACTAACTAGAACGTTAAATTTAAAAGTTATTGACATGAAATCTTACATAACAATCCACATATACTTCATATTAAAAAAATATATATTTTAATAATTATAAATTATTTATTTACATAAAATATAATAGAGTTAACTACTAGAATAATCACTTATGTTTTTCCCCAGTATAAAGTTAGTCACCGATTTTGAAAAACGACCAGTAAGGTCACTTACATTTTCGGGGCGTAAACTTTAGGTCACCTTGTCGTTAAACATTGACGGCTTGCTGACCTGACAGCGAAAAAATAAGGGTAAACTACTACAATGGCCACTAAAGTTTATCTCATGTATATTTCTGCTCCCCAATTTTAAAAAATAAACATTATGGTCACTATTAAAAAGGTTTCTTTATAATTTTACCCTTGAATTTTTAAAAATTTATTTTTCAACCCTAAAACTTTACAATCAATTAGTACAATAATATTATAAAAGGCTTAAATGAAAAATAGGTACTCAAAGTATACCCTTTTTAAATTTTAGGTGTCAAAATTGCTCCTATTTAATAACTAAACTTTCAAATTGCTCCTATTTTTCACTCTAAATTATTCTATTATTGTTTAATCAAAAGGGTGCATTGACAAAATTTTGAAGTATAAAGGCTCAATTAGTTATAAAAAATTCAAAGACTTAATTAATTTTTTTTAAAGTTCAAGGATTTATAGTACCCTTGAACCTAAAAAAAGAACTGGAAGTCCTCGTACCCACTACTGCCACTTGCTAGTTTACAGTGCCATTTACTGCATAATTTGCTGGTTTAAAAATAAATTTTTAAAAATTCAAGGGTAAAATTATAAAAAAAAACATTTTTAATAGTGACCATAATGTTTATTTTTTAAAATTGGGGAGCAGAAATGTACATGAGATAAACTTTAGTGGCCTTTGCAGTAGTTTACCCTTATTTTTTTAACTGCCAAGTCAGCAAGCCGTCAATGTTTAACGGCAACAAACGGTCGAGTGACCAAAAGTTTACGCCCCGAAAACGTAAATGACCTTACTGGTCGTTTTTCAAAATCGGCGACCAACTCTGTACTGGGGGAAAATACAAGTGACTATTCCAGTAGTTAACCTAATATAATATATATAATAATATGTTAGTACAAAAAACATATGAACTATCAGGTGAGCTGTCACTTTAAAATCGTTAAATAATTATAGTTCGTTCAATTTAAAAATATATATGTCATTTTTTTAAGAAAAAACTGAAGAAAATATGTTTGATTAAAAATTTTGAGAGTATGGAACGAAATAGATATATATTTTTATAGCCACTGCTACGATCTGATCATTTAAGGAATTGAAATTCAAGTTTCTGTTTTACTTAGATTTTAGATTTTTATTGATAAAACATAGTCTAATTTAATGTCAGTGTGGTGTCGTGGTGTAGTTGGTTATCACGTCAGTCTAACACACTGAAGGTCTCCGGTTCAAGTCCGGGCGACGCCATTTAAATAGGTTTTTTTTACTGCTTTTCTTTTTCTTTAAAGGAAAAAGGAAAAATAAAGATAACGCCGTTGCCGGGGATCGAACCCGGGTCACCCGCGTGACAGGTTGTAATACTTACCACTATACTACGAGACCAGTTGATTTTCAGGTTTGTAATTTATTAAATAATTTATTACACATATGTTTAATGCATGGCACTCGTACTGTGCTATTCTATTTTTACAGTGTTTTATATATTTCCATATTGGTCATTCGGATGAAGTGAAGTATATAAATTTCAAACATTTATGATTAACAATGATCTACTGCTGCATTCAACAACAATTCATTGAATTAAGTTCTTAAATAAAAGAGAGTTGATGGGTTGATCAAGCAATTTAAAGATTGGAAAGTTGTACTTGTTTTGCCTTTGTTGTCAAGTGTATAACTAACAATGGAAAAAGAAGCAAACCCCACATCCGAATTAAGCTGTACAAAGGCATGCAAATGCTAAAATGTTTGGTTTCTTGATGGAACATAGCAACAAAAATTTTAAAAATGAGAAACCCATGCTAAACTGTCCGATGGCTTGGGAGAGTGGTGCTGGACAGGTGATCCTTGAGGTTGATAACTTGGGGCTTTACATGGATAAATGGCTCATCATAGCCACTTTTGCAACAACCATGGAATGCGAAGATCGCGCATACTTGTCGTGAAAAAAATGCTGCAGAAGACTGCTTGCCGATCTCAGCTGCACTATCTTCCACTTACCAATGACTTGTTGAATGCAGCACTAGATCATTGTTCTCAACCAACTGCTCCTTTCTCAACTGAAAAGTGAACACAAAAACTTGTTGTTTCATATTATCTTGGAGTAAAGTAAATTTGTTAATCCTAAATGTTTGAAATTTATATAGTTCCCTTCATCCGAATGACCAATATGGAAATATAAAAAACACTGTAAAAATAGAATGGCACAGTAGGACTAGGAGTGCCATACATTAAACATCTGTGTTATAAACTATTTATGAAATTACAAACCTGTGGAACATCGGGTCGTTGTAGTATAGTGGTAAGTATTCCCGCCTGTCACGCGGGTGACCCGGGTTCGATCCCCGGCAACGGCGTTATTTTTTTCCTTTTTTTTCTTTAAAGAAAAAGATAAGCTGTAAAAAACTAAACAACTGGCGTCGCCCGGACTCGAACCGGAGACTTTCAGTGTGTTAGACTGACGTGATAACCAACTACACCACGACACCATATCGACATCTATTTACACTATGCTTTATTAATAGCAATCTAAAATCTAAGAAAAACAGAAACTTGAATTTCAATTCCTTAAATGATCAGATTGTAGCGGCGGCTATAAAAAAATCTATTTCGTTCCATACTCACAAAAATACCAAAAATTTTAATCAAACATTTTTCTTCAGTATTTTCTATTTTTTTCTAAGAAAATGACACATATATTTTTAAATTAAAAAGAGTATCGTTATTTAACGATTTTAAAGTGACAGCTCACATGATAGTTCATATATTTTTTGTACTAACATATTATATATATATATATATATTATATTTTATGTAAATAAATAATTTATAATTATTAAAAAAATTAAAAATATGAAGTATATGTGGATTGTCATGTAAGATTTCATGTCAATAACTTTTAAATTTAAATTTTACTTTTAAATAAGAGTGAAATGATAAAAGACTTTAAATATTTCAAGATACCATGTATAATTTAATACAAGTGTGATTTCAGATTTAATAAAACATGTTTTAAGTATTCAAAAGTTAATAATAGCCTTTCTATAAAAAGTTAATAATTAAAAGAATCAAATGAGTGTTCCCGATAGAAAAAATTGATATTTACATTAAAAGATACGAGTTCAAATAACTTTATTTACAATATGTATTTACTGTACAATCAAAAAGTTAAAAAATATAAATAAATACTATCGATTATTAACAAATTAATAATTGAAGAGAATATTATTCTAATGTCAACTATGTATTATATTTTCCCGATATATATTGTTTTATTGCAGTTGAAAAAATATATAGATTTACAATATGCCATGGACCTGTGTGGCTGCCGCAATAGAAGAAATGGGGGGGGGGGGGGGAATAAAAACGTCGACAGCAGGATTCGAACCTGCGCAGGCATAGCCCAACATATCGACACTTACTGACATACATTTATTACATATTTAATAAAGGCATTTTCATTACCCAAATCTCACATATATAAAATGGAAATTAATATTGCATGTTCAACCTTGGACCTTCCCTGAAATTTGTCAACATTAATAAATTATTAATTGTTTTGTTCAATTGAAGCCCCAAAAGGCGACGCTCAATAGTTACACAGGCTGCTGTCCTTCTTGGCAGCCTACTCTAAATACATTTTTCAAATGCCGAAATTAAATTAGAATATCATATAGTCAAAATCAGAGACAGAATCAAGATTAAATTATGAGGGACAAGATGTTTAACTTTGGGATGAACAAAATTTTAAAAAGTAACTAAAGCATAAAAAATTAAAGGTGACAGGATTTAATTTCACTAATTTTAAAATTAAAAGATCTTAAAAGCAATTAAACCATAAAAATTTGGGGTCAATGCTTAATTTAATTAATTTTAAAACTGATAAAGTCTTAAAAACAAATTATACCAGTCAATTTTGGGAGGGACAATAATTTAATTAAAATAGTTCCAAAACTATCAATGGCCTAATATATAATTAGACCATCAAAGTTGAGGGGGGCAATTGCCCCTCCTACCCTCAACATAGATTCGTCACTGGTCAAAACCATATCAATATACGTAACAAAATGATTGTTTATAACACATCATATTATTACGTAATATTCATCAATGTTTATATTATAATTGGATGTTTTAGAGCAAGCATATTTTTTCGGTTTCTCAAGCTGCTATTTTTTCTCTCTTATATTTCTTTAGGTCATAGGTTCTAGATCTGTTAGGAACACATTTTTACTCCCCCTAGAGCCTCCTATTCTCCTCCCCTCTAGGTAGGATTAGAATTTATCAAAAACAATTAAATGTTGTAACGATTTTATTAATAATATGCATGATTATAATTGTTGATATCAAAATTCGTCAGCACCAAATAAGATTGTGGACGATAGATTGTTGTGGTGGTCGTGAGTCGTGATGAACTGGCGATTCAGTTCTTTCGATCTGGACGGAAAGACGCAAGATAAAAACTTGACTCCGTTCGATGCGATGAAATATCGATATCTTTGCATGTGGAGGTCGATGGTTGGTGCTCGATGATTTGATGTGGTGCTATGATGGTGCAGTGAGCTGATGGAGGGAGAGATTGTCACTATAAAAATGTGTCGAGGAGCCTATATATAAAATGTTATGCTTTATTGAAGGAGGAATGAGTTTAATGAGATTTGATTTGACTTGGAATGCATGACTTAGTAATATTATTGTAGAATGCGATAAATCGGAGGTGTCTATAAATAAATATATAAAAATCCCGAAGAGGCGATGTTTGTGCATGAGTCATGAGAGGACATGCTTTTATGGCCCGATTGATAATGTTTATGCTGCATGCATTTTCTATTCAATTTCTTTGAATTGTCTCTCTCTTGCTACAAGCACTTGAATTTTATTTTTAAGTTGTTTCTTTTAACTTAAAATTTCGTTTGGCATGAATTTTCAAACGACGGTTTAGGTGAAATGCCCGTTTAAAGAGAAGTTAAAAATTTTAATTTTTTCAAAATGTCAGTTCGGGATCAAATACATGCACATAGTCGTTTGAAACGTTTTCCGTGATCATTCCGTATTACTTTTCCATTCAATAACCAAAAGCTCGTTGAAAAAATTGTGCCAAACCGCCCTAAATCATTAGTAAAATCCGCATTAGGTCTGGTTTTTTTCCCACTGTGTTCGTGTGGTAAAAGTTGGGGGGGGGGGGAGGATGCTGATTTTTTCCACTGTGTTCGTGTGTGGTTAGTGATGTGCTTATCTTGTGAATTTTCCTTAATGTTCTATCCTCTTTGTTGTAAAAAGAAACAAAAAAGAATGCGTTTGCCGGGAGTCGAACCCGGGTCTATTGCTTGGAAGGCAATTATCCTAACCGTTGGACTACAAACGCTTGCTGTTTTATTTGTGCTAGTATCTAGTTATATTAGTAAACTTTACACGTTAAAATGCTGAGTACGCTCTAATGTTTGCTGCCATTTGTTATTTCGTTAAGTCGTAATTGCTTGAGTATTTCCAGAATAGTTGTTCCTCAATCTTCTATCAAATTCAAGTGGATTTATAACATCATTCCAAAGGGTTAGGTAAAGTTGCAGACAACATGAAATTAGCTTTCAAAACCCAACTAAATGCATTGCAATAATTAACGATGCATATATCATTCATGCATTTAATGTCTCTGAAACTCGAAATGGCAATTATTTTCAAAATTCCAAAAAAAAGACCTTCTGGCTTAATGCTGGCAGCTATAATTATGAGAATGAAGATGCAATTTCAATGGTCTAGCCTTTGCTGAAAAAAATCCATGCAACAGTTTCTTGTTGTGAATCATGCAGTTAGGTTCACATCATTGTCTTGGAAACATTAATGAGTAAGCATGCGGGTGATTCTCGGGTACAACATGATTACGTCACGACTAAATTGCGGTACCAATCAAAATGTTACAAAGTACAGAATTTAAAATGTTACACTTTTTGGTAACATTTTAAGTTGTATTGGCACTTTTAGGTTGACGTTAAGTATCAAAAATTGTCTCCAAGTATCAGTACTTGTCGTGGACCACCAAACTAAATTGTTATAAAAAATATAATATTTTAAATTAGTGGATGACATTTTATGTTCCGTATTTTATAACATTTTAATTGTGCCACACTGTAACTGTATTGTCACTCTATTGTACGTTAGACTCCCCTAAACATGTCACTTTCAAAAATGTCCACTCTTCCATTACACATCTAACATCAAATATTGATCATATTTTTTTCATGATAATATCAATCGAATTATATTCAATCGAGTATCGAAAATTCCCACACATGGTTGAAATTACTGTTTCTTGTTTTAAGTATTCAATATGCTTCAAATACAAACTGAATCTTCTATGTTCATTGAAAGAAACAGTTCCATATTTGAAAAGAAAAGCATGGCGTCTGGCTCATCTCCCACTAAGATCAACAATTCACTAAATTAATAATAAGATTATTTTTAATATCTTGAATTCAAATTTAATTCAATTTGATACATTTTAATGGAAGTATTTAATTGATTTTAAAAAAAACTCGAGGCTTATATACCCTTACACTATAACACCCCTCACCCAAGATTAGGGACAAGGAGCGTTATGTTAACATGTGACAGAATCGTATTAGGCAGCGGAAGTGGGTTAACAATTTTTCGTGTGATATTTTTTTTATTCGAATACATCTATTCAAATTGCACTAATTTACAATCATTCATGTCATATATAAATTATACACATTTCATATCAATGTTTCGATCAAGGCTTGGTGGGCACATGTAATCCAATCACTTATCTTATGATGTATATAACATAATCTATTTTAATTTCTTTTCACATTCGATTATTCCATAGACATACTTCATTATATTCATAAATTAATTCCATTGATTTCAATTCATTTGGACACTACCCATAATCATTTACATTCGATTTACATGTTATCAATTAAGAGCAATTCTATGGTAATTCTAACCGATTCATTCATCATATATATATATATATATATATATATCATATCCGATAATATCATCCATAGTGTTTTAGTTTCCCTTAATTACATATCGAAATGTAGGGAAACTTTTTATAAGTTTATACAATACTAAAGAAATAGTTCATGAACATAACCATCAGACCAAATTAAACTAACATGCTGAACGCTAGGCCACCCATCATGAGTACGACAAAGACAGGGAAAATCACACTTAAGCTTCGTACGAGTAGAATACAGGTAGAGGTCAACGATGCTAGAACCTGAAATTTAGGGGAAGGAATGAAGGTTCGAGTGGTAAGTACTTCTCGTACTTAGTGAGGAAACCCTATTCTATTCGGTTTCCAATTTAAACATTATGATTAAACAATTTAATTTCACTTTGCACATTAGCTCATTCGAATGATTCAAGCAATATAATCAATCCACAATTAATAATGCACCATAGAAATCATTCGAATATATACACCAAGGAGTCATGTAATTCTATTCGAATACATGCAAGTGATTACATATCATTCATATCATGAATACACATACAAGCCATGAAACCTGAATTAACTTCCAATTATCAAATTATCACAATTAAAGTTTCATAGCATATCAAGAATAGCAAATCATGAAATTCAATATTTCATTCAAATGATCCAACAACCAATTTCATGAATTTACTTTCAATTTTCAGATTTCATTCCTTAAATTGTTCATTTAATTCATTTAGCAATGCCTTGGATAGTAGAGTATGCTAGGTAATCAAGTCACGTATAACAGAGGTTGTGAATCAAAATTCACCATGTATTAGGTACCACGTACCAAATCGTATCACGTATAACATATCATAATGTCCGCAGACATTAAACAAGAAGGTACAGTTACGTACCACAGTATCGAGTACACTAACGTACCGATTTTCTTATTGAGCTCAGACTCTAGGCTAGCCGTACTACCTAAACAGACTGTACACACCAAGGGCTTTGCATTTAAATCTTTAAATTAATCAGATACATAATCAATCAAATTTTCAGAAATTCTTAATTAATCCTTTCGATTAATTGCTTATAATTCCAATTCCAATTCCATGTTATCACACATGATCATATAAACATTTACAAGCTCAATTCACACATTTCAGCTCAGCATTCGAACAATCCAAGCTCATATCATATAATTCAGAATTTCATTTCATAGTTCAATACTCAATTGAACTTGTCAAACATAATTATAACATGTAAGAGTATTGCATACTCACATACTATATCACAACTTCATTGTTTCCACAAGAAATCAATATCACAATAAATTCCAATAATCAGCATGATTAATTCATCCAAAACAGTAAGATTAACCAAATATCAGATTCGGAATCAAACATATCAATCATCAATTTAATTTCAATCACATATGCAACAAAATCGCATAACACAAGCATAAAATCCGAATTCCATTATTCCTTCTTCCCTTACTAAAATCGAATAATTAGTTAGTCCAATTTGCATGCTTATGTAAGAATACGCATAGTAATCCTAATCCGTATAGGAGTTAATTTATTAGTTTAGTAATCCTAATCCGTATAGGAGTTAAGTTATTAGTTTAATTGTTGTAGTAGTATTCTAAGTTTTTTAGATAGAGTAGGAAGACTAAACCTAGTAGGACTCCTTATCTAAATTAAAGTCCTAGCCTATATAAGGCTGTAAGTATCATTGTATTGAATCAGATTTTTTCAATCTAATAAAACAGAAGAATTTTCTGTTTATCTTCATGGTATCAGCCTAAATTCGATCCAATCGATTTTTTTTTCTTTTCTTTCTCTAATGGTAAATTCTGGTTAAAGTGACCTGCGCTCTTTATCCTCTACACCTGCTTCCTCGATGGCAGATTTGTTGGAACCTTCTGGTTCGGCTTCTTTGTGCCATAGGTTCACAGGCACAAATTATGTTCAATGGTCCCAGTCCGTTAAACTCTTCCTTATCGGGAGAGGAACTCTAGGATATGTCACTGGGAAAACTTCAAAACCTGCTGCAGCTGATGAAGGTCTGGAAAAGTGGATCCAAGAGAATGGTCGGATCATGTCTTGGCTCATCAATACCATGGTCCCTGAAGTTAGTTCTCAGTTTCTTCTCTATGAGACTGCCAAGGAGATTTGGGATGCTGCTCGGGATACTTACTCCAACACAAACAACAACTCAGAGTTGTTTGGGATCGAAAGCACTGCCGCTGCACTGAAACAGGATGGGATGACTGCTACTCAATACTACACAACTCTCACCAATTTGTGGCAGCAAATTGACATGTATGAAGCCCATGAGTGGGAGACCCCAACTGATGCTGCACTATTTCGAAAGATTAACGAACAGAGAAGAATTTTCAAGTTCCTCAATGGCTTAAATAGGGATTTTGATCCAGTCAAATCTAGGATCCTTGGCCTTAATCCCCTTCCTTCATTGAGAGAGGTCTTTTCTGAGATTCGAAGAGAGGAAAGCCGCCGCCTCTACATGATTCCAGAAGCCCCTATTCCTGACAGCTCTGCCATGGTCACACAGTCTACTTCCACCCCTAAAACAAAGAAGGGACGAGCTACATGTAACTACTGCAAAAAACAAGGCCATTTAAAGGAAAATTGCTGGAAATTACATGGGAAGCCCTCTGACTGGAAGCCTGACAATAATAAAAACAAATCTGCCTCCTCCTCTGATGATGGTCAAACTACTACTTCAGATGGTTTTACTAAACAACAAATTGCTCAGTTACAAAAAATGTTTAGTAAACTAACTGGCAATATTGAAGGTAATTTGGCCAGTACAGAACCTCAAGGTATGGATTACAATCCTTCCCCTACTGCTTTTCTTTCAACTTCAAATATATCTACTTGGATTATTGATTCTGGAGCCACTGACCATATGACTGGTAATAAGGAACTGTTTTTTGATCTCCATACCTCTTCCTTTAAAAACTCCATTAAGATAGCCGATGGGTCTCACTATAAAATCCAAGGAAAAGGTTCTGTCTTTCTTACTCCAGATTTACTTCTGAAAGATGTGTTATTTGTGCCTGATCTAAAGTGCAACTTATTGTCAGCGAGTAAATTATCCAAGGATTTTAATTGTGTCCTGAAGTTTAAGGGTTCTGATTGTGTTTTACAGGAACTGGACAGGAAGAAGACGATTGGCAGTGCTAGCTTGCAGAATGGTTTATATGTCTTCTCCAGTATTCAATTCCCTCAAAACCCTTCTTCTACAGCTTGTATTTCTTCCTTAGGACAAGATGATATCATGTTGTGGCATTTTAGGTTAGGCCATCCAAGTTTTTTCTATCTTTCCAAATTGTTTCCCAAGTTATTTATTAATAAAAAACCTTCCTCTTTTAAATGCCATGTTTGTCCTCTTGCAAAACAAACTAGAAATTCATATTTACCCTCTACCTATAAACCCTCGCATCCTTTTTCCCTTGTCCACAGTGATGTTTGGGGTCCTTCTCGTGTGAAGAATATTACTGGGGGTCGTTGGTTTGTCACATTTATTGATGATCATAGTAGGCTTACTTGGACATACTTGTTAAAAGAAAAATCAGAGGTTAGTCAAGTCTTTGAACAATTCTATAGTATGGTTGAAACCCAATTTGAGACTAAAATTCAAATCTTTAAGTCTGACAATGGGGGGGAATTTTTCACTAAGTCCTTAGGTGAATTCTTCAAAGATAAAGGCATTGTCCATATAAGTTCATGTGTTGATACTCCACAACAAAATGAGATTGCGGAAAGAAAAAATAGACATCTTTTAGAAGTAACCCGAGCTCTAATGCTTTCCAACAATGTTCCTCATTACTTGTGGGGTGAGGCATTATTAACCTCTACTTATCTTATTAATCGTATGCCTAGTAAAGTATTGAATTTTCAAACACCCAGGGATGTATTCTTGTCTTTCTTTCCATCCTTCAAACCTATGAACTCTAATCTTCCCTTGCGTATCTTTGGTTGCACTGTGTTTGTACAGAATTTCAGTCCTACGAGATCTAAATTTGATCCCAAGTCTTTGAAATGTGTCTTAGTTGGATATTCTTCACTCAAGAAAGGCTACAAATGTTACCATCCCCCTTCTAAAAAATTCTTTGTTACTATGGATCTAACCTTTTTTGAGCAGGAACCTTATTTCTCCAAGACTGAAATTAAGGGGGAGACATTTGGTAATAATTTTCAGCTTGTTCCTACACAAGTTCCTCTCTATTCACCTTCTCATTATCCTCCCTTACTCGAGTCTCAAACTTCTTCCCATACTCCTACTAACTCATCACCTAACCCATACCTTTCTCCTGTTACTTCTCCTGCATCAAAACAGTCAACTCAAACTTCTTCACAGCCTCCAAAACAATTGCAGGTCTATACCCGAAAAAGGAAGACTATTCCAGAAAATGTTCTGCAATCTAGCACTCGTCAAGAATTAAATTTCAGTCCAGTTGCCTGTGAAGAAAGTGAAGGTAATGAATCTGTTAATATACCTTCTCATCTTCTTTATGATTATGAACCTATTGCTAAGAGAAAAGGGGTGAGACAATGTACCAAATACCCTATCCAAAGGTATGCTACCTATGGAAGTTTAATGCCTTCATTCAAAGCTTTTACAGCTTGTTTAGACAGGGAACAAATTCCAAAGAGCTATGAAGAAGCAGTTCAGAATCCTAAATGGAAGAAGGCTATAGAGGAAGAAATTGAAGCACTTCAAAAGAATGGAACTTGGACTATTACAGACCTACCCCAGGGCAAGAGGACTGTCGGCTGTAAATGGGTATTTACCATCAAATATAATTTTGATGGGACTATTCAAAGGCACAAGGCAAGGTTGGTCGCAAAAGGGTTTACTCAAACCTATGGGATCGACTTCAAAGAAACTTTTGCTCCAGTGGCAAAATTGAATTCAGTTCGAATTCTTCTTAGTTTGGCAGTAAACTGTGACTGGAAACTACACCAACTAGATATCAAGAATGCATTCCTAAATGGAAATCTTGAGGAGGAAGTTTACATGGAAATTCCTTCAGGGGTAAAAGGTACAGGACAGTCTCAGAAAGTTTGCAAACTAGCAAAATCACTCTATGGACTTAAACAATCTCCTAGAGCCTGGTTTGAGAGATTCACCAAGGTTATATTGAAGAATGGGTTCAAGCAATCCTCGGCCGATCACACCTTGTTCAGTAAGGTAACTTCTTCCAATAAAAGAGTAATCTTAATTGTGTACGTGGATGACATAATTATGACAGGAGATGATGAAGAAGAAGTTAGCAAATTGAAGAACTTCTTAAGTAGAGAATTTGAAATCAAAGATCTTGGGAGTTTGAGATACTTCCTAGGCATAGAGGTAGCAAGAACCAGCAAAGGGTTAATTATCAACCAACGAAAGTATATCCTGGATCTTCTTAAAGAAACAGGTTTACTGGGTTGCAAACCTGCAGACACACCAATGGAGGCAGGCCTAAAATTCAACAAACCAGGAACTAGTCTTGCGGCTGACAAAGGACTCTACCAAAGATTAGTAGGTAAATTGATTTACTTGTCCCTCACCAGACCCGACATCTCCTTTCTAGTAAATGTCATAAGTCAATATATGACAGACCCTAGACAAGAACACATGGATGCAGCAAAGAGGATCTTGAGGTATTTAAAAGGGACACCAGGACACGACCTATTTTTTAAGAAAAGTGAAGACAGAACTGTGAAAATCTACACTGATGCAAGCTGGGCAGGAGAGCTCACTGACAGGAGGTCAACCAGTGGATATTGTTCCTTTGTTTGGGGAAATTTGGTGACTTGGAAGAGTAAGAAACAAATTGTGGTTTCAAGAAGCAGTGCTGAGGCCGAATTCAGGGCCCTAGCCTTGGGAATATGCGAAGGAATTTGGCTATTGAAATTTCTTAGAGAGTTGGGAATGGCACAAGATGAAAGTTTTGAAATTTTTTGTGATAACCAATCCACTATTCAGATAGCCAAGAATCCTGTACAACATGACAGGACAAAGCACATTGAAATCGACAGACACTTCATTGCTGAGAAGTTGGCTAAAGGGACAGTCTCTCTCAACTACATTCCTACAGAAGAACATGTGGCAGACACTCTCACAAAGCCTCTGCCAAAAGCTCTCTACAGCAAATTTTTGTCCAAACTGGGATTATACAACGTATATTCACCAGTTTGAGGGGGAGTGTAAGAATACGCATAGTAATCCTAATCCGTATAGGAGTTAATTTATTAGTTTAGTAATCATAATCCGTATAGGAGTTAAGTTATTAGTTTAATTGTTGTAGTAGTATTCTAAGTTTTTTAGATAGAGTAGGAAGACTAAACCTAGTAGGACTCCTTATCTAAATTAAAGTCCTAGCCTATATAAGGCTGTAAGTATCATTGTATTGAATCAGATTTTTTCAATCTAATAAAACAGAAGAATTTTCTGTTTATCTTCAGCTTATCATAACTTAAAATCAAATTAAGGCAGTTGGGACTCTAATCCCAACTCTAAAAATCGTTTCACTCACAATTCGCCGAGCTAGTTTTGAATCCGTATGCCCTTCGCCCGATCTGAAGCTGATCCCGGAGTAATCTCTTCTTCTACCCTTTCGCTTCTAGGATCTAAGGCATTCAAGCCAAGCAATTAACAATTTTTCAGAACTCAATTTATGCAATTAGAGACTGAATTTTGCATTTTTATTCAAAACAGTCCCTATACTTTTACGGTTCGATAAGACTAATTTCCATTTTCCTAATTTCTTTAATTAATCACTTAAACTTTCAAATTGATCATTAAAATTGGTGAATTTCACATCCTACAGATTGTTAATCAATTTATTAACACTCCATTTAATCCAATTTTATATCTTTAATAATTCACAAATTCTTAATTTTTTTCTTCTTTTCATTTATACACATTTCTGACCACCTAATTTAATTCATTTCTTATTTCCTGTACACAACTCCAAAATCGAACACCGTTTGTTCCTAAATTCAACTAACATACCCAATTTTAACATATCAAAAATTCAGGTCGAAAAACCTAGTAGATTATTTTCTACAATTTTACAAAGTTCACTGTCCAGCTAGGAGCATTACTGGACAGTTTTGCATGCTGTTCGAAATGGGTTTCCAGATTTTACCACAGTCATCAAAACTCCTTTTTACAATTTTTCTACCATTTTAGACATGTCAAAGTAGAACATATCAAAATTTCATCACTAAACTCTTACGAGTGAATTTTCTACAATTTTCTAAAGTTCACTGTCCATCTAAGAACAGTGCAGGACAGTTTTACATGCTGTTCGTATTAAGCTTCCAGATTTCACTACAATGATCAAAACTCAGATTTATAATTTTTCTATCACTTTAGACATGTCAAAGTAGAACATATCAAAAATTCATCACGAAATTCCGACTAATTAATTTTCTACAATTTTCTAAAGTTGCATGTTCTTATAACTACTAAATCTGTCCATATTTACTCTTGCATGTTCCTAAGCTTTTATCCTTCAAAATTTCTTGAGGTTTCTTGTGTTCTTAAAATTTTCCAGCAGCATAACCTTTAGTATCATCACTTTTATGATTTTCTAAAGGCATTAAAACCATTGATCTATTAAAGATTTTAACATATTCGAATAATAGAGAGCTTGAGCTACTTACTTCCGATTTTTCCTTGAATTTTCTAGACCAATTTCAATGCCATGCAAGCCTTTTCTCTCCTTCACCGTGCACTCTTCCACTCTCTCAATTTTCTTGAGTTTTGTTAGTGTGTGTGAATGTATGGTTTACTTAGCTAGAAGGGTTGAGTAACCGGTGGAGAGAAGGTGGAAGAAATAGATGAAGGAAAGTGGTGGAAATGATTAATTTGGTTAGTGGGATTTGATTACCTCCACCAAATTTTCCACTAACCCTTTTATTTTATTATTATTATTATTATATTATATTATACATGTATATACATAAATAATTATCCTAATGATTCACCGGGTATGTTATATGTATATGTATTAACTTACATTGTTCATTTTATTAAACTTATATACATATAATAAATCACCTTTTTTTTATACATATTACACATGTATGTCTTTTTTTTTTAATCTATCACTTTATAATTATTCATTTTAATACTTAAATCTTATAATTTCACTAAGCTTAACCAAAATGTTTACACTTTTCTTTTTATTTTCTTATAATTTCTTCTAGGGTATTTTTAGGGTGTTACAATTCCTCCCCCTTAAAGAAAATTCGTCCTCGAATTTTACCTGAATCGAACAAATAGGGATACTGGTTTCGCATTGTTTCCTCAGGTTCCCATGTTGCCTCTTCTATCTTGTGATTTCTCCACAAGACTTTAACAAGTGCAACATTTTTGTTTCGAAGTCTTTTAATTTCCCTATCCAGAATCTGAATCGGTTCCTCTTCATAGGACAAATCAGGATTCAGTTCTACTTCTTCCGGCTCTAAGATGTGAGAAGGATCGGATCTATACTTTCTGAGCATTGACACATGAAAGACATTGTGAATTTTATCGAACTCACTAGGGAGTGCAAGTCGATAAGCCACTGGGCCAATTCTTTCAGTGATTTCAAAAGGCCCAATAAAGCGAGGACTGAGCTTTCCCCTCTTTCCGAACCGAAACACTTTCTTCCATGGAGAGACTTTAAGAAAGACTTTGTCTCCCACGTTATGCTGGATATCTCTTCGTTTCAGATTAGCATAGGCTTTCTGTCTATCGAAGGCTTGTTTTAAACGAGAATGGATGATTTGAACTTTCTCTTCTGTTTCTCTGAGCAGTTGTGGTCCCAAAACCTTATTTTCACCAAGTTCGGACCAACACAAAGGTGTTCTGCATTTTCTGCCATACAATGCTTCAAAAGGAGCCATCTGAATAGACGATTGATAGCTATTGTTGTAGGCAAATTCAACTAAGGGTAGGGATTTCTCCCAATTCTTCCCAAAGTCTATTATGCAAGCTCTAAGCATGTCTTCGAGAATCTGAATTACTCGTTCAGACTGACCATCAGTTTGCGGATGGAAAGCTGTGCTTAGATTCAATTTCGTTCCTATAGCTCTCTGTAATGTTTTCCAAAATCTAGAAGTAAATCTTGGATCACGATCAGAGACAATGGAGATAGGAATTCCATGTAGCCGGATTATTTCTTGAATATACAGATTGGCCAAGGTCTCCAAACTGTAATTGATACGAATAGGAATAAAATGTGCCGATTTGGTGAATCGGTCAACAATCACCCAAATAGCATCATATTTTCTGGGAGAACAAGGAAGACCAGTCACGAAATCCATAGTAATTCGTTCCCATTTCCACTGTGGCAGTACAAGTGGTTGGAGTAGTCCGGTGGGAACTCTATGTTCAGCTTTGACTTTCTGACAGTTTAGACATTTGGATACGAAATCATTGATAGCCGCTTTCATACCAGACCACCAATACAAAGATTTAAGATCTTTATACATCTTAACCGATCCAGGGTGGACCGAGAAAGAACTCTGGTGTGCTTCTTCCAGAAGATCTCTTTTCAAACTTTCATCATTTGGAACACAGATTCTATCTTTGAAGTAAAGGAGACCGTTTGTATGAATACGGAATCCTTCACCAGACTTTGTATCCAGTTTGGAAATAATATACTGAAGTTCTGGATCAGATTTCTGAAGATTTTCAATCCTTGAGATTAGACTGGATTGAATTTGAAGTTCGGACAGAAATCCGTGCTTCTGATATACTCGAAGATGGGCATTGATAGCAGTTGGAGCTACAAGAATAAATATCACTTTTTAATCAAAACTCTTATTATAGACACATTATTATTTATATTTTTTTAAGATTCAGAGATTAGAGATTTTTACCCAATGTCGGTTTACGACTCAAGGCGTCTGCAACCACATTGGCTTTTCCTGGATGATAGTCAATGACTAAATCATAGTCTTTCAATAACTCCATCCATCTGCGTTGTCTCAAATTCAGATCTTTCTGAGTCAGGAGATACTTTAGGCTCTTATGATCGGTGAACATGTAACATTTCTCACCGTACAAGTAGTGTCTCCATATTTTGAGAGCAAACACAATTGCAGCAAGTTCGAGATCATGCGTTGGATAGTTCAATTCATGAGATTTCAGTTGGCGTGAAGCATAAGCTATCACATTATCACCTTGCATTAAAACACATCCAAGACCCGCATGTGAAGCATCACTATACACAGTATAATCCTTGCCAGGTTCTGGTTGGATTAAAACTGGGGCATGAGTCAAGGCTGCTTTGAGTTGGTCAAAGCTTCTCTGTTGCTTGTCAGACCATTCAAACGGTTGATCTTTACGAAGAAGTTTAGTCAAAGGTAAGGCTATAGAGGAAAACCCTTTGACAAACCTTCTGTAATAACCAGCAAGACCAAGGAAACTTCGTATTTCACTGACATTTCTGGGAGGTCGCCAATCCATGATTGACTGAATTTTCTTCGGATCAACTTTAATTCCTTCTGCAGAAATTACATGTCCAAGGAAAGAGACTTCCGATAACCAGAACTCGCACTTGGAAAATTTTGCGAATAACTGGCGTTCCCGGAGAGTTTGCAAGACAATGCGAAGATGATCAGCATGTTCTTCTTTGTTGCGAGAATAGATCAAAATGTCATCAATGAAGACGACGACAAATTTATCAAGATAGGGCTTGAATACTCTATTCATGAGATCCATGAATGCCGCCGGAGCATTTGTCAATCCGAAAGGCATTACTAGAAATTCATAGTGGCCATAACGAGTTCGGAAGGCTGTTTTTGATACATCCTTCTCTTTGACTCTCATTTGATAGTATCCAGATCGCAGGTCGATCTTTGAGAATACTGAAGCATCCCTAAGTTGATCAAACAGATCTTCTATTCTTGGGAGCGAATATCGGTTCTTGATTGTGATCTTGTTCAATTGACGGTAGTCAATGCAAAGACGCATTGTTCCATCCTTCTTCTTTACAAATAGAACAGGTGCACCCCAAGGAGAAGTGCTGGGTCGAATGAAACCCTTGTCCTGAAGCTCTTGAAGTTGCTTTTGCAATTCTTTTAACTCAAGAGGTGACATCCGGTACGGAGTGATAGACACATGATTTGAACCAGGCTGTACTTTAATCCCAAATTCAACTTCTCTAGTCGGAGGAAGACCAGGTAGTTCCTCGGGAAATACATCAATGAATTCAGAAACAACAGGTATTTCAAACATTCCAAATTCAATTTGATCTCGTAAGACCATGGATGCAAAAATGGAAGTGGGCTTTTTATCCATTAGGAGTATAGATTCTTTTCCTAAACCCTGAAGATACAATCTTTTATTTTGACAATCTACCCAAGCTTCATGTTTACTTAACCAATCTAAACCCAGAATTAGATCGAACTCACATGAGGGTAATATGTAGAGATCAATAAGGAATGGCAAATTACTAATATGCAATGAACAATTTCTACATATTAGGTTTATATTCGAAGTTCCTCCTAAAGGGTTTGAGACTATCAGACTTGTTTTCACATTTTCAGGTTCTAAGTTTAACCTTTTTACAACAGATAGACATGTGAATGAATGAGTGGATCCCGAATCTATTAAAGCATAAACAGGATGTGAGTTTAGCTCAACAGTACCTGCAATCACTTCAGGAGACTCTTCATCATCTCTACCACGAATGTGGTAAACTCTAGCAGGTGCTCGAGATTCCTGATGAGTAGCATTAGAATGAGTACCCTTGCCTTTCTTCTGATAACTCGGCTGGGCTGACTTGGCATTCCTATTCCGATTAGAGGATGTCGGACTAGGAACTGCGGTGTTACGAGCTGGCATAGATTCATGCTTATGAGGACAGTCTTTGATGTAGTGATCATCACCACCACAAGCATAACAGAGATTTGCCTGAAGTCTGCATTGACCTCGATGTGGTTTCTGACAGAACTTGCAAGGAGGAATCTTTTCAGAATTTCTCGTACTATTAACAGACATAGTAGGTACTGAGGATCTGATCACTGTAGCTGGTTTAGAAGTGTAATTGCTCCTCGGAGCAGAAGTGAAATTAGAAGACCCTTCTTTCTGAAATTTAGGCTTCTTGAACTGCCATTGAGACTTGTCATCTCGTTTCTGCTTTTTGTCAAGCTTATTGCCCCCTTTTCGCTTTTCCGCAGCTTTCATTCTAGCTTCGGTTGCAATAGCCCGATTAACAAGATTTTGGAAATCATTGATTCCCAAAGCAGTGAAGATTGGACTCAATTCATCATTCATGCCTTCAATGAACATTCGGCATTTATCAGCTTCAGTTTTGATGTATTCTGCACCGTATTTGCAATACTTGCAAAAATCTGCAACGTAATGCTCAATAGGACGGTTGGCTTGTTTAAGGTGCAAGAACTTCTTTCTTCTTTCAGCTAAGTACTGTTCACTGATGTACTTCTTTTTGAACTCTTCGAGGAAGAATTCCCATGTCACCAGTTCATTCGGAACAGTGAGAGTAGTGGTTTCCCACCAATTCATAGCCTCATCAGCTAACAGAGCCACAGCACACTCCAATTTGTGGTCATCGGAGCACTGTAATTGTCGGGTTACCACCTTGGTGGTGTTTTCAAGCCAGTACTCTGCATCTTCTGGTCTTTCTTCATTAGCACCAGTAAAAGTGTAGGCTCGATGCTGAGAAAGCTTATCTATCGGAGCTCTGCTAGGTGCAGTAGCGACAGAAACAGCAGGTTGCTCTTGTTTCAGATTTGTCAGAAGTTGATTGAACATCTCTTTCATGCTGAGGAGACACTCTCTTTGGGCAGACTGAACCATAGGGTTTTCAGGTGGAGGTTGTTCAGTATTCTGAACAGGTTCTTTGTCAGATTGCTCAATGTTCTGAACGGGTTCAGTGACTTGAGCAGGCTTTTTAACAATTTGCTCGGAAGTCTGAGCAGGCTCTTTGTTTCTCTCCTTTCTCGGAGTTTCAGTTCGAGCAGGAGAATTGTCACCCAATCTCACACTTTCACCTACGCTTGAAGATTCGTGCGAGCTCCCATTCTTTGGGTCTTTTGGGTCCGTCATATTCTATCATTCAGTCAAATAACAGAAGATCAGAAAGCTCAGTATAGATATCTTATCATACAATACATGGGTGGCATACATAAACAATGCAGATGCATACAGACTCGATTAAAATTTTTAGGACTTAACCTAAAAAGCTCTGATTACCACTTTATATAACACCCCTCACCCAAGATTAGGGGTAAGGAGCGTTATGTTAACATGTGACAGAATCGTATTAGGCAGCGGAAGTGGGTTAACAATTTTTCGTGTGATATTTTTTTTTATTCGAATACATCTATTCAAATTGCACTAATTTACAATCATTCATGTCATATATAAATTATACACATTTCATATCAATGTTTCGATCAAGGCTTGGTGGGCACATGTAATCCAATCACTTATCTTATGATGTATATAACATAATCTATTTTAATTTCTTTTCACATTCGATTATTCCATAGACATACTTCATTATATTCATAAATTAATTCCATTGATTTCAATTCATTTGGACACTACCCATAATCATTTACATTCGATTTACATGTTATCAATTAAGAGCAATTCTATGGTAATTCTAACCGATTCATTCATCATATATATATATATATATATATCATATCCGATAATATCATCCATAGTGTTTTAGTTTCCCTTAATTACATATCGAAATGTAGGGAAACTTCTTATAAGTTTATACAATACTAAAGAAATAGTTCATGAACATAACCATCAGACCAAATTAAACTAACATGCTGAACGCTAGGCCACCCATCATGAGTACGACAAAGACAGGGAAAATCACACTTAAGCTTCGTACGAGTAGAATACAGGTAGAGGTCAACGATGCTAGAACCTGAAATTTAGGGGAAGGAAGGAAGGTTCGAGTGGTAAGTACTTCTCGTACTTAGTGAGGAAACCTTATTCTATTCGGTTTCCAATTTAAACATTATGATTAAACAATTTAATTTCACTTTGCACATTAGCTCATTCGAATGATTCAAGCAATATAATCAATCCACAATTAATAATGCACCATAGAAATCATTCGAATATATACACCAAGGAGTCATGTAATTCTATTCGAATACATGCAAGTGATTACATATCATTCATATCATGAATACACATACAAGCCATGAAACCTGAATTAACTTCCAATTCTCAAATTATCACAATTAAAGTTTCATAGCATATCAAGAATAGCAAATCATGAAATTCAATATTTCATTCAAATGATCCAACAACCAATTTCATGAATTTACTTTCAATTTTCAGATTTCATTCCTTAAATTGTTCATTTAATTCATTTAGCAATGCCTTGGATAGTAGAGTATGCTAGGTAATCAAGTCACGTATAACAGAGGTTGCGAATCAAAATTCACCATGTATTAGGTACCACGTACCAAATCGTATCACATATAACATATTATAATGTCCGCAGACATTAAACAAGAAGGTACAGTTACGTACCACAGTATCGAGTACACTAACGTACCGATTTTCTTATTGAGCTCAGACTCTAGGCTAGCCGTACTACCTAAACAGACTGTACACACCAAGGGCTTTGCATTTAAATCTTTAAATTAATCAGATACATAATCAATCAAATTTTCAGAAATTCTTAATTAATCCTTTCGATTAATTGCTTATAATTCCAATTCCAATTCCATATTATCACACATGATCATATAAACATTTACAAGCTCAATTCACACATTTCAGCTCAGCATTCGAACAATCCAAGCTCATATCATATAATTCAGAATTTCATTTCATAGTTCAATACTCAATTGAACTTGTCAAACATAATTATAACATGTAAGAGTATTGCATACTCACATACTATATCACAACTTCATTGTTTCCACAAGAAATCAATATCACAATAAATTCCAATAATCAGCATGATTAATTCATCCAAAACAGTAAGATTAACCAAATATTAGATTCGGAATCAAACATATCAATCATCAATTTAATTTCAATCACATATGCAACAAAATCGCATAACACAAGCATAAAATCCGAATTCCATTATTCCTTCTTCCCTTACTAAAATCGAATAATTAGTTAGTCCAATTTGCATGCTTATCATAACTTAAAATCAAATTAAGGCAGTTGGGACTCTAATCCCAACTCTAAAAATCGTTTCACTCACAATTCGCCGAGCTAGTTTTGAATCCGTATGCCCTTCGCCCGATCTGAAGCTGATCCCGGAGTAATCTCTTCTTCTACCCTTTCGCTTCTAGGATCTAAGGCATTCAAGCCAAGCAATTAACAATTTTTCAGAACTCAATTTATGCAATTAGAGACTGAATTTTGCATTTTTATTCAAAACAGTCCCTATACTTTTACGGTTCGATAAGACTAATTTCCATTTTCCTAATTTCTTTAATTAATCACTTAAACTTTCAAATTGATCATTAAAATTGGTGAATTTCACATCCTACAGATTGTTAATCAATTTATTAACACTCCATTTAATCCAATTTTATATCTTTAATAATTCACAAATTCTTAATTTTTTTCTTCTTTTCATTTATACACATTTCTGACCACCTAATTTAATTCATTTCTTATTTCCTGTACACAACTCCAAATCGAACACCGTTTGTTCCTAAATTCAACTAACATACCCAATTTTAACATATCAAAAATTCAGGTCGAAAAACCTAGTAGATTATTTTCTACAATTTTACAAAGTTCACTGTCCAGCTAGGAGCATTACTGGACAGTTTTGCATGCTGTTCGAAATGGGTTTCCAGATTTTACCACAGTCATCAAAACTCCTTTTTACAATTTTTCTACCATTTTAGACATGTCAAAGTAGAACATATCAAAATTTCATCACTAAACACTTACTAGTGAATTTTCTACAATTTTCTAAAGTTCACTGTCCATCTAAGAACAGTGCAGGACAGTTTTACATGCTGTTCGTATTAAGCTTCCAGATTTCACTACAATGATCAAAACTCAGATTTATAATTTTTCTATCACTTTAGACATGTCAAAGTAGAACATATCAAAAATTCATCACGAAATTCCGACTAATTAATTTTCTACAATTTTCTAAAGTTGCATGTTCTTATAACTACTAAATCTGTCCATATTTACTCTTGCATGTTCCTAAGCTTTTATCCTTCAAAATTTCTTGAGGTTTCTTGTGTTCTTAAAATTTTCCAGCAGCATAACCTTTAGTATCATCACTTTTATGATTTTCTAAAGGCATTAAAACCATTGATCTATTAAAGATTTTAACATATTCGAATAATAGAGAGCTTGAGCTACTTACTTCCGATTTTTCCTTGAATTTTCTAGACCAATTTCAATGCCATGCAAGCCTTTTCTCTCCTTCACCGTGCACTCTTCCACTCTCTCAATTTTCTTGATTTTTGTTAGTGTGTGTGAATGTATGGTTTACTTAGCTAGAAGGGTTGAGTAACCGGTGGAGAGAAGGTGGAAGAAATAGATGAAGGAAAGTGGTGGAAATGATTAATTTGGTTAGTGGGATTTGATTACCTCCACCAAATTTTCCACTAACCCTTTTATTTTATTATTATTATTATTATATTATATTATACATGTATATACAATCATTCATGTGACAGAATCGTATTAGGGGTAAGGAGCGTTATGTTAACATGTGACAGAATCGTATTAGGCAGCGGAAGTGGGTTAACAATTTTTCGTGTGATATTTTTTTTATTCGAATACATCTATTCAAATTGCACTAATTTACAATCATTCATGTCATATATAAATTATACACATTTCATATCAATGTTTCGATCAAGGCTTGGTGGGCACATGTAATCCAATCACTTATCTTATGATGTATATAACATAATCTATTTTAATTTCTTTTCACATTCGATTATTCCATAGACATACTTCATTATATTCATAAATTAATTCCATTGATTTCAATTCATTTGGACACTACCCATAATCATTTACATTCGATTTACATGTTATCAATTAAGAGCAATTCTATGGTAATTCTAACCGATTCATTCATCATATATATATATATATCATATCCGATAATATCATCCATAGTGTTTTAGTTTCCCTTAATTACATATCGAAATGTAGGGAAACTTCTTATAAGTTTATACAATACTAAAGAAATAGTTCATGAACATAACCATCAGACCAAATTAAACTAACATGCTGAACGCTAGGCCACCCATCATGAGTACGACAAAGACAGGGAAAATCACACTTAAGCTTCGTACGAGTAGAATACAGGTAGAGGTCAACGATGCTAGAACCTGAAATTTAGGGGAAGGAAGGAAGGTTCGAGTGGTAAGTACTTCTCGTACTTAGTGAGGAAACCTTATTCTATTCGGTTTCCAATTTAAACATTATGATTAAACAATTTAATTTCACTTTGCACATTAGCTCATTCGAATGATTCAAGCAATATAATCAATCCACAATTAATAATGCACCATAGAAATCATTCGAATATATACACCAAGGAGTCATGTAATTCTATTCGAATACATGCAAGTGATTACATATCATTCATATCATGAATACACATACAAGCCATGAAACCTGAATTAACTTCCAATTATCAAATTATCACAATTAAAGTTTCATAGCATATCAAGAATAGCAAATCATGAAATTCAATATTTCATTCAAATGATCCAACAACCAATTTCATGAATTTACTTTCAATTTTCAGATTTCATTCCTTAAATTGTTCATTTAATTCATTTAGCAATGCCTTGGATAGTAGAGTATGCTAGGTAATCAAGTCACGTATAACAGAGGTTGTGAATCAAAATTCACCATGTATTAGGTACCACGTACCAAATCGTATCACGTATAACATATCATAATGTCCGCAGACATTAAACAAGAAGGTACAGTTACGTACCACAGTATCGAGTACACTAACGTACCGATTTTCTTATTGAGCTCAGACTCTAGGCTAGCCGTACTACCTAAACAGACTGTACACACCAAGGGCTTTGCATTTAAATCTTTAAATTAATCAGATACATAATCAATCAAATTTTCAGAAATTCTTAATTAATCCTTTAACACCCGTGTTTTGGGCCTAGGAGTAAACCGAGTTTATAGTCGAGTTAATAAAATTTAAATAGAATCAACTCAACTTAAGTTGTGGTGTAATTGAGCTTTAATAAAAGGGGAGGGACCTATGTTGCGATTTTACCCAAAACTTTTAATTAAAGTAAGATAACTATTAAAATATAATTCATCATCATCTTCTTCCCTTCTATTTCTTTCCAACGTGAAATCACCATCTCCAAAACCTCTCATCTTTTGCTACTATTTCATTGCTTGTGCTACTTGATTTCAACACCGTTTTGAAAGGTAAATTATGTTTTCCGACTCTCTTCCTTATTCTCTATCTATATTTGGTCTTAAAATTAAAAAATGTGAGACTTTAAAAAATTATGGTTTTATGTTAAAGTTTGGATTTTAGGTGGTTTTCCAAATTGTTTTAATGTTTTGAGTTGGGATTTAGCTTAATCATGATGAAATACACATTATATGTCAATTTGGTTAAATTTGGATGAAAATTCGTATTAAACTCATAGGGTAAATTTTAAGGTGTTAAAACTTGGTTTTTGGTGAAGTTTATGTTGAAAACTAAGGGCTGATGGTTAGGGTATGATATGAGAGTGATTTGGGATGTGTTAGAGGTCATTTGGGTGTTTGGAAGTGGAGTTTTCAGCAAGGTGTTTGGGGAGTACGAAAATTGAGTTTTTGGATGATTGTGGATTGAGAAATTGAAGAATATGGCTTATGTTTGTGAAGTGAGTTGTTAGTTGAGTTTTAGCATTGAATTGTGGTGTAATAAGTGTGTTTTGTTTGGTTAGAAGCAAGAAGAAACGTTGAAGGAGCTTTGGAGCCGAATACGAGATCGTAGGAGGATTGTTTCGATTGGCTAAGGAAGGGCGGTGAGTGGTTTTAAACTTGTCTTATAGTTTGGTTCGAGTATGTGTAGTGTGCTTGTGTAAAGTGTGCTTGGTAGGCCACTTTTAGTTAATTCAAGTTGTTAGTTATCCATTGATATCCATATATGTTATTGTGCTTAATTAACTATGCTCTTGTGATCTTGGTTGTTTTGTACATGTATATTCATGAGGTGCATATATATGTGATGAGCATGAGTTATGATTGATGGAAAACGTGATGTGGTAAATGATAATTGGCACTAAATAATTACCGGTTGTAAATGATCGATCATTAGGATTAGTGTGCACACAAATTGAGTCAAAACGTACGTGGCCTTGATGGCGTTAAGTCATCAAGGAGGAGTACGGTAATGTAATATTCTACCGGAAGCTTTTAATTATTTCTACGTGATGATGAGTGGAATCCCATCCGTAGGGCATGTGGCGATGAGTGGAATCCCGTCCATGCAAGGCCGGTGATGAGTGTAATCCCACCGAGGTAAAGTGTTGTTGAGTTTTAAATCCGCACAATCGGGGTAATTCAAAGTGGCCAATTAACTTGTTCATATATTGTGATATATGGTGTTGAAACATGATTATTGATATTGATGTTTGGTGCTTAGTATGAAGTAATATGCCATATTATGCCACTTGATGGACTAGCTAAGACTACTTGTGATGTTACCTATGCATGTTAGATATGAGGTTTAGGGAGTACATGCTTGAACCCTGCATTGTTGTTGATTTTCGTTTTAGAGCACCCTCACTAAGCTTATAGCTTACGCTCTCAATGTTCATCAATGCAGATCATTAGCGTGGCGTTAGCTCGGAGCAAGGCAAGAAGGGCTTCCAAGTTTTGTAGCTCAAGTACGGTAGCGATTTTGTATTAGCTAGCAATGTGGCAAGGGTCTTTGTATGAGCGTGTGTGACTCATTCGATTGATGTTGTTTTGGATTGATGTTTTGGTTTGTAAGCATGGTATGCTATGATGGATGTTGTGTGTGATAGCATGTTTTAGATGCTAGGTTGCCTTGTTTTAGTGCAAACCTCTTCAAGCTTATCATGCATCCTTTAAAGCCTTGGAGTTCTATGTATGACATTGTATGCTAAATTGCCCTTTTGGGATGCCATGTATGGATGCTTAGATTGTGTTGGAAGGCTTAAGTTGCTTGATTATATGTGTACCTCTTTGTATTGTTTAATGCCTTTTGGTTCTTGTGAGAGCATGCTTTTATGGTTGGTTTGCCTTAGGGTTGATGATAGTGTGTTGGTTGAGGTTTTAGAGGGGTTTAGGGGCCTCCTTGTGCCCTAAATCAGCTCAAACTTGCATGTTCGTAGCAGGGGGTATCGATACCCTTGGTACGGTATTGATACCACCCTCTTGATTTCAGGCCTTCTGTATCGATACTCGATGGAGAGTATCGATACCCTTTTGGTCACTGAAGCCTCTGCCAATTTCGGTATCGATACTGGTCTATAGGGTATCGATACCGTTATCTTGGCGTTGACCGTGGGAAGTCAACTTTTGAGGAGGGTATCGATACACTCATTGGGGTATCGATACGGTCTTCACGGGTTGACCAAACCCTGTTGACCTAGTCAAGGGGTATCGATACACCCCTTAAGGGTATCGATACCGCCTGCATTTTAAGGTTTAAAATGGGCTTTTAATTGTTAGTTTGGGGTCGTTTGATTGCTTCGTAAATGTTGTTCCGCTGTATGATCACTTAGGATGTAACTCTCATCTAGACAAGTTAAAAAAAATAGGGTTGCTAACCGAGGGGGAATCTTAATTGGTTTTCGCTCGGTTTTCCCCGTGTGGCCCACTCGGACCGGTCATTCGGCCAGACCGGGACGAGGGGGTTACAAATCCTTTCGATTAATTGCTTATAATTCCAATTCCAATTCCATGTTATCACACATGATCATATAAACATTTACAAGCTCAATTCACACATTTCAGCTCAGCATTCGAACAATCCAAGCTCATATCATATAATTCAGAATTTCATTTCATAGTTCAATACTCAATTGAACTTGTCAAACATAATTATAACATGTAAGAGTATTGCATACTCACATACTATATCACAACTTCATTGTTTCCACAAGAAATCAATATCACAATAAATTCCAATAATCAGCATGATTAATTCATCCAAAACAGTAAGATTAACCAAATATCAGATTCGGAATCAAACATATCAATCATCAATTTAATTTCAATCACATATGCAACAAAATCGCATAACACAAGCATAAAATCCGAATTCCATTATTCCTTCTTCCCTTACTAAAATCGAATAATTAGTTAGTCCAATTTGCATGCTTATCATAACTTAAAATCAAATTAAGGCAGTTGGGACTCTAATCCCAACTCTAAAAATCGTTTCACTCACAATTCGCCGAGCTAGTTTTGAATCCGTATGCCCTTCGCCCGATCTGAAGCTGATCCCGGAGTAATCTCTTCTTCTACCCTTTCGCTTCTAGGATCTAAGGCATTCAAGCCAAGCAATTAACAATTTTTCAGAACTCAATTAATGCAATTAGAGACTGAATTTTGCATTTTTATTCAAAACAATCCCTATACTTTTACGGTTCGATAAGACTAATTTCCATTTTCCTAATTTCTTTAATTAATCACTTAAACTTTCAAATTGATCATTAAAATTGGTGGATTTCACATCCTACAGATTGTTAATCAATTTATTAACACTCCATTTAATCCAATTTTATATCTTTAATAATTCACAAATTCTTAATTTTTTTCTTCTTTTCATTTATACACATTTCTGACCACCTAATTTAATTCATTTCTTATTTCCTGTACACAACTCCAAATCGAACACCGTTTGTTCCTAAATTCAACTAACATACCCAATTTTAACATATCAAAAATTCAGGTCGAAAAACCTAGTAGATTATGTTCTACAATTTTAAAAAGTTCACTGTCCAGCTAGGAGCATTACTGGACAGTTTTGCATGTTGTTCGAAATGGGTTTCCAGATTTTACCACAGTCATAAAAACTCCTTTTTACAATTTTTCTACCATTTTAGACATGTCAAAGTAGAACATATCAAAATTTCATCACTAAACTCTTACTAGTGAATTTTCTACAATTTTCTAAAGTTCACTGTCCATCTAAGAACAGTGCAGGACAGTTTTACATGCTGTTCGTATTAAGCTTCCAGATTTCACTACAATGATCAAAACTCAGATTTATAATTTTTCTATCACTTTAGACATGTCAAAGTAGAACATATCAAAAATTCATCACGAAATTCTGACTAATTAATTTTCTACAATTTTCTAAAGTTGCATGTTCTTATAACTACTAAATCTGTCCATATTTACTCTTCTTGCATGTTCCTAAGCTTTTATCCTTCAAAATTTCTTGAGGTTTCTTGTGTTCTTAAAATTTTCCAGCAGCATAACCTTTAGTATCATCACTTTTATGATTTTCTAAAGGCATTAAAACCATTGATCTATTAAAGATTTTAACATATTCGAATAATAGAGAGCTTGAGCTACTTACTTCCGATTTTTCCTTGAATTTTCTAGACCAATTTCAATGCCATGCAAGCCTTTTCTCTCCTTCACCGTGCACTCTTCCACTCTCTCAATTTTCTTGAGTTTTGTTAGTGTGTGTGAATGTATGGTTTACTTAGCTAGAAGGGTTGAGTAACCGGTGGAGAGAAGGTGGAAGAAATAGATGAAGGAAAGTGGTGGAAATAATTAATTTGGTTAGTGGGATTTGATTACCTCCATCAAATTTTCCACTAACCCTTTTATTTTATTATTATTATTATTATTATATTATATTATACATGTATATACATAAATAATTATCCTAATGATTCACCGGGTATGTTATATGTATATGTATTAACTTACATTGTTCATTTCATTAAACTTATATACATATAATAAATCACCTTTTTTTTATACATATTACACATGTATGTCTTTTTTTTTTTAATCTATCACTTTATAATTATTCATTTTAATACTTAAATCTTATAATTTCACTAAGCTTAACCAAAATGTTTACACTTTTCTTTTTATTTTCTTATAATTTCTTCTAGGGTATTTTTAGGGTGTTACATACACACCATCAATACATTAATAAAAAAATTAAATTAGAACTTTAATGCTATCAATATACTCTTTGTAAGCATGGTAGAAAATCATATAAATAAATAATACATGTTTATTACTTTAAAAGTAATTTATTCTTAAAATATATTATGTATAGCATTGTTGATTAAATCAATGATCAAAGGCCTAATTAAGAAGGGGCAACCTCGTATCCCGAACATAAACCGTAAAACGAACGTGCATATTACTAAAAAATGGCCTAATTAAAAAAGCATCTTAAAATTTGCAATGAAAATGAAATGTATTAATTAATATCATTAATTGATCCGCAATATGTTGATTTGTGAGATGTGACATCAGACCTCTTAAATAAGATCAAAGATTTGAATTCTAACGTTACAAATAGAGTAAATTAAGTTGAAAATGTCGCCTCTATAATAAGTCTTTGCAATACTCAATATGAATTAATAAATCAATCGATTAAATACAGATATTATAAAAAAATCATTAATTTTAACATTTTAGACCTCGTCGTATTACCATTTTATGAAAAATAAACCATTTTAATCATTTCATTACTCATATAGAGATCACCAAAATAGCATTAAATTCTATTTTCCCCATTAAAAAAAATAGCATTAAATTCTTTCTAAAAACAAAAAAAACATTAAATTAATAACAAAATAGAATTAAATGACAAAAGCTTCAAAAAGAAAGGTGATGATTATAATTTACAAGCATGCTTCTTGGGGGACATTCAAAGATTATAATAGATTGGACAGGTTTGCATAATTTTTAAATATCCATATTAAATCTTTTAAAGTTGATTTTCTTATTTTTCTTATTCAATTTAAAACTTTAAAGTAAAATTCAACAAACACCTTATGGTATTCTGGTAGCAGCCCTCCTTACAGCCAAGAAGAAAAATAAAAATAATTAAGTATATTTTTTTAATAACTAGTGTCGTTAGAATATTTTCAAGGTTTAATTAAAATGTTATTTATAAAAACATTAGGTCATGTCCCTATGTAACAATCAAATATTAAATCAAAATTGTGTTGGTTGGTTCCTTGAAAAAAATGCAATTATTACATTATGTGGGTTGAGTTTGACTCAAATAATTTAATTTAAAAATTACATTTGTGACAATGAAATCTGAGTAGAATTAGTAAAAGATGTGATTATGGGTCTTTGAGTATTTGAGTTTAAGTTCAACTATATGTTTATTCTATATAGGTATTTAATATAGATTTATTTTAATTTTAATTTTATTATATTTTTATTTGTCATTTTATTATATTTACAATTTTATTTGTGAATTGTATTGGTTAATTTTAATACTACTTGTAATTATAATCTATGAAAAATTTCATCCAAGTCGGATGGAACTCACTTCATATTAGATGCGAGTTCAGAACTCGTGTTATGTTGGACATAAATTTATCTTATATAATCTAAAAGGAAGACATTTATCTAATTAATTTTGGAAGGGTTAAATAAGAACCAACAAAGCAAAAAAAAAAAAAACCCTTAATTAACCAACCAACAAATATTTGCTTTTGGATTTGTTTAACAAACAATTTTGGGGTTCACAGCTCACACATCACACCTCAAAGCATACACCTTTCAAATTGTGAATTGTATTGGTTAATTTTAATATTACTTGTAATTATAACCTAAGAAAATTTTCATACATGTCAGATAAAACTCACTTTCTGCTAAACGCGAGTTCATAATTCGCGTTACATTGGACACGAATCCGTCCTACATAATTTAAAAGGAAAACGTTTATTTAATTAATTTTGGAAGAATTAAGTTAGAACCAACAAAGTAAACCCCCTTAATTAACCAACCAACAAAGATTTGCTTTTGGATTTGTTTAACAAACAATTTTGGGGTTCACAGCTCACACATCACACCTCAAAGCATACACCTTTCAAATTGTTGCTTTTTTTTTGTTTTAATTATTGCTAATGTCTCTTTGACAAATCAACAACCTCCACCCCCTTTTTCTTATTAATCAAAGTGATTAAACAATTAGGATGGTATAAAGAAAATAAATTTATGATATCTATTTTGTTGTTATAACTTTTTTTTGAAAATATTTTTGTTGTTATAACTTAATTAGCATGCGATAAATTATACATACAAACGTAATTAATAGAAAATTTTTATTTTTTTATGTCTTATATTAAAAAATAAGTTCAAGGTTTAAGGTTAAAGTCTATGAAATTAAGGGTATAGTTTATTTTTAAGGTTTAGGGTTTAAAATTTAAAATTTAAAGTCAACATACAAATTTAATTTTTTTAGTGTTAGAACCTAAGAAATGATATTGAAAAAAAAAAGATGACTTTTGCCCAAATGTAATTCACTTGTAGTGAATTATAAATACAAATGTTAAAATTCAATATGTTTTTACGGGTAAAAATCTCCTGCCCCCTAACCATGCCTCTTTCTATGCCCCCTGCCTAAAAATACTTAAAAGTTAAATATTGCCCCATAACCCTAATTTTTGTATCCTACACTCAAACCCTAAATCCTAAAAAATACAACCTACCCCTAATTCCATACACTCTAACCCTAAACCCCAACCTTAAACCCTAAACTATAAACCCTAAACCCACTATTTTAAAGTGGGGCACAAATAGAGGCATACTTTAGGGGCAGATGATTTCCATTCTGTTTTTACTGTTTTCTATTATACAAACAAATACATGGCTGACTTGGCGAAAAAAAAAAACAAATACATGGCTGAAATAATAATAATAATAATAATAATAATAATAATAATAATAATAATAATAATAATAATGTTTATGACTTATGAGTATAATTATCCTATATATTTGGGAGGTTCTGCGGTACGGCGCCTAGTATGCGGCTAATATACGGCGTAACCAGCTAGGGCGGTGACCGGTTAAAGATCATGTTTCCGGTAAAAGTTACCGATTATGTTGATCCGAATATCAATATAATCGGTAGCGCCGAATTTGTTGTTAAGTTGGAGCGGATGAGCACTCGGACATTTGGACTATAACAAAACCGGTAAAATTACCGGTTATGTTGATCCGAATTTCAATATATTCGGTAGCGCCTAATTTGTTGTTTATTTCGAAAGTATCCATACTTTATAAATCTTTATCGAAACATTTTGAACACCAACGTAACCGTGGTTGAAAAAAAATGTCGAAAAAATCGATATTTAATTAAGAGAGTGCAGAAAAGAATCGATATTTAATTCATATAATCTTACCGGTAAATCTAACCGGATATATTATTTCGAAAGTATCCATACTTTATAAATCATTATCGAAACGTTTTGAACACCAACGTAACCGTGGTTGAAAAAAAATGTCGTAAAAATCGATATTTAATTTAGAGCGTGCAGAAAAGAATCGATATTTAATTCATATAATCTAACCGGTAAATCTAACCGGATATATTATTTCGAAAGTATCCATACTTTATAAATCATTATCGAAACTTTTTGAACACCAACGTAATCGTGGTTGAAAAAAAATGTCGACAATATCGATATTTAATTAAGAGCGTGCAGAAAAGAATCGATATTTAATTCATATAATCTAACCGGTAAATCTAACCGGATATATTATTTCGAAAGTATCCATACTTTATAAATCATTATCGAAACTTTTTGAACACCAACGTAACCGTGGTTGAAAAAAAATGTCGACAATATCGATATTTAATTCATATAATCTAACCGGTAAAACATAACCGATTACATTATTAATTCATATAATGTAACCGGTAAATCTTTACCGGATTTATTGTTTGGTGTCGAAAGAATCGACACAATTCAAAAACATATCGAAACTTTTGGGAATTGTATCGATCATATATATCATAATGATATAACCGGTTAAAAGTATCCTTTGTATTGCTTGCATTTACAGAAAACCTAAGAGAGGAGAGTATTTGAAATCGACCCGAGTTTGGTTGCTGTGAAATCGACCCGAGTTTGGTTGCATTTACAGAAAGCCTAATTTGTTGTATCAGAATCGAAAGGATAGGTATAGGGTTTGGGGACTTTGAAGTAAAAGGTATGTTGTCGAAACCCTAATTTTTTGGTCATGTAGTATTGGGTAGTTGAAGTAAAATCGGAATTCGGATCAATATAGGTCGAAATTGTGTAAATATATTTACGAAATAAATATCGGAACTTTGTTCTGAGAACTTATCGGTAGAAAGTAATAATGTCGGTAGAAATTATATATCGATACTTTTGTCAGAAAACTGAAGCGAAATAGGTTCTAAGGATCATGAAGATGTTGTTCAAGATGAGACTGAAATGATTAAAATGGAGGCGGAGAGAGTGGATAGGGAGGAAAATCCGAAGAGACCAAAGGGTGGATTTCTGTACTTCTAGTAAGTAGAAATTGTGAAATAATTAATCTGTAAATTATTATTGGATGAAAGTATTTAAGAACATTTAAACTTTCCTATCATGACAGTATTGAAGAATTGCAGAGGATGAGGGATTGTGGGACTTACAATGTCGGTTCGGTATGTAAATTGAAATTATAGTGAATATATTGGAGGTTGAATATTTTGATTGTTTATGGTTTATGCATAATTTGCAGGTGAGAGACGTGGTGGTGAAGAAATGGTACACGATGAGTGCAACTGAGAAACAACCATTCAACATGTTGTCCATAAATGCTAGAGAAAACTATGAGGCGAAGAAGAAGAAGAAGAAGAAGGTATTCAATATAGTTGTAAATATTTTGATAAATGATATATAAAAACTCTGACATTATATGAATATTATTTACATAGGAAGTGTCGACTAGGTGTAGCATAAAACGAGTGCACCACATAGTAGAGGAGTTGAAAGCGAAGGGTAAATCAAATCTGTTGAAAGAAATGAGGTTTGGATCTCTTATTGGGATTCAGGACCGACCAATTCGGAGGGAATTGTGTCGGTTGTTGTTGGGAGATTTTGATTTGCAGAAGTGTGATGTGCGATACGGAGAATATTCATTTCATTTTAGTGTCCGAATTGTTGAAGCCGTATTGGGGCTACAAAATAAAGGCCAGAGTGTGGATGAAGTTATAAACAGGGAGGATTGGAAATTACTTGTGCAGAAGTATGGCCTAACGTCTAATGTGTCATTTGCTACACTTGAGGACGAAATTAAAAGCGGCAAGTATGAAGGGGATGATCTTAAGGCCCGTGTACTATTGTACATTGTCGGAGTATTCCTTTGTCCAACGGGTGATTCATCCCCGAGCAGAGATGGTTGGACAGCAAGCTGGTGCTGGAACAAGTTCCATGGGTGGCAGGGGGACTTGAAGGGAGGAGGCTTGAAGGGACAATGAATTCAGAATAAAGAAAAGATTGATGGTCTAATATTTATGTGCAGTTCAAAGATCAATCTTTTGTTTCTTCTCAATTTCTTTTTATTTCCGTTGCCATATCGTTTTGTAATCTTTTCATTTTGTAATCTTTTCCTTTCTATCTGATGCACTAGTATTTTCTTGATTCTAATTCATATAAACGATTTAATAGAAGTTTCCATAATTTTTATAAAGTTTCCATACTTTTTCGATAGTATTTCTACCTCTCATAGAAGTATCCAAACCGGATATATAAGTATCCATATGTTTCATTTAAGTATCCATACTATCGACCCACAATTGAACCAGTTCCAATGTTTTTCAAAAGTATGCAAACTTTCGAATTCAACATATCCGGTACCATTGATAAAAAGTTTCGAAAAACTTTTAAAAAGTATGGATAATTTCGAATTCAACATATCCGGTACCATTGATAAAAAGTTTCGATAAACTTTTCAAAAGTATGGAAACTTTCGAATTCAACATATCCGGTACCATTGATAAAAAGTTTCGATAAACTTTTCAAAAGTATGGATACTTTCGAAATCAACATATCCGGTACCGCGTTACCGAATACATTATATACCTTATAACAAATTAGACTCTACCGGTTTTATTATGTCTGACCTTTTACTTAAATTTGCCGGTTACCATTATTTTATCATTTTTTTAGTGGTTTTTACCGGAAAGATCATTTCATATCCACATATCCGGTACCGCTTTACCGGTTACATTATATACACAATCATGTTTTCGGTAACACCGTATATTAGCCGCATATTAGGCTGCCGCATGGTAGAAAAATCCTATATATTTACGTACAGCTGCAGTTAAATAATGGTGTTTTTCCCTGCACCAACAGACATAAAGTAGAAATATAGAAAAAGAAAAGAAAAGAAATAGTAATATAATAGTAAGCAAAGCAACTTCAGAAAGGCCAAAGAAGCTTCTTTTTTCTGCTTCATCAAAAACCATTTCTCCCCACAGCCTAACCACACTGTTCCTCTCTTCTCACAATAACTTCTTCTACTTCATTTGTTGTTGCTGATATATTCAAGGAAAATAAGTTTTCAAGAGTTTCAAACTTAGATGTCAACACCTTTGGAACATGATTACATAGGCTTATCAGAGACTTCTTCATGGGAAAGAAGCTCTGAGAAGACCCCTTCTTCTTCCTCTTCAACTCCTTCCATTGAACACAAAACCACCACAGATACTCGTCTCAATCTCAAAGAAACTGAGTTGAGGCTTGGCTTGCCAGGTTCTCACTCTCCCGACAGAAAACTCCCTCTTTTTGGAAAAGATTTGGAGTGTAATGACAAAAGTAATGGTTTTGCTGTTAGCCCTTTGAAGAACTTGGTGTCTGGAGCCAAAAGGGGTTTCTCAGACGCCATTGATGCACCTAATGGGAAATGGGGTTTCCCTATGAATGGTAAATCTGATGTTGACTTGGCTAAAGGTCCTGTCTTGGCCATCTCTAGAGCTGTTCTCGAGGGTAAAAACAATTTGCCTGCCATGAAAGAGGTTGGTGCTGTTTCTTTGTCTCCAAAGCCAATCCAAGACAAGAAGAATCATGTTCCTCCTGCAAATGAGCATTCTAATGGTCCTGCTTCAAAGTATGTTTATTCTAACATTTGAAGTTCCAATGTGTTTTTTTCCCATTCCGGTATCTGCTTTGATTTTAGCCATTGTTGTAGCCTCAGAAACGAGTTCTCCATGTTGTTTGGAAAGTACTGAACCAAAAAGGGCTTTTCCTAGAGCATGTTTAAGTTCTTAATGTGTTCTTCATGCATCCTTGTAATATTCATTGCTTAGTTCTTTAATTGTTGCTTTGTTGGGAATTTCAATCTCTCTGGTCTACTTTTACTTGCATAACAGCTTGTTTGTTTATAGTTTCACACCAATTATTGAGCTTGGTTTATGATGTAAACAGGGCACAGGTCGTAGGATGGCCACCAATTCGATCATTCCGGAAGAATACCATGGCCTCGAATTCAGCTAAAAACAGCGATGACGCCGTCGGTTGCCTCTATGTAAAGGTGAGCATGGATGGAGCACCATACCTGAGGAAGGTTGATCTCAAGACCTACAAAAACTATATGGAACTCTCATCAGCTTTGGAGAAGATGTTCAGCTGTTTTTCAATTGGTATACAATCTGAATTCCATACCGAGAATCTGTTATGATATTTATTTGGCAAGATTCATGTGCAAATAGCTATAGATTTATTTTCTAAATGCGTGAACGGATGACTGTGATGCAGGGCAATGCAGGTCCGGTGGACTTCCCGTGCGAGACGGTTTCAGCGAGAGTCGTTTGATGGATCTTCTGCATGGTTCTGAGTATGTGCTTACATACGAAGACAAGGACGATGACTGGATGCTCATCGGCGATGTTCCATGGGAGTATGTACTTTTCATCCTAAATTTTCTGCAGTCCTCTTCTATTTATGATCATAATGAAATAACCGAAGTCCATCCCAAAGATCCTGCTACTTGATATTGCAATGTACTACTTTCATGTTCTCTGTGCTGATAGATTCCCTTGTTTATCTTTGTCACTCAGGATGTTCATCGAATCATGCACGAGACTACGGATAATGAAAGGTTCAGAGGCAGTTGGACTAGGTATCCCTTTACGATTATACATAATATACCATAATTAACCATTTGTTTCCGTAGTTCGCCGTTCCGAATTCAACATCTTTGAGCTGAAAATCCAACCATTCCATTGCATTCTCTTAGTTAACATAGACTATTTCCTGAATCCCTGATATCGATCGAGTCTTACTTTGCTGCTTTCAGCTCCAAGGGCCATGGAGAAATGCAAGAACCAGAAGTAATGCAAAAGCTTGTTGAAGACCTAAAACAAACGAAGTCTTCAAAACCCAGAAATTCATGCATATGAATACGTTATATGTTTTCAGATATGATACGTTTGAAGTATTTAGTGGATTTTTTTAGGGAAAAAAAAGAAATTTTCTATTGGCCAATCATTTAAGCTTTGTCTGCTTTATATAATCTCCATTAATGTAATTTCCAGTACTGTGTAAATGGATTGATTGTGTTTATTTTGTTGCTTTGTTTATCTCAGAAAAGAAGAGCACGCCTGAGCCTTAAAATTCTTTGTAATCAATCATAAGACAAAGAATAGAAAAGAAGTAAAAAGACAAGCTTAGATTAGTTGCAATGAATTTGAAACTTAAACTTTGGTGACAGTGGCATGTGATTAGTGGATGTTCTTGTTTGAGATAATCCCATCATTTCAAACTTTTGCATAATGACCAAAATCAAACAAATCTAAAAGAAAAAGGACCAATTAATTGTTTATCCCAACAATAATAATGCTAATAAAACTCAATAAACAAGAACAACCCTAGGTACAAACAATCAAAAGGAGAGAACTTTTAACTGTGAAATTGCTCATCTTATCAAAATATATGCTCATATCAGGTTTCTTTTCGAAATAATATGAAATTTTAGAATTGGGTTTTTCATTTTCCTCAAGCTTCGGTTTGAATTCTTACATTCTTCTTCTAGTTATTGCGTTTTCCTATCTGCTAAGCACTCTATATATACACTATTATTTCAATTCAAGCAGTTGATTATGTTCCAGTATGCTAATAAAAATGGCGACTTTATTAGCTATTCAACTTTGATGAGCAGGCTTTTTGAGATTTCCTTATATCAGCAATGTGATTCTCTTCTTTTTCTTCCATCCCAAGTATGTCAGGTCGATCGTTTTTGTTCTGTATGTGAAGGATTATGAAGTACTTTATTGCAATTGAAAGATATATTGAACTTTTGGAAAAGTAAAAGAATTTTGAACTCATGTTACAGAAGTTCCTTTTCCCCCTGAATTTAGTGGTTTGATCTGTATTGTGCTATCTGAGTTTTCTTATGCTGCAGGAAGAAAAAAAAGGCATTTGGATATATTCTTTCCTTTCCACCTATACTCTGCTAAAATTGTATAGACCATGGATGTGGTAGAGGTGGAAGCATGAAATTTACAAGGTTATAAGGTTCATTAAAGTAATACCATTATCAATTCATTTACAGGGACAATATTCTTATAAAAAAATTGAGCCTTGATTCGAGGATGGGTGGGGTGAAAGATAAGCCGGGCACGATGGACAAAAAGAAAAGAAGGAAAGGTACTCCTGTATGGAGACCAGTTCGTACTCAAGCTAGTTCCCTTGAAGGTATTTATTGTTTGTGAAACTACATAATGTTCTTATTCTCTATCCTTTTTGGATGAGGTTCATCATACATATGTATGTGGTATGTAACTCGAGGTTCATTTAGACTTTAATCTTGCTCCATAGTTGATGTAACGTTTGTTTGTTGGTCTTGATGAATAATAGTGTTTTAAAAATCCCAAATGCTTCAATTCAGGTTAATTTCTTACCAATTCAGGTTCATCATACATATGGTTTTCTACAATCTAACAGTTTTGGGAGCATTATACTTCTTATCAGAAGATTGCTTTCATAGTTGAATCTTTTGTTGGTTTGTCATATTTTATGTGGCCTATAGAATCTTTATGTTAATTGGCAGAGCCTGTGATGAAGGATGTTGGAGTCGAATCAGAAATTCGAATTCAAATGCAAGAAGTAAATGAGTCAACGATTGAAGTTATGGATGCAACTGTCGGTCCTAAGGCCCTGGAAGGTGATATTGAGGATGAAACAATAAAAGAAAAGGCTGTGCTTTCAGCCACAAAGCACTCACTTTCTGTTGAGGTAAAGTTGAATTGTTGAACATATCAAAATTTCCTTGCCTTTCTGATGCACATTGTGGTTGTTGGTCAATGCCCGAGAAGAGGAATTAACTATTAAGGCCTCTCCTTATCTCAGTTGAATTCCTACACCTTCTGGTTCCGGAGAAATTGATTCTAGACTCTAGAGTAGAACTTCCTTTTGGGAATTATGCACTACAAGCTTTTGAAGCTTTTTTTATTCTACTGATAGTGCCTACTTTAGCTTTCTGTTCATGCATGATTTTTGTGCTACTCTAGGCACTTGACCTTTCCCCCATAGAAGCTTAAATTGCCTCTTATCCCCCATTTTCTTTCTATGCTTGATAAGCAGGTTGGTGCTTCCGTGATTCGATTTGTCAGAGGAAAAGAGTATGAGGCTCAGCATCCAAGCATTACATATCTTTAGTTTCATTTTCATTTTTATTGTTTTATAAATTCTATTATATCCTCTGCAGGGGATCTACAAAGGAAAAGATTGAAAAGGAGACGGGAGTTCAGATTATCCTTCCGTCATCAAAGCAAGAGGATGCTATTAGTAAGATTTGTTTTTTTTAATTCCTCTGACTCTTTTGGTTATATCACATTTTCCAACAATTTAAACCTGAACGGTGTCGAACTTATCTGGTTTTGATGGTTTTACTCATCGTTTGATGTTAGTGAATAACAAGTATTATTGAACCTTCACTAAGAGTTTAAGCTTAAATTGCCTTGACGTGGTATTAGAGCCCATTTGCCATGTGATCCAGAACTCGAATCTCCATTATTGTGTTGGAAGTTCAATTCAGTATAAGGCATGTGGTGGGCCTGTTTTGTCCATAGTATTGGTGAATAAAAACTATTCTTGAACCCCAAGTTAGGTTGAACGATCCTTGACATATGACATGTTTGAAGACATGAAATTAATTTCAATGGTTTATTTCCTTTGAATCCATTCCATGCAGTCATCGAAGGCACTTCTGCTGATAGCGTAACTAAAGCTTCAAAAGAGATACAACATATAATTGATGAGGTTAGTCAGCTAGTTTCCTGTATTTTATGGTTGCTGTTTATGAAATATTTGGTTGGGAAACAGAGACATTTTTCTGCTGATCAATATCTTGTTTTCATCAGCAACTTGATGACTGATGGTCAATAACCTTTTTGGGGTGATTGTTTCCATATTACAGGCGGTTAAGACCTCGAGTCTTGATTACTCTCACTTTGTATCTCTTCCATTAGCTATTCATCCCGAGTTGGTTGACAAGCTTGTCAACTTTCAGAACACCATATTAGGAATCAATGATACTTGCGTGGGTGAGAATCTAGAAGGCAACTCAGATGGAGATGCTTCCGAAAGTGATGCGCAGGATCAGCAGTTAGGTGAAGGGTCTGCTGTTGCAGTTGAACTGAAAGTTGCCGATGACAGGGAAAGCGTTAAGGTGGACATAAGTGGCATACCTCTTGTTAGTGATGCACCTAAAGAAGTTAAAGAATCAAAGTCTTCATCAGGCAAGAAAACAATCTGGTTCTTTGATGCCTCCCCTTTCTTCTAAAATTTCCAATTAGACATTACAATTCTGCAGTTGTTGCACGGTGCATTGTATTTGTTCATATACATGCATACACCTTTTGGTTATTTCAAGTTTACAAAGGTTCCCTGACTTCTGAAATTTTCATGTTTAGAAGTTTGTGAACCATTGCACTTTATATTGGGCGTGAATAAATGGTCTTGCTCGGAATAATGGATCCCTACAACTTAGGGATTGTAAGCCACAGTCACGGAACTTCGTTCTTGATAATTAAGTTTCAATGCCTTGTTTTTCTCTTCTTTTTTGCTTTAACAAACCTTGCTGATGCATGTTACACTTGACAGACTTGAGAATCGAAAAGTCCATATTTATTAAACCTAAAACATTTCACCTGACGGTGCTTATGTTGAAGTTGTGGAACAAAGAACGAGTTAGTTTAGCAACAGAGGTACTGAAGGTAAATTCTCTCGAATCCGATCATCAGTTGGATACTGTTTGATTCTGGCAGTGCTTAATTTAATGTGTTTCCTCCCCCCCCTACACAGAGTATCTCCCCAAAAGTAATGGATGCCTTGGATAACCGACCTCTATTTGTAAGACTTAAGGGTCTGGTAAGTTTATGATAGCCCAGATGTTCTGATGCTGGCTTACTTAATATGTGATTTTGACTTGTGAATGGGCTAATACTTTTCGAGCCATTAGTTTGCCAACTCAGACAGCATTGAATCTTTCATAAGTTTCATTTGAGGTAGTGATACACATGCTCGAGATAACTGATTGCATCGATTTCATTGCAGGATTGCATGAAAGGTTCTTTGGCCAGAGCTCTAGTCGTCTATGCTCCCGTAGAAGAAATTGGTAGTGAAAATCGACTTTCACGTGCCTGTCGTATCCTATTTTCCCAGTTTATATCTGCACTTGGAAATAGAAAAACAATAATCATGTTCTTTTCTCTTGAAACTTTTTTGTGTGTATCAATATTCTATTTTGAATTCCTTGACTTTTCTTAGAAGTTATAATTGATGCTTTTGTTGAGGCTGGGCTTGTTCTAGAGAGAGATATTGGGCAGGAGTTAAAGGTAAGACTTCCCTTCTTCTGTATGTTTAGTTGGTTCGTTTTCCTTTCCTTTTGGTCTAAAAAATATTAAGGGTATCTACTGTTGTTAAATTTCAGTTGCATGCCACAGTGATGAACGTGACACATCGGAAAAGGTGCCACCCTGTTTCCGAATTTTTGTTTATTTATTTTTATAAGTTGCGGTGCTGCACATCCTCTATGTGATTGTGCCTCCTTCCCTGTGGTTGTTTTGTTTTCCGATATTCGTAGTTTGTTTATTCGGACTGTAACTGACCAGGAGGGGAAACCGGAGGGCAAAGGCGAATTCCTTTGATGCACGTGGCGTTTTCAAGCAGTTCAGATCGGAGGAATGGGGTGAGTATCTCATTCGGGAGGTTCATCTTTCACAAAGATTCAAGTATGATGAGAATGGTTATTATCATTGTTGTGCTTCAATCCCTTTCCCTGAAAACATGCAAGTCTCCTGATTCCTTTGTTAAAAGAGAGTATTGGAGATAGATATATCTTTGTTTTGGTGTTGATTTCATGTGTATACCATATATATAAATAATAGAATAATCTCTTTCTTTTTGCTTAAATTTATATGGCAAAGTAGGGAAAGGAAGAAAGTAGAGGTTAGGTTGTAAATAAATCCAACTTGAACGAATGAGTTTATGTTCATTTGTTTATTTTTAAATTTATTTGTATTGGTTAAAAATTTCAAAAGTATGTTCGTATTGTTTATTTAAAATTATGTATGTTCATGTCCGTTCTGTTAATGTTTGCGGACATGTTTACTTCGTGTTTATGAACATGGAACTGTCACACATGACTTTGGCTTGTTATAGAAGAATTTAAATTTTATGATGATACTAAACACTTGACTTGAGGCCACCATCATCCACACGAGATAAGCACTAGCCACTAGGGCTCAAGATATTTTGTTGGACTTTATCAAGATTTGTGGGTATAAATTTTAGGTAAAGTTGTGCTATTAATTTATATTATGTATAAATTGTGAATTTAGTTATTGTAATGTTGTTTAATCATTTTAGGTGAAATTTTGTTATTAATTTTTGTATTATGCTTAAGTCATGAATTGTTTTCTAATTTAATCACTTCTAGTTTTAGAACTTAATGATTGTTGTGTGAGTTAATGTATGTACCATGGACAAAATTAAGATCAAACACCGAGAGAAACAATAATTTATAAAATTTTTAAATATAGAAATTGAGAGAAACAAAAATTTTATTTGACTAATATTTTTTTAAGCTAATGTACCAAAAATTTTGACTAATATTTTTTTAGGCTAATATTTAAATTTAAAAGATCCTAAATGCTTTAATACCAAAAAATTTGAAGGGACAACAACTGCTCCTAGTTAACACATGACTTCGTCTCTGTTGTATTTAAAAAAGCAATAATTAAAAAAACCAACCTTCTAAACTTAAAACAAAAATTATCTATCTCTTTTTGGTCTCTGTATATGCTCTAAAGCTAAAAACCTAAATCTTAAGCCATTACCTTAATTTCTAAATAAATTTTAAACCCTAAACATTAAAAACTAAACTATACACCCTAAACCCTAAAGTCTAATAACAAAACCAAAACATTAAATATAGTTCTTTTAGCTTTGAGGCACATATAAAGGCACCAAAATAGACAAAATTTTTAAACCTTAAACATTAAAAACTAAACTCTACACCTTAAACCCTACACTCTAATAATCAGTGACGAATCCAAGGTTTTCATATAATAAGGATAGAGTGGAGTATGAGGTACGGTGATTCTCATAGTATTATAATGTGAACTGTTGACTCCATACACTAATAAATCAAGTAGGGTCAATTTTAATATTTTCTATAAAATATTTTATATTAACTCATTAAAAACCTCATTTAGCTCCTTAAAAAACTCCATACTTCACTAAATCAAGTGGAGACAATTAACTTAAAATTTGAATGTGACTTTACCATTGATAATAACAAACCCTAAACTCTAAACTCAAATTTTAATTTTTTTAAACTTTAAAATATATAAAGACACAAAAAAAAGTCGCTTTCTATTCAAACATGAACCTATAATGACATAAAATTACCAAAATTCTAGCCAGAAAATGGTTGCTTTAACAACTCCTCCGTTTCATAACTCTAAAAAAGGGATGCGGATATTTATTGGGAGGGGTCAGGAGAGTTTCGCATTTAGCAGGCAAGACCCCATTTGTTCGGACCATTATCTCTGGTCCACCAAAAATAATACTAGTGCTAAATGCTCCATGCATTATCACTCCTCAATCATCGGGCCCGACCTTGGTAGAAGGCAATAAGGTTGTCCGTTCAAGGCTTACCGCTTAAAAAATTAATTTTTTTTGAATTATATTTATTATTAACAATTAGGGTTTATTTTTTAATATTTGTTATTATGGGTATTGTCTTAATTTTTTTAATATTTATTATTAGGACCCAAAATTTTTCAATACTTATTACTATGGACCTACTCTTAAAATTTATTTATTTTTATTACTTGTTATTAGGGGCAGAAATTTAAATAGTTGTATGCATCCACACCAACGATCGTTATATGAAGATAGTGACACCATCTGAAAATTGTTATATATGCAACTGTTATGTCCACAATAACTTGTATTATTAAAAATATTTCACAACTATAATACGCACAATGACCAAAATAACATCGGTTATATCTGCAATCACGATAAATACAATACAACCAAAAATGCAATTACAACTACAATTGTAATTTATATTCTTAATTTAGGGTCTAATTTTTAAATTTGCTCAGGACCATCAACAATTCGGGTCAGACTTGTCAATTATCAAAGTATATCATGATCTGTGTTACGATAAATATTACACGATTATATGATATGATTCGTAAAAAATACAATACGAAAGATTAAAGATATTTGTCTTAAAATTTATATGATATTGGTTGTTAGCATTTCAAGATCTATATAAATATAGAACATAATAGGTTTAATATACAAGTAAGTGCTTAAATTATATATATATATATATATATATATATATATTCATTTTAGGTGTATAAATTATACATTTTTAATTTTAAGTGTCTAAATTATTTTTTGATAAAAACATGTGCCCAATGTTTATACATAACTTTAAAACTTTATTTAAAAAATTCAAAATTATAAAATATCTTCAAAACAGTCCCTAAATTCCTAAAAACCACAATACCCCAAATCATCACCATTGTTGTCACCAATCATCATTGTCGAGCCCAACTCTTCGATATTCGGACCCAGCCAACTATTTTCACTGACTTGTTGTCCTCGGAAATTGACGAAAGGTATGACAGTCGAACGATAATTTCACATACATCATTCAATGTTTGATTGGCATACCGCTCATCGATTTTCGATGATGACAAGTTAGGGAAAATGGCCGGTTGAATTTGACTGGTAGAGGGGTGGGCTTGACAGCGAAGATCGACAATGATAACGGTGAGAATTTTTTAATTTAGGGACTTGGAGACTATTTTAATTTTTTTAATTCCAATTTTTTTTAAAAGATTTTAAATTATTAAAAAAATTAATTAAAAGAAACTAGAAATTAAAACATCGGAAAAAATTTTGATAAAGAAAAAAAATTAAAAGAGGGTTTTAAAAAGTAACCACTTCAAAAAAAATGAAAGTAGCAGGAGTGAAGGTAGTGAATTTAGTGAGCATCAGTTTAAAAAAGAAGTTAGCTGTGATTGACACTTGACAGTGCTAAACTATCAGAATTTCTATTGGGAACCCCCAAATTCCTAAAAATTTACAGATTTGGACATACCACATGTGTGTTAAAAGTTTTGGATAAAAAACTAAATCAATTCAGGAAATCATCATGTGCACAAGGTTGAGAGATGTAGCTTCACCACAAACGTAACTCTCACCTGCTTTTGCTTCAGAGGTGGATTAGATAGGTAAATTATCCTCTGCCCATCCAACTTTTCATAAGTTTTATCGTCTCCTCACTATAAAATTAATATATATCGAGTTCAAGTTAATCAATTGAAAGTATATTATTTATAAAATGGAAATGACTGGCATTTGAGATTTGATTTATTATTTTTTTTGGAAGAAAGTTATTAATTAACATTATCCCCTTCCTTGAAAGGAGAAAACGAATCAAAATAATGGATATTCAAATCCCACCTTTCATGGCTTAATCATACTATTAAATTAAAGAATAAATATTCGATGTATTAGTAAAGTTTGTCTAACCTATGCATACATGCAAAATTCTAGCAAAAAAACACTTATTCAATATAGTAAATTCTAAACTCTAAAATTATAATCATAAACCCTAAAATCATAACCCTAAACTTTTATCCTAAATCCTAAAATTAGAAACCATAACCCTAAACCTTTATCCTAAATCCTAAATCCTAAAATTAGAGACCATAAACCATAATCCATAAACATAAATCTAAACCCTAAAATCATTACCCTAAACCATAAATCATAATCTTTAAACATAAACATAAACCGTAAATATTAACACATAAACCCTAAAGGCTAAAACCCTAACCATAAACCCTAAATCATAAACTCTAACACATTAAGTGATAATTTTCCAATAAAATTTTTAGGGTTTTGTGATACATTAAATGATTGTGGTTTTTTTTAAATAGAATCATTGTATTTAATGAACGCTCTTAAATGACCCTTAACCTATAGCTTCAATGAATTAAATAGTTACACATTATTAAAGATAAAATTAAATAAATTTAATTTTGTTATAATGACATGATTATGTCAAAATTAAATTAATAGTGTATAAAATTATACGCTATCAATACACTAAATATCAATATTAAATTAAACCAACATCCCCCTTTAGGAAAAATTTTGTCAAGTGAACCAACAAAGGTGCCAAAAAGTTGCTTAAGATTCCTCCCTATCCAGCTTAACTCATAATTAAATGAAAGAAAATCTTGCATTTTATAAATGATATCTTCTCAGTGTATAGACGCCAATTGAATCTTGTCCACACAAATTGGGAAATGGCATCCCAGCAGCCCCACGATTTCATTTTCGCTGCAAACATGGTCGGTGCAGTATGTGGCCCAAACCAAGTCACGACCTCATCACCTCTCTCTATTTATATTTATCATTATGTTCCTCACGGATTCAAACAAAACACTAAAGGAAAAGAGAGGTTGGGTTGGGTCACATCTCACATGGACGAATCATTCATTACCTTCTCGACAATTCCATTCAACCCATGTTAATGCCAGCTAGGATGGAAGAGAAAAAAAATAGTATTTTCTGTATCTGAATTCAAGGAGTGGTTCTAGTGAAAAAGATGATGATGTTCATTATAAGAGACCCGAATTTGAGCATTTTTACATACAAGGCGTGTTAACTTATCAAAGGATTAAGAAATATATGAACATGTACTATTAAAAAAGTATTATTCATATCCGATTAGTTGATATAAATTTTCAACTTTATATAAAAAGCATTTTAATTTGAATTTGTTTATATAATTATTATATGAATGGAATTTGGACATAGTACTGTAGGTTTTCCTTTTTCATGAAAAATGCAAGTAGGGTATAGTAATATTAAATTATGGAAGCCATGTTCCTCTTTAATGTTCTCATAGTATTTATATGTGACCAAACAAAAGGGTTGGAGCGTTGTATGAAGTTGAGCTCTTTTCTTTCTATATCCTTTACGTAGAATTTAGAAAGAGCCTTTTTGTTTCGAACATGGCTGGAATCGCCTTCGGTCGTTTTGATGATTCCTTCAGTTTAGGCTCTATCAAGGCCTATCTTGCTGAGTTCATCTCAACTTTGGTCTTCGTTTTCGCCGGCGTCGGCTCTGCCATTGCTTACAGTTAGTACACTAACTGAACATAGCTGTTGTTTGCTTTTTGTTGAGAATTGAAATGATTTGTGTTTATTTGGTGCAGACAAGTTGACAACAGATGCAGCCCTAGATCCTGATGGTCTAGTCGCCATTGCTGTTTGCCATGGATTTGCTCTCTTTGTTGCTGTAGCCATTGGTGCCAACATCTCAGGTGGCCATGTCAACCCTGCCGTCACCTTCGGGTTAGCTCTCGGCGGCCAAATCACCATCCTCACCGGCATCTTTTACTGGATTGCCCAACTCCTTGGATCCATTGTTGCTTGCTTCTTACTCAAGGCTGTCACTGGTGGCTTGGTAAGCCTAATTAACAATAGTAACACTAACACTAACATTGTCATTAAAATTCGAATATATACTCGAATCGGAGTCACATAGGCTAATATTCCGGGTACATTGGTTTTTTGTTGCAGACAATTCCCACCCACGGTCTCGGAGCCGGAGTCGGAGCTATTCAAGGAGTAGTGATGGAAATCATCATAACATTTGCATTGGTTTACACAGTGTATGCAACCGCAGCTGACCCAAAGAAGGGCTCACTCGGCACCATTGCACCCATTGCCATTGGGTTCATTGTTGGAGCCAACATCTTGGCTGCTGGTCCATTCTCTGGTGGATCCATGAACCCAGCCCGGTCCTTCGGACCGGCAGTGGCTAGTGGCGACTTCAGCGGCATTTGGATCTACTGGGTCGGACCACTCGTCGGAGGTGGCTTGGCTGGACTCATCTATGGAAATGTGTTCATGCAGTCGGAACATGCCCCATTATCCAATGACTTTTAAGTTGATCAAAATGACAAGTTGAATTTGCTTTGCTCTTTGAATCCATTGGTTATTGTAATAAAAAGAAGGAATGACAGTTGTTGCTGTTCTTTCTTTTTTTAGCTTTCGTTTTTATTTTCTTCTTTTGTTATTGTCTGTAAAGTTTGTTGTGCCAATCGTTGCTACTGTGGAAATGGATGAGGTTGGTGATTTCAAGCCATTTTTTTTAAATATTTTCTTGGTCTGCTTTATTTTATTTATTTCATGGTCCTACCTTTGCAATAATTGAATTAAATTGTGCTATATCACTGTCATCTCTCGACCACAAAAGAAAAAAAAACGAATGAAAAGGAAATTAAACAAAAAAAATCGTATAATTAGATACTATAATAAATGTATCCCTTAATGTTAACATAATATTTTCAGATTCGTAAACTCGAATAAGAAAAATTTATGTAATACCGTAATTTTTTTACGACCGAAAAAATACTATCGATCATACAGTGGTGACCATCCAAGATTTTGGATATGAGTGTGTGGATATTATTATATGTCTCAGCGCCATAGTTGCTTAAGATTATGGTGGGAAAGTAGAACTCGATTGCCTTGAATTTAGCCATCAAGGACCAAATTGTAAAAAAGAGTAAGTGTAAAGGACTAGAGTATAGATTCATACATAAAGTGTCGACACCTAACCTTAGATATCACTATATCAGTACTTGATCTAAAGTTTTGAGACATGAAATAAGGTTTCGATACCATTGAATTTAAGTTAAAAAATTGATTTAACCCTTAATTTGATCAAAAGGTCTTACAAGGGTTAAGCCATTATCATTTTTACTCCTACTGTAGAGCTCCGTTTCTTCTTCTTTTTCTTTTAATTTAATTTTTCCTTTCTTTCCGTAAGAGTCAAGGGCGAATTTTGGAGCAATAGTTTAAAGGGTTTAACTAAAACTTTTAGAAAATTTAAAAAATTAATGAGATTTTTTTAAAGAAAAATATTGAGACTCCAATAAAATTTTCAAAAAAAAGACATTCTATAAAAATTTTAATAATTTGACAACTTAATTAAAAATATTTTAAAAATTAAAGCATAATAAGAATTTCAAACAAATTTAAGAATACTTAATTAAAAAAATTAAAATATTTGAGAAGTGATGGCACCCTAAACTATGATTATGTTACTATCTGATAATAACTCTTTGAAGATTTAAATTTCGCTCATTTCTTGAGATTTTCCCTTCCTAGAGGAATCCTCAACCTCTTCTACAATATGGTACCATCAAATTTTATTCTTGTCAACCTTGAGATTTTGATGGTGGGAGAATTGAGCCAGACTTTGAGTTTGGGTCAAGAATGGTAATAATATGATTAATAAATTTTTTGTTAAAAAACTATATATGTTTTCATGTCAATTTTTAAATAAAATAATTTTTTTTAATATTTTCATGGAACACGCAGAATTGTAAAAAAATATTTATTTATTTATTAATAAGAATATTTTTTATATTGTTATGATAAGTTAAGTTGATAACATTAAAGAATTTAGATATCATTTGAATATATATTTTTTAACTTATAATATCATGTTTAAAATGATCATTTATCTTTTTCATCAAAAAAATGATCATTTATCTTTAAAAAATATTTTTTAACAACAATATTAAACAATTAATTTCAAATCCAACAATTCAAAAATATTTCTAAAAAATATTTTTTAAAAATGTTTTTTACGGCATTTTTCAATAACAATATTAAACTAGCTCTTAGTTAGAGTATTTTTACTTTGATGTTTGATGATTACGAGATAAGTCTCCACGGAAAATACTTCACCAATGCTGAGTCCAAGTATGGGTGTACATTACTTGTTATGTGTAGCGTGGTTATTAGGTAAATTCCCAAAGCATGTAACATACCTTGAAAAATGTGTGCCATGATTTCCATGCATAAATGATAACTCTATGTTTGAAAGTATTTGATATAAATTTTAATAGATAATTAAGTTGAATTTTATTATAATTTGATTAGTTGAAAATTACTGAGTAATTAGATGTATATATTCCATAAGATGTCTTATGAAATAAGGTTTTTTGCTGACCAAATATTTGACTTTATAAATATTGAGTAGGTTTAACCTTTAGAAATATAAGAGATAATTGTTTTGGAGAGATGTAGTTCCTTTTATGATATTTGCAACTATTGCAACTAAAATATTGCAGAGAGAGTGTTTTGGATACACATGTATTTGTACTATTTATGATCTCTACGTTTATAGTGTATTATTTGTTTCTGTCATCTTTGAAGGTTGACAAGGCCGAACCACGTTAAATTTTATCTCTCTTACGTGTCTTGTTTTGTGTGAATACTGCATTGTTTATTTTCCGCTTACAAGTTCCTAATAAATTCATGATGTTAATTAAAATAGATATGTTTGAATCTTGAATTGTTACAACACGACCCTGGTAATAATATAATGCAATGTACTGATAATCAAATTAGTTGTGAATCATGCTTAGTACGAGAAAATATTGAATACGAGCTATGACATTATTTTTAAAGTGCAAAGCATGATAAATGATAATGTACTATGCGAATTTAGTGTATAAAAGATTACTGTCTCCATTGTACCAGGGTTAAGGTTAAAATGATGATTAAAAATGTTAAATGCCCGATTATGCTAGATATAGTTAAGTATGTGTGGCATGTCATTAGGGTTTTAGCATCTACATAATGACACTTTGGTATATAGTAGGGATGCAACTAGAATTTGGAGTTGGGACAAAACATAAATATTTAAAAATGAGGACAAATTTATAAATAATTTAATTTTTTAGTCTCATAGATACAAAAAATAGAAAATTAAAAGTCTTTTCAGATAGTTTATAGTAAACCGAAATGCACATATCAATAATTTAACACGAATGTTTAAAAGTTCGTAAAATAGTCCAAATAGTTTCAAAGCTACAAGTATTAGTAAAGAAGATAGAGTAACACTTAGAAAACAAGAATACATTTAAACGAAACCCTTGGAAAGATGTTGAATCCAAACTTAAGGTATAAATTAATTTGAAAAAGGAAAAATAAAAATAGAGAATGAACTATAAAGCTTAGTGTGATCTCTAAATACAAAGGTAATCATAGAGCATGCATAATACATAAATTAACCAAAGATCATGTTTAATACAATAATTAATCACATACAGGGACGAAGCTATTAAGTTCTTGGGAGGGGCTGCTCCCCCAGGACTGGGGGAATATTTTTTTTTACCTTTTAGATCTTTAAATTGTTTTTAAAATTGTGAATTTACCCCCTCTCACTTTTTAAAACTTATGTTTTGCCCCACCCCTAAATTCTGGTTCCGTCCCTAATCACATAACAAGCAAAGCATGAAAGATGCTTTGCTTGTAGATACGGACTAGTAAATTTTTAACTACTCAATCCATTCGCCAATCTTAACAACAACAACAAAAAATTACGTAGAACTCATAATAACACCTTAATTCTCCAACAACTCGTAATACATAATTGTATTACTATAACAAGTAATAGTAATTAGTAAATGGATGTACAGCAAAACAATGTGACAAATAGTAAGTCCAAAAATAATACTTCCACCTGAACATCCAGACCCCCTTACATAGTGCAGGTTGTGTAAAAATACTTGATCCGATACGAATTTTATTTTTAGATCGAATATCCGATCCGATTTGTTATTTTTCGAATTGGATATGGATCACAATATTTCAAGTTTCAGATTATACGAAAATTCTAATTTTTATAGATATGAATCTTGTTATTTTTAGTAATTTGATGTTTGTTATAGGAAAATTCTACAACGTGCGACGAACACCGATGAACACCACTAATGATGAACACCGATGAACACCATTAAATTAATTAATAAAGATTTAAAATTTTAAGGACCCATAATACAATTAAGAATTATTTTTAAAAATTAATTAAATTATTTTTTATATATATTAAAATTTTATTTTTTAATAAGGGTAAACTATATATTTAGTACCTCACCTATTTTCGTATTTCTATTGAACCCTCATTATTTAAATATTATTTTAATTTGACCTTATTCTTTATAAAAAATAATTTAACCCTTAACCCTCAACCTAAAACCCTAAACTATTAAACCTTAAACCCTTAAACTCTTAAACCTATACCCTAAACCATATAGCATTAAAAATAATTTCACCATCATCGATCTAATTCAATGAATTGTTGAATTCTCCCAAGCTTACAGACTGATCGAAACTTCAAACATAGTCAATCCAGTAATAAAAGATACGATGGACTTGAAGCACCTATATCAGGTACATGAAAAAAAACCACTTCGTTGTTTGCATCGTCGTGTCTGTGTTCTCGTTATAGATTTAGATTGCATTCCTTGCTGAACAGGTTGTTGCTGTTGCCGTGCTTTGCATACAACCCGAACCAAGTTACAGGCCACTCATAACCGATGTCCTGCATTCTCTCATCCCTCTGGTACCAATCGAACTCGGAGGTTCGTTACGAGTTACATAGCCTGTCGGTCCCTCCTCTCTTTTGTGCCGGTATACAAATTCGGAACTTGCAACAATGGTGTCTTAACTTTTGATTTTGCATCCGCTCGTCTTTGCTACGAGATTGATTTGGTGGCTTCCCTCATTCTTTTTCTAAATGAACGTTTCCTTTGGGGATGTGATGCAATTTCATTATCTTGGAAGTTTCGATCTGTCTGTAAGCTTGGGAGAATTCAACAATTCATTGAATTGGATCGATGATGGTGAAATTATTTTTAATGCTATATGGTTTAGGGTATATGTTTAAGAGTTTAAGGGTTTAAGGTTTAATAGTTTAGGGTTTTAGGTTGAGGGTTAAGGGTTAAATTATTTTTTATAAAGAATAAGCTCAAATTAAAATAATATTTAAATAATGAGGGTTCAATAGAAATACAAAAATAGGTGATGTACTAAATATATAGTTTACCCTTATTAAAAAAATAAAATTTTAATATATATAAAAAATAATTTAATTGAATTTTTAAAAATAATTCTTAATTGTATTATGGGTCCTTAAAATTTTAAATCTTTATTAATTAATTTAATGGTGTTCATCGGTGTTCATCATTAGTGGTGTTCATCGGTGTTCGTCGCACGTTGTAGACTCATCCTTTGTTATATTTGAAAAATCGAAATTTTCATACATGTGAATCTTGTTATATTTGACAATTAGTTATTTGTTATATTTAAAAATTCAAAATTTTTATAGATACGGCCGCCAAATCCGAAAAAGTACTTAAACCAAAATTTATATTCGGATAACCGAATACCTGATCCGACTATTCATTTTTTTTCGAATCAGATACGGATCATAATTTTACCGATCCAAAATTTTGAATATCTAATTTTTTTAAATCGAATCTGATTCGATCCGGTATCTTGAAATGCACACCCTAGTACAGAATGTCATACAAAATGACTTAGGGCCTGTTTTTGGTTGCGTTTTGCAACCAAAAATCACTTTTTTAAGTGCTTTTAGTTAAAACAGACTGTTTTTGGTTGCTTTTAAAACTAGCTTTTCCACCCAAACCAAGAAGCTGGATTTTATAGCTTCTTGGGTGGAAAAGCTAGTTTGAAAATAAAATTACTTTTTTACCCTTATTATTTAATTATAATTTATTGTTAAAATAATGTTTATGCATACATAATTGTAAAATAATATATATTTTATAATATTTATATTGAGAATAAAATTGTTTTATTTGTACTTTATTTTATATTTATTATTAATGTGTAAGTGGTATGTACGTATATAATCTAGAATGTAATTTATATTTTCAAATTAAATTTTATAAAAAATATTTTTTTATTATAATTGAAATTGATTTATTTCATAAATCATAACATTAATTAAATTGAACAATCACCTAAATTTACTTTTACTTTTTAATATCATGTCTAAAATAGACTTTTTATCTCATGAAAATCACTTTTCGACTTCAATGACAAACACTAACCAGTTTTTCAAAACTACTTTTCAACAGCTAGTTTGAAAATCACTTTTTTCACCACACTTTTTAAAAGCAACCACAAACTAAGCCTTAAGGGGCAAAGTAAGGATTAGACTTTTCAGAATAAATAATGTCGTGCAGAAATAGAGTAACTAAAATAACTTATGTTTGAAATATTAGTGACTAAATTATTTTTTTATAGTTGAACGAATAAAATAATAATAACCTAGCACGAACCAACTTGCTTCAGTGGTTAAGGCCAAGAGAACATTTGTTGTTTTTAGAGGTCACAGGTTCGAGCACTAGCAGCTGCATCAGGGTGATTGAGCATGCTTTATCAAATGGTTGAGAGTATATTCAGAACAAATACTACTTGTAATCACCTTAGCTTTCAAAAAAATATGATTGAATGTGTAAATGTGGAGGATTAAATATGTTATTATTCAAATTTTCGTAATTGTCACGTCATTCATTAAGTGACAACGACTTAGTGACCATTTTATAACAAAAATTAAAGTTTAATGTTCATTATGTAACTTTTAAAAGCTTGGTGACCATTTTATACTTTTTGGTATAGATTAATGACCATTTGTGTATTTTATCCTTTTTAATATAGTTGTGTGATTAGATGTTAGTATTTTTTTTATTTTTCTTAATTATTTGAAAATGTATACAAACCTTGTACAAGTAGATTTTCAAGTCTAAATCTCTTAGAATAAATATTATTTTTTTTCTAAAATACTCGTTAAATTTATTATATTTATAAATAGTTTAAATGTGATTATAAGATAATATAATAATCCAAAATGTGATAATAATATTACATCTAAAATTGCGAGAGTTACCTTCAGCCGGTCCAAAAACACCACCACCTATTGTGCCAGCTATGCGCAAGTGACGAGGACAAGATTAACAACCTGACAGGTCCGTGTGTCTAGAACCACGTCACCCGCCTTCGTTCCCAAATCCAAAATCATTATTTGCCCTAATTCAATCCCTATCCATCGAAATTCTACGATTTCCCTTCTGTTTGTCCAACCAATCGACCAAATAGATCCATCTTAATCCTTCAATTCAATCCAAGGATTTGTTTGGGGTTTTCAGTTTTCTATTTTATATACATATAATTTTTTCCCGATATGGATTCGAGCAGGCGAGCGGTGGAAACTTATTGGAGATCGCGGATGATAGACGGGGCTACCTCGGATGAAGACAAAGTAACGCCCGTTTATAAGTTAGAAGAGATCTGCGAGCTTCTGAGATCGTCTCATGTTAGTATCGTTAAAGAGGTCTCCGAGTTTGTATTGAAACGACTCGATCACAAAAGCCCCATCGTCAAACAAAAGGTAACTTCATTTGAACAAGCTTTGAATTTTTTTTTTCTTCAATTTGCTTAAATCTAGTCAATTCTAATCAATTTGTCTTTTTTGGCTGGGGAAATTTTACTGGTAAAACTTCTGAATCCAAAATTATGATGTTGAACTCAATTTAGTCAAGCAGTGAACTGAAGTAATGGTCGTAGAATTTTAACCGAGGTTTTAAGTAGTTAAATATCAGTATCAAAGTATTACTTGCGTTTGTATATAAATGCAACTAAAGCAAAAGCTATTAACACATATAACAATGAGAAGAGCCTAATATTCTTCAAATACTCAGAAGTTTTGGTATGTAAATGCTTTGAGTTGAGGAATATTTAACTTAAACGGGTGGGAAAATCTCATCCTATAAATGAATTACCAGAGCATGTCAATACTCAGTTGTTAGTGGGATTTTTACAGGCTTTGAGGCTGATAAAATATGCAGTGGGGAAGTCTGGTGTGGAGTTTAGGAGAGAAATGCAGAGGAGCTCTGCGGCTGTGCGTCAGTTATTTCATTACAAAGGGCAGCCGGATCCTTTGAAGGGTGATGCTCTCAATAAAGCTGTTCGGGACACAGCTCATGAAGCTATTTCTGCTATATTTGCAGAGGACAATAATCCCAGTAAGCCTTCTCCTTCAGATGACCTTAACAAGCGAATACAAGGATTTGGGAACACAAACTTTGAAATGCCACCGGATGATAAGAAATCATTTCTAAGTGAGGTCGTTGGTATTGGAAGTGCTTCTATCAAACAGGGAATTAGTAGTTTCACTCAGGGTCATTCACTTGGAAAGAATGATAATGGGAACTACAAAAGCCCTACACTTCGAAGGTCATTGACTAGAGAAATTGACCATTCGGATAGGTATGAACCTGTTCAATTGCACAATGAAACACAAAGGGTTTCTGGGAGTTCTGCTAGTGGACCGTGGGGCCAAGATTCAAGAGTATTAAAGTCAGAAATAACAAATGGAGAATCAAACTCGAAAAAAGAGACTAAAACTCGTGAAGAGAGATTGTTGGAAACAATAGTGACATCTGGTGGCGTGCGTCTGCAACCTACTCGAGATGCAATTCAGGCTTTCCTTGTGGAGGCTGCAAAGCTTGATGCCTTGGCTTTAAGTCATGCCCTTGAATCTAAGCTTCAATCTCCAATGTGGCAGGTAACTCTCTGCACCCTATTTAATGAATTATCAGCGCAACACTACTATTTTGGGATTTTTTTTTTGGGTGGGGTGGGGTGGGGTTGGATTAGCTCAAACCTATTACCCAAATCAGTTTCACCTTAGCTACTTTGTTGTAAATGGAGGCACACCGTTCTCATTACATGACCATGTTTCTATTGGTGATAATTTTATTTTCTATATTGACTTCTTTCCCTCCCAAAAAAAGAAGAAATTGTATATTTGTGTTTTTAGTATCTTTCAACCTTGACCAGAACTAATGATGGCCAGGTTCGCATGAAAGCTGTATGTGTACTTGAGTCCATTTTAAGGAAAAAGGAAGATGAGCATTTCTTAATTGTGGCTTCTTATTTTACTGAGAACAAAGATGTTGTTTTGAGATGTTCTGAGTCTCCACAAACTTCCCTCAGAGAAAAGGCCAACAAGGTAAATATCTTAGTCAGCCCTCTGTTTTACTTTTAATCATTTTTGTTACTGATTAAGGCCAGCTCAGAGTAATGATTTTGGTGGCATGCTTGTAGATTCTTTCTCCTCTTCCTTTTGTTTACCAATCAAGCAACTACAATAAGCTTTAATTTAGCAAACTGGTGTAATGGGAGATTAAGGAAAATTGAGCTAACTTATGCTTAAGAACTTGCTTTTGGCAATATGGAAAATTTCACGATTAACGCTAGGAAGTCCAATTGTACTCCCATCCTGTTTGAGTTCATAAAGGCCTTGCATTTTTCTCATGCCATATTTATTCAAATCTAACTTGTGTTATCTATTAATATTGAGTCTGTTGTTTAGGGTAAAAGAATTAAAGAGAACATTCTTACTGAACAATCTGTTGTTTTCTCTTTATTATTATTGTTTGAGGACAGCTTTTTATTTACTTTTTTGTTTGAACCTAAAGATTTGAGATCTTTTAAGATGCTCTCGATTGATGTCACATTATATTTCAGTTCCCTTGTTTTGATTTCCCTTCAGCATACATGACCATAGTTGTGATCTTCTTATGATCGTTGTGCTTTAATCTTTATTGCTTTAAATGTTTCGATCCATAATATGACTTGAAAAGTTATTATTTACTCTGAATACTAATTTAAATCTGGTAGGATATGAGTTCCCAGTTAACAAAATAGATGCCACTATTGATCCTTTTTGGGATATTTTAAGATTGCACTCGGTTGACGTCACATAATATGCTTGTTAAACAGGTGTTGGTCCTTTTGAATGGAGAACAACCTGGTGCTTTGGCAAGTAATTCGGAAAAGTATTTGAAGACTGAGACCACACCTGTTCAAATGCCTGACCTGATCGACACTGGTGACCCAGATGATTACAATGGACTAGATAATTCCACAAAAAAACAACATGACCAAAAGACTGCAGCACGGACAACGCCGCCACTTATTGATGACTTATTTGGAGATGGTATAGACACTGGTCTCAGCACCGGGGACCTGAAAAATGACGATGATCCCTTTGAAGATGTCTCATTTCACACTGGTGAGGGTAGAGAAAATGTGGATTATCTCTTCTCTGGGATGACTGTGGATGACAAGTCAGCTGTGAGTGGTAATTCTGTTGCTGCAAATGAAAAATCTGAACTAGTTGATATCTTTGGGACCAACTCTGATGCTCCATTTGAGTCAGCGAATCAAAAAACTGATTTTAAGGATTTGATGGGTGGCTTGTCTATGAACGAGAATCCATCTGATTTGAAGCAGAAAGGAATCTTTTCTGAGGCACACCCTGAAGATATATTTGCCGATATCAACACTCATTCTAGCCATCAAGCTTCTAATGATGCTTTGAGTGGCCTTCTTGGTTCCCAAGCAGCTGGGATGAATTCAAACACAATGTTTCCTTTAGGGACCATGCCGTATGCCATCCCTCCTGGATTAATGTTGAACCCAGCCTTTTCTCAGCCTATGAATTATGGTGCCATGGGGAATTTCTTTGCTCAGCAGCAATTGCTTGCAACAATGTCCAACTTACAACACTTTGGTAATCTTAATGCACAAAATGTCGGTTTCAATAATGTTTCAAGTGGATCTAATGGAGGATCAACTCTGCCTGATATATTCCAGTCAAATTTTCCAACTCAAACACCTAGTTCTATGATGAACAGTGCGAAGAAAGAGGATACCAGAGCATTTGATTTTATTTCGGTGAGTTTAAGTTCTAGCATATGTTAATTAAGGTAGTGTTGTACCAATTTCCTCTTCACATGATAAGCTATATTCTTTTAATTAACTGTGCCATTACTTATCAAAATTTATGAGGTCTTTCCTTGGAATATCCTTTACTAGATATGCCATGCTCAAAGGAGTGCCTCGTTGGCTGTTAGAAAATAAAGCAAAGATTTAAAACCTTGAGCTTCCGTTCAACCCTGTCTCTGTTTCCAATGACTTATGCTGTCTGTTTTGTGACTCGTACTACATCTTTTTTTTAATGTTGGATGGTAAATCGTGGTGCTGGTCAAGCCGAATTACTCAGCCAGGCACTTGGCTGATAAAAACTTCGTCGTGCTAAACTCTTTATACCAGGTAGGCAGCTAAAATATCGGTTCAAAGGGGGTGAAAGTGAGAAATTAGTAAGAATTGATGTCTATGCTGGTTGCCAGATGTAGAGAAAAATAATAATTTGTTGTTGAACTTGTCGAATCAGGATGAGAAATGGTTCAGTTGTGAAGTGAGTTGTTTGTAGATTACACCTACAATCATCTTGTATCTGGTTTCTATTTTGCAGGACCATCTTGCAGCTGCTCGTGATCCAAAGAGGACGGTGTGATGTTATCGTGCTCGAATGGACCTACCGTCTTAGAATCTCCAGGGCACTCCAATGGATGATAAATATTCTTTTGAAATAACGGGGCAGTGATGTTACAATGCATCTTCGACCTTTGCATTGTGGGGGGACATCCTTGAGAATAGGCCATAAACTTTTAGGCTTGTTTGTATTTGAGATGAAAGAGAATTGGGAAAATGTTGTCCAGTTGCAATTAGATGTTTTGGTTTTTGAAGTACTCCTTTTTTTAATGTATTTGTAAAGTTGTTATACCTCCAGTTTTTTGAAAACACAATGGTGAAAAACAATTACTCAAACTTCAGTGACTGTTGCTGTAGTTTACCAAACTTAAACGTAGTAATAAAAGAAATAGAAAAAAAGTAATAAATTGCATCTTTTTAATGTAAAATACTATATAAAAACACCAAAAGATATATAGAACAGAAATAAAATTAACATTTGAGGTGTTGCAAAGAGAAAATATATATAGTAAACTTGAAACATCCTAAAAAAGAAATATACCCATTCAATTTGAAAGGAATGGGATATATTTTTATTTTAACTTCTTGCACATTAACATGATGAAAACACAAAAGAAAATATTAAATGACATATGATGGATAGGTCAAAGGCTCTTAACAATGAGATTGACTCCATATTTAGGCTCAATAATCAAACTCAAAGATGGGCAATGCCTGTAGTTTGGTGAGGGAGAAAAGGTGAAGTTGGACAGAGCAAGGGCAAGAAGTAGCTTGAGTTCTGCCAAGGCAAAATGCTGCCCCAAACACGTATGGGGTCCGAACCCGAAAGGCAAATACACATGAGGCACATTGCAGGCGCCACTCACTCCATTGGCAAACCTCTGCGGGTTGAATTTCTCCGCATCAGCTCCCCATATCTCAGGATCCTGGTGAAGTGTCACCGGCATTAACCAAATATTCACTCCTTTCGGCACATCGAGTTGTCCGAATTTCATATCCTGCAGGGCCTCCCTTGAGATTATAGCTCCTGGAGGGTACAGCCTCAGTGTCTCATTGATCACCATTGTCAGCTGCCATCCATTCAGAAATGGTTGATTTCAGTACACATGAAGAGATATAGATTTTACTTACCAGGTAGCGTTTTCGGTCGCCTTGCGTTTATAGATTGTACTTACTATTTTCATGCGACGAATCATATCGGCATCTGGTAATTTGCCCCCACAGATTTGAAGAACCTCAGCACGAACTTTGTCTTGCCAATCGGGGTTCAACGCTAGTAGGAGCAAGGTCCAAGCAGCTGTAATGGCAGTTGTTTCATAGCCAGCGAAATATATGTTCTTGCAGTTGTCGACAATGAAGTTATCGGTTGCATCGGGGCCTAAATCACTGCTTTTAGCACCTTTCAGAATCATTTGTAATAGATCTTCCTTGGATGTTTCTTCCTTGGTTTCATTTACAGCTTTCAAGATTAATGCTCGGACTTCTTTCTCCAACCTCCATATTTCCCTGTTGCTCTCCGTCGGAAGATATCTGAAAATTTCCGAATTCAATCATTTCCGTATTCAAAAACGAAAGGAACGTTCAACCGAAACAGAACCGAGCCGAACCTCATTCCAGGGAAGCCATTGGATAAAACTTTTTTAGACATGGCTTCTTGTAGAGCTCTAATTTTGAAGAAGATCTCTTCTCCTTTGGAATAATTGCTTCCAAAACAAGCCCTTGAGATGACATCCCTTGTAAACCTTCTCAAACAATCGTCCACCTTTATGTCTGCTGCTCCTCCCTCGCCGTCGACTTTGCTCTTCCACGAGTTCACTATCATCACCGAACAGTCCGCCATTAAGTGTGTCATACCCTACAACATATGAAAGAACTTATAATTTAAGATGTCATAACCATTCCCTGTTGATGGATTCAAGACCGAAAACACATACGAGACCACAAATATCAGTGCATCAACTTCAGCGTACTAAACCGAAGTTACATACATATTTTCGTATCCAACACTCACACCCGAATTGGAGTTGAACACAAGAATATAGCCGTACCTTAACCTTGTCCAAGTATAATTCAGGGGCAATGATTTTCCTTTGATGTGCCCACAACTCACCATTTGAAGTCAGAATCCCTTTGCCAAGAAGAGGACCACGTTCCTTCTGTTGATAGGTAGGATTTCCGAGGTCCATTGAAGTGCATGTAATTATTTCCTTAACCAAATCAGCATCTGTTATATGTAGAATCTGTATGTTGCCAAGCGAAAACAAAAACGTCGGACCTGCAAAAAAACAAATAAAAACTATGGCTTACATGATTTCTTCAAACTCTTTCAAAGCAAAACATGAAATGGAAGTACCATATTGTTGTCTCCATTGTTGGAAGAAAGGAAAGACAGTGGCAGAACTGTCGTGGGTTATGTGTTGGTGTTGGTCTTGTCGGGGCTTAGATTGTGTCCTCTTGATGTCGAGGGTATTCCCAAGCAGAAACGTTGGAGGGGGACCCTTGATTCCTTGGTTCCGGAGCTTGGCACGAAGCCTTCCGGGCTTGAAAATCATGGAATCAAACATCTGAATCAGCACTGCAATGAACCCGATCAACAAGCTTGTTCCGGTGATCTTCAGCACCAGCAATGCAGAATCCATGGCTTCTAACTCTCTATCCCTTTACTTTTTTCTTAATGCAGTGTCTGCAAATGCTTGATGTTTAAGGTACATGTATGTGTGTATATATATATACACATGTATACATAAAAACAGAAATAGGTACATTGAGAATTGGTAAAATACGTTAAAGAGAGGTTAAATTGGAGAATGTTGCACATATGCTCATTTTTGTCCTGTTGCAAACAAATACTATATCAATTTAGAATATATTTTTTTCACAAGCTCCACAAAATGGCGTCGTTTGGGGTTTGTATTTGAACCAAAATGACGTCATTTTAACTATACGACCCAGATGGTCAAAATATGTGGACTTCGTAGTTTTTTTTTTTTTTTTTTTGTAAATTGTATTTGTGGTCTCTCTGCTCTGTATTTGATTTAATTCAGTCCTGTTTTTCCTTTATTTTTTTAAATTCAGTCTTATTATTTTTACTTTATTTAAACATTTATGGATTTTATCATAATTATTATGGATAAATATTGTATACACAGCCGGTGGAAACTGAAAATTTTCACAAACGTCTTAATTTAGGGTATAGAGATTTAATTTAGAGTATAATGTTTAGGGGTTTAGGTGTAAGGGTTTAGAATTAAGAAATAGTTGTTTAAATTTAAGGTTTAAGGTTATAATTTAGGGTTTATAGGTTAAAACTTAAATCATCACCATATTACCCTAAAACTAAACCCTAACCTATAAACCCTAAATTATAACCCTAAACTTAAATTTAAACAATTATCCCTACATTCTAAACCCCTACACCTAAACCCCTAAACCCTAAACTAAATCTATATACCCTAAAACTAAGGCGCTTGTGAAAACTGAAAGTTAGTTTCCACCGCCAGTGTATAGGATATTTATCCAATTATTATTACAAACAATTTTTTGTCACTTATTTTTAATTGGCATACAATTTTAAATGTAATTTTTATCACTTTTAGAAGAGATACATCATTTCTTTTAAGGTACTAATTTTCTCGAGCGCGATTTAATTTTTCTTGTGTATAACTGACTCTCGAACCCAGTCATAATTTCCATCTTAGACTTAAGAGTACTTAATCGTTTCTAGTCCAGAACCAAATCATTACCCATTATCACCTCTATTATTACCCTTGCTATAATGAAGAGTGGAACTTAGAATGGGGAAGAAGAATGTACAATTTGTAATTAATATGAATATTTGGATACAAATATGTGTATACTGGGAAGTAGCATATACTCTCTAACCCCATTTTGACATTTAATTCTTCTCTTTTTGGGGGGTAAGAAAAATCTCTGTTAATTACGGTATAAAACCCTGCTCCTCATCATAGCCTAGCGTGTAACTCTTTGCATCACCATGATCCTCCACTGTGAAAAATCAGCAGTTTATGAGAAGCTATACTGGCTGTTTTCTTGATGAAAGTAGTGTCGTCGGCCGATATGCATTCGGATGCTGAATTATTACCAAAACCGAATCTCTTGAGCTTTTGTCTCGGACAGAAGTTGGCTACAGGTAAAAAAGACTTCTGGTAAACACACGGCACTAAATATGGAATATCACAGTGGAGAATTTAATGAATTTCAAAGACAATAGATGCCGATATATGAACTTGGAATCATCAATGGATGTATGTTGATTACACTTTGCTTACCACACCGATGTGCCATTCATGTCTTTGAAACTCCTGAAAAGTTGTTGCATCCATTTCCTGCAGTTGCATGACTTGATATCATCAGTAAATAGAATATAAATGCTCATCCGTCGACATGGAAACTAAATGCCATCTATCAAAGAAAGACCAGTTTTCAAATGGCAGATTAACTTACTATACGATAGATCGGAGGGGCCACTAAATCCACTTTAGATTTCAAAGTTGGCATAACCGAAAAACGTGGTGCCAGTTCTTGTGACCTAAAAGTCCACCTGCATATAACAATCCGGGAAAAGATTGAAATGACTTAGTCTAATCAACAGATTAAGAATTGTTACATTAGTGACCAAAACTAAATATTTCCAAGGAATCGTGATTTGGTAATTCATACATACCCAATGTACATAAAGATGCAGAATTGAGCCCATTCTCGAACCAATAACCGAAGCCAGTAATTCTCCGAGGAGTCATCGATGTTTATGTATATCTGTAAATGAAAATCTCAAGCGATCATATCACCCATGAACTTATATAAATGTCAAAGACAGAGAGGGTGAGGTTGGCATATTCATACCATAGTTTCAGCCATTGCAACTATTTGCATAGCACCCTGAAATTTCCTGCCCAGTTGCGAACGAAGCTTATCTTATGAGATTACTGTCACTAAAAGCAATCAATATGTGATTAAAATATTTAAATACAAAACATACTTTAACATTCTGTACTTCATATAAACAGCATCACGCATTGGTTGGACCTCCTCATCCTCGATAAAGGTCAATTGCTCCCGCAACACTAGTAGATTTTGCGATATATGGTGAAAAATTACATAGAAAGAAATCATGTAATTAAGCAGTAAAAGAACCTGTAAAACAGTGCCATAATACATCTTCTTAGTACACGATTTAAAGGATGAAAAAGCCAAAGTTACAATTGGCCAGGTAGCAGAAAATGTATTACAAAATCAAGAAACTCACCGTGAAATATGGTACAGAAGCTCGGTAGCCAACAAGAGTTAAGTAAAATACACATCCTAGTGCAGCAGTAGTTCGACGCTCTGTTACAGAAAGGCGTTCGCAGGTGATGCAGTATCCATGAGAGATGAGCAAAAAGGAGACAAATGAAACTGTCTGAAAGAGCACTCCGGTTATATACACCCCGAATGACATCCACAGTGAGCATAGCTCAAGATAAAAGCATGAGTACCTGCAAGAACGGTCCATTTGAAATCCGAAAAATAAAAAATCCACAAAATACAGAACAGTTGAAAGAAGCAACATCGCTTAACTCCTTGTAGATTGCCATGAAATGCAACATGTAGTTAACAGGAAGGAGTTTCCTGCAGGGTTTCCTTATTGTTCGGAACTATGATCATGCCGAATAAACAAACAACGTTAACTTGTGGAGACTTTCCATAGCCTCCACTATATTATATATTCCTTTCTTCTCTTTGATCTTTGCAATCATCCTGATGCCTAAAGTCCTAACCTGAAATTTTCCCTATCCTTACAGATTGAAAATGTTTTTTTTTTGGGAGATTCAACATTATAGAAGTTTGCAAATAGTAGGAAAATTAGTGCAGAAGGAAGACACTGAATTAAACAATATAGAGTTGCATCTAGAGAATGAAGAAGTTGTCGATTTTAAGTTCTTCACAAGTTATATCGCAAAATCGGAGACACTGAATTACTTATAAAGCAGATGCTAAACAAGCTGATATCTAACTTTTTGATTCAAAGACAAAGAAGCTAATGGATTGCTGGAATATCAAAACTTACCAGAAAAGGAAGGATAGAGTGAGTTGCAAGGCTTTAAGCAATGGTACAGATGCAAGAGTCCATTGTAAATTATTTATCTGTTCCAATATAACAATAACAAAACAAAAATGATAAAAAATCATAAGAAAATTCAACAATTTGTCATTATTTTGTGCTTGGGGGACTGAAAGATTCAAAATTTCCATTAAACAGCTATGTGCCTTAACCTCATAGAAAACAACAAAAACAACATAGTTGGAATTGGAAGGAACATCCAAAGTTCAAAACCAATTGATAAAACTTTTAACTTCATTGGCTAAATTGAAAATAACTCAAAAAAGAAATTGAAATTCTTAGCGACTGTTTTCTTCTTTCATTCAGTATTTATATATCTAAAGCAAAAGAAGAAGAAATTGATGATAATTAAATCAATAACTAAACCCAGATTTTTTATATAAACAAAGGAAATAAATTTTGAGTAAAGCTGTCGGCTTGATTGAAGCAGTTTAAAATTTCATTATCCATCAAAATTAAAGACTTGAGGAAAAAAAACAATAAAATTGGATCAAAAGAAATAACCTGGAAATGGCGGTTTTTGTAGGTGTTGAAAGTCCAAGAACAAGCGGAGAAGAGCCAGATGGAAAGGAAAGCCAAGTAAAGTGCAGGCAAATGTCGATACGACTCGTCGAGGCCGATACGATTCGACTCACCGATTGCAGACACGTTCATCGTTGAAGGAAAAGAAAAGGGTATTTCTTTGTTTGTGTTTGATTCGCCTCGATCGTTTCAGTTTTACTATGTTGTTGTTGTTGTTGTTGTCGAATGTCGATGTTCTTGTCCTTTGGTTTCAAATCAACTTTGGGTTTTATGTCTGGTTTTTATACTAAGCTGCAAATTTGCATTTCTTTATACATTTCCTCTTTCTTGATTATAGGTTTCCATTTTCTTGAAACATATTTATTTTCGCCAAATTAATAATAATAATAATAATAATAACGGAATTTTTAGTTTGTTTTTTCAATTTAAATTCAATTTGTTTGTTGTTTCAGTTTTTAAAAAAATGAATTTGTTCAATTTTTTAAACAATTTCTACTTAAAAAAAAGAAAATTAGTTCCTAATAAGTTTTATCAATTTTTGATCAATCCATTAATATATTATATATTCATTGATACAAGAATTCTTCTTCTTTTTTTGAAAAAAATCCATCTATACCCTTACTCATTTATATGTGTCTATATTATAATTGACTTTGATATTTTGACTCCATAACATTACTTCAGTTAAAGGATATTAAAACATAATTATTTTATAAATAAGTAAATAAATTAATGTGATCATTTTCTATTTTAAGTTTTCCATATAATATATGTAAAATTTATTAAAATGAATTCAACTCATTGAGTGATTACAATGTAAAAAGAGAGCCTTGTTCTTTCTAAGATACTCAGGTTCGAACAGTTTGTATGTACCGTGTGTTTGTTCATAGGGTTAAGAGTGAGAACATATACTACCATGTAATCACAACAGTTTTAAAAATAAATTGATTGGCGTTACGAGTGAATCTAACACTAATATAATTAACGGATATTTAAAAAATCAATTTAAATATATTATACCATATATCATTAGAAAATAATAATTTAATTTTGAAAGTTTTATTTTAAATATGACATCAAAAAATTACTTTTTAAAAAATAATTAAAAACTACTTTAAATAGCCTCCTCCTTACTTCAAGAAAAAAACTACTGAATATTTTTCCCCATGATTTACATTTTACATGATTCTTTTCCAATCACCCACATAACTTATGTGATCTAATCTATGTATTATAAAATTATTGATTAAGGATTTTTTAAACCTTGTAATATTATAAATATATTAATATTTTATATATTGACTCTGTTTAACAATTAGCAGACCACTGATTGCGTATTATATTAGCTGATAGTGAATTGTATTAACTAATTTGACTAGCGAATTATATTAGTTGATTGTATAAAAGTGTTTGATAAATTAACTAATAACTAATAGTTGTTTGATCATTTGAACAAGCAAAATAATTTATAAAGACATGATTATATTCAATATGTGTTTGAATAGTTTATTTGTTATCACTATTTTGTATCTATAATATGAATTAAATTACGAAAATTAATTTTTTAATGTAACATTACTAAGCATATTTGAATGATTTATATATTATTTTTTATTTATATAATTATTTTTTTTAATATAATTTGATTAATTATTAAATTTAAATGATATTTGAAGCATATGTATTAATTTCATATATTTAAAGGAAAAATAATTATTTAAATTATATATAAGAATATGTTTTACTTCAAAAGCAATTGTTAATTATTTAAATACAATATAAATATGTGAGAATAAAAAATAAAAACAAAAAGCTATAACTTTGTGAATGTCGTCATATAAATTTAAGGTATTTGGATACGTTTTGTAATTGTTAAGGATAAAAAGTCTTTACAACTCTTGTGTCAAATCCTATAATCCAAGAAGCTCCTTTTAGTAGTTTTCTTAATTTGAGAGGTTTCACCTCAAAATGTTGTCACAATTATCTGTTTACCAAACATCCAAATTAACGGTTTTGATTGGTCAAACCTCTAATTTTAATTTAAAACGTTGTTTACCAAACATGTTATTAACGTTTAAAATATAAAACTTCATGTTTTTAACATTATTAACCAAAATAATTCTTCACATTTTTTATAATTTTTTTTCTCATAATCTCAATCCAAATAAATAAAAGTAGGCAGCCTAATGAAAATAAAGGTTTTTGAGTGGTAGAGTATAACAACTATAAAGACTTTTCTTTCTTTCTTTTGTTGGTGTTGTTGAAGTCTAAAGTTTAGGGGTTTAAAAAATGTAAAGATGATGTGCCATTGTTTTTAGGAAAAGTAGTTAGTGGTTACAAATTTCATTCAACAAAAACACCAAATCATCAAAAATGATTTCATTCTTAAAAAAATAAAATATTAATCATTTTAAAGAACCATCATAAAATATATTGTTTTAAGTCACACGCATAATGAATTTAGAACTTTCTAAACTGAATTGTTTTAAAGATAAATTAAAATATATTTAGATAACTAGCTGAAATAAACTTAAGTCAAATTCACACTGTCCCTCAATTACTAAAATTTTAGTATTATCGTGTTTTTGTTTTCATCATTCAACTAATAAAATTAGTCCCAAACAGAACCCACAAGCAAGCCAAACAACATGTGAAGAAGAAAAAAAAAAACAAGAGCATCATAATCAAAGAGATAAGCCATAGCATGTTATTATTTGGTTTGCTAGCTCGGACCCTCCGGAGTTTAAATTAAATTTGCGGTCGTATTGCGTTTATCGCGCTTTGTGGATATAATATATATTATTTTAATTATTACGAGTATCCCGGTCCTGAGTTTTTTAATAACATACTAAATTGATAGAATTTATAAATATAGAAATTAAATTTGTTGAATTGTTTTTAAATTAGAGAATATGTAAGTGCTATATCTAGCCATGCCATCATTTTGTTGTCTTTTCAATGGCCTACGACCAAAATAGAATATAAATGTAACAATGACTAAAAGAAAAAAAATTAGTAGTTGGGTGTCTAAATGGTAACTTATCCTAATAAAAACATAATAATAATGGGTAATTATTCTATACATTACGGTAAAAATTGAAAGTGTTCACAAGCGCCTTAATTTTAAGGTTTAAGAACTTAGTTTAAGGTGTATGGTTTAGGTGTTTAAAATTTAGGGACCAGTTTTCACAAGCGCATTAATTTTAGGGTTTAAGGACTTAGTTTAGGGTGTACGACTTAGGAGTTTAGGTGTATGTGTTTAGAATTTAGGGATAGTTATTAAAATTTAAGGTTTAGTGTTAGAATTTATGGTTTATAGGTTAAAACTGAAATTCTCACCATATTACCTAAACTCTAAATTTTAACCACTATCCCTAAATTCTAAACCACTACACCTAACTCATAAACCTTACACCCTAAACTAAATCCTTAAACCCTAAAACTAAAGCACTCATAGAAAATTTTAATTTCCACTGTCAATGTATTGAATAATAATAATAATAATAATAATAATAATAATAATAATAATAATAATAATATTACTGGTGTTTATAAACCGACTACTGATTATTTAATTAAGCCTAAAGGGGTATTTTTGTCCTTGAGTTCGATTCAAAAAAATTAATTTCGCTCCTCCCAAAAAACGCACTCAATGTGACCCCAGTTCGTGAACTCGGTCAAATTTACCATTGAAAAATTATATCATAAGTCCGGCTCGCCACATCATCCATGATCCCAACCAATAAAAAGCACTCATTTCATTAAATTTTTCCATGTCATCTTTTTACCAAGTGAATCTACAATTGGTAAAAAGTGATTTTTAATTTAATTTATAGTAAATCTGAGTGAAGATTCACTTGGTAAAAAGATGACATGGAAAATTTTAATGAAATGTGTGCTTTTTATTGGTTGAGACCATGGATGACGTGGCGAGCCGGACCTATGATATAATTTCTCTTTACCATTTGACCGACGTTGATCATTACAGTGCTGACGTGGTAGTTAACGGTGATGAAATGGTGGTCCATGGTGGTGTCGTGGTGGTCCATGATGTTGTTGTGGTGCTGTCATGGCAGTACATGTGGGATGATGACGTGGCATATTGGCTGAATTGATTGTTTTAACTGAATTCGATGGCATAATTGATTTTTTTGTCAATTTTAGGACATAATTGATTTTAATTAATAGTTCGATAACTTATTTAACATTTAAGCAGAAAAATAAGAATTTATGAAATTATTAAAATTTAAAAATATTAAAACTGGATAAATAATTTTATTAAGTGGAGATAACTTTAGAAAGTAAAGTGAAGACTCTCACAAAAAATTAAAATATTCTTCAATTTTTTATAAAAAATCATAAAATTAATAAAAATAAATAAAAAATATTAAAAATTACTAAAAATAAAAATTATATAAAATTTTAAAATGTATTAGAAATTATAAAATAATAAAATTTAATGTAAAAACTTAATAAATAAAAAATTATTTATAAAGTATTAAAAATTGAACACTTCCATCGAAAAAATCTTCGACTTCGTTAGTCTGAGTATTAGCATTCGTTAAAAAATTTAGTGGAATCAACATTGTATTAGAATAACAATAAAATTCAAATTTTCTTTCGCTTTTCTACATCGAATTGATGCTCATTAATATTTGATGTACAGAAATGAAAGAAAATTTTGGTTTTATTATCACTCTAATACAATGATGTTTCAATTGAAAATATGTTCAAGGAACATTAGTACGCTTATCATAATGAAAAACATTCGAAGGCTTTTCCAATGGTTTATAAATATTTTTAAATTTTGATTTTTTAATATGGACAACTTTTTATATCTATAATTTTTACTTTTTTTAATTCATTATGGTGTTTTTATTTTTTTAATATTTTATGAATATTTAAATATTAATATTTTTTAGCTTAACGATTGAGTAAGTTATCGAACTTTCAATTAAAATCATTCATGCCCTTGAATTCGATAAAAAAATCAATTATGCCCTTGAATTCAGTTAAAATAATCAATTCAGCCCATTTTGCCACATCATCATCTCATGTGTATTGCCATGTCAGCGTCGTTGACCACCACGCCAATATCATGGACTGCCACATCATCATCGTTAACTGTCACGTCAGCACCGTAACGGTCAACATCGGTCAAAGGATCAATTTGATCGATTTCGCGGACTGGGAGCCACATTGAGTGTATTTTTCGGTGAGAGGCGTAATTGATTTTTTGGGTCGAACTCATGGGCAAAAATACTCCTCTAGCCTTTAATTAAAAATTTAAGAATATTCTATTATAAATATCACTTGAACTAATGTCATCGCCTACTGTTTAACAATTCCCTAAAAAAATAAGTCATAAAATAATGAAAAAGGCATAAACATAAAAGAACATGCCATTTGTTGAACAAACTCATTGAACTGTTATGTTCAAAGAAAGATTATTGAACTGAAATATTTTATTTCCAATAATCCTAATCCATTTATACAAAACAAAATGCATCGTTTAAGTTGAAGAGATTTGACTTAAAAGAATTAGTGGAGGGCATGGGGGCATTGCATATTGGTAGGCAGCCTATAGTTTCAACCACTTTGAGACTACAGATTTTATGGTAACCCACCAACACCATCCACTAATAATAAATTAAAAAATTAAAACAAACCCCCTTTTTATTTCTTTATTTTTGAAAACCATCCCTATCAAAAAAGTATTATTACCAGGGACGGGTCTACATAGGAGTCTAGGGCTTCGGTTTTGGATATTTTTTTAACAAATATTAAATATAGATATATTTTTTGAAAATATAAAGTAAATTTTATTAATCCCTCGGTTAAAGAAAAATATTTCAAATTAATGAGTTGTTCTCGTTAAACATTAATTAAAAATAAAAAATAATAATAATTTAACAAAAGATTAAGGTAAGATAAGATCATAAGAGAAGGTAACGTAAAAAACTTTTCAAATTCATTTTATTAACAATATTTTATTTACTTTCTACATTTAGCAATCAAAATAAATTAAAAAATAAAAACCCTAACTCTTCCTTCTTCATTTTCAAGATTTTACAACAACACACATAATGAAAGACTTCATTATTCTTAAGTTCCATCTTTGACCGTCTTTATTAATCACATGTATTTAATTTGTAAATTTTTAAAAGTGTTTAATCATATTATACTTGGAAGTTTTCCAAAGAACAATAGCTTGGTTTGAAAATTTATTTAAAAATTCGCCACTTAGTGAAGATCAGGATAAGGTGGAGAAAATTTGTGAATTATTAGAAGTGTTTAATTATATCATACTTGTATTTTCTGCCTCAAAATATCTCACATCAAATAATTATGGAAAATATTTTGATACACAAGTTTGTGTAAACTCTTTTCAATTTTAGGATTTAGGGTTTTAGGTTAGAGTTTATGATTCAGGGATTTAGTGAGTAGGGTGTAGAATTTAAGGTTTATGGTTAGAATTTAAAGTTTAGGGCTTACGGTTTAGTTTCCAGGGAGCTAGAGTTTGAGATTTATGTTTTAAATTTTATAGAAGAATTGTGCAAATTTTTTTACACAACTTTCATATCAAAATATAACCCAATAATTATTTTTCATGTATTTGTGGCTTCGAATAGCTATGTTGAAAGGGATTTCATCACTTTATGATTATATAAGAAAGATGGTGCAAGTAATGTTGGAGAAGTTCAACAAGTATTGGGATGATATTAATGATTTTATGGGAGTGATGATAATACTTGACTTTAGGTTTAAGATGAAATTGATTCGTTTTTATTTTGCTAAAATTTATGTTGAGTATAGTGTTCAAAGTAAGATTGATAGAATTGGATGTCTTCTATGTAAATTGGTGGATGAGTATAGATGTAAGAATGATAAGAGTCAAGCTAGAAAGAGGCAAACAATATATACTAATTTTTTCAGTAACAAGGGGAAAAAAGACAATGTTGCACGAGTTTGCTAGATAATAATAATTTTTTTAAAAAAAAATATGATTTGGACAAGTCCTTCGAAGCTACTAACATATCATGATTTCGATCTTCTTAATTAATGGAAAACAAATAGAAAATAATTATCTAACAAGTAACAAGGACTATTTTGAACATTTATGTCTCCATTGTCCCATCAAAATATGCATTTAACACAAATAAATGAGTAACGATCATTATTATATTTATAGTCAACTACTTTCAGAAACGATTGAAACATTAATGTGTGATCAAAATTAAATTTAGACTGATATTAAAAGTAAAATTTATTTTTCTAGCCTTTGTTAATATGTGAATTTCTTCTTAATTAACTTATCAAGATTTAGTTACTGACTTATACTAATTTTTCCTTTTGTTACATGTGTAGTAGTGGTAAATTTAAAATGAAGTATTCTTAATTGGAGGATATGAAGGAGGATGATTGTGATATTGGAGTAACCAATATGAAAAGAATTGGTTGTGCCAAAGAAGAAGAAAAAAATTGTGTGTTTGTGATTTGCATTAAGATAGTTTTATGTACTAAGATCTTGATTTGTTTTAAATCTAAATTAACGGTTAAATTTATATATTTTGAACTCAATTAACTTAACTTGAAAAACTAGATTTTTTGTGTTATGTTTGATGTTAGTGGTTGTTTAGTTAACGGATTTGATGGGTATGGACTAAAAAGTGGATACCCAACTAGATAATGGGTGCAGAGTGAATTTGAGAATGAACTCGCGTATGTGAGTGTAGGTTTGAAAATTGTTTTGTTTTAATAGGCTGTTTCAAGATTTGTTTTGTTTTAAGATTGGACTACACAATCAGCCCAAACTCGTTTATTTTTGGCAGCTCAAATGATAGGTTCTGGGACGTGGCTGCGGAGGCAAGGCGTGTTCGGGATGATTGTGTTTCAGCTGCACCTAATGGTGGTGTCGTGGATGGTGAGAATGATGCCCAGGGATCTCCTGTTAAGGCACGGTGGAAATTGCCAATGCATGGGAGAGTGAAAATTAATGCCGATGGGGGCGGTTAGGGGTCCTAATAAGGTGGCTTCTATAGGTGGTGTGTTCCGCGACTCGAATGGATCCTGGATCCTCAGTTTTGCTAAAAATATTAGGTCATGCTCGGTTCTTATGGCGGAATTGTGGGCGGCGCATGATGCACTTGCCTATGCTTGGGAGCGTGGCTTTCGTTACGTGGATTTTGAAACCGATAATAAAACAACTGCTGCGATTCTTAATATGAAACGGATATTTTGTTAGAGAACAGTCTTGTTGCGGAAATATGTATTGCAGGATTGGAGTATATCGGTAAAGTTTATACCCCGCGAAGCAAATATGGTAGCTGATAAGTTAGCGAGTTTGGCTCAGAGTCGGCCTTTGTGTGACATGATCTTCATTCATCCTCCGTCCGAAGTGGAAATTTTGTTAGCAGTTGATACTGCTTGATGGGGTGCTTGTGCCTGTTGTTTGCTCGTTTCAGTTTTCTTATTTTGTACCTACCACCATGTGTACTATTTTCCCTCATTTAGGTGTAGGGGGTTTTTAATGATGTACGTGGTGATACTTTTTCTTATTTAATCGAAAAAAAGTGTTTTACGTTAAAAGTAAATTCTTGAAAATTAATGCAATAAATGGTTAAGTAAAGTGGTAAATTATTTGTAAACACATCTATTATTCATGACTTCCATTGTTTTTAGTTGCTTTAGTTAAAAAAAATCTATAAAAGAATAGACAAAAAACCCTTATAATGAGATCAATTACTGGATTGACACATCACACATGGCTCTTATAAAAGTATAAAAATTCAAAGATACTATTATAATAATATTATTTACCATTTAAAAATAATTTTTATCGTTTTCTAATGAATTTGGTACCTGATTAAACTTGTGCACCAACTAATTTCGGGATTTTATAATTATAGAGATAGAGAAACTATTAAAACATTTAACATGTTTGAATCAAAATGTTTGAAATATATATAGGTAATTATTTCACGCACAAAAAGCTCGTGGAAACTTTGTTTACACAATCGCATTTAATTTTAGAGTTTAGAGTTTAAGGTTTAGGGGTTTAAGTGTAGTAATTTTAAATTTATGGGTTGTTGATAGAATTTTAGGTTCAGGGTTAAAATTTAGGCTTTATATGTTAAAACCTATATACCCTAAATTCTAAACCCTAAACTAAACCCCCTAAACTAAAACCTTAAGCCATAAAATTAAGGCACTTGTGAAAATAAAAAAATTCTGCCACCTGTATATGGGATAATAATCTAATATATATTATATGCCAACATGTATTTGAACATTGTCATCAACAAAATAAAATGTGCGAACTTATGCTTTATCTAACATAAAATGTATTCGAACATTGTCTTCAACAAAATAACTGTAGATGGATTGATAAAGTTAGGGGTGTTCATGGACGGTTAATCGTACCTCCATAGCTTATCGGTACGGTTATCAAAATTCTCGATTCGACATTTTGATGAACCGTTACCGTCCCGTTTAAGTCGGTTACCGCTTAAACGGTTAACCGGTTTACTCGGTTAACCATGAACCGTTTTACATCAACAATTGAATCAACAACTCCAACAATAAATTGATTTTTTTTTATAAAATAGCAAATAAAAAATGTCAAGCAAATAATATTGCTAGTGAATTAACAATGAATTAAAAATGTAATAGAAAATATTTATTTATTTCCCTTTATTCACGGTTTTATAAAGAAAAATAAAACCTAAAAATGCTGAATCAAACCTGTATCAAACTTTATTCTTCAATTGTTGAATATATAGAGCTTGCGAGAGAAAGAGTTGTCAGAGAGATTAGGAATATGATTGTATGAGTAAATTATTAAATTAGATAAACCCTAAAATTACTAATGAGTTTTTTTTTTAATCTTTTTTTTGGGCTTATTAAAGGGGACAAAATTTTAGTAAAATTAACAAAGTTTTTCTTTGGGCTAATTGAATGGGCTAAAAGTCTAAAATCTTATAATATTTTTTTAAATATTTACGGTTTTTTGGTTAACCGTTTCTTAAAAAAAATGTAACCATTATCGTACCGTTTAACCATTAATTTTACCAGTACAGTTACCGTACCATTTCAACTAAAATTTTTCAGTTCGGTTACCTACCATTTAGTCCGGTTTTTCGAGATTTTCAGTACGGTACATCAGTTCGGTTTTTTATGAACATCCCTAGATAAAGTTATATCTAATCTTATTAAACATATATAGGCTCAATCCTTAGGCGAGTTGATTTTAAATTTTTATTTAAATATGTGAAACCTATGTTTGATTTTGATATAATTAAATCTTTAAGGATCAATTTGAAAAATTTAAAATTGTTTTATAAGTCCCTTAATAAGTTTTAAATCACCAACACTTTAAAACTGATTTGAAAAACTCAAACTCAAAATATTTTCTAAGTGTTCCAAGGCCAAACTATTGAAAACCGTCCAGGTGTATCGATACGCTTCCAGCCGTATCGATACCTTTTTTACAAAGTTGGCCACTGCCGGAACTCGTTTCGATACGCACTTAACCGTATCGAAACACCGTATCGAAACAGATTCAATCTGTATCGATACGCTCCTTTGTAAAAGTCTAAAAGAGTTTGAATGGCGTACCGATACGACTTCACCCGTATCGATACGATTTTAACGAATTTTAAATTCAAAGCCGTTTTAAATATTTCGACCGTTGGTGTCAGTTGTTAGGTAACCAAATTTTAAATTGGTAGTTGACCCGTATCGATACTGTAAACCCTCGTATCGAAACGAAAACTGACAGTGAGCTAAGTCGAGAAAAAGGTATCGAAACGATCTTAGCCGTTTCGATACCCCGTATCGATACGCCTACGTGCATTTCGATACCCCTATTTATTGTGCACAACGGCTCTTTCTTTTCTGAGATAGGTATCGATACGGCTCCCCGAGTACCGATACGGGTAGCTGCAGAAGTGCATTTATGGTGGTGAGAGAGGGTTCCAACGACTCTATTCAAGTTCCCAACCACCCAAACAGCTAGAATTAATAGAGGAGGTATAAATTGAAGTCCTTTGAAGGTTAGATTTAACAATTCAACCTACAAGCATCATCAAAGCAAAAATCAAAAACCCTTGTGCTATTCAAAGTCAAACTCTTGTACCCAACTCTAGTGTTTTCAATTGTCATTTTGTATTGTGAGTTTGGGGTGATTGAAATTCTAATTGGGTAGACATTTATCCTTTGAGAGGAATTATTTAAGTTTACCAAAACTTTTCTTTGTAAATTGAGTGGATTAAGCTTTGGGTAAAAAGCTTAATCGAATTTGTAAGGTTACCTCCTCATCCAAGAAAAGAGGAAGAATTCAAGTAGTGAATTGGTTGAAAATCCTTAGTGGGAGCTAATGTAGTGGATGTAGAGTTCATTTGGAGAACTTGAACCATTCTAACTACTTGTGTCAATTTTTATTTTTCACTCATTCTTTCCACCAAAATTTTTATTGCCAATTCACCCCCTCTTGGCCATTTGCAATTGTTTAACCAACTCAACAAATGGTATCAGAGCTACACTCATTGGAAGGATTACAACCCTCTTGAGTCGATTCTAGGAGAGTTTGATCAACAACTAGTCAAGCAATGGCATCCACCTCCAACTATGAGTCCCAATCCACCACCAAGCCATCATTCTTCAATGGGGATAACTACCCATATTGGAAGAATAGGATGAGGCTTTTCATCAAGTCTACCGACTACATGGTGTGGGATGTGGTTGAAGAAGGTCCATACATTCCCATGAAGAGAGATAGAGAAAGACTCGTCCCAAAGGTAAAAGCCGAGATGACGGATGATGAAAGAAGAAGGATGCAAGTGAATGACAAAGCTCTCCATGTGATATTTTGTGCACTTGGTCCGGATATCTACTCCAAGGTGTCTTCAATCGAAAATGCCAAGGAGGTTTGGGACACCCTCGAGACAACATATGAGGGAACTAGTGATGTCAAGGAGACAAAGATTGGGCTACTCAATCTAAGCTATGAAAACTTCAAGATGGATCTCGATGAAAGTGTCTCCAAGATGTTTGATCGGTTTTCGGTCATTGTCAACGGATTGAAGGGGTTCGGCGAGATCATCCCCGAAGACAAACTAGTGAGGAAATTGTTGTACTCTCTTCCGGAGTCATGGGATGGCAAGAGAACGACTATTATTGAAGCTAGAGATTTGAAGACTCTCAAGCTTGATGCTCTTGTTGGATCTCTACTCACCCATGAGATTATGAGGAAGGGAAGAGAAGAGGAGAAGAAAATAGTTGAGAAGAAGGATAATGAGAAGAAGAAAGTGGGAATCGCTCTTAAAGCTTCACATCAAGAAAGCGATTCAAGTGAAGATGAAGATGAGGAGATGGACATGTTGGCCAAACGATTTACTCGGTTCATGAAGTTAAATCGTAGAAGAAAATTTATTAGAAAGGGAGACTTCAAGAGTAAGAGTAAGGAAGAGGAGAAGGACCAAATCACTTGCTATGAATGCAAGAAGTCGGGTCACATCCCTTCCGAATGTCCTCAATTGAAGAGGAAGAGCTTTGGGAAGAAGAACAAGCTCAAAGCTCAAATAGCAACTTGGAGTGACGATGAGTCATCCGAGGAAGAGGAGGAAGTGGCCAATCTATATCTCATGGCCATTGATGATGAACCAAAGGTAAATTCTAACTTATCCAATTTTGATTTTACTTTTGATGAACTTCAAGATGCTTATGATGAATTGCAAGAGGTTTACGATGAGTTAGTAGGAAAATACAAAGAATCTATTTTGAAAAACAAGAAAACCATTTCCGATTTGAAAAACCAAAATGAGACATTTTCTAAAGCTAACTCCGAATTGGAAAAGAAAGTTTTGTTTTTAGTAAATCTTTCAAATGATCTTAAAACAAAAAATCTTGAACTTGAAAAACTTCTTTCCGATTTTCAAGATTATCACACAAAGGAAGTGGATAATCTTAAAACATCTATTGCTATTGGGAAAAACAATTTTGAAAAAGGAAATCATTCTAAATCCCAATATGTAAAAAGAAAACCTTTTATTCCTAAACAAAGAAGTTTTAATAAGCAATCTAGAGATCAAAGAGTTAGGAGTGTTTGGGTTCCTAAGGAACTCATTATTTCTAATAATATGAATGGTATTGCTTCTTGGATTCCTAAGGGAACCAAAATTTTAAAGGCTAACACTCATGGACCCAAAATGATTTGGATACCAAAAATCAAGGCCTAATTTCTTTGTTTGTAGGGGGAGCATTGCTACAAGGCTAAAACTTCAAGCAAAAATTCTTGGTACCTTGATAGTGGATGCTCAAGACACATGACCGGTGACAAGAGTAAATTTTTGGAACTAAAGCCAAAGAGTGGTGGAGTGGTAACTTTCGGTGACAACTCCAAAGGCCCCATTGAAGGAATAGGCTCCATTGGTAATCACTCTTCTATTTTCATTGAAAATGTTTTGTATGTCAACGATCTTAAGCATAACTTATTGAGTATTAGTGAATTATGTGACAAGGGTTTTAATGTTTTATTTGATAAAAGTGGTTGCAAAATTGTAAACATTAAAACAAATCAACTAATGCTCATTGGTCATCGCATAGGGAACATATACATGGTGCATCTAGATGACATTCATTCATCTCATACATGCTTAGTTGCACATGATGAACATGACTCATGGCTTTGGCATAGAAAATTAGGACATGCTAGCATGAGTGTCTTAGAGAAATTAATTTCCCTTAATCTAGTTAGAGGTTTACCCAAACTTAAATTTTCTAAAGATAAAATTTGTGATGTTTGTTCAAAGGGTAAACAACATAGAACTTCTTTTAAATCCATAAATGATGTCTCTACTAGTAGATGTTTACAATTGATTCATATGGATCTTTTTGGGCCTATTAGAACAATGAGCTTGGGTGGAAAATCACATGCTTTTGTGCTTGTAGATGACTATTCTAGGTTTACTTGGGTTTTATTCTTAAGTACAAAGGATGAGGCTTTAGAAAAATTCATCACATTTTCTAAAATAACTCAAAATGATCTTAAACTTAAAATTTCTCACATTAGAAGTGATCATGGAACCGAATTTCAAAATCTAGGTTTCGATGAGTTTTTAAATGAAAATGGGATTAGCCACAATTTTTTCGCACCTCACACTCCTCAACAAAATGGGGTAGTTGAGAGGAAAAATCGAACTTTAGAAGAAATGGCTAGAACCATGCTTTGCGAAAATAATTTACCTAAATATTTTTTGGCGGAAGCCACAAATACCGCTTGCTATATTATAAATCGAGTAATGATTAGGCCGATTTTGAAGAAAACACCTTATGAGATTTTAAAATCTAAGAAGCCTAACATTAGCTATTTTCATCTTTTTGGTTGCAAGTGTTTTGTTTTGAATAATGGTAAAGAAAACTTAGGTAAATTTGATGCTAAAAGTTATGAAGCTATTTTCTTAGGGCACTCTTTAAACTCTAAAGCCTGTCGTGTATTTAATAAAAGAACTCTAGTAGTTGAAGAGTCAATACATGTTGTTTTCGATGATAACCTTCTTCCGAGGAAGGAATCTTGTGATGATGATAATGTAGGAATCCTTGATGCCATTGATGGAGGACAAACGTCAAAGGTGGATGAGGTTCTAACTAAAGATGAGGATACACAAGATCCACCTCTTGAAGCCTTGAAGGACTTGGCTCTTGAGGAAAGGGAGGTGTCTTACCCAAGGGAGTTAAACTATGTCAAAGGTGGTGAAATCTTAGGTGATCCATCCAAGGGGGTAACTACTAGATCCTCTCTCAAATTAATGTATCATGTTGCATTTCTTTCATGCATTGAGCCTAAAAATATTAAAGAAGCTTTAAAAGATGATTTTTGGATTTTGGCCATGCAAGAGGAATTAAATCAATTTGAGAGAAGTAAAGTTTGGACATTAGTTGAAAGGCCTAATAATCAATATACTATAGGAACAAAATGGGTTTTTAGGAATAAATTAGATGAAAGTGGTAATATAGTGAGAAACAAGGCTAGGCTTGTTGCTCAAGGCTATACCCAAGAAGAGTGAATTGATTTTGATGAGACCTATGCACCCGTAGCTAGAATGGAAGCTATTAGGATGTTGCTTGCATTTGCATGTTATCATAATTTCAAGCTTTTTCAAATGGATGTGAAAAGTGCCTTTTTAAATGGTTTTATAAATGAAGAAGTGTATGTTGAACAGCCACCGGGTTTTGAGGATTCAAAATTTTCAAACCATGTGTTTAAACTTACAAAAGCTCTCTATGGTTTAAAACAAGCTCCTAGAGCTTGGTATGAGAGACTTTCAAATTTCTTAATTGAAAAGGGTTTTGAAAAGGGGAAGGTGGATACCACACTCTTCATAAAAAGATATAACAATGACATCTTAGTAGTTCAAATTTATGTTGATGATATCATTTTTTGTTCTACTAATGAGTGTTATTGTAAAGAATTTTCTAAGCTAATGCAAGGTGAGTTCGAGATGAGCATGATGGGGGAGCTCTCATTCTTTTTGGGACTCCAAATCAAACAAAGGAAAGATAACACCTTCATAAATCAAGCTAAGTACGTGAATGATATGCTCAAAAAGTTTGGCTTGGAGAATGCAAAACCTCAAGCCACACCTATGAGTTCTTCCATAAAGCTTGACAAAGATGAAGGAGGTAAGTGTGTTGATTCTAAGCTTTATAGATCCATGATAGGTTCTTTGCTTTACCTTACCGCAAGTAGACCGGATATCATGTTTAGTGTTTGCTTGTGTGCTAGGTTTCAAGCTAGTCCTAGAGAATCACACTTAGTTGTCATTAAGAGAATTTTTAGATACCTTAGAGACACACCTACCTTAGGCCTTTGGTATCCTAAAGATTCTTCCTTTAGCCTTCATGCTTATTCGGATGCGAATTATGGGGATGTAAGATAGATAAGAAAAGTACTTCCGGGACATGCCAATTCTTAGGTAGTATGCTCGTATCTTGGTTCTCTAAGAAACAAAATAGCGTAGCCTTATCTACCACCGAAACGGAGTACATATCCTTAGGGAGTTGTTGTGCTCAAGTCCTTTGGATGAAGCAACAACTCTTAGATTATGGTGTTGAAGTAGAAACCATACCCCTTAGGTGTGACAACACTAGTGCTATTTGTCTCACTAAGAATCTCATCCAACACTCTAGAACTAAACACATAGAAATTAGACATCATTTTATTAGAGATCATATTTTGAAAAATGATGTTGTTATTGAATTTATTGACACCTTGAACCAATTAGCGGATATATTTACAAAACCTTTAGATAAAGAGCGTTTTTGGTCCCTTAGGAGAGAGTTAGGTCTAGCTAGCCTATCTTGACCTTTTATGACCTCTTTGTGCTTAAAATTGCTTGATCTTGTGAAATTGCATGTTTGTGTGTTGTAACTCTTGAAAATGTCCATGCCTATAGTTAGGGGGAGTATGATTCTATTCAAATATGTTTAGAATTGTTCATTCATCATTTGCATTCCTTTAGGAGATGTTAAAATCGAGCCTATGGTTGTTCTTTAGGCCTAAAGATGTATTTCTGGGCATAGGGTATCGATACAGATTTACGCTTATCGATACAAATACTTCATTAGGCTTCCCAGACTTCTTTTTGCCTTAAACGGGTATCGATACGGTTAAATCCATATCGATACGTGCTTCAATCGTTTCGATACGGATCTCATCTGTTTCGATACGATTCTCCAACGGGCATTTTTACGGAAATTACGTTTCTACCCCCGTATCGATACACCCTTAGGCGTATCGATACTCGATTGCGCAGACAACTTTTAATTTAGCATTTAAAGTCTTCAACTTTTACCAAAACTAAAATTCTTCAAACCCTAAAAAATCCTAGCCGTTTTTTTCCTATAAAAAGGCTATTTCTCCCTCATATTTTCACACCACAACTCAAAAAATATCTTAAAGAGGGTTTCCATCAAGCAAAGCTCTAAGATCTTTCTCATCAAATTTGGTGCTAGATTTTTCTTCGTTCTCTCAAATCCCTATCAAGGTAAAACAATTTCTTTTTCTTTTTCATTTTTTTGTTTTGTTTTTATGTTCATCTTCTTAACAAAAATTTTGTTTTCCAAAATCTCTTCTTCAAATTTTATTTTCAATTTTTTCCCCTTGATCCTTGACTTCAATGAAGGAATCTAAATGCATGATTTTCTTTTAGTTCATGGCACCCAAGGAATCTAGGAAGAGATCTCGGGTTTCTCAAACCGGTGAATCATCCAATCCCGGAGAGGTTGCACGTCCAAACTACACCCAAATCTATGAAAATTCCTTTGAATCCCCCGAAGCTCTCACATATTTTCGTCAATTCGAAAACTACAAGATTCGTCCGGAAAGGGTAATATCTATTCCTTTTCTTGATTCGGAGCGATTCAAATTTGAATATCTTCCTTTACTTCGACTTTGGAATTTTATGGATTTTATCTCCATTCTCAGGGTTTATTACCGTCTTTTGATTTTGATCTTTTATACTAACGCCAAATGTTTTGCAAATCGTAATGGGGTTGTTACCGGAGTTAGTTCTTATCTTATGGGCAAGAAAATCCTCATTGATGTCAAATCTATATGTGAAGTTTTCAATTTGGAGGATGAAGGCCTTGATGATGAGAATGCTTTAGGCCATGTTCTTAGTGGCTCCGTCACCGCCCTCAATGCTCAAGATCGGGTCCTCCATTTGATAGTGTCTTGGTGGTTTAGGCCTTCCGGAGGAAAGTACTCTACCATCCGTCAAGTGGATGATTTCTGGATCCGTTGCTTCCGTGAGAGAAAGCGTCCAAACCTCGCTCAAATCATGTTTGCGGAGATTGTCTATCTTGTGCAACATCGCCACACCTCTCTCGTCACCTCCTTCACATATGGTACGACCCTAAGTTATTACTTTGTGAAAAAGGAAATTGATTGCTCGTTTGACTTCCCAACTCCCCTCACCGATCCTATTGATGAACGCTCTCTTGCACGGGGTAAGTTCCATTATTTTAATGGTAATTGGTTACGTCTTTCCGAGCTACCACCCGAGGCCGCGGCACAATTGGAAAATCCTTAAGATGATCAAGCTCCTCCGCCTCCTCCTCAACCTTCCATGGATGCTCTTATGACCTTCCTTAATGAGCAATTCACGGGGTTGCACACGGATATGGGAAATCATCTTACCGCACTTGAAACAAGCTTTGACACAAGGATGACAACCATGGAGAATCGTCTAATCTCTCTTGAAAGCGGTCATAACTCTTTGAATATTTCCCTCTCCGATTTCCATGATGAGTGGCGCAATAGCATGAGGAATGATGATCCAATTGGAGTTGACGATGAAGATGATGAAGAAGGCGATGATGATGCCTAGTAGCCTTTCCTTGCATCTCATGCATATCATCTAGGATATTTCTATTTATGCACTTTTGTTTCATGTTCTTAGGACTAAGTTTGTTTTAGTTTTAAACCTATGTTTTGATTTTATGTTTTATGTTATGCTTTATCTTTGAACTTAATGATATTTATGTTGCTTATTTATACCCTTTCCTATGCTATGCATTTTACTTTGTCTCAATATTTTTGATCTAACAAAAAGGGGGAGAGAAGCTAGCTCACAACACTTTAAATTTTTTTTGATTTCAACTTAAAAGTTATCTATCTTATATTAAGGGGGAGTAAATTTTGCAAAGTTTTTCAAAGTGTCAAAAATTTTAAGTTTTAGTTTTGTTATATCAAAAAGGGGGAGATTGTGAAACCTATGTTTGATTTTGATATAATTAAATCTTTAAGGATCAATTTGAAAAACTTAAAATTATTTTATAAGTCCCTTAATAAGTTTTAAATCATCAACACTTTAAAACTGATTTGAAAAACTCAAACTCAAAATATTTTCTAAGTGTTCCAAGGCCAAACTATTGAAAACCGTCCAGGTGTATCGATACGCTTCCAGCCGTATCGATACCTTTTTTACAAAGTTGGCCACTGCCGGAACTCGTTTCGATACGCACTTAACCGTATCGAAACAGATTCAATCTGTATCGATACGCTCCTTTGTAAAAGTCTAAAAGAGTTTGAATGGCGTACCGATACGACTTCACCCGTATCGATGCAGTTTTAACGAATTTTAAATTCAAAGTCGTTTTAAATATTTCGACCGTTGGTGTCAGTTGTTAGGTAACCAAATTTTAAATTGGTAGTTGACCCGTATCGATACGGTAAACCCTCGTATCGAAACGGAAATTGACAGTGAGCTAAGTCGAGAAAAAGGTATCGAAACGATCTTAGCCGTTTCGATACCCCGTATCGATACGCCTACGTGCGTTTCGATACCCCTATTTATTGTGCACAACGGCTCTTTCTTTTCTGAGATAGGTATCGATACGGCTCCCCGAGTACCGATACGGGTAGCTGCAGAAGTGAATTTATGGTGGTGAGAGAGGGTTCCAACGGCTCTATTCAAGTTCCCAACCACCCAAACGGCTAGAATTAATAGAGGAGGTATAAATTGAAGTCCTTTGAAGGTCAGATTTAACAATTCAACCTACAAGCATCATCAAAGTAAAAATCCAAAACCCTTGTGCTATTCAAAGTCAAACTCTTGTACCCAACTCTAGTGTTTTCAATTGTCATTTTGTATTGTGAGTTTGGGGTGATTGAAATTGTAATTGGGTAGACATTTATCCTTTGAGAGGAATTATTTGAGTTTACCAAAACTTCTCTTTGTAAATTGAGTGGATTAAGCTTTGGGTAGAAAGCTTAATCGAATTTGTAAGGTTACCTCCTCATCCAAGAAAATGGGAAGAATTCAAGTAGTGAATTGGTTGAAAATCCTTAGTGGGAGCTAAGGTAGTCATGATGGAATAAAATGTACAAACTCATGAGTCATCTTAACATATATATATATATTATCATAATTGTCAACACAATAAAATGTGAAAACTTATGATTCATCTTAACATATATGATCATAGTCCTCGACAGAATAAATACCCAGCATGTGTAAAGGTGAATCAGGAATGTAATTCAAGTACAGCTAGGGATGGACCGGGACTGGAAGGGACAATCGTCCCTTCTAAAAATTTAAAATTTTTATATGATTTAATTTTTTTAAATATATATATATATATTTTCTATTGAAAATCTATTTTCAGTCTCCCTTAAAATTTTATAGGTTCGCCTCCCTTAACATAAAGTTCTATATTCTTAATTGAGTACAACCAAATGCTAATATGCAAGCTTGTCTCATTTGATTTAGCAGATTTGATCCAAGTGAAAGCAAATTATATAAACATTTGGAGTGACAAAAGTAGGACCAATTTAGGCAATGAAACTAGCACCCCAACCCAAATTATACAAAGGTTAACCTTTAAATATTATTAATTCCACAAGTTTTATAATAATATAGAATTTGGCATTTGTTAATTTGACGGATGTATTTTTATGGAATATACATGTGCAACATATTAAATGAAACGACATTACATCCTTGGTCTAAAAGTCACAGCTGCCCAAGCCATGTGATTGGAGATAATTGATCAAGAAATTAAATAACTAACAGACAAATAAATAAATAAATAAATACTTTTGTTCTCTCACGAAACCAAGTAGCTGTGTAGGCAACATCCATCCATATAAATTTAGCCACGTGACACGAAATTCTTGTAAAACAAATCTTATTATTATTTTCAAAAAGTAAACTACAAAGTACACCATTTTTATTTTCATGCCATACACAATGATAGAGAGTTAATTAAATATTGGTTTATTGTTTTAATATTTTTGGTAATATACATATCCGTCTTACGATTTTTGTTTGAAGTGTGTGACTGCCCCTCCCAACAATGTCGTTTCTAAGGTTTAAACTCACGTCTTCTCCTTCGGAGAGCAATGTGCCTTACCAATGCACCCAATACTTGTTGGTGGTTTGTTGTTTTAATACTTGATTCCAAATAACATGCATTTTTTTTTACAAATAACAATGTGTGTTTTGTCGATTAAATTAAATTTAGCTGGTATTATTATTAATATAATATATAAAAAAATATGAAATCGAACATGCTTAAATATTTAACATCCTACAATTTAAAAATAAAAAAAGTCTGAATAATCAAGACATTAATAAAAACTACATATTTTTTAAAAAAAATTAGTATGCTAGTTTTATTAAAAGAAAAATTCTAAAAATACAATGAGAGTTTACAACTTGAGTAAACAAACTTGATCCAGGTATATTCTTATACAAAAAAAAATATGAAAACTAATGTCTCTAAATCATTATCACTTATTATGACCGTACAAAGAAAATGTAAAAATCCTAACTCAAAGACTCGAAACAAAAATAGATACAAACATCATCAAAGCTCAACGATGAAAGGTAATCAACACTAAAAGATAGAGAAAAGCATGTCACAATAATAAAATTATTAAATTTAAAGACTAAAAATTAAAAAAATTAAAAATAAAACAAAAGAAAAAAATTACAGACGGTCGACAACTAATATCAAAATTACCGTTGTTAACCACGTAAAGATGAAAAAAGTTTTGTCTCGCATACTTGAAATAAAAGAGAGGTTATTGATAACATATATAGAAATATCATAATAAAAGAATGAAAATGAAATACTAACATACAAATAAATTTATGGGCCTGCAAAATTAAATAAATTGGTGTTTTTTTATTTACAGGCCTAAACTCGTGTTAGTACTAAAAAGATGAAAAATGCACATCATTAATTCCAAGAAATAGGGATGATGCCACAACTTGATTCCTCCAACAGCAGATCTTTCCATCCCCATATCTAAACCAACCTAAAAACATCAAATTAATCAACAAGTTTAATAACAAAGTCATCAAAAGAACAACCAACAAAGTATAAGGGTAAATTACATCACAAGTCACTTAATTATAGAGTCAGTAATAAACATGTTACTTTTCTTCTAAAAGTAACAATTTAGTCACTTAATTAAAATTTGTGACAAACATGTCACTTTTATTCTAAAAATAATAATTTAGTCACTTAATTAAAATTTTGTGACAAACATGTCACTTTTATTCTAAAAATAATAACTTTAGCCACTCGATTAAAATTTTATGACAAACATGTCATTTTATCGGTAAAATTTAAACAAATAATTTGGTATAATAACAACTCTTGTCCTTAAAACTTATATATTTTATTAATTTGGTCCTAGTTTAAAATAATTCAATAAATTTAACCATATATTTAAAAATTCCATTAGTGAAGTGATTGTGTCTACTAGCAGGCGACGTTAAGGTCATAATGGGTCTATTTCATTAGTTTTTTCGTTGTCCAGTAGTGAAATGGTTGTGTATGCCGAGCTAACACATTTTTTGGTTTTTGAGTTGATGGACAATATCACAGAGTGCGACAAGTGGTCGGAGGTTGTGTTGTCAAGATGGTGCATTATCGATTTTTTTTAATATAAATGGTTAAATTTATTAATTTTTTTTGAATTAGAACCAAATTGATGGAATATTTAAGTTTTCTGGACTAAAATTGTTGTTATATCATGTCATGTTTCAATTTTAATGACATGTTGACTTGTTTGTCACAAAATTTTAATCAAGTGACTAAATCGTTTCCTTTAAAAGAAAAAGTAACATGTTTGTCACCAAATTTTTAATTTTTTAACAGAATCATATTTTTGAAAGAAAAATAACATGATGTATTTTTCCCGAAATATAATTATGCCCAACAACTTGCTTTAGACTAAACTAGAAATAGATCTAAGTGTATCACAAATATGCACCTATCAAGCTGATCTAATTCCTTGTGAGAATAACATATTTACAAGTTGAGGAAAAGTAAATAGGAAAGAATGCATGTGAAAACGACGATAACTAGAGTGGTGATGACGTGTGGTTTCAAACCTTGAATAGGACGACCAATAACAAATTAGTCTAGTGGGGTGAGTCATTAGATTCTTTAAGCAAATTTCTGACGTCATAAATAGAGCAAATTAGATTGAGATTTGAGGTGATCGCTCCTATAATAAATATTTACAGTATCTGATTTAGATTAGTCAGTTAATGAGTTCAATATCTGGGTTAAAAAAACTTGAATGGGACAACGGGAAGGAAGGAAGGAGTGCTTTGTGTGGAAAGGTGGACCAAAGGCAAACAAAACATGGATGCTTCCAATTGAAACCTTGCAAGGGGCACTTGTTTTTTGTATTGTATTTGTATTTGTATTGTAATGTACGTGTGGGACCCTCACTACTTTCAGCCATTGTTTGAGTACAACACAGCTGACCCTTTCTCCCTTGGAGTTGGACCCATCTCTTCATTTGGATCCTTTTTGTGTTGTTGTTGGTTTATTCCACTTCCACCAACTTATAATTGTTGGGTTAATATGTAAATTCACATATAATATATACATAAATTAATATTCTAAAGATTTGATATTTAAAGAAAAGATTCCTGGGTATTAAATAAATATTTATGTGATACCCTTGATCTATACTAAATCAGTATCATCAAATCAAATGTTCTCCTAATGTTAATTAAGTCAACCAGAATTTTATGGTAATTAACATGATATTTAATAACTTAATAATACTTATTCTCATTTAGATACTTAATTATTATTTTTTAAATATCATCAAAATGATCATTTTTCCTACTTACCATAAAAGTTAACCAATAATATAAAAAATAGTAGCTAATCTAACATTTTTATTTTTTTAACTATTGGTATTCGACTCATTGGCCAATTGATTCGGATTGAGTTTTACAAAGGTCCATTATAAAAGGATTCTTCCAACCCAGTTTTTTCCATTCACAATATCAAGATTCGAACCTTTGACCTTATTTAAGGGATCTAGTGCCTCATCCCACTAGACCTAAAAAAATTATAATTTAAATAACAATTCTATAAATAAAAACTTTGAATACCTATGTAAGAATGAGATGTAATTCAGGGTGTGAATCTATGAATAAGGTCAAGATAAAATTTAGACATACAATTATGAATTTAAAAGTTGAAAAAGTAATTTACATATATACCCTTAAGAAATAATTTTATTTCCTTGCAAGTTTTTTGTGATAATAAAATAATGGTAGGTTAAGAGTCACATTAAACAAGAGTGTCGATTTTCAATCTTACAAAAGAAGAACACATTCTCTTGCTCCCATCATTCTGTGTATATAAATTCTATAAAACTCTTTCTCTTTTTAACACAAAATGGCACAAACAAACATGTCTTTATCATCATCCATGGAAGACAACACCAAAGCTAAAAGATCAACAACAGATTCAAGCGGCAAACACCCAGTTTACAGAGGTGTAAGAATGAGGAGTTGGGGCAAATGGGTGTCCGAAATCCGCGAGCCCCGCAAGAAATCTCGCATTTGGCTCGGCACCTTCGCTACGCCGGAAATGGCCGCCCGTGCTCACGACGTAGCAGCTCTGAGCATCAAAGGCGCCTCGGCCATTCTCAACTTCCCCGACCTCGCGAATTTGCTTCCCCGGCCGGTTTCTTTAATGCCCCGCGACATTCAGGTTGCCGCCGCTAAAGCTGCTTCCATGGTTCATTTCAATACATTATCATCGTCTTCTTCGTCTTCGTCTTTGTCTGAGTCCAATGGCTCGGAAGAACCTGAGGAGCTGAGTGAAATCGTTCAGTTGCCCAATATTGAAGGGAGTTTCGAGTCGTTATTAGACTCACAGAGCGAGTTTATACTTGGTAACTCGGTTGATGGGTGGGTTTATCCTCCACAAGATTTCTATGGAGGATTTTCTGATCAGATATGGAGTACCGAGAATTTAATCCCTGCCAACTTTGAACCTTCCATGTGAGAATAATTTGCTTCTTTCATTTCATATTTTTCTTCTTTTGGATTACTGTAATTTATGGGGATTTTTATAATTTCTTTGCCTATTTCTTCTAACATGTGCCTTGTCTTTCTTTTTGCCCTTCATGGAGTATTTTTTTTTAATAGAATTTACACTATTTCACACGTGCTTTTTCTTTAATATAATATTAATATTATTCATCAAAATAATACAATATTAATATTTCTTTTTACCATATATTAAAAAATATTTTAAATTTAAATATGCTTAAATATTTTTTTATATGTTGCAACAATAATAATATCGACCGAATTAAAACTCAATTAGCATATATAATTTTAATTACTTTTTATTTTGACAACTATTAATATAAATATTTAGCCTATTAGATTTTAATATAATTAGCATCATTACTGTTTCGAGCTTGTTTAAATATACAATTGGTAACCGTTTAATAATGCCTTTTTCGTGTTTAATTTTAGTGGAAAATTATTTTTTTTGACATTTTTTTGAAAATTAAATTAGCCTCATTAAAAAGCCACATTCCTAGTTTAATATAAGAAAAGAGTACCCCAAGCTAGAGCATTATTTAATATAAGAAATTACAAAGTTCAAGAACCAGTATATGGGCAGATTTATTTTAAATCTAACCCTAATCCTGCCTAGAGGGAAGGGGAAGGGGAACTCTAGGAGGAAGGAAGTGGAGTGTTCTTAATGGGTCTAGAACTCATAACCTAAGAAAATTAAAAAAACAAAGATGAACAGCTTAACAAACCGACCAAATGTGCTTGCTTTAGTGAAAAATTAATTAAGTTGTTCATGTCTTTAAATAGTTAATAACATAAGAAACTATGATTATTTATCTTTATTAACTTAAATTAATTTGTGGTTTGGTGTTACAAGTAAACGCAACCTATTTATTGTAAATGATTAAAATATTTATTTTTAAAGTCTAATTGTAAATGTATTTTTTTTTGTTTTTTAATACTTCTACAAGTCTTCAAATAAAACAACTAAAAATCACTAGTTAAGATTTGAACATAAAAATCAAAAATGTTTTATACAAATCTTTTACCACTCCAACTATAATAATTTTTTATTTGAGCTTTTCTAAATATAATGTTTTTACACAAAACATTTCTTTTTTATTTTAGAAGTATATTTTTAGTGGTTGGTTGATTTTGGTGTCAACTCAATCGGAAAAGTACACCAAAATCAAAGTATAAAAATAAAAAGTATAGGTTTATAACTTTATAATAATAATAACTTAATTTTACTAATAAATAACTATCCTTAAAAAATAATTAATTTCATAAAATTTATTAAAAATCAAATAAATCATTTTACAATATAATTAATTTTAAAATATTATTTTTTTTCACTCATGGAGTGACTGTGGTAGAATTACAGTATTATTGATTAATAAAAAATTAAATTCATAAAATCATTCAATATAATTGGATAAATTAAAAAATAAAAATGTATTTTTTAGATTGATTCTCACTTAATTTTTCTTACATTTGTATATCAATTAGAGCTAAGGTTTAGCACTATAAATAAATGCATTAGCAAGTATTTTTCATTCAAGTAACTTCTAAACAATTAGAAAAAAAATCAGCTTTTAGTATTATTTGATATGTTTTGTTTCATCATAAAAGAGTTTGGTTTTTATTATTTGATATATGATACTTTTATTATTATTATTTGATATTTAATAATATTTACTTAAACAATTGAGAATTTTTTTACCATAGTTCTTTGAGATTTAATATTGAGTCAAATTCAAAAGAAATTGCACTTGAAAGAGATGAAAGATCATTCTAACTGATGAAGTGATGATGAGAAAATGACAGGTTATTAATGATTTTCACTTCATATTTTTAGAATTTTCAATTTTAATTTTGTACTTCTTTTGATTTATTTTTAGGGTAAACAACACCATTGGTCACTAAACTATTTTAGTTTTCCTGTTTCGATCACCAAACTATTATTTTATGCAAAATTATCACTAATGTTACGTTTTTTTTCCTATTTTGGTCATTAATGTTACTTTTTTTCCTATTTTGGTCACCAATCTATTGCTTCTTTCCTGTTTTGGTCACCAAAATATTGTTTTTTTCCTTGAGTTTTTAACAAGCATGTTACCAAAATAGAAAAAAACCGTAACACTACTGACGATTTTGCCAAAAGTAATAGTTTGGTGATCAAAATAGAAAAATATGAATAGTTTAATGACCAATGGTGTTGTTTACCCTTATTTTATTGTAAATATTTATGCTTAAAAAAGATTGTAAATATTCACAACAATAAATTAAATTTTATTCCCTGTAAAATGTACAGCTGAAGAAATTTGAAAATTGATAAAAATTGAATTAAAGGAATGTCGTATATAATAAAACGAGATTCATATAAAGGTCGTGTTTGTTAATATTTATATGGCAACTTTTTATTAAATAAATATTTTGTGTAGAGTGACCTTTTTGGCCCTTTAACTTAATTAATTTTGTCATTTTAACCCTTAAACTTTTATTACATTATTTTGGTCTTTAAATTTTTATTTTTTATCAAATTGATCAAAATGTGACAAAATAATAATTGAAATGTTAACATCATTTATTCCCCCCCTTTTTGCACATCATTATTTTTTTTTAAAAATACATTAAAATTGTAAAAAGAAAAGTTGTAATTAACATTTCAATAAGATAAAGTAGTCGTTTTCGATTTTTTGATGTAAGAAAATGACAAAATAGTTAATGATATCTTAAATGTGTCAATATTGTCCCGTCATATTTGGGTTAATTTAACAAAATTAAGAGCTAGAGATTTAAAAAAGAATGGAATAAAAATTTGTGGACTAAAATAACTAAACTAGTAAAGGTAAAGAGCTAAAAAGATCATTATGTTTTTTATCAATTAAATTGACCCGATCTAAATTTATAAAGAATTATATCTTTACAGAAAAAAATGAAGTATAGAACCAAACGTGTGGTCCTAATGAAAAAAGATGATAATGTTTATCTTAAGAGATTTAAGTTCGAACAATTTTGTCTGTAAGATATGCGTCTTATCAAAGTGCTAAAAATAGTATGAACAAATACTTTTGATGTTGTAACGGGATAATTGTTTTATATTATTTTATTTTGAAGAAAACTTTGTTTTGTTTTTTTATATCCAATGTGATTTTATGGTAGTATCTGATTGATTTTTAGTCATTTGATAGTGTTCGTGTAACCTAGAGATAAACTGCTCAAATATGAATCTCTAAAAAATTACAATATTCTTTTTTTTATTATGACCACTTGAAGATTTTTATTTTATTTTTAAATATTTTGATGTGATTATATATTAGTATATATTCTCCATTCTCTTTAAGTATAACAAAATTTTATATTTTTAGTGAACAGTTTATGATTTAGTTAAGTGAAACTTAAAAAAATGGTTAATTTGGATTGGCTCTTGAATTTCGGGAGAAAAATTATAAGGAAAATACACAAAATTCATGTCATAATCACTTTTCTCCCAACGGTAAACCATTGTCGGCCTTCGGAAGATATTTTCCATGAGGCAATTGGACGTTCTCAATTTATATACGCATTCATTTCAAAATGATTACTATTTTATTACTTTTAATTTTCTTATTATTTTTATATTCTTATGACTCGTTAAATCCATTAATATGAAGTTTTAATTTAATTGATTTTTTTTAAAAAAAAATCTTTTTAAGATTTTAGATTTAGAACTTATCTTATTGTGTTCTGGTGACAAAGGTAGATGTTTATCATCCGAGCACTAGTAATACATGATGTGTGTGACGTCTTTGAAAAAAATTAAAAAAATTAAACAGATGATACCCTAGCATCACACCAGTATATTTAAAAAAAATCAGATTTAAAAGAAATTAAAGTATTACACCTATACACGCTTTAGAATTTAAAATATTATATGTAGATTTTCAACTTTAATTTTAGTTTAGTTTGAGTTCCACCGTATATAGATATATTTTGTGTGTTATAATGATTGGTCATATTCATAGTTATATAAATGTAACTATAGAACCAACAGAATGAATATTATATATATTTTTAATAGTTTTAATGTGATTATAAGTTAGTATTCGTTCATTCTTTGCTTAACCTTCAATGTGCCACACCTTGCAGATAAAGCGGATTGAACCTGAGTCTTCAGGATGAATAACATCATCTTTTCCACTAAGACCATTCGTTGGGTTCAAATGAATATTATCTTCTAATATATCAAAGAGAAGATCTAAATAATTTAGACATTATATTAAAAAATAAAATTACAATTTAAAAATATACTCTCGAGATCTTTCGATTAACATAGTAATTAAGGGTATTTATATTACTCTATCTCGTATGAATAATCTCAACATAAGAATAAAATATCTATCTATTTAATTAAAGAATCTATATTTTGGATGCCCTGAATTTCATGGAGCACAGAAATATGATGGTGTCATTATCCAACCTCTTTAATCCATAAAATGGTAGACATGTGAGGACTGAGGACCATAGATTCATTGCCGCTCTCCGCCTCCAATTCTTGTGCATTGAAGTCTCTTACCCAATTTATCAAATCCCACTTAATGCTCCACTTTATGAATATTTGAAAATAGGTAAATTCACAGTTAATTTTTTTTTCCAAATTTTTTTTTATATAAAACAAGGTAAATAAACAAAAATTTTGAGTGGGTGGAGCAAGAGCCCCTCCCACAGTACACATATTTTTTTTTTGAAAGATTGATTTTATTAGATTTCAGTGATATTACGTGCCTCGTTAAAAAATTTCCCTAGACATAGGTAGAGAAAAAAAAGTGCGACGTAATATCACAGAATAACCATACATACTCCCTTGCCAAAATTACAATGCAGAAATCATCCAAGGCATAAATAGTCCTACATACTTGATCATCAAGTCCACCACAACTGGGTTTATATGCTAAAGCCCCCTGCAGCACCCAATAACCATACATACTCTCGACAGTTAGCTTGCTGAGTTTATACCACTTAGACTTTCTGAACAATTTCAGGGCCTCCAGCACAGCCTTTAGTTCCGCTGTTACCGCGTCCGCACAACCTATAGACATGGAGAAAATTATCAGGAACTTCGATTGGTTATCGGACAAAATACCCCCTATGCACGCTGGTCCAAAACCCCTTGCGCAGCACCATGAGTATTGAATTTTACTGAACCTAGGTTCGGAGGCCTCCAGCCGCCGGGAACCCGAGCAACCTTCCCCGGGGTATAACAACTCAAGCGCTTGGGCCAGGACAAAACATCCGAGATAGACAAACAATAATCCGACCATTTATTTTTAATCCACTAGCAAAGCTGAATCAACATCGAATCATAAACCATATTTACATCGACCTTCGCCTTTTTGAACACAACTTCATTTCTATGCCTCCAAATCGACCACACCATGCTAAAAAAACTCATGGACCAAATTTGATTATTAACCATACCTCCTGACTTAAGTTCCCACTACATAAGCATCTCCTTGATGTTTTTTGGCATTGTTGAGCTGATCCCCCATGCCTTCAACCATCTGCACCAAATGAGCCATACGTCCTTGCAATGGCAGAACAAGTGTGCCGTCGCTTCCTCCTCCACACCGCAAATGGGGCATAGAACTTCCCCTGCCGCTAAGCATTTCCTCTTAACCAGTTCATTTTTCACAGGAATTCTTCCGAGAACCAGCTTCCAAGTAAACAGTTCGACCCTCGGGGGAGCTAGATTACACCACAACGCTTTCCACCACTGTTGAGCGTCTTCTTTTTTCTTGGATGCACTGCCCGAAACGTTTTGGATGAAAAAATCCCGTCCGATGAAGCAATCCATCTAACACTGTCTTTAATTCCCAAGGTCGGCTTACAATCTGATAACATGTCCATGAACTCCCTCCATTGCTCGATTTCCCAGTCGAACAACCTCCTACGAAGTTCAAAATTCCATTCCCACCACATATTTGTCCCTAATTTAGATAAAATGGTATAATTTCTTTTTATCTTAACCAGTGATCGAGGATTCGCTTCTTCCCTTGAGAGTGAAACAATTTTAAAATTTATGTTCAGCGTGTACCCTTATATGAGTCACTAAAACGCAAAGAATTAGTCACTGGATTAGTTCAACTGAATACATTAAGAAAAATTATTTTAAAAGCTTTAGTATTAATCATCCAAAATTTTAACTACCAATCATAAGTAGAGAGGGACTCTGTAGTGTTCGGGTCAAATCTTTTTGGATTCATGATTTCTTAGGTTTAAATTCTTTCAATGTTAAGTTACTTTGTTTTCGGATTTGTTTTGCATTAGATGTATATATATATTCATATTTTATATCTATATAATTTGATATATTTAATTTTTTTATTTTGCTTTATATAAATTATTTTTCTTTTATTTTGCTTTAAAAGAGTTGTCATATATGTGTGTGTTATGACTTGGAATTTAGTCATATTGATAAGAATTTAATTTGACATACTTTTTAAAAATTTAATTGGAACAAATTTATCCGACTCTATTCAACTTGAATTTTATTTTACTCGTTTAAATTTTTAAAAAAGTTAAATTTAAGATGATAAAATTTGACTTGTTAACTCAACTAACTCAAATTTTTTTACTCGATTCAATGGAATATCCACCCCTATTATTAGCATCAACATGATATAACATTAATTTATTATATAAAATCAATTGCTTTACATAATTTTATTATAAAATGTGTGATGTATTATAATTTTACATAATTTATTATAAATTTATCATATTGATATTTAAAATTACTAATTAGGTAAACCTTATTTCAAAATTTTTATTTTTGTGAACTAAGAAACTTTTAGAAAATGAAATGTGTTTTATAATACATTTTTAAAATCTGAAAAAAATTATGCTTATGAAAAAAATACTTGGCCTTTGACTTTTATTATTAAAGAGATTATCATGTACTCCTACTGTGATGATATAAATTATATGTTTTAATATGAAAATTTAGATTCAAACTTTTATTAACTTTAAAAATATATTTATATCTCCTAAGTCCTAAGAAAAGTTTAAACCATATTTTCTCTATTTTTTATTTATCCCCATTCATAAAAAATTATCCTACCTGATAGGAATTTCTGTTTTTTTATACTCTCTATTATTAAATTTACCAATAGTTGGGTATGAAATGTTGATTGATAATATTTAAATATGCCTTATATCTGAATCATGTCTAAACCGAAAATAAATGAAAATGTAAGTTTTTGTTTAAGAATTCGAAACTAAAATAATCTGAATGAAATGCAAAATCAAAAAAATTAGGTACCAAGTATCATAGAGGATTTAAGTTTGTGTGATAGTTGTAATCTTACTTTCTTAAAAATATTATTTTATTAAATAAAATATATAATTAGTTTATTAAAATAACATTAGAATACAATTAATAATTAAAACTTTTATACTAAAAAATAGGGTAAACTACCTATTTGGTGTCCCACCTATTCTCGCATTTCTGTTTTGGTCACCAAATTATTTTCTGGCAAAATGATACATATTACATAATATTACGTTTTGTTTCTATTTTGGTACATTTCCATTAAAAATTAACGACAAAATTGATGTGACATTTTTATGAGGAGAGAGAAAAATAATAAAATACTAAAAATGCCACGCTAATTTTGTCGTTAATTTTTAACGGCAAAAATACCAAAATAGAAACAAAATACAACGTTAGGTAATATTTTACCAAGACAAAATTAATTTGGTGACTAAAACAGTAACACATAAATAGTGTAGGGTGCCAAATAAGCAGTTAACCCTAAAAAATATTGAGTTGTAATTTGATTTTTTAATATTAAATTCTGGTTCATGTTACTCACGCTTTCAACGTCATACGCCACAGCTACTACAATAATTTCATATATTGTCTAACTATTTTAAGATAAATGTTAGAAAAAGAACTGTTCCAAAATTACATCATTCTGTTAGAATAAATTTTAGAATTTAAATCTGTTTCTTTCAGTAAATATGTTTTTAAATTGAGAAAAAAATTGTTTATATCTTCTCTCTAATTTTATTAGCTTAAGGTTTGTGAATGTTATTTTCAACAACATCATCTTTATGGGTCGAAATTAAGTTTTTTAAGAGTACAATATATCTTATCATTGCACTCATCATTTATTCGTAAAAATTAAATTTTACAATCCAATATAACAAATTATACTAATTTTGCAATTCGACAACTTTTGAATAGAATGTTGTATGATATTTGTATCTCTAAACATATATTATTTAAATCATATTTGTTTTCACAATAATGCCAGCCTAAATAGATTTTGATTTTCAACCCCAAATATTGCCCAACAATAACACTAAATTATGAAAATTTATTAGATGTACGTGACTCACCACGTTATCTATGGTCTCATTTAATGAAAAAATTTCATTTCATTTTTTCAAGGTGAATTTTCACTTCTTTCTTACATGTAAAGAGTAGATAGTTACTTGAAAGTTACAATAAAATTGATGAATGTTATTAGATGGACCATAAATGACGTGATAAACCGAATCCATCTTATATTTTCTCCTAAATTAGCCCTTTGAAACAATGGTTGGTTAACTTTACCAACTTGGAAATAAATTGTTTGTAAAAATAACGAAGAGGGTCAGTTTTTTCCATGAGAAAAAAAATTAATTTTGCATTAATCAAAGTGATTACAAGTTAGTGTTATAACTAAATCATAAATTAATATGAAACATAATACCCATGATCTATTATGTCAAATCATCGAGAACAATAAACCGAATAAACTGAATGCGGAAGCGTACTTGAATTCATTGATAGACTGAAACCTTGAATCTTTTGATGAAGATCGCCTAGAAGGTGGTTGTGATCTTCCAAGAAGATAGGTTAGCCATTGCTGTAAAAACTCTCTGACAGAGACAATAGTAGTACAAGTTAACCTATTTTTTGGGACCACTACCTCTTTATATAGTTGATTATTAAATCAAACTATTAAATATTTATAACTATGCCCCTGATCATTGAATTATAAATATATCTTACAGTATCTACACTTTTATTTCCATGATACTTTAATATCTATGACACGCCTAACATAATTGGTCACTTGATTTTGTGTCATACTTTATAATAGCATCATACATTTTACATATGTGCCCACAATTGAGGATTTTAATCCAACAGTTCGCTCCTAATGGAAGACCTAAATAATCAGTTGGTAATGAACCCACTGAGCAACCAGCTTCCAACGCCCAACGTGTCAAAGACTCTTTCAGAATATTGATGTCAATGACCTTATTTTTTAGATTTAGCTTTAGCCCCGAAGTTAGTTCAAAAATACGGAGAACCCTTTTAACATTGCGCACCTGGGTTTTCGAACCTCTACAAAATATCAAGAAATTATCCGCAAACTGAAGGTGAGAGATTTCTACATCCGCTCCCAAATGACCAACCCGAAAATCAGTAAACATGTAACACCCCTTGCCCGGTTATGAGCGAGCGATGTTACTATTCGGATGATAGACAGATTCATACATGTCAACTCATCAAACTTACAATTATATGAGATTTAATTCATATCAAGCTTGATTAACTTCAAACATAGTTCATTCATATCATCATATCCATATTTTCATAAACATTTATTAAGTCATTACGTAATATAACATGTCTTAGTTTTATACAAACCACACTTAAGAATTACATGATTCATAATGCATGACAAACTAATTTAGACTATGCCACCAACTAGGAGTCTAAGCAAGTTTATATCATACTTGTTCTTGGCTTGCGAAGCTCTCAAATCAGAACGGATGACTTTCGGATATCAAAGAACCTGTTGTTTTGGAAGAAGGAAACAAAGAGAGTGATAAGTACACATAATGTACTTAGTGAGGCAGCCCTAACTTTACTAATTTCAATCTTTTAAAGTCTTATTCAATCTTTGAGGTTACTTAGCTAGGCTTAGCACACATTGAAATACCTAGCTAGTTCCATCAAAAACCAAGTTAACTTAGCTAGTCTCATGTACTAACCAATAGGGCAGCAAACTTTTACAATTCAAGCTAACATGGACAACAAACAACATGTAATCTCATTGTCATCTTGGAAGCAACATTTCATAATTTCACATCACGGCATAGTTCATTTTGAATCTCAACCAAGTACACATATTCATTTCATATCATAAGGGCTAATACCCAACTTGTTCATTTAAACATATATCATTGTTCTAATAAATGTTTTGCCTTGGATGATTAATGAAATAGGTTGTAACACCCCCTTCCCGGCCTGGTAGAGAACCGGGTCGGAGAGCGCTACCGGAAAACAATACGGAGATCGGAGACATAAATTCAAAGTTCAAAAATCATTTCGACATATTTTTACTAATCTCTTTTAAGACTTAACACTCAACTTATTAACAACTTATTTGAATTGGGGTCAATTTTAAACTTTTTCAAACTCAGTGACTAATTTGTAATTTTCACAAATTAGGGGTCTTTATCTGAAATTCGAGATGTTATACTGAAATTAAACTTACTAGTTATTAGCCTGTAAAATCTCATTGCTAACAGAGGTCATTTACCTATATGATTAGACTAGGTAATGTTCAGTGACTATTTTGCAAAGTATTCAAATCTATTTCTTTTTGAATTATCTTACTAAAATTCTTTACATATTTAAATGAGCCTAACAACTCACAAAAATCATAGAGTCCTTTAATCAATGTTTTACTACCAATTATGTCAATTTTATTACTAACTCAATAGTCTATATAGCTTTAAAACCTTATATAAAACATAGGCAAAATTTCACAATAGTAGGCCCACAAGACTAGTATAATTACTTTAACTACTTTGCCACCATACTAGGAGTTCATAAGGACAAAACACATTACTCTTTAATTGTAGTGACTTGTCAATCTTCCAACTAATCCCGATCTCGATCTGTTACTTTCCTTAACCTGAAATGTTATGCAATGAATGCATTAGACTTACATAGTCTAAGTGAGGTAGCCAACGACAATGATTGAACATGTTATGTCATGTAGCATGCTTCCAAAAATAATCATTATGAAATAACATGGCATACTTCATATTTATAACAAAACATAATATCATATCATGATCATAACATAGCATAACGTATCAAACACATAATATATTGGTACCATTGGATACGCGGATTCCCTGTACACCATATCATGTATCATAATTGAGCCGTAGCCCTGAGCCGTAGCTCCATGTATCCCTTACACTTCCATCCTTTTATCTCCCACATATAGGCCGTAGCCCTGGACCGTAGTCCTCCCTTACATGTTGAGCTCGAATAACCCTATGGCATGCCAATTGTATCCAATGTCCATAAATACACACAATTTCACATAGTCCATGATTTTCAGATCATATCATATCAAATAGCAAGATGAGCCGTAGCTCCATGTCATGTAGCATTTCATAGTCATATTCGAACATATCAAAGAAATGCAAGGCACTTACCAAATTTGTCATTCGCATAGTTGCTCTACGTGAGCCCTTAACAAATGCAAACATAATCATAAATAATGCAACGGGAAGGCACCGAGCCTATCCCTTGACACAACTACACTGACATATCAGAACATAGAAACAAAAATCGGAATGACACCGTGTCACCCGAGACAAATGCATCCACACTCACATATCAGAACATAAAAACAATGATCGGAATGACACCGCGTCACCCGAGACAAATGCATCCACACTCACCTTGATCCAAGCTTAGAGACATTTTCCTTATTCTCCAATTTTGTGGTTTCCTTCATTTCTACATTTTTTTCTAACCAAACATTAAAGAAATATATCATTTAGTACATTAGGCAGCTTGCATTGTTCTCAAAGAAATATTTATATAAAATGTTCTATAACTCAAAATCTGATTTCGTTTGTTTTAAACGAAACTAGACTGAATAACCTTTTAAACCATATAAATTATAGCTTTTAATTCCTCTTATACAATTTATAATGAATTTCTAAAGTCGTTGTTGAAGCAGATTTAGGGGCAAACTGTTACCCTGTTTTTATGACATTTACTTACTCAAAAATTCATATCTTTTTACTCACAACTCCAAATAAGGAGTTCTTTACCATTCTGGAAAGCTTATAAACACACCTTTAAAATCATGTATGGTACATATTTTTAGCATGTACCTATCAATACAGTTTATTGTTTGAAAACCGGGCTTTCTCGTAGACCTATTCTGCCTACTGTTTTCAACTTGCCACTTTAGTGTACATTTAACTTATCAATTGAGACTTAATTCAAGCTTGGACATTTAATTTCATTCATTTCATGAATCCCCTATTTTAATCATAAATTTTCAGAATTTATTAACACCATTTGACCCCCTAAACATTTCAAATTCTATAATTTATCCCAGCAGATTTCAATTATTCAGTTTCAGTCCCGAAACTTCTAAGAACAATTCAGAAACCTATACTTAACATTTTTGAGCAAATAATACATCTATTTCATGTAAAATTTTGTCCTCTACAACTTTGTAGAAGAACACGTTTTCCAGAAATGACTCTAACATGCTCGAAAATGCAGTTTTCTACAGGACAGTTTATAAATCCGAATTTCTTTATTCTTTCTACCCTTATCTTTTACCAACCTTTAATTAATCCAATTTTATGCTTAATATAAATACTAACATCAAATTAAAGGTAGTTGAGACTCTAATCTCAACTCTAATTTATTTCACTCACCTTGATAGACCGGTACTTTATTTTTATTTCTTGGGCTTGACGGTTGTTCCGAATCTACCTTGTGTACTATGATAATTAATAAAAACCAATCAATAAGATAGTATCGAATATATATAAAAATATTAATCAAATTCGATACCGAAACTTTAAACTAACTAGAGATTTGAGCTTACCCCGTCATCGGTAGAAATTCGATATTACTATATCGAAAATATCGGACTATCAATCGAACATTGGATTGTATGCTACTATTTTTTTTTCTCTTCTTCAATTTGCTGTGAATTTCACTCATCTCCCCCTTCTATTTATATACGCATGGTTGGCTTCAAATGACCTTATCCCTCCCTTGGCTGAGTGGTCTCATACATGGATTGCATTAGGCAATTCATATTATCCTTATTTTTCTAATTGGTTAGGTGGCCTTAATTTGGGGTATTTTCCTTTAGTGTAAGCCACTATAATGGCTTTAATTGCCACTTGACCGAATTCCTCCACTACGTGGGGTTTACAATTGCCAGATTCCTTCAATTCCATTTCCAATCTCCACTTGATTTCTTTGTTGCCACAGCAATTGCCATATTGATTTTTAATTGGCCTAGTGGCCTTGCGTGGTTCCTATTATTATCAATTTGTATTAGTGGATTGGTTAGTGTCAATCCACCATTTTATGTCCTTTTTTTATAATAATAATAATAATAAACTATCATAAATTAACCCGAATAATATTTATTGGTTCAGATAAGATCAAATAAATTAATCGATAAAAATATTCGGTCACCGGAATTTAATTCCGACTAGACCGGTTTTTGGGATGTGACAACTCTCCCCCCCTTAGAAAAGAATTCGTCCTCGATTTCTTACTTGTAGCTTCGGATTGTTCATCCGAGCACTCTTCGGAATTAGAATCTTCTAGAGATGAGGAATTCTCCTTTCCTAATTTTTTTTACGACATTGTCCTTCATGTCGTCGTTGACAAAAATTGCACTTAGTAATTCTCATGTCTTGATTTCTTTTCAGACTTATTAAATTTACTAACTTTCTAAGCTCTCTTCGCTACTTCCATAGCTTTGACTCTATTTACGAGATCTTAGAAATTTTTAATGTATAACGCTGTAAACATGGGTCGTAACTCATCGTTGAGCCCTACGATAAACATTTGACACTTATGTACTTATTATGGAACTCTTTCAAGAAGAATTTTCAACTTACAGTTTTCTCGGAGACGGTAAGGACAGTAGTCTCCCATCACTATAAGGCTTCAACGCAAGAGCGCATTCAAGCTTATGTTCATCCGAACATCTTAATTGCTTATCAATAATCCTTAAAGTATTGTCTAACCAATACTCGGCTATTTCGGGATTATCTACGTTCCGACCAGTAAAGGTGTAAGCTTGGTATTGCGATAACTTATCGATTGGGTTCGAAGAGGTTATGCAAAAGGTGGCGTAGGTTGCATGACTTGACTAGCCTTTAACATATAAATTGCTAAAACATATCAGCTATATTTTGATAACATCTTGCCTGAGCTGTAGGAGCTTCAGGCATTATACCTCGAACAAGAGGGTTCTGAGGATTCGAAGGATTTTCTCCTTATACTTACTTGCCATAAGTCGAGGAGATAGCAACAGACTCATTATTTCAAGTTTCGTTAGTTCGAGACACATATCTATATTATAAAAGAGATCGGATAAGTTGACAAGTCACAATACTTAACAAATTAACTCCTAGGTGGCAAAGTAACTTAACACACAATACAAACATGCATAAGTTTAGTCCAGAACCGACTAAACTCTAGCTCTGATACCACTAATGTAACACCCCCTTCCCGGCCTGGTAGAGAACCGGGTCGGAGAGCGCTACCGGAAAACAATACGGAGATCGGAGACATAAATTCAAAGTTCAAAAATCATTTCGACATATTTTTACTAATCTCTTTTAAGACTTAACACTCAACTTATTAATAACTTATTTGAATTGGGGTCAATTTTAAACTTTTTCAAACTCAGTGACTAATTTGTAATTTTCACAAATTAGGGGTCTTTATCTGAAATTCGAGATGTTATACTGAAATTAAACTTACTAGTTATTAGCCTGTAAAATCTCATTGCTAACAGAGGTCATTTACCTATATGATTAGACTAGGTAATGTTCAGTGACTATTTTGCAAAGTATTCAAATCTATTTCTTTTTGAATTATCTTACTAAAATTCTTTACATATTTAAATGAGCCTAACCACTACTGTAACACCCCCTTCCCGGCCTGGTAGAGAACCGGGTCGGAGAGCGCTACCGGAAAACAATACGGAGATCGGAGACATAAATTCAAAGTTCAAAAATCATTTCGACATATTTTTACTAATCTCTTTTAAGACTTAACACTCAACTTATTAACAACTTATTTGAATTGGGGTCAATTTTAAACTTTTTCAAACTCAGTGACTAATTTGTAATTTTCACAAATTAGGGGTCTTTATCTGAAATTCGAGATGTTATACTGAAATTAAACTTACTAGTTATTAGCCTGTAAAATCTCATTGCTAACAGAGGTCATTTACCTATCTGATTAGACGATGTAATGTTTAGTGACTATTTTGTAAAGTATTCAAATCTATTTCTTTTTGAATTATCTTACTAAAATTCTTTACATATTTAAATGAGCCTAACAACTCACAAAAATCATAGAGTCCTTTAATCAATGTTTTACTACCAATTATGTCAATTTTATTACTAACTCAATAGTCTATATAGCTTTAAAACCTTATATAAAACATAGGCAGATTTCACAATAGTAGGCCCACAAGATTAGTATAATTACTTTAACTACTTTGCCACCATACTAGGAGTTCATAAGGACAAAACACATTACTCTTTAATTGTAGTGACTTGCCAACCTTCCAACTAATCCCGATCTCGATCTGTTACTTTCCTTAACCTGAAATGTTATGCAATGAATGCATTAGACTTACATAGTCTAAGTGAGGTAGCCAATGACAATGATTGAACATGTTATGTCATGTAGCATGCTTCCAAAAATAATCATTATGAAATAACATGGCATACTTCATATTTATAACAAAACATAATATCATATCATGATCATAACATAGCATAACGTATCAAACACATAATATATTGGTACCATTGGATACGCGGATTCCCTGTACACCATATCATGTATCATAATTGAGCCGTAGCCCTGAGCCGTAGCTCCATGTATCCCTTACACTTCCATCCTTTTATCTCCCACATATAGGCCGTAGCCCTGGACCGTAGTCCTCCCTTACATGTTGAGCTCGAATAACCCTATGGCATGCCAATTGTATCCAATGTCCATAAATACACACAATTTCACATAGTCCATGATTTTCAGATCATATCATATCAAATAGCAAGATGAGCCGTAGCTCCATGTCATGTAGCATTTCATAGTCATATTCGAACATATCAAAGAAATGCAAGGCACTTACCAAATTTGTCATTCGCATAGTTGCTCTACGTGAGCCCTTAACAAATGCAAACATAATCATAAATAATGCAACGGGAAGGCACCGAGCCTATCCCTTGACACAACTACACTGACATATCAGAACATAGAAACAAAAATCGGAATGACACCGTGTCACCCGAGACAAATGCATCCACACTCACATATCAGAACATAAAAACAATGATCGGAATGACACCGCGTCACCCGAGACAAATGCATCCACACTCACCTTGATCCAAGCTTAGAGACATTTTCCTTATTCTCCAATTTTGTGGTTTCCTTCATTTCTACATTTTTTTCTAACCAAACATTAAAGAAATATATCATTTAGTACATTAGGCAGCTTGCATTGTTCTCAAAGAAATATTTATATAAAATGTTCTATAACTCAAAATCTGATTTCGTTTGTTTTAAACGAAACTAGACTGAATAACCTTTTAAACCATATAAATTATAGCTTTTAATTCCTCTTATACAATTTATAATGAATTTCTAAAGTCGTTGTTGAAGCAGATTTAGGGGCAAACTGTTACCCTGTTTTTATGACATTTACTTACTCAAAAATTCATATCTTTTTACTCACAACTCCAAATAAGGAGTTCTTTACCATTCTGGAAAGATTATAAACACACCTTTAAAATCATGTATGGTACATATTTTTAGCATGTACCTATCAATACAGTTTATTGTTTGAAAACCGGGCTTTCTCGTAGACCTATTCTGCCTACTGTTTTCAACTTGCCACTTTAGTGTACATTTAACTTATCAATTGAGACTTAATTCAAGCTTGGACATTTAATTTCATTCATTTCATGAATCCCCTATTTTAATCATAAATTTTCAGAATTTATTAACACCATTTGACCCCCTAAACATTTCGAATTCTATAATTTATCCCAGCAGATTTCAATTATTCAGTTTCAGTCCCGAAACTTCTAAGAACAATTCAGAAACCTATACTTAACATTTTTGAGCAAATAATACATCTATTTCATGTAAAATTTTGTCCTCTACAACTTTGTAGAAGAACACGTTTTCCAGAAATGACTCTAACATGCTCGAAAATGCAGTTTTCTACAGGACAGTTTATAAATCCGAATTTCTTTATTCTTTCTACCCTTATCTTTTACCAACCTTTAATTAATCCAATTTTATGCTTAATATAAATACTAACATCAAATTAAAGGTAGTTGAGACTCTAATCTCAACTCTAATTTATTTCACTCACCTTGATAGACCGGTACTTTATTTTTATTTCTTGGGCTTGACGGTTGTTTCGAATCTACCTTGTGTACTATGATAATTAATAAAAACCAATCAATAAGATAGTATCGAATATATATAAAAATATTAATCAAATTCGATACCGAAACTTTAAACTAACTAGAGATTTGAGCTTACCCCGTCATCGGTAGAAATTCGATATTACTATATCGAAAATATCGGACTATCAATCGAACATTGGATTGTATGCTACTATTTTTTTTTCTCTTCTTCAATTTGCTGTGAATTTCACTCATCTCCCCCTTCTATTTATATACGCATGGTTGGCTTCAAATGACCTTATCCCTCCCTTGGCTGAGTGGTCTCATACATGGATTGCATTAGGCAATTCATATTATCCTTATTTTTCTAATTGGTTAGGTGGCCTTAATTTGGGGTATTTTCCTTTAGTGTAAGCCACTATAATGGCTTTAATTGCCACTTGACCGAATTCCTCCACTACGTGGGGTTTACAATTGCCAGATTCCTTCAATTCCATTTCCAATCTCCACTTGATTTCTTTGTTGCCACAGCAATTGCCATATTGATTTTTAATTGGCCTAGTGGCCTTGCGTGGTTCCTATTATTATCAATTTGTATTAGTGGATTGGTTAGTGTCAATCCACCATTTTATGTCCTTTTTTATAATAATAATAATAATAAACTATCATAAATTAACCCGAATAATATTTATTGGTTCAGATAAGATCAAATAAATTAATCGATAAAAATATTCGGTCACCGGAATTTAATTCCGACTAGACCGGTTTTTGGGATGTGACATAGGTAATCAAGTCTTCATGTAACATTAGATACTCACAGTATCCATTTCTCATATCAACTTATAACAGAGGATGCATAGGCATCAATGGTGACTTACCACCATTCAACTATCAAGGTGACTAACCACCTTATCAGGTTTATAGGTGACTAACCACCATCCTGTAACAAAGATCAGAGGAGCTCAACGACTCTAAGGCATGCCCTTCTACCTATAGACACTAATCATACCAAGGACTTTACTTATTTTACTTTATTAACAAGATCATTCACTTGCCAATCATTCATAATTTCAAAGGCATTTAACCATTTCAATAGGCATATACATATAATCAATCAAGCATCATGATAACATAAAATTCCAGCAAGCACATGAGATCATTTTCATTTTATGATCATCAAAAAAAACAGTAGCAAAGCTTATCATTTAGTCACATTTCACATAGCTCAAGCAATCAACACATCATAGTAACTAATCATATTTATGCTAAGCATGCTTATCTAACAAGCAATATACACTTAGATCAATATTCTTGCCTTTAATCCTTCTTCCTTATCATTTTAAATTTTACCAATCATTATTAAATTCATTTCATGTTTTCTTCATGTTATCTAATAAAAAAAATAACAAGGTTAGGATACTAATCCCAACACTTCAAACAAAACTACACTCACAATACTTCAAGCTAGTTTGTCTCCTTAATGATGATGCCTCTCCCTTTCTTCTTGGTTTGATCACCCCTTGATTCCTCTAATATCTCTTCACCAATATGCTCTTGAATCATAAAATATCATATACAATACCCATTAGTAATTAATTCAAACATATAAATTCATTTACTTAAACATAATCACCTAGAAAAGTGAATTTGTCCCCTAAACTGGCAGTTTGAGTAACCTCTACTAAACTGGTCATATCTTTTTACTCACAACTCCAAATAAGGAGTTCTTTACCATTCTGGAAAGCTTATAAACACACCTTTACAACCATGTATGGCACATGATTTTATCATTTCTCTATCAATACAGTTTATTACTTGAACATAGGGCATCTTTAGAAAACTAATCTGCCTATATGTAGGGGTGAGCGTTCGAGCGAGTCGAGTCGAGTAAAAAAAATTCGAGTTATTCAAGTTCAATCGTCATATTTTACAACTTGAACTTAAATTGAAATTTTTTCGATTCGAGTCGATTTTAGCGAGTTCGAGTCGAGTTCGAGTCGATTCGATTTTTCGAGTTTGGTTTTAATTTAAACATTTTTTATTTATATCTACATATATATTTCTTCATATTATTTTTCACATGTGTAAAAAAAGATTTTGAATTATATCTACATACATATAAATTGACTTATGACTAAACAATACAATGATTCTAAAAGCACAAAAATAAGAACACATTTTTCATCAAACAAGGTAAACCTGTCCAAATTTCAATTGTAACAATCAAACCAACAAAAAGAAAACTCAACCTTCCATTATAAACTACGGGCCTCGTTAAAAACCTCCTTCTTATCTAGGTAACGCCAAGACGAGACCAAAGATAGCGGAAGGAGGAAAAGAGTACCCTAAAATATATTAATAACTAAAGCAAATAACAGTAGAGTTTAGAAAATCCAACATCACATGTCAAAAGATACAAACCAATAAAAACAAAAACATAATAGTTCAAAAAAGAGAATTGCAACAAACTTTTTTCGAGTTCTGAATTATATTGTCGAGTTTTCGAGTTTCTATACAAATTTAATTGTAATTATTTACCATGTTATAGTACGATTTGATTCTAATTTAAACGACTTTCTCTATTCATATAAGATATGCATATATATATATATATACATATATATTTCTTCATATTATTTTTCACATGCATAAGTAAGATTTGTAATGTTATTTAATAAAAAAATATCATCTAAACTTCTAAAATATATTTATAATATTATTTTTAAATAAGGAACTTTTAAGGATAAAGTACTGATGGGGGTATAAATGAGTCAATGAATTGATGTAAAGAAAAAAATTACAAAAAATCGGTTGAATGATCAAATTGAATAAAATATAAAGTTAAAGGGCTAAATTAAAAAAAAGAATAATTTTTTAAAAATATGAATTGAAGTTATATAGATATTATATAGTGTTAGTGAATCATGTGGTTTAATTTTGGTAAAAAATAGACTTAAAAAGAAAGAGAAATTAAAGAAATGGGAAACATTCAAAGTTGAGGGGCTAAATAACAAAAGTAGAAAATTTAATTTAAAAATATGAATTGAAGCTAAATAGGTATTCTAGTTTCTACATTGGTTTAGGAGCATGTGGTTCAATTTTGGTCAAAATTGACTTAAAACGAAGGAGATATTGAAGAAATGAGGAAATCATACAAAGTTAAGGGGCTGAATTGAAAAAATATGAAATTTATTTTAAAAATATAAATTGAAGATAAATATGTATTCTACGCTGGTTTAGGAATATGTGGTTCAAATTTGGTCAAAAATGGACTTAAAATGAAGGAGGAATTGAAGAAAAATGAAATCAGTGACTAAATTGTAAAACTGTAAAATTCAGTTTTTCGATTTTTCAATTTTTCGAGTTGGGCAAATTCCAAACCGACTCGAAATCGAAATTTTTTCGAGTTAATCGAGTTGACTCGAATAACTCGAACAACTCGAATAACTCGAAATTGAAAAAAAAATTAATTTTTTCGAGTCGAGTCGAGTTTTGCTCACCCCTGCCTATATGTGACTTTAGTGCATTTATAACCTTTGTTTCACTACACCATTAATCTTGAGCTTTTAACCACATTTACCTTCATATATTAACATAATAATTATGTTCCAGAAACCATGAAAACAGAGCATATAAGTCCTCAAATTATCAATTCTTACAAACTAGTCCATTTTGATCTTCTATGTGTTCTAATGATATTTAAACTATCAATTGATATATAATTCAAACTAATTTATTTATTTTTTTAAGCCTACAATACTTCCCCTGTTTCTAATAAATTTTCCAGAATTTATTGGCATCAATTAAACCCCTAAACATTTCGAATTTCACAATTTAGTCCAACAGATTCCAAATTTATTCAGTTTCAGTCTCGTCAACTTCTAATAACAATTCAGAGACCTATACTTAACATTTCTGAGCAAGTCATACCTCTATTTCATGTAAAATTTTGTCCTCTACAACTTTTTAGAAGAACACGTTTTCCAGAAATGACTCTAACATGCTCAAAAATGCAGTTTTCTACAGGACAGTTTACAAATCCGAATTTCTTTATTCTTTCTACCCTTATCTTTTACCAACCTTTAATTAATCCAATTTCATGCTTAATATAAATACTAGCATCAAATTAAAGGTAGTTGAGACTCTAATCTCAACTCTAATTTGTTTCACTCACCTTGATAGACCGGTACTTTATTTTTATTTCTTGAGCTCGATGGTTGTTCTGAATCGACCTCGTGTACTATGATAAAAATTAATTAAAATCAATTAAAATCAATAAGACAGTATCGAATAAATATAAAAATATTACGAAGATTCGTTACCGAAACTTAGACCAACCAAGGATTTGAGCTTACCCCGATGTCGGCAGGGATTCGATATCGCTAAACCAAACAATACGGGCTACCAATCTAATATTGAACCATTTATTCCTTCCTAATATTTCCCTTATGCTTTGGTTGATCCTCTTCCCCTATTTATAGCTAAATGGCCGGCCACCCCATCTCCAATTCAATTTCTCCTCTTTAATTTGTGGCCACTTAAAGTGGCAATTGCCAATTCAATTTGTTTCCCCATAATTCAATTGCTTTCCATTCGTGGAGTGGTTGCCGTTTGCTTTCCAATTTACTTTCTTATCTTCAAATTGTGGAGTGGTTAGCCGGCCACTCCACTTTGTCTCCTCTTTTTTTTTAATAATAATAATACTAATAATAAACTATTATAATTTACCCCGAATAATATTTATTGGTTCAGATAAGATCGAATAAATTATTCAATCGATATTCGGTCACCGGAATTTAATTCTGACTAGACCGGTTTTTGGGATGTGACAAAACAAACCATTGTGGACTGTCTTATTTAACATAAGGTTCAGTGCTTCTCCTACTAAGTTGAAAAGAAGTGACGAAAGAGAACACCCCTGTCGAAGAGCCCTCGAGATAAAAAAGGAGTCTGTCGAAGAGCCATTAACAAGAACGGATATCAAAACCGAGGAGATACACTTAAAAATTCAGTCGCACCACCGATCTCTGAACTCACACTTCTTGAGAACAAGGATAAGAAAGTCCTAACTAACGGTATCATAAGCTTTATGAAAATCGGTCTTGAAAGCGACCCCAGCTTTTCTAGATTTTGAAACAAAGTCGATAGCTTCATTGGCTACCAAGGAGCAATCCAAGATTTACCTACCAGGGATGAAAGCGTATTGAGACTCCCCGACAATCTGACCAATAACCAGCCAAAATCTTTTGGCCAAAACTTTAGATAATATTTTGTATATGCCACCAACAAGATTAATCAGTCTAAATTCATCAAGTGACTCCGGGTTCTTAACTTTTAGTATTAAAGTGAAGAAAGAATAATTAATACCCCGATCCCAAGCCTTGCCATGGAAGAAATCAACGAAAAAACCCATTATATCTTCTTTAAAAACATGCTATCTTTTGTTGTTGAAGAACTCCATGTTGAAACCATTCGACCCCAAAACTTGGTTATTATCCGCAGAAGATACGGCAAGCCATACTTCCTCCTCCATGAAGCCACTTTGAAGAAAACCAGCCTGCTCATCACTAATTTTCTTAAAAGGCAGGTTCATCTCCTCCACCTCCCAGGCTTGAAAAGGCAATAAATTAGAAAGTAGATCATGTGTCAATGTCAAGAGGCAAAAGCTCTTAAATTTGGTGCAACTTTTGGGAGCAGTGAGGCACCAATCCATCACTCATGAGTGAAAGTGACATTGCAATCGGTAGACTAAAATTACGTCTATCTTCAATATTATTATTAAATTATTTAAAATTATAGTATACATAAGCACGGGGCAACTTGTTTTAATGGTTAAGGGAACGGTCGTTATTCTTATAGTTCATGAGTTTGAACACTAGTAATTACAGTAGAACTCTCTTTTTTTATTAAATAGAAATATTATATTCCCATATCGAAATTCGAACCCATATAAGATGAGATAAGATGAACATTTACTAAACCAATTAGTGAATCTCAATAACCCAGCTCGCCAATTAGTGAATCTCAATAACCCAGCTCTATTAGTTGTCTCTTGTATATTAATTTATTCTTTATTTTCAATGCATGTGATAAATATATTATTATAGTAAGAGCCTAAAAAGTTTATATTAACAAAATATTAGAATTTTTTTACTTAAAAGTGTAATAATGTCTTGAACTTTTGGGGAAAAATAATAATTAAATCTCTAGAATTTTTTTCATACAATTAAACCAAAATTTGTCTCCATCATCATTATCATAATCAAAAGTTGGATGAAGATAAAATTATGATAATGATAATGGAGAGGGTGGCTACATATGCAACCATTGATGAAGGTCAACTATTACTTGGGATCTATGGATATATATATTTTAGTTAATTAATTAGAACTCCAAGTAAAAAAAACAAACAAATTAAACCCAATAATTAAATGACATGTTAAATGCAACCATTGATATTTACCTATTTTGTCAACTGAGACTCTATTTTTTAATTAAATTAAATCGTTAATCTTACTTTTTAAATTTAATTGATGTGATTGTCACAAAAATGATGACCAATCTTTAAAATATTCATAAACTAATGCAATAACTTTCATTGCTATCTGCACTTATTTAATTATTGATGTGACATAATATCTGTTAGAAAATAATTTTAAAATTATAAAAATATATGTTTAAAATTTAATTTATTGTAAACTAATATACGGTGAGTCGGTGACACAAGTTTTTTAGTGTGTTTTTGTTTAGTTCGTCTACCTTATATTTTCAGATGTACTCTTTTCCTCAATTTAGTTGTACAGATATTTTTAATAAAATTATTAGATTATATGCATGATTCTGGCTCTTCAATAAAATCATATCTTGTAATCAAAAAAAATATTATGTCAACAAATCAATAAAATATACGTAGACTACCGTATGATCTACTATGTCGGTTTTATGAAAATTGTTATTTCTATTAAAATCACGCCAATTTTATCAGGAAAAATGGTACTCAAATTAAACTAAAAACATAAGTTCATATTGACAAAAATATATACATATCATAACGTCTTAATTAATTCACTTGACCTACATTCGAATTCTTCATATCTCTGTTGTCTTCTTTATGGCAAATTTTATTATATAAATTATTTGTTGAATTTGAGGTTTTAAAGAAAGACTTTGAAGACTTGTATTAAAAAAAGAAAAAAAAGACTTGAAGACGCTAAAACATCAATTCCAACATTAGAAATCCTATTTCAAGTTGACGTGAGAGAAAATAAAATAAAATTTTATGTGTAACAATGTAAGTTTGCATGTCGTTTCCACTTGGTTGAGAGATTAACAATTTAGTTGTAGAAGTTTTATTAGAGTATCCAATTAGACCATTTTGTTTTTTTCCTATGATTTAAATAACAAAACTATATTTAGGAATCATTATTTTTCTTAAGGTAATTGACGATGGAAAACTAAATTTTTTTACAAGCTTTTTAGTTTTAGGATTTAAAATTTTAGTTTAAGGTGTAGGGTTAGAATTTAGGTTTTATAAATTAAAACTTAAATTCCTCATCATATTATCCTAAAATCTAAACTATACACCCTAAATTCTAACTCATAAACCCTAAATTAAATCCATAAACCCTAAAACTAAAATACTTGTCACAAATTTTAATTTTCACCACCAGTGTATTGAATACAAATTCTTTTTCTTAATAGTATGATTTATATAGATGTCACTGATAAAAAAAACTTTAGAGTAAAATATGCTCGAGTCTGAATTTTAATGCGTTGTAATAATATTTGATGTATGTATGTATGTAGCATGATTTGATGCAACTTAAATATCCAATGAGCATATAATAGCAATGGGGTCCAAGAACATGAGACCCCCATATGGCAATAAAGGGAATTGTCTCCATGATGTCCTATTTTCTTTGCATGTAAACAATACATGAGGCTTAAATTCATTGCACAGTCGATGTGGGGTTGCCACACAAATTAATTTTGACTATATATGGTAATCTGTGCCTACCTTAATTAGCTACCATGGACCCAACCATGCCCAGCAATGGAAGAAAGATGGTTCTTTTTTTGTCAGCTTTTCTCCTCTGGCTTTCCCAAGAAACAAACAAAAAATTGGTAAATGCCAAACAAAATAATTCGTTTTCTCAATAAAAAAACGATGAGACACAACTTAAAAATTTACCCCATTTTTAAAAAAAATTCTTTCCAAATTTAGTATCTTTATCCAAGAATGAATGGTGATTTTATGTTAAAGAAAATTCAAAAAATTTAAAGGTGTGACTATACAAAAAAAAATATAAGAGAAGTTGGGGTTTCAGTTAATGAATGATACTAATAAGATGTGGGTTCGAGTTTTGCGCGCGAAATATCAGAGGCAGATTACTCTAACTATTACTATTCATCGGCGTAATTGTTTTCGCTTGTGGGTGAGAATTAGTCGGATTTGGGACATGGTTCGACAAGGGATTATTTGGGTTATCCGTGCTGGTAGGTCCGTTGATTTTTGGAATGATATGTGGATATCGGATTTGGGGCCCTTGGCTTTTTTTTTTTCATGGGTTCGTCTCCACTAGCTCCATGCGCGGTTGCCTCGATGGTCACTAGTGAGTGTAGTTGGGATGTGGATTTGTTACGGCTGCTTCTTCCTGAGGATTGTGTGTATAGGATTTTAACCTTTATTCCTCCTTCTGATACACTTGGTCCGGACCTTCTTGGATGGAAGGGGGAGGCGAATTTCCTCTTTTCAGTTAGATCAGCGTATAAGCTTCTTAGCCCACCTTCCGAACGTCACAATGTTGTTTGGAAGTGCTTGTGGCGTGTTCCAGTTCCCCAACGGGTTCGGACCTTCCTTTGGCTTGCCTACAAAGGGACACTCCTTACGAATGAGGAACGCGTGAGGCGTCATATGGCATCTAATGACCGTTGCGATTGGTGCAAGGGAGGTACTGAAAGTGTTCTGCACGTCTTGCAAGACTGTATCCATGCTCGACGGGTTTGGTCGCAATTGTTTAAGCCTGATGAATGAGGATGTTTTTGGTCGCAATCTTGCGAGGCTTGAATTCATTCCAACATCGCGGGGAATGGTATGTTTGGTGATAATAATTGGAAGGTGTTCGCGGTGGTTTGTTGTGTAACCCCCTCGTCCCGGTCTGGTCGACTGACCGGTCCGAGTAGGCTACACGGGGAAAATCGATGTGAAACCCGTTAAGGTCCCACCTCGGTTAGCAACCCCAGAAAATTTCTTTTAATTATATCTTGTCTAAAGGCATATTTATTTCATAAGTGACCACGACAGCGGAAAACATCACGAGATAAAAGCAACCAAGCCAAAACAACATGTTAAACAACCATTTTAAACTTACACCACATGTCGTATCGATACACCAGACAAGGGTATCGATACGCCTTGACCAAGTCAACTGCCTTCAGTCAACTCAGGGAGACCGTATCGATACGGCCCTTGGGCGTATCGATACACCCTCCTCGGTCAACATCTCGCGGTCAACGATACAAAACCGTACCGATACACTTAGAGCCCGTACCGATACGCCAAAAACTCGTTAAAATCTCAAAATTCCAGTAAAGATTTGGCGTATCGATACACCACCGAGTATCGGTACCCTAAGCCAATTCTGAGTCCCAAAGTGTAGGACCGTATCGATACGGCCCTCAGGCGTATCGATACGCCCTGCACTGCAAGACCCCAAATTGTAGCAAAACGATACAAGACTCAACTCTAAATGCAATTTACGACTCTCCTAATCACATACAACCAACCATACAACACATAACAACCAAGAACTACTATATAAAACAATTTAGGTGAACAACGAGGCATTTCCAACATGGCATTCATACAAGATGGATATTGCATATCAAGGCCTACTTAAAAGCTTAGAAGGCAAAAAGACACATGTCTTCACACATAAGGTTTACCTGCTCATCCAAAAACAACATATGCATAAACAACATTCAACATTTATGAGTCCTACAACGTTCATACAATCACATAGCAACCCCATTGCTAAACTACTACTTTATTTACTAAACCATACTTGAGCAACTACAAAAGCTTGGAATGCCCCTTTCCTTGCTCCTTGCTAACTCCACGCTAATGATCTACATTGTCGAAAACGAGAGCATAAGCTAGAAGCTTAGTGAGGATGCTCTAAAACCAAAAACAACGACAATGCAAAGCTCAAGCATTTTAATCCTTAACATCACACACTCAAACATTCATAAGCATCAATATTGCAAATCTAGCTAGCAACTCAAAAGGGCAAAGCATGGCATCTTACTTCATGCTAAGCTCAACAAGATAAGGCACTTATCTAAACAACATATCCACATGATTAAGTACATTGGTCACTATTATTTTACTCGGATATGCGGATTACACTCAACAACAACATTACCTCGGTGGGATTACACTCATCACCGGACCTCGCATGGATGGGATTACACTCATCATTACATGCCCTACGGATGAGATTTCATTCATCATCATATATAATATAAACATTTCCAGTGGAATATTACATCACCGTACTCCTCCTTGATGGCTTAACGCCACCAAGGCCACGCGCGAATTTGACTCAACCGTGTGCACACTAATCCTAATGATCGATCATTTATACCCGGTAAGTTAACTAGTGCCAATCATACTATTAAAACCACATCATGTCAACCATCATTCATATCACACATCCATCATCACACACATCAATGTATATTCATACATAAACAATTCATGTTTCACAAGATCATAATAGGCATAAACGTTTGAAGCTTATAAACACACAAGAAGTTAAGCTACCAACTTAACTTCTACCTTGGAATGGCCTACCAAGCACATTCCAAAACCTCCACTACACACTTGAACCAATTTAAATAAGTTTGAAAGTTTCACTCACCACCCTTCCTTAAGCAAACCAAGCAAAGCCACTCAAGCCTCCACAAATTCCGGAATCGATCCCGAACCTTCTCCGGTGTGTCCCTTTGCTTCTAACCAATCAAAAGACAAAGTATTACTCAACCAAATCATTGCCAAACTCAGCCACAATCTCATCCCACAATCACAAGCCAAAACTTCATAATTTCAAACTCAAACTAACCACAAAACTCACATTTTCGTACTCCCTTTATACCCAGCTAAAATATACCATTTCCAACACCCAAATTACCTCTAAAAACTTCCAAAACACTTCCCTAACAACCCTACACCATCATCCCTTCAACCCAACACAAAACCACATCAAAATTTCAAGTTTTGACACTTTCAAAAATGCCCCCAAGACCCATTTCGGGATTTTTGTCAAACTCTTTCCATTTCAAGATATAAGGTGTATTAAGGTAAGGTTAACTCAAAACTTAACTAAACAAACCAAAAACAAGTTGAAAACCCATTAAAGTCTAATGCTTTCTTCAACTTTGAAAAACTTGAAAAACTAAAAGATGATCCATTTTGAAATCTAAAACCATGGAGATGCTTGGAATTAGGAGAAGAAATCAAAAAAGAAGTTACCTTGAAAGGAGCCCTTGAAATGATGGAGAACAGAGATGAAATAGTGATTTGGGGCTTTGGGAGGGTTTTTCACGTTGGAGTGAAAAATGAAGAAGAAGATGACCCTTTTTTTTTCTTTTTTTTTCAAAAAGCTTGTCTGTCTTCACTTTGACTTAATTACAAAATGCCATTACTAGGGTTTTAATCTCATTTAAATTAAAACTAAGATCTAATTAAATCAAACCGAAACTGACGACTCGAACCCAACACACATACCAAACTCCCGACCCCAAAACACGGGTGTTACATGTTGGAATTTGTGGTCTAGAAGAAATAGTAGATTGTTTGATGTGGATTGGATTGAGAAGGTTGATTTTGTTGCTGAGTTGCGTAGGTTAGCACAACTTATTTTGGAGTGTCGTGAGGATTGGGTTGGGGGTACTTTGAATCAGGTTGGGTGAAGGTTAACGTTGATGCAGCGAGATCTATCACTAACGATATGGCAGCTGTGGGGGTGTTATCCGGGGAGATCAGGGTGAGTGGTTGGTTGGTTTTACTCGCTTCTTAGGACGTTGTGATATTGTCATGGTTGAATTATGGGCGATTAAGGATGGGGTTGGTCATGCTCGCGACCTTGGTTTCGACAAAGTCATCATTGAGTCGGATTGCGCCGAGGCAATTCATATGGTGCAAGGAATGATGGATTCTAATAGGGAGAATGCGCTCCTAACGGATATTAAGGCGAGTTTGAGGGGTGATTGGGAGGTAGTGTTGAGGCATGTTAATCGATCGGCAAATGTTGTTGCCGATAGGCTCGCGGCGAGATCGATGGGCAGTGTATTTGCTGATGTGTTGTTATCTGTTGAATCGGCTGAATTGCGTCCTTGGTTGGATCAAGATCGACTGCACAACATTGTGGTTGAGTAATCCCGATGTGTTGGGGTCGTTTCCGGGGAGTTTTCCTTGGTGTGCCGTTTATGGTGTTGATCGTTGTGATTATCCTATGTCGCTACATTCGAATGCACTCTTTTTCCTCCACTTAGGCTTAGAGAGGTTTTTTAATGAGACAGAAATTGTAGCAAGTCCTTTTCTTAAATAAAAAAAAACATAAGAACACAATATATCGGAGAAAGCCATCACATTGTATTTATAAGAAGAAAAGACATCAAAATAATTGTGATTTAATTATATTATTAAAATTGAGCAAGATATTTGTACACAGATGAATCATTTTTGTACAGTTACTATTTTAATATTTTGATTTTTAGAATATTAATCGTGCAAAAAGTTGTTAAAATTGTGTAAAACCATTATAATTTGCACAAATGTAAGTGAATCCCTTCCATATAAAAATGTACATTACAATATTAATAGTTATTGAATCTTTACTAATAATAATTCATATATAAAAAACCCTTATATATATATTTTATATATTACATATAATAACAACTTTTATTATTTTATATAAATATCTTTATTATAAAAATGTTTATATAAATTGATTACTCTATTGAATTTAAATTATGTTTTCATTATGTAAAAGTAAAGTTAAGTGTTATATTCGTAATAAAAATATGGGTAAACTACACCACATACAACTCAACTATGACCGCTGACTCGAAAATACTACTAAATTTTAAAAAAATTCAAAGCTAACATTGAATTTTAGTTTGTGACTCGAAAATATCACTCTGCCCTTAACTCTTAACACTTCCGTTTAGTCAAAACGACGTCGTTTTGCTAGAGAAAAAATATTAAAGCTATGTGCTTGGAAGGGTTTAAACCTAAGACCTTTAAATATAAGGGCTAAGCTTTAACCACTGAACTAACACAATATTATATAATAATTTACCAAAATATTATATATCTCAAACTACTTGAGATTAATTCAAATTATTTTACGAAATAAATAATACTATAATGATATTAATATATTAATATATAAAAATATAAAATATATTATTTTTATATAATATTAGTAATATAAATATATTATTTTAAAAAAAATCCAAAATATTCATACAAATAATATATTTATATTATTAATAATATATAAAAAGTTATTTGGTTCAATTAGGTCTGTAAACGAACCGAATGAACACGAACGAGTGTGTTCATGTTCGTTCGTTTAACTTTAACCGAACAAATGAACGAAACATGAACATAAACGAACACACAATTTCTTGTTCGTGTTCATTCGTTAAGGAATGTAGCTTGTTCGTGTTCATTCATGTTCGTTCGTTAAAATGATAAACGAACATAAATAACATATATAATATGTTAAATATTTAATATTTTGGGCTAGTTCGATTAATACAGTTAATTAACTGATTTTAAATCGAATTAATTGGTAATTAAAATTTTAAAAAAATCTTAATCATTAACCGAAACCTAAAATTATCTAATAGATTAACCAATTTTGATTTGGTTAGGTCGGTTAGTTCAGTTTTAACCGAACAATGAACACTCCTAGCCGATAAGAAGGAAGTTTTTAACGAGTCATAAAATAGGACTTGTCAACTCAAATAACTCGATTTTTTTACTTAACTCGACTTGATCTAATGCTCACCCCTAGACATATGTGAATAAATTTAAACAAACGGATTACCGAATGTTCACGAACATAAATGAACGAATGAGCCCTTTGTCGTTTGTGATTGCCTTCCGAGTTAGAGAAGATCCATGATGTCTTTCATGTGTCGATGCTTAGGAGGTATAGATCGGATCCGTCCCATGTAATGCTCGTAGAAGAGATTGATCTGAATTCGGATTTGTCTTACAACGAAGAACCAATTGAGATATTTGCTTCTGATAGCAAGGTGTTGCGTGGCAAGACCATAGAGTTGGTCAAGGTATTATGGAGACATAGGGGAGTGGAAGAGGCTACATGAGAAAGGAAAGCTGATATGCTTGAGCAATTTCCGTACTTGTTTTCGTCAGGTAATTTCAAGGACGAAATTCCTTAAGAGGGGGAGAGTTGTAACACCCGGCTTTAGGGGTCGGGTGAAAATAATATTAAAATAATGTTTCGAGTTTCCCTTTTCGTTTTAAAAATTCATTTTTATATGTTGGATCAAATTTTAAATTAAATTAGAACCCAAAATTCCATGGAAATTGGAATAGGGAAGGATAGTCATCTCATTAATGGCAAAGTGGTAAATATTTGGACTTTTAAAATAAACACTCCCTTATTTCAAAACACTCTACTATTCATCATCTTCTTCTCTCCTCTTCCATTTTATTTCCAACGACAAAAACCCCATTTCCCCTAGTTTACTATTCCATTATCTCTCTTGCTCATTGTTGGAGATTTCTCAAAGGTAAACTCACTTTTGACTTGTCCTCTTCGTTCTTTACAAGTCTATGGTTTTATTTTTCATTTAAATCCATGATTTCTCATTTTGGAATTTTGAAAGTTTGGGTTAAAAATGTGAACTTTATTAGTTTTGACTTAAGCTTTTGATTTATTAATGATACATGAGTTGTTTACCATCTATAAGGTCCAACATATTCGATTTTTACAAGGTTTTATGTTGTTTCCCGAAATTGGGTTTTAGGGAGGTTTTAGAGAGTTGAAATGTTGAGTTTGGGAGGTGTTTAATGTGGAAACTTATTGGATGATGGTTAGGCTATATATAAGGGTTGTTTTGGAAGCTTTTGGGAGTAATATAAGTGTTGGAAACATTGGTTTTAGGTTGTGCTTTAAGTCTGCTCGGGAATGAGGAATTTGGGATTGTCTTTAGCTTGAAATTATGTATGTTGTGCTTGGTTTGTGTCTGGGGCTTTCTACTTTGATTGTGGACTGATTTGTGGTTATTTTGAATTGTGTTGGGATAATTAGAAGCAAGGAATTTAGTTAGTGAAGCCTCGGGGACGAATTCGAAGAATTTGGAGACTTGAGCTTGGTTTTCGGCTTTCATTTGGGTAGCAACGGTGAGTAGAAATGTCAAACTTTGATTTGTTTTCGAAATGGAACTCTTGGGGGTTTGGGTGGGACCTAGAGGGTTCACCTAAACCCGAGTGTAAGTTACTACTCCTACCTTTTTGTTATGCGTTGATGAGTGGCTATATGTTGTGGTATCATGTGCATCTTGAGTTGTTTTACACCGTTGTTGTTGTGTAGTCGTGTTGAAGTCGAGCCTCACGTGATGGTTATCTTAACTACGGTGATGAGTGGTCCCACCGGTAGTGACTAGTAATAGAGTAAGGTGATAAGTGGTCCCATCGGAAAACTACTAGTCGAACGGTGATGTGTGGTCCCACCGTGTGTATGTTGGTTGTGCATGTGCAAACCACGTGTAGTCTTGTTGAGATATCATTTGTGCATCCATTGATTTATTTGTCAATTATGAAAAGAGTTTTAAAAACTGCATGCTTGTTGAATTTTAGAGCTTCTCTCACTAAGCTAGTTAGCTTACGCTCTCCTTTATTTCCAACATGCAGATCGTTAGAGTTCGGGAGGCAAGTGGGCAAGGGAGGAGCTTTTGGTGTTCTCAAGTAACTCGAGTACGATTTACGTGTTTGTAATAATGCCTAGATGATGGGGGTGTAGACTTGTAGGAGTTGGTGTCAAACTCCTTAGTTGATTTTGTGTTTGGATGAGCATGTTAAAATGTTGATTTCATGTTGGCCATGTGTATGCCTTTATGTTGTGGATTGTAGACCATATTTACTTGATGCATATTTGCCTTGTGTTTGAAAACTCATACCCTTCCCATTAATGCTAAGTGTGTTTGCCTAAGGCATGATATGTTAAATGCTATGTATGAATCCTTGTTGATGTGATGATTGTCTTGAGTGGCTTCTATATGTTTGTTGAGTGCTAAGCATGTTTGTATAGGGTGCCTTGCATCAAGAGTTGATGTATGTTGGTTGTGGAAGGTTTCAGTTGTGTTTGAGGCAGCCTTGTGCCATAAACCAGCTGAAACCTGTCTGTTCGCAGGAGGTGTATCAAAACAGTTGGTCCCGTTTTGATACGGCCTCTTATTTCAGGCCAGGCGTTTCGGTACGCAAAGGGGGTCGTTTCGATACGTTTTTGCCACTGGAAATCTAAGATTTTGACGATAAATTGAAGTATCGAAACGGGCCTAGGCGTTTCGGAACGGTCTTCGTATCGTTGACCACGAGAAGTTGACCGCTGAGGGCGTTTTAGAACAGTTGACCAGCGTTTCGATACGGTCTCCTCGTGTTGACTTGAGCCTGTTGACTTAGTCAAGGCGTTTCGATACACTCCTTGTGTGTTTCGAAACGGCCTGCTAATCAAGCTAAAATGGACTGTTTTTGGAATGATGTTGGGGTTGATCATCTCGTTTGTTGCTTCCGTTGTTGTCCTTTCATATAGGATTTAATTTATCCATTTAGACAAGATAATAATTAAAGAAATTTTCTAGGGTTGCTAATCGAAGGGGAGCCTTAGCGGGTTTCACTTCAGTTTTCCCCGTGTAGCCTACTCGGACCGGTCAATCGTCCGGACCGGGACGAGGGGGTTACATTTGGTGGTATCAGAGCCTGAGGTTTCCGAGACCTCAGGTAGGTAAGTGAGGTAAGTTTGAGTTGTTATGTGTTGCTATGCCTCGGTGAGTGTTTTTACCATGTATTGTATGAATGTTGCTTTCTAGTACGGTGTTTGAAAGCATGCTTCAGTGGTCTTTTTCTGGTTGGGTTAAGGGCTAGTCAAATGTCCCCATTGTTAGGTGTTGTTGTCAAAAAGGAAAATTGTTTTGGTTTAACGAGCTTGAGAACCGGAGTCCTTGCCCTTTTGCTAACCTAACGTTTTTCTTGTTTGTTGTGTGTTTGCTGTTTTAGATCTTATTTTGCTATGGTGAGACCAATGGGGCAACCTAGAGCATGTGACCAGGCACCCGGAGGTGAGCCTCCTGCTCTCGGTGGTAATGGAGTGGGTGGTAAAAGTGACGTGCCTCAGGCTGGTGCGCAAGTCGGAGGTGATGGTAATGGGCCTCAGGCCGGTGCTAATGTTGGAGGTGTTGGGGCTCAGGCGGGTCGGGGTCCAGCGGGCACAGACATGACCCATCTAATTCAGACTATAGCTGGGGTCTTTCAGACAGCTTTGGCCGGTGCACAAGCTGCAGCACCACCTCAAGGTGCAGGGACAAGATTACCCCTAGAGAGGCTTCGTAACTTGGGATCAGTTGAGTTTCGTGGATTGACTCCTGAGGGTTCGGAGGGGTGGCTTGAGAGTACTACTCACATCTTGGGACAGATGGAGTGTTCAGACGCCTGTAAGTTGGGTTGCATTGTCTCCTTGCTTCAGGGGACGCTTATACTTGGTGGACCATTGTTACTTCGGGGATGGCCGAAGCGGATATCACGTGGGAGTTCTTCAAAAATGCCTTCAAGAGGAAGTATCTTGGAGTTCGGTACTTGGACGAAAAGAAGATAGAGTTTATGGCCTTGGTTCAGGGTAACAGGACCGTGACTGAGTACGAGGCCCAGTTCGTGAGATTGAGCCAGTATGCTCCAGAGTTGGTCCCTAATGAGAGGGAACGGTGTGAGTGCTTTCGATATGGGTTGACTAGAGATGTGAAGACCTACATGCTTGCCTCTGACTACACTGAGTTCGATGTTTTGGTCTCTAGGGCCAAGGATATTGAACAGAACTTGGGCTCTAGTGCACGAGCTAGTGGGTCCGATTCCGGAAAGAGACAAGCGAGCTGGGATAGAGATCATGCCAAGAGGCATAGGGATAGGAGGTACCAGCCCGATTCAAGACATAGGGGTGGTAACTATGGTCAGGGCCATCAGGGCCAAGGAGCTGTTATGCACACACCAGAGTGCAATAGGTGTGAGAGACGCCATCAGGGCGAGTGTGCGGGTACCTTTGGGCCATGTTGGAACTGTGGATCCCGAGACCACATGAGGCGTAACTGTCCACACCCGGCTAGGGGCGGACCGACTCCAGCTAGGGGTTTTGAGCATCAGAGAGGTCGTGGGCTCGGTCGTGGAAACTTTCAGCCAAGGAATGAGGGTCAGAGAAACTTGGCTCATGTAGTAGCAGTCTAGCCCGAGGGAGGAGGACCGATTAGGGTGTATGCTCATCGAGAGACTGGGAATGACACTGATGTCATTGCAGGTAATTTCTCATTACAGTCTTTGAGTTTGCTTTCTTTGATAGATTCGGGGTCGACACATTCGTATAGTTTGGGTGAGCACGCAAGGTTATTAGGGTTACCATGTGATTGGCTAGAGGTAGGTGTAAATGTTACTAGCTCTTTTGGTGATACAGTGGTAGTTAGGAAAGTGTATAGGAGGTGTCTATTGATGGTTCAGGGCCACGTATTTCCGGTCGATATGATGGAGTTACTCTTCTACGGTTTTGACGTGATTTTGGGCATGGATTGGCTCGTAGAGCATAGGGCTAGGGTTTACTTCGAGACCAAGAGAGTCTCCTTGAGGCTTACCGATGACTTTGAGGTTGTGGTAGTTGGTGAGAACGTTAGGTTCTTGTCCAATGTGGTTTCAGCTTTGGAAGCTCAGAAGTTGTTGAGTTCGGGGTGTCAGGCTTACTTGGCTTATGTAATGAATCCGAATATGGGTGAGGTGAGACCTCAAGACATCAGAACAGTATGTGATTTTCCTAGTGTTTTTCCGGAAGAGTTACCGGGTTTGCCTCCAGACAGAGCAGTTGAGTTTGCTATTGAGATGTATTCTGATTCTGCACCAGTGTCGATTGCTCCGTATAGAATGGCACCGAAAGAGTTGAAAGATTTGAAGACCCAGCTTCAGGAGTTGACCGATAGAGGTTTTATTAGGCCTAGTATTTCTCCGTGGGGTGCTCCGGTCTTGTTTGTGAAAAAGAAAGATGGTAGCATGAGGATGTGTATAGATTATAGGCAGTTTAATGAGGTGACAGTGAAGAAAAAATACCCTTTGCCTAGGATAGATGACTTGCTAGACCAGTTGAGAGGTGCTTCTGTGTTTTCGAAGACTGACTTGAGGTCCGGGTACTACCAGTTGAAGGTAAAGGATGTAGACATACCGAAGATTGCCTTTCGTACACGATATGGGCATTATGAGTTTTTGGTGATGCCTTTTGGGTTGACTAACGCTCCAGCAGCCTTCATGGATATGATGAACTGTGTGTTTCATGATTTCTTGGACATGTTTGTGGTAGTGTTCATAGACGACATCTTAATATACTCTAGGACCGAAGAGGAGCATGATGAGCATTTGCGGTTAGTACTTCAGACCCTACTAGAGAATCAGTTGTATGTCAACCTAAACAAATGTGAGTTTTGGATTAGGGAGGTAGTCTTCCTAGGTCACGTGATCTCGGCTAGTGGGATTAGTGTGGATCCCAAGAAGATAAAAGCTATAGTGAATTGGAAACAACTGAAGTCAGTGATAGAAATCCGTAATTTCCTAGGTTTTACAGGATACTATAAAAGATTTGTTTAGGGGTTTTCTAGAACAACGGCTCCGTTGACTAAGTTGCTACAGAAGAATGTTCCGTATGAGTGGTCAGATGCAAGACAAGAAGCATTTGAGAAATTGAAGAAAGCTTTGACCGAAGTCAGTGACAGAAATCCGCAGTTTCCTAGGTTTGGCGGGATACTATAGAAGGTTTGTTGAGGGATTTTCTAGAATAATAGCTCTGTTGACTAAGTTGCTACAGAAGAATGTTCCGTATGAGTGGTTAGATGCAAGACATGAAGCGTTTGAGAAATTGAAGAAAGCTTTGACCGAAGCTCCTATCCTGATTCAGCCTGAACCATGGAGAGAATTTGTGATTTTTAGTGATGCCTCCTATGTAGGGCTAGGTTGTGTGCTCATGCAAGAGGGTAAAGTGGTAGCATATTTTCGCGACAATTGAAAGCTCATGAGAAGAATTATCCCACTCATGACATAGAGCTAGCCGCAGTGGTGTTCGCATTGAAGATTTGGAGACACCATCTTTATGGTGAGAAGTGCACCGTGTATACCGACCACAAGAATTTGAAGTATTTGATGTCTCAGAGGGAGTTGAACCTCAGGCAACGTAGGTGGTTAGAGCTTCTCAAGGATTATGACCTCATGATAGAGTACCATCCGGGTAAGGCAAACGTAGTGGCCGATGCCTTGAGTAGAAAGGTGGTCGTTGAGTTGCGAGCTATGTTTGCGAGATTGAGCGTGTCTAATGATGGTGGGTTGATAGCCTAGCTTCAGGTTAAGCCTTCGTTAGTTCAGTTAATTCGAGAGAAGCTCACAACAGTCCTTTTGCTATGCATCCGGGTAGCACGAAGATGTATCAAGGGTTAAAAGAGGAGTACTATTGGGTTGGTTAAAAGAGGAGTACGATCTAATTCAGACTATAGCTGGGGTCTTTCAGACAGCTTTGGCCGGTACACAAGCTGCAGCACCACCAGAGGGTGCGGGGACAGAATTACTCCTAGAGAGGCTTCGTAACTTGGGAGCAGTTGAGTTTCGTGGGTTGACTCCCGAGGGTTCGGAGGGGTGGCTTGAGAGTGTTACTCGCATCTTGGGACAGATGGAGTGTTCAGACGCCCGTAAGTTGGGTTGCATTGTCTCCTTGCTTCAGGGGGACGCTTATACTTGGTGGACCACTGTAAATTCAGGGATGGCCGAAGCGGATATCACGTGGGAGTTCTTCAGAAATGCCTTCAAGAGGAAGTATCTTGGATTTCAGTACTTGGACGAAAAGAAGAGAGAGTTTATGGCCTTGGTTTAGGGTAACATGACAGTGACTGAGTACGAGGTCCAGTTTGTGAGATTGAGCCAGTATACTCCAGAGTTGGTCCCTATTGAGAGGGAGCGGTGTGAGCGCTTTCGATATGGGTTGACTAGAGATGTGAAGACCTACATGCTTGGCTTTGAGTACACTGAGTTTGATGTTTCAGAATCCTGAAAGAGAAGCTAGTAACAGCCCCAATTGTACAGCCACCAGACTGGAGTTTGCCATTTGAAATTATGTGTGATGCCAGTGATTACGCTGTAGGGGCAGCACTTGGGCAGAGGAAGGAAAAACTGTTCCACGTAATTTATAACGCCAGCAAAACACTAAACGATGCCCAAGTGAATTACACCACAACAGAAAAGGAACTGTTAGTAGTGGTGTTTTTTATTGACAAGTTCCGTTCATACATACTTGGAACGAAGGTGGTGGTCTACACAGACCACTCAACACTGAAGTATTTGTTCGCTAAAAAAGATGCAAAGTCTAGCCATCTTTCCACAATAGCACGGTCGACAGACCCAAGTTAGCTCTCGTTCACTCCATTTTAAATGAGAGACCTATTAATGTCGGCCGATATATACGAGAAGGAATTTTGGAGTGTGCCCTTAAGCCATCAGGACCCCTTTACTTCCCATACCTCATCACCGAGATCTGTCGCAGGCACAACGTTCCCGAAATCCCTGAAGATTACAAGGTCCAAGGGAAAGGATGGACGGAACGCAACATATTCAGTTTGATAGAGCTGAAAGCAGTACCACCCATCTCCTGTTTCAACCCGTCTGCCGCGGCAGAGGAGCCAGCAGAGCCCACTCAGACAAAACCTGCCGCCATAGAGCAGCCAACAGCAGCAGCTCCTCCAGCAGACTCCTCCACTCAAATCCTAGCCACCCTGCAGAAGATGGAGGAACGACAGCTGGGTCTGATGAGTTTTGTCAGAGACTTCACAGCAGCAACGGTACATTTTATTCAAAACAATTTAAATTTTACAAATGTACAGTTTCCTGTTTTCCCCGAGCACTATTTTGCTGCCCCTACACCTGCCCATACCCCTACCACTGCTGCCAGACCAAAAACACCCTCTGCTGCATCCACTCCAACCCCGACCGCGACAGCCGAAGGCGGCAGCCACAACGCCCTTGTCTCTGCCAGAGGAGAAAAACGAAAGGAGCCACTGACCGACCTTGATGATTTTATTGTTGGGTTCTCTTCCTCCTCCATCTGGTAGGAATCTGATGGAGAGCCTTCTGTCAAAAGAAACCTTTCAAATGAGTTCACTCCTATGAAAAGGCAGAAGCCCAACACTGGTGAAGGACCATCCGGCCATGGCAAGTCTGGCAGCAGCAGCAGCAACTCTTCTGAAGAGGTACAAGTGCTGGAAAGACCACCCCAGATCTCACCTACTCGCATCCAGCCCCCGAGGGAAGCTAAGAAGAAGACTGCCTCCGCCTCTCCGAAAGTCACTTCCCGTCGGCAACTAGAGATCAGTAGCAGCAGCAGTGACGACAACACCTAAATTTAAGTTTCTATCTTATTTTTGTTATTCTGCTATTTTATTATAATTGTGATGTCTTTTTTTGTTGTTTTTTGTTTTTTATTTTCTGTCATCATGCATTGAGGGCAATGCAACCCTTGAGTTTGGGGGTGGCATCCCTCCAGTAATATGAAATGTTCTTAGGTTCAAAATTGTGTCTAAGTGTTTAGTTTATTTTTGCTTAAAAATGAAAAAAAATGAAAATTTGGCTTAAGTCTTTGAACTTAACTTACCTGCCGCGACATATGCTGTCGTGACAGTGCCTTTAGGAAATTTTAGGATCTGTTTAGAGCCTTGCTATAATTCTACCCTGTACAACACTCTTTGTGACTCTCGTGCCTTCTAGATTACTTTAGTACACTGGAATAAGAATGTTTACCCACTTGAAACTGCCCCTAGAGGTGCCTATCACTGGCTCTAGGAAAACAATAAAAGAAAGAAAAATTATTCAGACTCGTTTGCATGCAAAACTGCCTTGCACTTATTTTAGGAGATTTCTTTTTTAGCTAAGTTAGAAAAAACTAAAGGAGCCCAAGAATTTCCTCCAGAAAAGATGCAGTTAAATCAAGAGTTAGAAAAAACTAAAGGAGCCTAAGAATTGCCTCCAGAAAAATTGAATTGGCATAACTTCAAGTTTGTAAGCATAACTATTTTGATATACTAAGGTAGTCTAGATGCATAAGTGTTCACAAAACCTGCACACACCACACAAGAATTATAGCATGGTTCCGAATGAATCCAGAAATGCCCGACAAGGTATTGTTCCTGATAGAATATAAGTGTTAGGTAATGTAGGGTTCATTGATTTAAGCCAAAAAAAAGATTTCATACTAGTTAGGTAATATTTGCTTGAGGGCAAGCAAGAACTTGAGTTTAGGGGTGTGTTGAGTGTGTAAAAGTTCTATATTTTACTCCATATTTAACCCATATTTCTGCTGCATTCAAGCATAATTCATTGCATTTAGGATAGATTTCACATATACATCACAATTATATAAAATGGCACAGTTGCTACTGATTTTTGCTGATTTTTCAAGTAGCTGTTGTAGCAGACTCAGGGCAGTGAAGAAGCAGAGTTGGAACACAAGACTGAAGTCGAGAAGGAAGATGCTGTCGTGGCCGCTGCCGTGACAGCCAATGACGACAGCTATGTTGAAGGGAAAAGTAAAGTGGAGCTCGACAGAAAGAGGAAATTAAGCCGGTCTGTCGTGGGTCACTCCCATATTTTTCTGAGCCCTAGATCAGAATGAAGGCCAAGCCCAAAGTTCAAGGAAGAAACCCAAAACAAGAAAAGAGGACGAATTAAAGGCATCCACTCTGAAGATTTAGTCTTTAATAGAGTTGTACTTTAATTTAAATTTGTATTCTTGTCATATTAGAAAACTTGAACCCAAGGCCTATATAAAGGCATGTAATTCGACCTAGGGAAGGACATCTTATTCTCTATCCGTCTTCCCCTAAACCCTAGTCGTTTTCCCCTTCTCATCATGTTCTAAACTTCCCTTAGGGCTAAGGGTTGATTCTGTAAAGTAGTTGCAAAGATTGTACTGTTTTATGATTTTTTTTGTTCAATAAAATAGACTTCAAGTTTACTTATTCTGGTTTTCAACATCTTGCAAGAGTATCGGGAGAGCATTATGAGATTATACATTTACTTAATATCGGGAGAGTTAAGTATACGAAAGGAATAAGTACGGGTTCTCCAGTTTATGGTTGAACTATCTCGGACCTAGGGATAGGACGAGGTTAAGTGGCTAAGGAAGAATTCAACAACATCGGTGTTCATCCTTCGATTCACGTCGGGAGGTATCATCTAAGACGTGTTCATCGACAGACTTGGACCTAGGGATATGACAATGAACAGCATGGATTCTTGCCAAGCTTGAAGTACAGAGTTGTGTGATCGCTGCCGCGACAACAACAGACCGCTGCCGCCGCAGGTGTTGTCGCGACAGGAGCAACGACATAACAAGAAGTCCTATACAGTGCAACACCTGCACTACTGAGCAATTCAATACCAACCTATTTCTCTATCCTAAATCCTTTAATCCTTTATCTTCAGTATTCTTTATTATTCCCCTACAAACAATTAAATTATCTTCTTTCTTTCTTGTGCAGCAATCCAAGGTTAAGGCTATTTCCAGTCCTTGTGGATTCGACATCCGATACTTCGTGTATCACTTTACTACTTGCGTCGTGTACACTTGCACTCTATTGCGATAGAATCTTTTACACGCAACAATTGTAGACCATATTTACTTGATGCATATTTGCCTTGTGTTTGAAAACTCATACCCTTCCCATGAATGCTAAGTGTGTTTGCCTAAGGCATGATATGTTAAATGCTATGTATGAATCCTTGTTGATGTGATGCTTGTCTTGAGTGGCTTCTATATGTTTGTTGAGTGCTAAGCATGTTTGTATAGGGTGCCTTGTATCTAGAGTTGATGTATGTTGGTTGTGGAAGGTTTCGGTTGTGTTTGAGGCAGCCTTGTGCCATAAACCAACTAAAACCTGTCTGTTCGCAGCAGGTGTATCGAAACAGTTGGTCTCGTTTCGATACGGCCTCTTGTTTCAGGCCAGACGTTTCGGTACGCAAGGGGGTCGTTTCGATACGTTTTTCCACTGGAAATCTGAGATTTTGACGATAAATTGAAGTATCGAAACGGGCCTAGGTGTTTCGGAACGGTCATCGTATCGTTGACCATGAGAAGTTGACCGCTGAGGGCGTTTTCGGAACGGTTGACCAGCGTTTCGATACGGTCTCCTCGTGTTGACTTGAGCCTGTTGACTTAGTCAAGTCGTTTCGATACACTCCTTTGGTGTTTCGAAACGGCCTGGAAATCAAGCTAAAATGGACTGTTTTTGGAATGATGTTGGGGTTGATCGTCTCGTTTGTTGCTTCCGTTGTTGTCCTTTCATATAGGATTTAATTTATCCATTTAGACAAGATAATAATTAAAGAAATTTTCTAGGGTTGCTAACCGAAGGGGAGCCTTAGCGGGTTTCACTTCGGTTTTCCCCATGTAGCCTACTCGGACCGGTCAGTCGTCCGAACCGGGACGAGGAGGTTACAGCAGCCATAGTTGAATGGTATGTGGTGTAGTTTACTCTAAAAATACTCATAACTTACAAATTTTTAAATGTTTTGAACTCATTTAAACTAATATGTCTGGCCCGGCATGAATTAAAAAACTACACAGCATAAAAATTTTGAATCTAGAATATCAAAACTTACACATCCGGTCGGTTTGCCAACTCTAGTATTAAATCCAATAATATACATTTAGTTTCAGAATTGTCAAATCTTGAGGTAGTTTGATGTCTAATTAATGGGACAATTTCATAACTGTTGAGCTTTAATCAATTCTCAAGTGGGGGTGTATGCCTAAACTCCAAATCAATGAAGCTGATTTGGTGGTTAAGAGGTTTTTATCACCAAACCATAAATAAACAGCTTTAAAGAATGTTATGAATATTCCTTTTAAGTTTCTCAATATTCAATTTCATATGTTTAGTTTGAAGCATTTTTATTATTAAGCTGGGGATTAATTGGTCGCCTATGAGAAAGTTACATATAAATTATGTAAAAAGAAAAGAAAGGGAAAATAAATGAGTTCATTTCGACATAATTAGTTATGATTATCTTTCTAGCAAATACCAATGACTTTATTTATTTGATAGGATGAAATGTGTTTGTTAACTACTATTAAAGATATAGATGTGCCACCAACAAGGGTTGGGTGCATTGGTAAGGCACATTGCACTCTCAAGGAGAGGATGTGAGTTCGAACTTTGGAGATAACATTGTTGAGAGGGACAGCCACGTACTCTGAATATGGACCGTAAGATGGACATGTATATTACCAAAAAAAATATAAATGTGCCATTTCAACCCTAAATTTTAGTTTTGAGAAGTTGAAGATGATTCCGACTAAAGCTCAAGTTTTGATCCAAACCGAATATGAAAAAAAAACTACACTATCTATAGTGATACTTCACACTCAAGTTTGGGTTGCGCACTTATGCATAATGGGAAAGTGATAACTTATGTGTCTTGAAAGTTGAATCTATATTAGTGTAATTACTCTACTCATGATATGAAGTTAATTGTAGTGATTTTACGTTTAAGAGATGGTACAATGTTTTTATAGAGAAATGTGTTGTATTTTTATAAATTATAAAGAGTATAGAATCTCGGGTCACATAAAAAGAACTTAATGTAAGACAACACTGGTGGTTGGAGCTTTTGAAATATTGTGATTGTGAGATTAAGTACCATTTGGGCAAAGCTAACATCGTTGCAGATACTTGAGTCAGTATATAATGATTGGTCTAAAAATATTATCTGCGTGAATAAATTTGCATGACGATGGTAGTATGTTGGCATAACGTTGAGTTAAGCCTCGTTTAGTCGTTAAAATTAAGGTAAAACATCCTCATGATAGATATTTGATGCACTGAGTGAAACAAGTTGAGAAGGTTTTACGTCTGACTTTTCTTTCGATGTAAATATTGTATTTTTAAGGATTTAGAGTTGAGACACACCATTCTTTATGAGGCTCGTGATAATCCTTACCTTATGTATCTTTGAGAGAATAATACAATTTTAAATTTTAGAGAGAATGCGCGTTTGGTGGAATGGGCTCAAGAGAGATAGAGCTAATTTCGTAGTAAAGTGGTTAAGTGCTTAAGTGGGCAACAAGTGAAGGCTCAACAGCAGTTCAATCTTGCCAGTTGCCAAGTTCACACACCAAACAAAATGATCTTATCAATCATTAATCTCCAAAATACAGTTGGAATAGGAAAAAGCAGCCATCTTTAAAACAAATGAAGCCCTATTCCCATGCATTTTTCAAAGCAAAACCTAGCTTTATGTGTATAGTTTGGTAAGGTGTATTATCAAGGATCTCATTGGGTTGTTCTTTTTTTCCCTAAATCGTTCGATTAAAAACCCAATCGGCCTTATTAATTAGATTGATTAAATAAAAATCATGGACCTTTTTAGAAGAATATTCGAATCAATCAAAATTAATAAAGAAACTCTTCCAAATAGAGATTGTAGGGTAACCAACTTTTATGAACATATCTCCATTAATATGATTGGTGCTAGGAAAGCACTATTTTGTTGGAATATGTTTGTGGCTTCTGATCTCATGCTTATGTTGTAATGATCAACAAAATGTGTACAAGGAATATTAAATAAAGTTTTCATTACAAGAATATTAGGCAAATGAAAATTTTGGGTAATTATTTGATACACGGGCGATAGAAATTAAAAAATTTTAAAAATATTTTAATTTTAAGGATTAGAGACTTAGTTTAGAATGTACAATTTAAGAGTTTAGGTGTGTATAAGTTTTGAATTTAGAGATAGTGGTTGAAATTTACAATTTAGGGTTATAATTTAGAGTTTATAGATTAAAACCTAAATTATCATCATATTACCCTAAAAATTAAACTATAACCTCTAAAGCCTAAATTCTAATCACTATCTTTAAATTCTAAATCTCTACACATGAACTCCTAAACCTTAAAACCCTAAAACTCCACCACCAATGTATAGGATAAAAATCCTTAAAATTGTTTCCTCACTCTATTTGGGAATATTTTAACATATTCGAATTTAAACTCTAATACATATAATCGAACTCGAAAAAGGCAAAAAAAAAACAAGCATAACAATTGAGCTCCTTTTTTTAATAAATAGTGGTGCCTACTCAAATGAACTCGAATTATTTGATATTTCATCATAATTGGTGGTGACATTTTCAAGGTGGGGAAATAAGCCATTCTGCTCATAATTTGTGAACTAAATAGCCTTAAAATGTTAGGAATGAATTTAAAAATTTGAACTCAAAATCTTTTACCAACCGGCATTGATCGAATACAAAAACCGAAACAGTCGGCTCATTGTTTATGAAGAAGAACTGCTGTCTGCAACCTTCAATTTCTGGTTCATCATCATTTCTTGGAACTGAGCTCGCTTGGCAACCCTAATGTCAATTATACTGGGTGGCATTGGCTTAAGCGACCCATGCAACTCCACAAGACCAAAGAATTCTTGTTTTGTTAAACTTTTCTTCTCAACAAGTCCATCCACCACAGCATCCATCAGCTTTCGATTCTTCTGTAATATCTGTAATCAAAATATCACACGGATCGGATGACGGATGTCGAACACAAATACTAAAAAGGTTGCTACTTTTACAAACAAATGGGGTACCTCTTTGGCTCGCTCGTAGCAGATGTTCACAATCCGCAATGCCTCCGAATCTATTTCCTGATATTCAACAATTTAGTCCAACATTAGATAACAAAGTAGAAATAAACAGTTCAACCGAGCTTGAATTACACCCACTGCCCACGGGAGACACTGGCAAAACTTGTTTCAACCTAATGGTTAACAAAATTCATTTTATCAGATAAACTTTTTGAAGTAAAAACAAGATTTCACTTCAACTCGGGGAAAATTGCGGACACTCGAAATAGGCTATTTGCCAGAAACAACCAAAACTATCTTCTCAAACGAACAAGTAGAAAGCAACAAGAATATGAAAACTTAGCCGCATGCTAAAATGTTGCTGAGAATATATTTTACAATAAACAAGTGAAAGCAATTCCGATATATCCTTACATTAATTCGATCTGCAACCCAGAAGTTAGACAATCCGTGATATTTCTCGGAGAGGCCACCAAGAACAAACATCCTTGCTGCTGACCTTGCATTGTCCGCTGTTTCAGCCCATATTGTACTCAACTGAAATTTTTTAAGGCTTCCATAAGTGGATCGAATTAATCTACAGAATATGGGATAAAAGATGATTTTATAATATTTCGGCCAAAAATTCAACCTAAAACATGTCGTAATAAAACTAAAAAACAACTCCCTTGATCCCAAAATTATCAGCTTGGTCCCAAAAACCCACAAACTTTTTAGGACTTCCCTTTTTCGACCCCAGAATGAGGAATTTATTACAAAACCCAAAACCTGCAAAGGCTATTAATTAAAGAAGGTTAAACAATTAGACTTTCCATTTTAAGAAGTTGCACATTGTTAGATTAGAGATTTTTTAAGCTTCTATTCACTTGATAAGAACAAACCATTAAGGAGAATAAATAATGCGGGTCTTGACTACCATATTATAATGATCTTAACACCGTACTATCTTCCAGGAATGCAAACTGACATTAGTGTACATAAATGTTAAACACGGACTTCTCACCTGATCCTCGCCAAACCAAAGTTCATCTGCTGCACGGGGAGCTAATTGAACAGTTATGTGATCAAGAAGGGACTGCCGGCTGCATGACATTAGAAAAATTAAGTAAATTGTTGGTTAAAAAATTTTAGTTTCCAATGTAATACTCATAGGAACTTATGGTGGTAAGAAAACACAACATGCATCTGAAAGTATAGTCCAAAATTCTTGGCAATTGGCAGTTGATAGCAATTACAATGATGCTTATAAGCATGAATAAATAAATGTCGCATACCTTAGCATTCCTTCCTTAAATTTGATATGATCCATTTTCATCCTGACATAACCCAATTCCCTACCTGCTCTAGGAGCAATCGTGACCTGCTCAAAAAGAAATAATCGATGAACAATATATACTTCGAGACATTGCATAATAAATGCAATCATATGTTAGGGTAGTAGTCATAACACAGAAACTTTATAATCCAACAACTTTGAAACCTAAAAGGTTCAGTTTTACATCAATACCCACTATAATTTATAGAAAACCCAAAGAAATGCACCGACATTGAAGAGTTTCAGGCTTGTTTTCCAGAGTAATGCAATGATTTTACATGCATACCACCACAAAAAAAAACAATTAAAGACAAACCTATAGTAATAATCTTTAGATGATTTACAAGATCTAATAGTTATTAACACAATAATATAATGCTCAATTACTGTAATGCATAACTACATAAGAAACTAGATCTGATCATATGAACTGTATGTCAATATCAAAATAGTGCACTGAGAGAGGTGCAAAACATATAATAGCAGTTCATATTGAGTTAAAAATTTGGAAAATGGCAAAAGGAAAGTAAAGGTCGTACGAATTCGATGTTTCTGAGATCAGGGAAGTTCACAGCTACGACAGCCATTGCTGCTTCATTTATAGCCACTTGTTTCCATGTCTCTGGACTTCTGTCCTTCCTATCTAGCATACCCCTTTCTTCTATCTGTGCTGCTTGGAGCAAATCATCAGTTGTAATCTGCAGCAATACAATAGCAGAAAGTCATATCATCGCTAAGAGGCATTAGTTTAAGGGCATTTACACCCTTCTAAACAACACTATCAAACACAATCCTAAAATTTCACATCCAAGAAGTGATAATATCCCAACTTCATTCATCTTATATATTGAAAACCCTCTAAATTTTATAAAATAGTTTTCCAAGTTCATGCTTCTCTGTTCTGACTAACTATTTTTCATCAGCTATAACCCCTTCATGATTTCCAGAAAAAACTAAGACATTGCCAGTTAATGAATAAGATAGTTCACAACACAAGTTGCCAGTACCTCGGTCCTTCCTTCACGAATCATATTAATAGCAGCAACCTCAACTATGTTAGCAAGCTCAGCACCAACCATTCCATCAGTCATGCTGGCAACAGCCATATAGTCCACATCCTCGGCCATTGGCTTCTTACGTGCATGAACCTATAACAAGGAAATGAGTTGTACAGAAAAATAAAAGCTTAACTAATTTAAAACCTTTAACTGAATATTTCGTAACAGAACCAGAGTAAAAACATTAATGAAAAATTGTCTGCATATATCACCTGCAGAATTTCCGTGCGACCTATAAGTCCAGGTTTGGGGATAAAGATTTTTCGATCAAACCGACCAGGCCTCACTAGTGCAGGATCTAGAATGTCAGGTCTATTTGTGGAAGCAATAGTAATAACATTCCCTCTTCCTTCAAAACCATCTAAGCATACAAGAAGCTGTAGCACCACAATTGAAACACATTAAAATTGGGCGGGGGAGGAAATTACATTTATGTACATATATATAGTTAAAATGTTTATAAACAAAACAGGTCCCAACTATCAACAAACCTGATTTAGGGTTGCATCACGTTCTTGTCCACCAGAACCCTTAATTAAACCACGTTCTCTTCCAACAGCATCCAACTCATCAATAAATACAACCGATGGGGCCTAACACAAAATTACAAATAAATTGAAGGAATGTTGTACTGGGAGTCAAAAAGTAGTTTGGGAGCATTATAGAGAAAAGCAAACTATGGCTGATACTTTTATAAATCCATTATCATGTAATCATGATAACTGTTACCCATATAAATGGAACTCAAGTTATACATGCAGAAGGAAAAGAGAACATAAAGCAACCAGAATAAAGACAACACCTACATTTTCCCTTGCTTCCTGATAGAGTGCTCGGACACGGGATGCACCGACCCCAACATATATTTCCACAAATTGAGAAGCGGATATGGAGAAGAAGTTTACACCTGCTTCACCAGCCACAGCTTTTGCTAGTAAAGTTTTCCCAACTCCAGGAGGGCCACAAAGAAGTATTCCACCTGATTAAGAAATCAATACAACCAGAAATAAATCAAGTGCAAAGCACTAAAAGTTCTATGACTGGTAAAATAAGCAATGTATACAAAAAAAACAATTATAAAAAGGATGACCTCGCTACTAAGCTGAAAGAAAATGAATTTGTTCATGTTATCATATTTTACCAGACATATGTAGCCACAGAAAGTGCTCAAACTGGATGAGGAGACAGTTCAATGAAACCATAAAAATTAAAGCATTAGAAAATTTTTATTGGTCTGTACTATCTGAAAACGAATGACCAGCTTACAAGAATCTGTTACCAAAATAAAATAAAATAAAAAACATCACATGCAGTTCTTAAAGTTCCCTTTTGCAAATGCATATGTATTATACTGAAATGACAAATGGGAAAAGTTTATTATCTAAGATTTGATAAGAGACAGAAATCAGGAAAATGCAACTTCACCTTTGAATGATTGACCTACTTCAATTTAAATGAGAAGACCAGTCAAATTTTGTAGAAAACAACAATCTATTGGTGATATAAAGGGATCAAGGATGGGAACAGGTACATAGATAGGAAATATAGTAGGAGAGAGTTGCAACCGGTGACTAAAAACGGGAAAAGAAAGGCACAAGTACCTCTTGTGAACATGTATACAATAAGTATAATGAAACGGAAAAAGTTTATCAGATATCCAGCTATCTGGATCAATAACCACTTCAAGAGTTGCCTAATAGAAGTGAATAAACATATATTTATGATATATATGATAGAACGCTATAATTCTTTGAACTCTGAATTATCATCATCATTTAGAGTTTCCTAAACATATGATCTGTCGATTCACTGCAATTTTAGTTCAGCCCCCTTTGAGTTTTACATTCCAACAATTTTAAGTTTTGTAGTGACCTCAAAGTAAAAAAAGAAAAGAAGGAAAAGATGATTCATCCAAATATAAGCTATTGTATCAGGACTGTCAACAGTCAGTTGTCATGCCAAAGACTAACGTAAACAAGACACAGCAACATGCTTTCATGTAGGTTTCGAGCATAATTTCAGGTTTAGAACATTTTTACCGGGTATCCTTACTCCTCTTCTTCGGTACATCTCCCCATGTGTGAAAAACTTAACTATTTCCTCAAGCTCAAGCCGGATTTTGCCAAGTCCTGCAACATCTGAGAACTTTACATCGACGCCTCTTTCCAAATACTGCGGCAATCTCTTATTCTGTGCCCTTCGTACACGTGCCCCCGACTTCATGAATTGCATAGCCATCTTCAAATAAGGATTCTGCTCACCGCCCCCTTGCTCACCCTCGTCATCCTCAGCCTCGATTCCTTCCATTTCCCTCTCCAACTCCCTCATCTTTTTTCTCTCTTCTGCATCTGCCTTCTCAATCTTCAACCTATCCTCGTAATCCTTCTTCTGCTTTCTGTAACTAAGCACCACGGTCCTATAAAATATCACAAAAAACACCAATCCAAGCGCAGTTGCAACATTTGAGTCCTGAGCTAATCTGGCCCACATATTTGCCATACTCTGATAATTCCTTCTAGCATCACGCAATGACTCCTCATGCTTCCTCTTCCTAATCTGGCGCTTCTTTCTCCTCTCCTCCTCCTTCTTCTGTGCCTTCATCGCCTTTTCAAGCATCTCCCTCTCTTCCTTCATCGTCGCCATGTCCTCCCTTTTCTGCCTCTTCAACTCCTCTCTTGTTCTCCTAATCTCCAGAGCCCTTTTGGACTCCTTCTTCGGCTTGAACCAAGACAACATAAACGCAGGCACCCTCCATAAGAATCCCAAATAAGGAGAAGGCACCTCAGGCCTCTTAATTGGAGGAGTATATGCGTTAACACATAAAGATTCAATCTTTAACTCAACCCATGAATCCCAAAACTTCCTATCACTATCTATCGAAGGCAAAACCGTTCTTAACACCCTAGAATCCTCTAAAACTACTAGCACTGCCTCTGCCCTTTGCTTCAAACTAGCACTAGGCGACTTAATCAAATGCTTAAGCTTTCCCTCACGTTTCAAACTGAGAATTTCGGTATATGGAATCCTGTTTGTTACAACAGGAAGATTTTTCGACCATTGTTTTAGCTGCTCAGGGGTTAAAGCTTCTTGGGGTTTTTTCTGAGTTTTTTTCCTATCGGATACTTTAACCGCAGCAAGAGAACTTTGCAGTGGAAATGAAGTGGAGATTATAGTAAGAGTAACGGGAAAAGCAAGAAAATTGAATTGGGTTTTCTTGGGTTTATCATTATCATCATCATCGGAACTATTGCTCTTAGAATTATAGATTTGACAAGAAATTGAAGGGTAAGAGCTGGGGGAAAATGGGTATTTAGATTTGGGTTTTAAAGATGGAAGCTTTGGGTGCAATGAAGAGCCAAAAGAGAAATGATAAGCCATGAACAATTACAAAGAATTTCGAAAAGTTAAGAGAATGAAAGAGAGAGACTTACATAGTGAAATGAAACAGAGACATTGAACTTAAGATTATTGAGCTTTGGATTTAGTCGAATACGAAGCCTAAGACGAAGCATTTTATTCTTCTCTCCCTTTAAAACCTCTGCGGATAAAAAAAACTGCGTCTACGATCAAGAGGAAACCCCGACCTTGTGTTAAACGACGCCGGTTAACATGTTAAATAAACCTGCATCAATATTTTTAAGGGTAAACTACATAAATGGTCCTCTGACTATGCTCCAATTATCTTTTGTATCCCTCAACTATCATAAGTTATAAACTGATCCCTGACTTTAAAAAGGTAAGTTAAAAATTCAAAATGGTTGATGACGTAGCAGTTAACAAAATATGATATAATAATACATTTAGTCCTCAACTTTTACACTTTATTTTAACTTAGTCTTAATTCTAAAAAATTAAATAACTTATTTAATTCTTTTTCCATTGTCTTCTTCCTCATCCTCCCAGAACCTTAGTCGTCCTTCATCACTACCACCATCTCTGAAATTTCCCTAAATTTATTTTCGGTTGATTTTTCTGGTTTAGGTATCTCAGTCAATTTTTTATTCGAGTTTTGTTTTACTTGAACCCCGCGTTCTTTGTCCTTTGTTAACAATAACCTCAACGGTTACTTTTTTCTCAAGATCCCTTCCTCCCTCTCTCTCACTCTCTTTATCTTTTTCTCTCTCTCTCTTTATCTTTTTCTCTCTCTCTATGTATATATATGTTCTCATCGCACAACTTTGATTCTTCTACTTTGTAACAATAACTTCACCGGCGATATTCCCCTTAGCTTTGCAAGGTTTTCGTCTCTCAAAGTCCTATAACATGAATCAAATATGTATTTACTGTAAGCTATTTACAAATTGAGAAAGTTTCTTCAAAAAAGACATAATTAATCAAGGATGATAGGAATAGATTAGGTAAATTGTGGAAGAAGAAGAATCCTTTTATGTTGAACCTTTACCATTTTATATGGTTGAAGGCATTAAGATTTAGGCACATCTAAAGAAGTCTACGAAGATGACTTGAACATTGTATCGTGCATTTACTATGTTGAGTTAGCTAAAATACATTGTGACTAGGTTAACTTAAATATTTCTCACATGAATTGATTTATTTATTTTGCGCTCTAACTTCAATCCATAACAATACAAAGTATTTGTACATGTCAGGTGATTATAAAAGAGGAATTGTTTCTCAGTTGTTCCTTCACATGATATTTCTCAGTTGTTCCTTCAAAGAGCATTGAACAATACTAGTAACAGGGATTACCGCGCAAATCATACATTAGCAAGAATCAGGCTGAAAGAAGACGATAATTTTGATGTTTCGATGAACAATTTTACCAGGAAATTACTGTCATTTCTTTGTTATAATTAAAAGAAGCTTCAAAACATTATCACTTTAAAGAATTAGTTCTCGAGAAACATACTAAAATTTTACTGTGATGGAGTTATTTTTTGGGTGAAAAATGAAGCAAGAGATGATGACACTAATGAGGATGGTTAGGATTATGGGAAGAAGGGGAAGAAGATAATGAGAACAAAATGAAAAAATAAATTAAATAAATTATTTATACCTTCTAGAATTAGGACCAAGTTAAAACAAAGCGTAAAAGTTAAGGATTAAATGTATAATTATATCAATTTTTGTTAATTGTCACGTCATCAGCCGTTAGATTTTTAATGACACGGGACCAATATGTTACCTTTTTAAAGTTTGAGATTAGTTTGTAATTTTTAATAGTCGAAATACGCAAAAGATAATTAGAGTATAGTCGGGGACCATTTATATAATTTATCCTATTTTTAAACGCCACCTCATTTCCACGTATATTTTCGTCACTAAAAAAAACTTCAAATTTAGGATTTGAACCCAAAACATTCCTCTAGGCTCTAACATACTACAACTACAATTAATTAAAATATTTGTTACGAATAAATTTTTGGACTATATTAAGTTAAAATTGATTATATTTATTTTGTAAAAATATTTTTTTTAATCAAAGAGAGAGCCTAAGGTTACATAGGCTTATCACCCGCGAATTCTGTCAATGGTGCGAACAAGGGAGAAGGTTGAAGTGTCCATAACTCTAACCAGAATAAAAATATAATTATAAAATTATATTTATTGTACATGATTATTCTAATCTTTTTTTTTACTTTCGAGTGATTTTACTTTTTAATATTTTCTGAAAGAGTAATTATTTCATGCACTGACGACGAAAATAAAATATTTTTATAAGTATCTTGGTTTGAGGGTTCAGAAATTTTGTTTATGGTCGAGGAGTTAAGGGTTTTGAATATAAAGGTTGTGATTAAAATTTGCTTCCCATAGACAATCTCTGGGTTGCCTTTGAATAAATACATTATAGTAAGAACAAAAGAGGGGTAATAATGGAGAAGTAGCACTGAAATTTGACATTAATAAGGCTTATGACCATGGATTAGGATTTTTCTTAAGTTCATTGTTAGAGTTTGAGTAGATTTCTTGTTACCCGAGTTTTTTTTAATTAAGTTATTAACCTTTTAAATAGCTAGGGTAAATTACATATTTTATTATTGAATTTTTTTCACTCTTATTTTGATTACTAAAATTTATTTATTTTATTTAACCATTAAACATTCAATTGTTCTTGTTTTGATCATTATATCGTTAAAATAATTAATGACTTTATGACTGGACATCTATCTTTCAAAAAGTATAAAAAAGCCTCAAACCATTCTTTATTTTTGTGAAAACCCCCTCATTTTAGGTTTCGTTTAATTACTTAATGATGGGTCATGTTCTTCCAAACCCCAATAGTGAGAGGCGGAGAAGAAATATAGGAACTATACATCTTGATTTTATGATGATTGGACGGTGAAGATGGTAGATCGAAGTGGTTTGAAATTTTATGAGTTTTGATTTTTAGATAGAGTTTCGCGAGTTAAAGATATTTTTAAAAATTCTAAATTGATAAAGTAGAATGTGACGATGAGGCGAGTTCGTTGATGTATTAAATAGTCAGAAAAGATGTTGAAAAACAACGATTTTAGCACCGACATGACACGGAAATGAAGCTATAAAAATTTTATTGATGTAACATTATTTTTTTAATCTCTTAGTTCTTTTATATTATACTTATATTGGTAATATTTCAAGTCTCACTAGGAGAAAAAATATTAAATTTTGAGGAAAATGAAAATAATAACAATTTTATACAATTTCAATTTTATCCTAAAATTAGATTTTCCTTTTATTTTCTTTTTATTTCTTATTATTTTCAATCTTTTAGATTCGATATATTATCAGTGTGACGGAACCATATAAAGTGTAGGAGGGGCTGGTGTCCCTCTTAATTTTTAAATTTAATAGCTTAATAAACTCTTGACCCTCCCAATATTGAATCATAGCTCCATACCTTATATTATTATTGGTTAGTTATAATGTAAGTATCACAAAATATATATTATTATTTTGGTAAAAAAATATTACTTTATTATTATTTATACACCCCGTTTTCCCTTTATAAACCCCTCCCCCCTGTCCATTTCCTCTTCATCCAGGAATCTTTGAACAGCAAAATATATACCGCATTATCTAAGGACGTCACATCACAGCTTCGAAACATAATGATGAACGGCCACAAAACACTGCCACCACCACCATCCACTCCGCCAAGGCAGCTGTCGGAGGCCAAGGTGACGGCGGAGGAGAATGGGCAGCAAGGTGAATCCCGTGTGGAACTGGAGTCAGGGTCCAAGACTACTGCGGGCGTAACCTTGACGAAAGGCGACGTGGTGGTGCTGACAATCAGGCTGCTGTGCATGGCTACATCGGTGACAGCCATGTCGTTCATGGTCACCGCCCGTCAGGTTAGCGCCGCTTCCTTCTATGGGTTCCAGCTCCAGCTCCACTCCAAATGGTCTTTCTCTTACTCCTTCGAGTAAGTATAATCTTACTTTCCACTTCCTTCTTCTTAATATTCTCTTTTTTCCCACTTTTTGTCCGTGTCTGTTTGCCTGCTGAGAAAGTGAAGGAAAATGAAAGGAAAAAATGGAGGTCACACTCACACCTAACGGGGAGCTGTTAAGTGTGTGAACTTTCGATCTCTCTCGGTTACCTGTGTCGTCTTGTTTCAGCGACCAAAGAGACAAAATTAATAACTCGCTTGGAATTTGCTATAATCTTGTTTTCTTGTGTTTAAATTTCGAAATCAATGTTAATTAGTATATAAAAAATGATGCATCGTTTTGGTATTTTTTTTAATAAAGAGATGCCCCATAAATTGCGGTTTGTATGGGCAAATGTAAGCAAATTTGTTTGTTTGCTATTTGGACATGAGACCCGTGAGTGTTGATTTTGCATGTAACCGACAAAATCATGGTACAGATACCTTGTTGGAGTAACAGCCACTGCAACAGCTTACTCTTTGGTCCAATTACTCATCGCCGCTTCAAGGCTGCTGGTGAAGAAATCTCCGGTGATTCCCTCCAGAAATCAAGCTTGGCTTGTTTTCGCCGGAGATCAGGTATTGCAGGGACACATTCCAAGTTTAATTTCTCATGTCTCATAGGTGTATGTGTATGTGTATGTGTATGTGTATGTGTATGCATGGTTGAGCTTGAATATGGTTTGCAGATATTGGCATATGCAATGATGAGTGCGGGATCGGCGGCATCGGGCGTGACCAATCTGAACCGAACCGGGATCCGGCACACCGCGTTGCCGAATTTCTGCAAGTCGTTGGATAGCTTCTGCGATCATGTGGCGGTGTCGATAGCCTTCACTTTCTTCAGCTGTGTGATGTACGCCGGTGCGGCTGTTCAGGATGTAATCTGGCTGTCCAACCATTGAAACACCTTCAGGCTTTATCATCTTGGTATATGTATATGTATAAGGGTTGATTAGGCTATGGTGGTGTTTGTAAAAGAGGAAATAAAGACGTAGGGCATTGCTATTTTGGGGTGCTAAATGTATGCGTTTTTTAGGTTAATCCAACCAGGCTTCTTGTCTCATCGGATCATAATTGTTTACGGTTGACATGTTTTACCACAACTAAACTAATATTCTAACATCATCAAATTAGAAAACAAACCTAAGTTATAGTAATTAATACTAAAAAATCATAAAAACATCCCTTGATTGAACATAAGAAGTTGGTAAATTTGTTATGCCACGGTTATTGGAAAGGTCCATATAGACGTCAGTGGTCTGGGTTTGAAGCTTTTACTGTTGGCTTCGTGAAAAGCGGATATAATATATTGGCTATGGGAAATAACAAATCTTCCCATAATACTGCAGCGGTCACACTTTTTGAGAGTTTGCAATCACATATGGACGCTAATTAATTTCTTTTAGGGTTATGATTTGTATAGAAAAAATAAGTTAATCGTCGTCACTTTAAAAGTTTTAATTTTAATCATTAAAATTAATTAATATAACGACATGAGAGAACGTATAAAGTTTATAAGTTTTAATGTTTTATATATTTAGATGAATTTGAGAGGGGGGACATTTGGTTGAATAAAGCCAAATTTTCGCAATAAATATAACATCGCCTGAGACGAAACCCTACAAGCATGGAAACTCAGCGAAAAGAGCAAATTCCAATAACAAAGTGTCATACGTAGAATGGCAAATTAATGTAATAGTGTAAAACACTCTAAGTTTTATATGTTTTTTGGATCGTTGAATGTGTGAAACGGATAGATAAGATTAACAGTAGAATATGTGAAGATTATCACTTGAGAAGAAAAATAAGGGTTAATTTCAGCCATTTATTTCTCTCCTCCAACGATCCAAAAAACGTGTAAAACTTAAAGAGTTTTACATTGTATAAGTTGATCATAACTCATATATATATATATATATATACACACACTTAAGGTTACTATTATTAAATTAGTCGGATGTGATTCATAATTTTGTAAGCACAACATCTCAGGATTTACAGTTATTTACCAACTCACGCTTATTATTTATTTATTATTTATAAGATTCGTTATATATTGAACTTAAGTAATGTTTTCAGTGGTAAATAGTGGTATGTTTTCCTTTAGTGATCCAAATTCGAGTAATATTATTTATAATATAATTTGAATTTATTTAAAGTTAAAAACAAAAAATATACTACCATGAGACCGCATTAAGAATATTAAAAAAAAGATTCATTATATATATTTTAAGCATTCTAATCCAATTGTATGATATGATCTTCATTTAATTTCAAATCTACATAAACTCACGCAGACCTGCAAACCTAACTACTCAAATCTGGGTCATATAGAAGGTACATACCATACTTTTACCACTAGACCTGCAAACCTAACTACTCAAACCTGGGTCATATATATATATATATTAGAGTTTTGAAGTTAGAATAAGATCTTTCAAAAAAAATTGAATAACATCATAACATAGACTCAATTGATTTGAATAAATATCTTAAAAATGAACTTTCTCAAATTAATACATGAATTGATCTTAAAGGAATAACCAAAAAAATTGAAGAGACAAAGAACATTAAATCCCATGTTAGAAGACAAAGGTTGTTGATATCGTAGTTGGAGAAATGGCCTTAGTTTAAGGGTGGATGGACAGTTGAGACCCAGAATGCAGGGATTGGGATTTGTGTTTCTGGTTCCAAAGCCTAATCAATTGAAACAAACAAGCATCAAATGAAATAGGAAGTCACCAGCTCTTCAAAGCTTCTACCCAATAACTCCAAATTTCAGCCCCACGCATGAAATCAAGACACATCATCCATATGCCACTGTACGAAGCTGACCTCTATTTCCTTCTTGCAAGCTGTCCACGTAACTAGGGGTGTAAATGAGTCGAGTTGAACTTGAGTAGTGCTAGGCTCGGCTCGTTAAAATTTCGAGTCGAGTTCGAGCTTGAGTAATTTTTAACGAGCCTGAGAAATATGAGCTCGACTTGGCTCGTTTAGAACTCGAGTCGAGTTCAAGCTTGATTCGAGCCCAATCGAGTCAAGTGTTGACCAATCTTTGATTGTACTGGACTCGAGTAACTCTTTATTTGTCACGTCTCATTTAAAGTCCTATGAAGAAAAAATTTTGATACACAAGTTGTGTAATCTCAAGCTTGTTAAGTTTAGAGTTTAAGGTGTTAGTTTAGGGTGTTAGGTTGTTGGGTTTAGATTTTAGGATTTAAATTTTAGGGTTTAATACTTATGTTTGAGGTTTATATTTCGGGTTTTAAGTTTAAGAATTTAAATTTTAAATTATAAAAAAATCAGTATATTATATTTTCAAGTAGCTCGTGAGCTTTTCAAGTCGGGTATCAAGTAGCTCGATTCGGCTCGTCAAGAACTCGAGCCGAGTTCGAGCTCGAATCGAATTTTGACCGAGTTTTGACCAAGTCGAGCTCGAGTAGCTCGCAATCTGTCTCGTCTCATTTACAACACTACGACTTACCTATATATCAACCCCTCTCACACCACATTAACAATAATTAGTTTTATTACATGCTTCTTTCACTAAACTATGATGTGTCTTGCAACTCAAATATTGTGTGTAAATCTTATCTAAATTTATTAGAAAGGTGACTTCAAAATGGATTTTTTGTTCTTTTTAAAACAAGGTGATTTTCACCATGAGTTTACAATTGCAATTACAACAGAATCCGCAATACTTCACCTTCCAAAGGGCATTTCTTGTTTAAGCCGGTGATATGCCGAAACGCTCTTTCCTCTGTACGAAAATCTGGAACACCATCAAACAATCAGGAAATAGAACAAAGGACATGCACCTTTTTTCTTAGTATCCAAACATGTATTCCATGAGTTTGGTCCCTATTGATTTCGTAGGGTTTGCGATAGCTGCGCCTCCTGAATGCCGTGCATTGGTATTGCCATTCTGAAGATAGTAAGGGCGTGATGGTTGGAAATTGTTCAGCTCTGATGTTGCACTCGATGGTGGGGGCAAAGTCATGAATCCCTGATTATTCATTCTTTCGTTTAGAACTTCGCGTTGCATTGGATCCACTGGCTTCACACCAACGATTAGTGCCCCATTAATTTGCATTCCATTCTTGCTGAGAGCCTTCTGAGCATCAGACCGATTCTGTACCAAAATGAAAGCAAAAAAGGAAATCAACCCTTGGGTCCAAATGGGTAAACAGCACCCAAGATGTCAAAAATCCACACACTGAAAGCCGAACCAAAACACATAACATCACACAGCCCATCTTCCAAAAGAAAAGGTTTTATCAGGTTGGGGTTTCAGCAAAATCCATTCAGATATTTAGCAAATAACATTCCTGCTTGAACAAAGAAGATGATATATGTTTTAAATTCAATCATGTTACAACTCAGAAAGAATATAAATCTGCCTTTTTAACTTGTTTTTCAGTCGACAGCGATCTTCTTTTATATTAATCTCCAACTGGATTACATTCTTTTATCTTCATGATATGTATTGATTTAGCAAGAACGGATAGCATGCAACAAATAAAGAACACGACATAAAAAACACAGATCTGCAAAAGCGAAACATAAAGATAGATAAGCAGAGCACATAAAACTTGTATTGGGAGAAAGAAGATTAACCAGATAAAGAATGTGCATCCAGTTAGCATTCCTTGGACCAGGAACATGCTTCAATATCACTCCACACTTTTCGAACTCTCGCAAAACTAAATTTGTATCAGAGGGAGAAAACCTGGAAAGAAGCAATTATTAAGTTTGAACACATGAGTCTAACCCAAATGTTTAGTTCGAACACATTGTTCTACTAAAACAGAGAAACATGAAGAGTGTACCAAAAATCACCTAGGAGGCAAAAGGTTCAAATCTCAGCTGAGTTATATTAGAAGGTTACAGTTACATGTTACAGATACCAGACCAGATGACAGTACCAAAGAAACCAAGAAAGAAGTGTTTTAAGGGGTAAAGAAATTAGACGATACCACGGCACCAATTCCCTAGTACATTCAAGAAAATTACATCTAAATAATTACATTTTAACCTGACATGAACAGGTCAAATTTTGGCAATGTGAAAATTATAGAAAGGGGCCCAAAATGCAGAGAGGTGACCGGTTAAATAATAAAAGCAAAAGTTACTCCAGCAGAATAAGGCACCGACGCAATAAAACACAACAGAGGTTGATAAAAGGCTACAAGACAAACATGTCATTTGTTCAATACAACATGAAAGTAGGGAGGAGCGTGTACCCATAAACTGTAACCCATTCTTCTTCATCCAGATTGCCTGCAGGTACGGAATTCCTTTGTATCTCAGGCCTAGCAACCTCCCTTGGAGGCGGAAGTGTGATCAAAGCACCAGGCTGAACCACACCCTCAACAGGAGAACCCTTTCCCTTATCGTCCTGCTCACTACCACTTGTCTTTGTGGGTGACCACCAACTCGAACTCGTTGAGTTCTGCTGATTCTGCTGCCCATTAAGCATAGCAAATGAAGTGCTTGCCCCTGACTTGATCTTTGCCGGAGTTGACAAGTCACGTCCAAAACTTTGAACCGGACTTCTTGGATCTGACTTGATTTCTGGAGACATAGGGTAATCCGGTATCCCAGATTCAGGAGAAAAATCCGAACGGTCTTCCAAGGTGAACATAGGAGGAGGTGGAAGATCTGAACCTCCAAAATTCTCCTGCCATAAAGCTGAGACAGCAGCTGCTTGGCCTGGACTAGAGAATTTCCCTCTACGGGCAGAGACTGGTGATGCTAAATCTTGGAAAAACAACGACTTTCTCCCCGATTTTGGAGTTGTATGAACCGCAGTGTTCATTTCCTTTTGATAATATGAGTCCTTGACAAAAGAGTTCTGTATGGATATCATGTCATTAACTTTAACAAAACTTGATGAACCAACTTAACTAGCCGATTAAGATTAAGTTTCAGTAAGCTCAACCACGCACAAATTTAAGATATATCAGCAGAATATTAAACAACAAATTAATAAATTTAAACGCAGTATACATTTTGGTCACCCAGAAATTTTGAAAGAAAGAGAAAACAGCAATGCTAGTTAACTAATTAAGAAACATAGTTTTTGCTTTTCTTTCGTGTTTATTTCTACTGAAAGTTCAAAGAGTAAAAAAAAAACAGAACAATCAATAGCTTACATTTATTTTCTTCAATTTCCCACATATACCATTTTTGCAGCTCAATTCCCTAAACAAAGATAAAACTTGAAATCAAACAGAGAGGAAGAAGAAAAAGAGAGTACCTTTAGTAGAGTTCCGTCGGGAATTTTCCCAAATTGAAAGAACGCTGAAGGGAACTCTTCAAAACAACAGTGAAAGATGATTATATTTGAAACCCTAAACCCTGGATTCAATTTTCAATTTTTGGATTTTGAATCTTGTTTGAGTCATCTTAAAATTACATCAACGTCCTTCAATTTCCCGGTAATTAAGGTTGTTTTCGCCATTTAACATACTTGTGCTTTTTATTTTTTTTTTAAGAAAAAGGGAAAAATGCGGTTTATTTAAAGTTTGAACGGAGATTAAAGTTTGGCTTAAAACACAAATGTTTCTTAAATTTTTCAAATTGATCCATGAATTTGATATTTATGGTCAAATTAACTTTTTATTTTTATTTTTTTCAAATTGATCACTTAATTTGATAAGCTTTTATGAAAAATTCAGAAGTCAACTTGACTAAACCTATAATGTTTAGGATCCAAAAAACAAATAGTAAATAATACTCTTATTGTAAGTTTTTATTTTGTTGAGTTTTACGATTATAAAATATTATAAAATGATTGTTTATCTATCGAATGACGTATAACAAAATTGATATAATAAAATTTTAGCCCTCAACTTTTATACATTGTTATAATTTAGTGTTAATTCTAAAAAAATAATCATATCATTTCAAAATTACACCACTTCAATTCATCTTCTAACTCATTTAGATCATCATCCCCACTGCCTCGTCCATGGTTGTTCCTTCACTGTCGCTGTCGGCCTTGGTCGTTGTGACCATCATTGGATGGTTCCGACTTTCTCATTAACCAAACAATTGTGTGTTCTTCGGTACATGTCCTTTATTTATATGTTGTTGTTGGCCTTTTTATATAAGCGTACCATTTGCTTATGGGCAAACGAGTCATTTCGGTTCGGGTCATTTCAAATCTGACTATATTCGGTTTAAATTTGAGTCGGGTCGATTTGGATCCGGTCCGGTTTTAGTTTGAGTCTATAGTGATTTCGGTTCGAGTATCGTGTCGTTTGATTTCGGGTCGAATTAATATCGGGTTAATAGGAGATCAGTTGGTTTAAGTCAAGTTTTCAGGTCGAGTTAAGTTTTTCACCTTATATACGACTTTATATAGCCTGTATATTTATTTTTTTAGTTGTGCAACAGTTCACATCTCATCTTTCTTTCTTTATTTTAATATATTTTTTTATTTTAGGTTGCCTTCGGTTCGGGTTGCTTTCGGTTTGAGTGAAATCGGTTTCGATCTATTCGGTTCGGTTGAAAATCGGTTTGAGTCCATTCGATTCGGTTGAAAATCTGTTCGAGTCCATTTTCTATTCAACTAAAATTCCAGCCAAGTTCAGATCGGTTTATTTTGGGTTTCAGGATTAAATTCGGGTCACTATGTTTGAGTCGATTTTGGGTCTCGGTTCGAATCTCGGGTCTCGGATCAAGTTTGCGGAGTCTACTTATGGCCATGTTACTGCACTCCATGTAGGTTAATATGTAAGTGTATGTTTGTTTCATTGAAAACTGTTTCCGGAAAATGAATTCTGGAAAATGAACTACGTTTTTTGAAAAACTAATTGCAGAAACAATTTTTCGGTGTTTGAATGATGTTGTACAATTCATTTTACATTGTTTGGCGGAGTTTCCTAAAAATTTCATGAACAGTCCACAAACAAGCATCGATAATGCTAAAAACAAGTTCCAACCAAAACATGGTTTAAGGTTTAGGTTAGAGTTTAGGGTTTAGGATATCATTTATGGTTTATAGTTTAGATTAGTATTTAGGGTTTAGGGTAGCATTTAGGGATTATTATTTAAGGTTTAGAGTTTATAGTTTAAATTAGTGTTTATGGTTTAGGGTTTATGGTATTATTTAAGGTTTAGTGTTTATGTTAACGTTTAAGGTTTAGGGTTTAGGGTTGGTGGTTAGGGTTTATGGTAGCATTTAGGGTCTATGGTTTAGGGTTAGTGTCTAGGGTTTATCATTTAAGGTTTAGGGTTTAGGTGTTTATATTAGTATTTGGGGTTTAGGGTTTATGTTAGTGTTTATTATTTATGGTTTAGTGTTTATGTTAGCATTTAGGTTTTATGGGTTAGTGTTTAGGGTAAGGGCTTAGAGTTTAACATTTAGGGTTTAAGGTTTACGTTAGCATTTAGTGTTTATGGTTTAACATTCAGGGTTTAGGGTTTATATTTAGGATATAGTATTTAAGGTTTTCTGTTTATGGGTTGATGTTTATGGTTTAGGGTTATGTTAGTGTTTATGGTTTAGTATATATGGTTTAGGGTTTAGGGTTTAGCATTTAGGGTTTAGGGTTTAAGTTCTCATTTAATGTTTAAGGTTTATATTAGTGTTTAATGTTTATGGTTTATTGTTAGTGTTTAGTGTTTATGTTAGTATTTAGAGTTTATGGTTAGTGCTAGTGTTTAGGGTTTAGTGTTTATGTTAATATTTAAGATTTAAGGGTTAGTGTTAAGGTTAGGGTTTTTGTCAATGTTTAGGGTTTAATATTTAGTGCTTATAGCTTAGGGTTTAGGGTTAATGGTTTAGGATTTAAGGTTTATGGTTTAAGATTTAGGGTTTAGTATTTAGGGTTTAGGTTTTAAGATTTAGGGTTTAGGTTAATATTTGTGGAGAGAATGAGAGGAAGGAAAGCGACTTACCGAAAATCAATGGGTAAGTCGTTTTACACTAAAACAAAGTTTGTTTTCCATTAACCGTAGTTGATTTTCCTTTTACTTTTTCATTTTCCATGAACCAAACAACGGAAAGTTATGAAAACGTTTTCAGGAAAACCAATTACAATGAAACAAATAGACCCAAATTGATTGGATCCAACAACTAAAAATGATTTGTATTTTTATATATCATCGAAATAGTAACTGAAAATTTTATTTATGAACAAAGTTATAACACTGATTGAAAGCATGAAAGCCTGCCAAGAAATTGAAACAGTTTACTGATCTTTATTGAACCCTAGAAAGAAGAGAATAGTAGTAAAAAAAAAACATCAAAAAGGGGCAGTAAGAGGCTCCTTAACAGGATTGTTAAAGTGGGGATCTGGGGATTCAATGTGTAGAGTTTGGCATGCACATTGGCAGGGTCTTCCCACTACATTTACACCCTTCTCTTCCTCAGTCTCAGTCACCACTTGTTCTACTTCAACACCTCCAATTCCCTGCAACAAACCCAAACCATTTCATTACAAAAAACCAAACAACTTGGTTTAGTTTATTCGAAACCAGACCTCGATGAACTCGGCTGCAGCTTCCTTGGGTTCCATCTTCTGAGCCATTTCCTGCAACCAGACATGGCGTTTCATTCTTAGTAATAGTATAGGCCTATAGGGTAGTTTTCACAGCTAACAACAAACAGTTTACCCTGGCATGATTGAGTTGGCCTTGATTCAGGGTTCTAGGCTCCATCTCAATGGAACAGCACACCTTAGCCATAACACAAGACAACGGTAGTCGACCCCAATTGTATTGAATTTCAAGTCATAAATACAAGAGCAGCCTCCCATTAGCTACAAGTTGACAAAACCTTTCACTCCATCTTCATCCCCAACAAACCAGTTCCATAAATACCTGCACATGTTTCCTTTTTGCATGATTGGAATCACGGGTATTGTTGAAATATGAGGCTGTGTTTCATATATGTCCCGTGGGGTTTCACGGGCCAATTCAATAAGACAGCTGACTATTGGTTAGCTAACTCCTTTTCGACTCATCCAAATTTGTTTTCAAGGTGGGTATTCATTCTCATCATCTTTTAGTCTTTGTCTATGAGCTGTGTAAGTGGTTACAAATAATAATAACACAACTAATAACGTGAGGGAAATCTAGTATCCTTATCGGTGCCTCTACACTCAAAATTAGGTTTAGGGTTTAATATTAAGGTTTAAGGTTAGAGTTTAAAAAATTTAAAATAAAATATATTTTTTAGGATTATGGCATATATATATATATAGGGGCACCGAAAAGGGCAGGGATTTTTATCCATAATAACAACACCAACTTTTTCTTCCTTGTTTTTGGACAGAAATTAAATAAAAAAACTAGTTTCTTGGAAAGTTTCTTCTCTTTTTATCTACTATCCTATGAAAAAAATAAGTAAAGCGACAATTGTTAAAATTCAGGGTGGTCACCAAACTAATTTTCAATCCATGATACATGAAAAATATTGTTTATATTAAAATTTACTTGTGTGTAGGGGTGCGAGTCGATCGCGAGTTGGATAATGCTCGACTCGTGCTCGTTAAAAAAATTTGCTGCTCGACTCGACTCGTTGCTCGTTAAGCTCGTTAAAATTGTGCTCGATTCGTGCTCGTTAAAAAAATTTGTTGCTCAACTCGACTCGTTGCTCGTTAAGCTCGGCTCGTTGCACGTTAAGTTCACTAAAAAATTTATCTCATTTTTTTTAACTTAAAGTAAAATTTAATAATACTATATGAGGCTTAATATAAACATAAATTAACAAATTTAACCAAAAATTATTAAAAGAGTATATAAAGCACTTTCAAAGTCTAAATTCCAAACTAGCATATTAAAACTAAAGTAACAATCCACAAGTTCACCAAACTAACATATTAAAACTAAAGTAACAATCCACAAATACATTAAATTAACATATTAAAAGCATTCTTGAAAAAAAAGTTCTATGATACATAACAAATCTTGCAATTACTAAAAAAATATTTTAAAAAATTAACGAGTTGCTCGCGAACTTGTCGAGTTAGACTTTGCTCGACTCAACTCGTTAAGGTCTCGAGTCGAGTTCGAGTCGAGCCAACTCGAGCCGAGCATTTATCGAGTTTTGAGCGAGTCGAGTTCGAGCAGCTCACGAGCTGCTCAACTTGTTAAGCACCCCTACTTGTGTATAATAATAATAAAAATAATAATAATAATAATAATAATAATAATAAAAATAATAATTATTGAAGAATTAGCAACTAATCATATCTAGGGGTGTGCAAAAAAACCGAAAAACCGAAACCGATTCCGAAACCCGAAAAAACCGAACCGAAAAATTGGTTAACCGAACCGAAATATTCGGTTTCGGTTTCGGTTCGGGTTTTTATTTTTTAAAAAGAAACCGGTTCGGTTACGGTTTACGGTTTTGGGATAAACCGGGTAACCGAACCGACCGATTATATAATATATATTATTATATTATATGTTATTTTATTATTTTATATTTAAAAAATTAAATTTTATTTTATTTTCTCATTCCCCAAAAGTAAAACCATAATTTTATTTTATCAAGTTTAAGTGTTTAACTTGCTAGTATTAGAAAAGATAATAATATCATGTGTCGATTTTAAAAAGTATGTATTTTTTTCTAACATATTATTAAAATTTATATTTTTAATAAACAAAATAAAAAACCGTTACCCGAACCGAACCGAACCGAATTTTTCGGTTAACCGACTAAACGGTTAACCGGTTGAATGGATACGGTTTAGGGTCGAGAATTTAGTGACCCAAACTTATCGGTTAACCGAAATAATTTGCTAATGGTTAACCGAACCCGGTTTTGCACACCCCTAAATTCATATCACTTCTCTAATAATTATCAAGACACAGACTCCATATAATTTAAATTTTTTATTTAAAAACATGCTAATTTTTTTTTTATAGAAATTGGTAGCCTCGTTAAATCCCCTTCATATCTATCAACACACATAAAATGTATCGATCGACATCGGAAAGGAAAAAAGAGTGCCCCATAAAATTGTATTTATACTGTAAAAATACTTACAAGCACTGTTTGAAAAAGAAATCATATGGTAAAATTGATCGGCACAAAACTTATTTCGTTGCTCGTAGTTTCTCTGAAAACTAAAAATTTTAGTCGAATGGAATTGTATCTCTCTCAAAAAAAGAATGCAAAGAATCTGTTGGTTAAAGCAACAACAAATACACAAGAATGCATTTGGTTAAAGCATTTGATATGAGATTTATTGCAGTGTGAATTAAGTGTGATAATACGAGTACAATCAGATTTGCTTCAAATCTTATATATTTCCTGAAAGAATAAAAAATTAATATTTTTTCAAAATATTAACATTAAATAGTAATTTATGTTGAGATTCCGTCTTATCATAATATGCATTATATTCTTACAAAACATTATCTATTAATAGTCGTTATATGAGTTCATAGAATCAAAATAATTAACATTAAATATTAATTTACGTTGAGATTCCATTAAATACCGAAACTTAATTGTATATAAATAATAGGGTAAACTACACTTTTCATCACTAAACTTTTTTTTTACTTTTATTTTGGTGGCCAATCAAGGGAAGCAATGGTCGAACTTTGGGCATATTAATAGGGGTGATAATGAGCCTAACCGGCTCGCGAGCTACTCGGTCAAAGCTCGGCTCGAGTGAGCTCGACTCGGGTTCGGGCTCGGCTCAAAACCTTAACAAGCCGAGCCGAGCTTATCCAGGCTCGGCTCGAAAAGCTCGTGAACGGGCTTGGAATCTACATATGCACTAAAATAAATTATGTGTTTGTATTTTCTTTCATTAGTTGATTGTTGTTTGATTTTGTATTTTCTTTAATTATGTGTTTGTATTATAAGAGTATTTATTGATTATTTGGATTAATCTAATTTTTGACACTTTTTTCCCCTTTCTGGTCATAGAATTTCGTTTTAGTGTTGGTTATGAAAGGGATTTTTAATGAATATTTTATATAAAAAAATTATAGCAAAATTTTCCATTTCGAGCCGAGCCGAGCCTGACGAGCCCAATAGAATTGTTTTCGAGCCGAGCTCGAGCTTAAAATTCCGAGCTCGGCGAGCCTCGAGCCCGAGCCGAGCCTGGACAGGCTCGGGCTCCGCTCGGCTCGTTATCACCCCTAGGCATATAGAGAGAAAGTTAAGAAGAAGAGGAAAAGAGAGAAAATGAAAAAAAAGAAGGGAAATTGATTTTTATGTAGGGTCTAAAATGACGTCATTTTAGTGAAAATTTATTTTTTTTAAACGATGCCGCTTTGTTGTCGTCTGTCATGTTATAATACCATTAACTATTTTAACGATATAGCGACCAAAACAAGAGTAATTCGAAAGTTTAGTGATTACAATAAAAAAAATTAAACTTTGATGGCTAAAATAAGAATGAAAAAAGTTCAATTGTGATTTTTGTAATTTACCCTAAATAATAATATTTTATAGAAGGGAATCGAGACAAATTAAATTAGGAATATTTTCACATATTCATACTCTTCGAATTTCATTGACACGTACAAAAGTACGATGGAGCAAAATTGACCCAATTTGAAAAAAAAATAAATTTTTAGACTCAATTTAGTGTAAAAGAAATTGAGTCTTTTGATTTAAATTGTAATTTTATAAACTTAACTTGATTTGAATAAATTTTAAATAAAATTTGAATTATAAAATGAAAATTCGAATAAATAATATATATATATATATATGGATATGACCTGTTTACACATTGTAAAACTCTTTAAGTTTTACACGTTTTTTGGACCGTTGGATGAGTGAAACGAATGGATGAGATTAACAGTAAATATGTGAAGATTATCACTTGAAAAAAAAGAGTACGAAGTTAATCTGAGCCATCCATTCCCCCATCTAACGATCCAGAAAACGTGTAAAACTTAAAAGAGTTTTACATTGTATAAGTTAATCCTAACTCATATATATATATATAGGGATGAGATCAAGTTAGATGGTGTAAAACTCATTTAGTTTTACACTAATCTAGGACCATTGGATAAGGGAAATGGATGGATGAGATTAACAGTAAAAATGTGAAGATTATCACTTGAGAAAAAAAGATAAGGAAATAATCTGAGTCATTAATTACCATCATCTAACGGTCCAAAAACTGTGTAAAAGTAATTGAGTTTTACACAGTGTAAGTTGATCCTAACCCATATATATATATATAATCGAACTCAACAAGTGATCTTAGTAGACAAATATGTTCATTTTAGGGAGACTAGAGACCAAAATTCAATTGTTTTAAAAGTAAAGTGTGTGTGCTTTGTTAAAAGGTTAACGATGAATACTAACTCGAAATTTTTATACGGGAGTCGACTCAATCAAAAAATACTCACCCCTATACACGAGTCTTTTCAAATAAAATAATAAAAAAAACCCTCTCCCGCCTCCGCTTGTCATTTGTCAGTTCGTCACCGTAAAGTTTTACCAGGTAGGATCAAAAACAGCGCACCATAAATCCCCACCCCACCGCAACGCCTCCCTCTCTGTCTGACTCAGAAGAATGGAGGCATTACTCTCGAATTACGTTGAGAAAAGCTTGAATCAATACATGCTAAGAAACGCCGTTTTCCTCTGCGAGCGCCTACTCGCCGAGTTCCCTTCCGAGGTTTCCTCTAATCAATTATTTATTTTTTCATTTTCCGATTGATTCATTCTAGGAATTGACTTGAAACTTTAAAATCTGCTATTTCTCCTGTTAACGCAGGTCAATTTACAATTGTTGGCTAGATGTTACTTGGCTAAAAACCAACCTCACTCTGCATATTACATTCTTAAAGGTACTACCTCTTCTTCTTTTTAGTTTTCGTTGGATTTCTCGTTTTAATGATGTTACGGAATGATGCTGGTGCTTTTTATTAATGCTTGTGTTTATGTGTCCCGATTTGAAGGTATGGAAATGGCTCAGTCTCGTTACCTGTTCGCAATTGCCTGCTTAGAAATGGATCTCTTTAGTGAAGCAGAAGCTGTATTGCTGCCTATTGAACATCTCTGCTCTGAGGTATGTGATCACCTTTTTGTAGTCCATATAATGATGGAAATGTTGGTTTCGGGCATCGGCTTCTTGCTTGTTTATTGAAATTTCATGCTCATAATTTTTGCTACATGCATGTAGGTTCCAAATGGTGCTGCTGTGCAATATCTTCTCGGCATTATATATAGGTTTTTTCTGCCACTCGGTTTTTATGTTTATGTATCATAAAACATCTCTGGGCTTTTTTATCTGACTGTTTTCTTTCATTTTCCCAATTTTTATAGTAGTGTTGGTATGATAGGCCTGGGGTTCAATGTGATTCTCCTTCACTAGAGTAGTGGCTTTCCTGGGCTGTCAACTTGGTTAGAAAATAATCCAGAAATCAGATTTTTTTTTCTTCCAAGGAGAATTGAATAGACATCACTTTTTCCACCTAATTAGTTGGCAAAATTTCAAAAATACTTTTATGGATCCAAAATTTTACTAGTTAAACCAGCCTCTGTTGGCTTATAATTTTTTAGCACCCTTACTAATCCACTAACACTAAATGCTGAGCTAGTTTTTTCATTTGCCAATTTTATAGCTATGAATCATGCTGAGTCTAAGCTGTTTGAGAGAGGCTGGGTTTATTCATACAGATTCGACATATAATACTGTACTATGTTATACTTTCCTTTGCATTTGACTAGGATGTTACTTGTACTGGCCTGCTATAGTCTATCTTTTCACTGCAATATCTTTGTTCTGTTTTTTTCCCCACAGGGACACTGCTAGGATGAAAAGGTCAGCTGAACACTTTAGGAAGGCTTTGTCAATTGATCCATTGTTTTGGGCAGCTTACGAGGAACTTTGTATGCTAGGTCAGCGATTTTATATAGATTAAGTCAGAGAGATTTGGTGACATTAAGTTTTAGCATTATTTTTTTCTTCTTGTAATAAATTTCTTTGCAAACGCTGAATAGTGTTACAATTAACTTATAACCTTATTTTTCTGTTGTAGGGATCTATCTGCATGAATAATTAGCAAATTGTTGACAAGGCTAAGTGTATTTATTTCAGGTGAGGCAGAAGAAGCTGCTGTTTATTTTGGTGATGCGGCTATACCTTGTGTTCAAGAGCATTACCTAGGTAACACATCCAGTTGTTTACTAATTGGCGGTACCAATCACAGTTTTGGTTCTTCTCAAAGATTTGTCTTCGAAGATTTGAGTCTGAGCCATTTACAACAAAAGGAACAAAAAAAACCCAGAGATATAAGTCAGAATAATCATGGAGGACCTATTTTAACAGGAGCTGTTGAGCAAATAACAAACAGCTGTGGCAATACATCATCTTTGAGTACTCCTTCCCCTGTGCCCACACAAGTAAGTCATTTTTGGGTAATTTAATAGCTAGAGTCTATTTGATTTGCTGTGAGATGCTTATTTCATCTCTATGCACTAGCTCTAACTTGTTAATTGCTTTACATTTCGTGCATGTAGATTTACATTTATATTATATTTGCTTAGTTTAGTTTACTGCGTCATTTTGTTACTTTATCTGATGAGTATATTCTAGGCAAGCAAGAATGTCGTAGTCTTGCCCTGTTCAACATAGTAGCAGTATTCAGATATTAGGCCTACTATATCCATGATCTCGGAGGCATCAGTTCTTCAAAAGCAGTTCTAGTTTTTGTCAATGTTTTGGAAGCATGCAAATTATTTCAGGGTATTCTTAACCATAATTTTCAAAATGAGACACTGTAAGTAGAATGGAAAACATTTTAAAATTTAAAACTGATATTAGCAACTCTTATCAGAGAAATTATTGATTTTATTTTTCAGTTCAGATGTGTGAGCATTGATTTATCAGTTCAGATGTGAGGAGTTATTGATTTTATAGTTTGGAAGTTATATCACTTACTCAGCCGCACGTTTGTAAAGGGGATGGGACCATTTATTTTCTCATTCAAACTGCATGTCATGAGAAGCCCTGGCTAATTCAAATAGGAATGATCTAGTAACTCGGAAGACGGGTTAGTCACACCGGATGGATGATTGAACAGAGCATTTTTGTTTTGTGGTCTTCCATCAATTGTACATTTCCATCTGCAATAAAGTACTCTACTTTAGGCTTGTTTGAATCTACTTTAATCGTCTTTGTAATTTTGTAGCATTTTGCTTGTTTGAATCTACTTTAGGCTTATATATGTACTCTACTGTTGATTGTGTGCGTTCTCTTTTTTTCTCATCAATTTAATATTTTCTTGTTTCTTTAACAATGACTTTTCTGTTTCTTCTGTGGTTTTTCCTTCTAATTTTCTTGTTTATATTTTTTGTAGTACTATGCAACATTGCTAACGTACATCATACTTCTCCACTTACATTTTTATTTTTCTAAAATGTGCTGCCTCTTCTGTTATGATTCTGAAGATCCGTGGCAGTTTATTTTTCGATTCAGGACTTCGTAGAAGTGCAAGATTAGCTACACCCATGAGAAGCTTGAACACCTCAAAAGGATCAGAAAACAAAGAAAGAAGTTTTCATGCTTCAACTAAATTAAACTCCGAGACTTGCTCTTCAACAGCTCATCAAGGTTGATTTCATAATTTAGACGAAGTTTGTCAAGAACTATTTCTTACACTATATTCAGTGCCTTATTTAAAATTTGATTTATTACTATAAGGACATGCATAGATCTTATATGTTAGACACATTGAACTTCAGGCATAATTGTGAATTGAATCTAATATGTCGCATAATGTCAAAAAGCATTCCTATTTCCATGTAGTTCATGTGCATATCTTACTTTATTTTTAAAGTCAAACACTTTGATGTCATTTGTAGGGAAATTGCTGGAAACTTATGAGGTTGCTGTATCGGAGTTTGAAGCAACTTCGTCTTTATCTTCAACAGCTGATGTTAAATCCATTCAGCATGAGATAGTAAATACAAAACTAAGGAACTTTATTGCAGATGCTGCAACAATTAAATCTGGTATATCAGATACGTTTAAACTCCTGAGAATTCTTGGGGAGGGATACAGGCATTTGTGTATGTTTAGATGTAAGGTATTGCTCTGTCAACTGAAACATGTTTCTCTATTATTCTAAATGGTTTGCTTGAGTTATTTTTCTAATGTAGAAAAATGACGGAGGACACTTTCTTATTGATGTTACAGGAAGCTTTAATTGTCTATCAAAAGCTCTCATCAAAGCAGTATAATACAAGCTGGGTTCTTTCACAGGTGATTTAGTTGTACCTTAGCTGTCCATTTTGTGAATCTATATTTTGTTTTTATCTGCTGGCTTTTGAAAGAAAGTAATAAGCATTTTATTTCTTTGAGAATGTTAAGCAGAAAATTTCTTCTCATTTGGTTTGTGTCCATCCTTCGAATTTCTATCATTTATTGTAGGTTGGGAAAGCATATTTTGAGCTAGTAGACTACTTAAATGCTGATTATGCCTTTAGTCTCGCACACCAAATATCTCCTTACAGTGTGGAAGAGATGGATATATACTCCACAGTTCTTTATGTGAGTTCTCTTTACCCTTGTTTTAGCTTTGGGAAGATAATTCTAGATAGCCATTTCAATTTATATTCAAATGCAAATTTATTCAATTTTATATGCAATTTGAAATCCTTTAGTTTAAGTCATGAATAACAGACATGAAACTTCATTCTTCTTCTTAAAATCTCATTTCCTCTTCTTCATTTTCTCTCTTGATTGTTGTTCATCCTATCGGCAGCCTTAATGATTTCCATTCACCAAATCACCGTACCAGTTACCAAGTTTATATAGGGGAGAGAGTTTTATGGGTTGTGAAACCCTTGAGGCTATCTTTGATTTGATAGGAAATCTTTTGGAAATAAAATCACGTCCCATCTCTTTAGTTGTACTGTACACGGTTTCATCACAAATATTGGACCATAAGCTATGTTTTTGGAGAAATTTCCCATGTTTTCTACTGGATCAGCGTCATGATTTCTATGGCAATGATGGGAAACTTGACTTACTGATGGCTAACCCAGAATACAGGAAAGGAGGTTGTGTAGTTTGGTCGTGGGATTAAAAAAAAACATTTCTCCCCGACAGTTTTATGAGCTCTGTTTGTGGGACAGAAAAAATAAGATGATATGCCGTTACTTTTCTTTATATTTTCCGCAATTTTGTTTTGCAGCATTTGAAGGAAGAAATGAAATTGAAATACTTAGCTCAGGAGTTGATATTAGTTGATCGTTTTGCTCCACAAACCTGGTAACCCTCTATGAGGCTCTAAAACAGTTAGAATCATGTTATTTTAATCCCACGCATGTTTGAACGTTTTCTTCTGTTTTAGTTCATTTTCTCCCAGGCATTTCTTCGTTTCAGATTTCCCTTTGTAGTTGAAGAATATTACCTTGCTTCAATTATTAATAGTCTTGTTCATTATAGTATCTATGGTCAAGAAATATGTTTCAGCAGTCTGTGTTTATTTTTAATTATTATTTTATTGGGCGGGTTTGGGGGTGGGGGGCAAGGGCAATATGTTTTTCCGTTGGATTACTGAAAAGTAAATCACTAGTGGATTCATTCATCCTCAAATTACACTTTATCAATGGTATGATTTTTTAATTTATGAAGATTTTAATTATGGAATGCCTAATGCAGGTGTGCAATTGGAAACTGCTATAGTTTGCAGAAAGATCATGAAACTGCACTCAAAAGTTTTCAGCGAGCTGTGCAGTTGGATTCTAGATTTGCATATGCACACACTCTTTCTGGTCATGAGTATGATCTTACACTCAATAACGTTTTTTAGATTCATCTCCATTAATTGAATGACTCAAGAAAAAGAAGGGGATCCCATTAAGTGATTGTTGCAGGTATGTTATTATGGAGGACTACTCACTTGGAGCGGAGTGCTACCAGAAATCTCTTAATGTTGATCCAAGACAATATAAGTCTTGGTATGGGCTTGGGGTGATCTATCTCCACAAAGAGAAATTTGAATTTGCGGAGCACCATTTTCGCCAGGCCTATCAAATAAATCCTTTTTCGTCAGTTATAATGTTCTATTTGGGAACCACTTTAGAAGCATTAAAGGTTTGGCCTCTTCGATGTTATCATTCTATACCGAACTATCGTTTTGTGCTACCTTAGGACTCAGTGAACCCAATATGTTCTATCAATGAACAGTTGTGAAATGCTCAACATGTTCATCTTACAAATGTTCAATCTGTTTAAATATTGTATGTCCATGATACTGGCTACAACTTTTGGTCTATCTTGTTTGCTGTGTAATGTGCGTCTTTTTTGTGTGTAATTTACGGTTCAAAAGTTTTTATCCATCTTCTCTTACAAGTTTTTAAGTTCATCCTTTAATATATTGTAATGCAAATATTAATGTGTAAACGATACGAGGACCAAACTAGTGGTGTCTTGTTTTGATATTGTTTGTCCAATTGACAATTGTTCTTTTATTCGTTATGCAGAGGAGTGGGGAAGCTTTAGAGATGGTGGAGAAAGCTATTGTCATGGACAATAAAAATCCACTTCCAAAGTACAGCAAAGCAAAACTGCTGGTGACACTTGGAAAGCTGAATGAAGCTTTGGAAATTTTAGAGGAACTCAAAGAGTGCACCCCTCGTGAAAGCAGCATCTATTCATTGATGGGTGAAATCTACAAACAGCATAAAAAATATGACAAGGCAATGCTTCATTTCGGACTTGCTTTGGACTTAAAACCATCTCTAGTTGATGTTGCTAAAATAAAGGTAATATTGCTTCCTCTTCTTTCTTAGTCATTGGTGTGGCTTGTTTCTTCAAAGCAGCTTTTCCTTTCCTCCTTAACATTAATTTGCAACAATGATCGTTTTAGGGATGACTCCAATGATTGCTTTCCTTGTTTCATCCACTGCTGTGCTTAGCAATTTAGATTACATCAACCATTTTCACAAAATTAGTCAAACTATAACTGTTCAAACCCCGGAACTGTTTTATTGTTGTGACCATATCATTCTTTCCAAAAGGAGCGAAAAAAGAAAATATGTGAAGCCCTGAAGGATTGATATGGTGTTTTCTTGTGTAGACGAGACTTCAAGCTCCTTTGTCCATTGATCATGAACCTAGACAGAGTCATCTGATTCGGGTCTTTGTACAGTGTCTAATCTTCGGGTGAAGTTGGATTTTCACGAACATACATTTGGAAAAGAAACAGCTAGTCATTTAGAAAGGAGTAACATTCATATTGTAATAACATCTTGGTGAACATTTCTAGAGAATGAATCATCTGCTCCCTTCTAGGAGAGTTTACTGTGGTCGAACTTCGAAGAACACTTACCGACACAAATAACATAATACCATTAATACAACTAAATAAGTATCGAATGTGGCATTCTGTTTCTAACCATGCTATCTAACTCGTTATCTATGAGGCAGGCTGCCATTGGGAAGTTAGTTATACCAGATGAAATAGAGGACAACTTGTAGCAATGTGTCCAGAGAGACTTGGAGTGAACTTGTAGTGCAAAGCTCCAGATGTTAGGCACTCGACTTTCTATGCTTCGTGGTTGTACGATTGAAGAAGTTGATAGAATTCCAGAAGACATATTCAGACGAACTTGAAGCTTCGAACTCATCCCGAATGATTAGAAAGTAAGTAGCAGTTTAATTTATTCTCCAAGCTGACTTATGAATATGCCTTGGATTAGATAGATAGTCATTTACATTTACTGAGTAACAATGCATTCTCTGTTTCCCAAATGTGGTTTGTTGCCTTTTTCAATAGCTGTCAATAGCATTTGATAAAGATTGTCTCAGAAATTTCTTGAAAGTGATGCTTTAATTCTTTCCGCTCAGGTTCGATAGCATTTTTTTAATTAAAAAGTCATATAAACATCAGACCAATCACATGGTGTTGACACGTGTTAGTAACAGAATTTACGTGACCAAAATGAAAACGGAATATAACTTCAGTGGTCATTTTTCAAGTCTTTGAATTTGGATGACCAAAATGATTTTTTTTTATACTTGAGTGATCAATTGTATAGTTTGCCTTTTTAATGTATGGCAGAATAAACGATGTTATTCGTTTAAATTCAAATTTAGATGATAATCTCTGGAATTAATATGAATAACAAATTTTAATTTAAAATAGTTATGTAAACTCGATTCAAATAGTTATTTGTTTTCAGCTAATATGTCATTTAACCTGAATAAAACAGTAAACTGCCAGAAATAAAGCAATTTGAAGGACACTCTCTCCGGTTACATTTTCTAGTTCTATAAATCAGATATTACTTGGCAATGATTTTTTTTCGGAATTAAGTTCTATTGTAAAAAATATTTAATCTAACAAATTTACCTACCGAAATTAAATACCTAGAATGTGATTTCTTTAAATTTTTAATAGAAAGCGATTGTGAGAATGAAATAGTGTTCAATATTCGATGTGAAAATTGTATTGTTTATATAGTCCAACATAATTTGATGAGATTAATTTTTTCTTACAGTTAAACAAACGGCGGAAGATACTATAATAATAAAAGTATAAAAGAAAAATGTAAAATAAAATTTAAGTAGTAAGATAAGTAAAATTAAATTTAAAATAAAAATAACCTTACAATACCGGTACCTTTTTTATTCTGGTCAAATTAATTAATTAAAATTAAAGGAAACATAGGTTTGTTTGCATGCTAAGGAAATGCATGGCTTGAATCATTGAATCTATTGTAAATAAATTAGCCTTCCTAATTATTTTATGGCCATGTTTGATAATTAGCGGATAGTTGATAGCGAATTACAGTAGCTGATAGCTAATTGTATTAGTTGATTTGACTAGCGGATTGTATTAGCTGATTGTATAAAAGCGCTTGGTAAAATTAACTGATAACCGATAGCTGTTTGATTATTTAAACAAGCAAAATGACATATAAAGACATGATTATATTCAATACTTGATTGAATAGTTTATTAGTGATCAATATTTTGTATCTATTAATATTAATTGGGTTATGAAAAATAATTTTTAATATAATATTACTAAGCATATTTGAAAGATTTATATATTAATTTATTATTTATATAATTTCTTTAATTTAATTTAATTAATTAATAAATATAAATATAAATGTGTGAGAATAAAAAGAAAAAAATATTAGTTTACAAATGTCACAATGTAAATACGTGATGTTGAATAATTAAAATAGAAAATGTTAAATTTAGGTTATTTGGGGATTTTTGATAATTGTTCAGGGTAAAATGGTCTTTATGACTATTATGTCAAAACTTCTAATTTTAAAAACTCCTATTAGCAGCTTTTGTTAAAATTAGAAGTTTCACCCTAATCCGCTCTTTACCAAACATCTAAGTTAGCAAATTTTATCGGTCAAGCTTTTAATTTTAGCTCAAACCTCTAATTTTGACTCAAACCTCTTTTTACCAAACATGACTTATATTAAAAGAATGGGTTGATTTTAAGTTAAATTTTAGGGTGAAGTGAGTATCAAAGTTGGGGATATTTAATATGTAACAAAAATATCTGGCAGGCGCAGCCTTCTTTCTTGCTTCAAAATTGGCTTTCTTAAAGTACTCTTCCACTCTTTTATTAAAAAAATATACATCTCTACCTTCACTTTTCAACTCATTGAGATAAAATGTGTATGCTATTTGCACGGCAATATTAATATGTTTTTGTTTAGTTATAAAGTTTGAATATTAAAAATAAATAAAAACGTAAATATTTTTTTGAATATGTTAATGTGATTATATTATAGTATATGTTCATATTTTTTCAATCTTCTGACAATGTATACATACATTGCACACATAAACACTTGAACTCAAGTCTCCTAAAATAAATATCATTCTTTTTTTTTCACTAAAGTCACTCATTAGGTTCAATTTAGACGCAAATATAAGTTTGGTTGTTTATTATTATTATTTTTTTTTATCAATAACGTATGATTTTATTCAGCGGGTAAAAAAATCATACAACCTACCATATGCCTCCTTAAAAAACCTCCCTACCCTAAATTGGAGGAAAAAGAGTGCATCATGGTAAGTAAAAACAATCCGCAAGGAAAAAACACCCCGTTACGATGCCATACAAGGATCCGCAAGAACATGAAACCAAGACACTCTATCCACACCCCCTTTAGCGAGAGCATCGGCGAAAGAATTCGCCTCACGGAAAGCATGGTGAAAGCAAACACAACGTAGCTGCAAACAAGCATTATCTATCTCCCGAAACAGCCACCCATATCGCCAAGGTCTCTTCTCCTTGTGCATCACCCATGACAATGCAATCCGCGAGTCGGATTCAACGATGAACGCCCAATCCGCCCTCCACCTCGTCTCGGCTAGCAGACGAACCGCATGAAAGATAGCTCATACCTCAGCTTCATTCGAGTCTATACAACCCAACGGTCCGGAAAAAACCGCCAGCACCACACCCCTCTCATCATTATCATTATTATCATTATTATTATTATTATTATTATTATTATATAAAAAAAATTTAATAGTTATTTACGTAAATGACCTTCAGCTAATGTTATTTAAAAAAGTAGCCCTCCAAATCGGCCACTTAGGGTGAACTCGCTTTCAGCAAAACGTGAGTTCCGTGTTGAGTAAGTTGGTAAAAAAAGAAAAAAAAATTAATTTCTCGCATTTTTTAACATGTAACTCGCTTTCTATAGAAAGCGAGTTTTAAAACTTGCTTTTTTAAAACGCGAGTTCGCCTTACGTGGACGAGTTGAGAGACATTTTTTAAATAACATTAGCTGTGGGTCATTTACGTAAATAACTATTTATACGAGATTTATATATATCCATTACCTCCAAACAGTGGTCTAACAGTTACATGTCACTTTCATCATCCAAAGCTCAATGGAGCTTGAGCCAACCTAATCACCACCTACCAAAAATGATTGGAGCTATCAACAAGTAGAGAGGGATAATAGTTGGGTTCTCTTTTGAAATATAAATTTAGGGTAAACTATCCATAGAATCTATGCTTGGCATGCGATCAGGGTGGATTTAAAATTTTAAACTTGATAGTTTACCGGTTAATGTAATAATGTGAAATTAACATACGTTGGTGTAATAATATATTGCGCAAGCAAGTATGGTTTATAGTAAGAGATATATTGACGTTGAAGAACCTATGCCGGTGTAAATATATTTGAGAGGTTATAATTATCTTATCCCGATGTAATTGTGTTATAGAGAGTAGAAAATTTACTCCGGTGAAATTAAGTATTGATAAGTGGTAATTATTGTGCAAGCAAGTATGAGTTTTATATTTTAAAATTGATTTGGGGTTTTAGAATTTTTTTTCAAAGAGATACGAAAATAAAATCGTTTTAGATTTTTATTACATAAATTAATTACAACTTATTGGAAACAAAAAAAAATAAATCAAAGAAAAATTTAGGTTTCAAAATGGTTGGAGTTAATCTACGATCCCTTCATTTTCTACGGATGGATTTTTTTTTTCTAACATGTAATTCCATTCCACTATTTATGGTTTTGTGATGAATCTTGTTTGTCGACTGATGTCTCGAGTAGTAATTAATGCTTTAGAAATAATCCTTGTTTGCCAGCTCCCAGTAGCAATGGATCTTCTTCTTGTTGAGCTACAAAGAGCATGGCATTGGCCCCCTTTTTTCGTGTATAAAGATGTGTTAAGGATGAGAGGATAGAATTTATAAATGTGAAAGGTTAAATTTATCGAATTTTTAGAATTATGATTGAATTAATTAAATATGTAAATATAAAGATTTAAATGTGTTATTATACATATTTATTTAATTGCCACGTAAGTTATTTCCTTTAACAATTAAAGAAAAATAAATTGACTGATACAAAATTAAAAGTTCAATAACTTAATTAATATATTTGTTTATTCTGTGATCAAAAATAAAATCAATCACATAATTTAGTGACAAATATGCCAGTTTACTCATAAATTTATTATCCATATATAATAATTTACTATCCATGTATAATATTTTTCTTTTATATAAAATAAATAAAACTATAACTATTATTTAAAATTAGCATAAAACTGAATTTTTATAAATAAAACCAACCAAAATTAACAATATTTTGTATTTTATATTTTTTAATATTTGAATTAAGGGATAATTTTGCTCATGCAGTAATACCAAATCAACAAAGTTGACCCTCATTTTTAATTGTATTGATTTAGCCCTAGTCTTTCAAAATCAATAATGTTGTCTATTTTTTAATTTGATCAATTTAGCCCTCAAACTCTTGAATTGCATTAATCTTTTTTTTTTTTTTTGCTCAGCAGAATGTTTTTATTAATAATCAATACTCCCACCCGAGTATGTTTGCCTCATTAAAAACCTCCCTAAACCTATTTGGAGGAAAAGAGTACAACACATACCGGGATAAACAACACGCAAGGCTAATACAAATCCTGATAGAAAACATGTACAAACACTTGATACAGCAGGAAACAACATTGCAATTCGCCTGGACATTAACTATCGCCTGCAACCTTTTCAACTGGCATAAAAGCTATCGCCTGGACAAGAACATACAAGAATCAATAACATGAACAAACACCCTCCCCTAGTAATTCACCTTCAACTTGTTTAGTTTCATCCTACTCCTGTCAATTTGCAGCACGATATTTCGACACCTTCAGCCTGCAGCACGAAACACTACTCGATACAGCATAATACAGCAGCTACAAACCAGATCTTCAAGGATCCTATTTTATGGCTTTTCATCACCATGCTTTAAAAATCTGTTCCCGGAGCATTCCATCTACCGCTAAACACCGAGCCAAATGATTCCTATCACGTTCAATACCCACCAGTTGAACTGCCTTCCCCTTACTTAGAAGAAAATCCACTTCCATTAACTTCTTCCATTTATTCCACGGTCTTTGGAAGACATTTACACACCAATGTAACACCATTGGGGAGCTAAATTCAATGGCAATTGTTGCTTTTTCGACCCACTTTGTTTCAATCAGAATTTTCAGCGCCATTTTAAGAGCAGCAATGGTTGCACGATCTTCGCCGATATCCCCTACTGGCCCTGAGAACAATGCTCGAATGACGCCTTCCTCAGTTCTCAACACGCCTCCAATTCCACCCATATTCTCCCTCGCTGTCCCTTCTATATTAAATTTCAATACTCCAGACTGTGGTGGAATCCAATTCAATTCCTCCTCCAAACTACCATACAGATTTGCCACCACTCTTCTCGGTGACTCCCACCAACCTTCAACATTTCCGATCAACTCATCTTTGATTGCCTTAATCCAGAACAAGGCTCTAAGTTTCACCATGAATAAAATATCCTTAGAGTTTGTCTGCTTATTATTAAAAATTTTGTCGTTTCTCGACAGCCATAAACTCCAAACTGCCGCTCCCCAAGTGATCAGCCAAAGACTTTTAGTTAAACCTGTCAAGTTAACATTGAAAACAAATTCGAACAGACCCTCGATATTTCTTTGATTAGTCCATTTTATGCCCCACCATCCACAAAACTGGTTCCAAAAATTAGTAACAAATTCACATGCTACCAAAAGATGGTTCGCATCCTCGCTAGCTAAATTACACCAACAACACCGACTTTGCGCTTCCTCTAATGGAATTCCCCTGCTGCGAAGAAACGATTTGGTTGGAATTCTATCCAACCTAAGCAACCAAAGGAAGCTCTTGACTTTTGGAGGCACCTTCATGCACCAAATCAAGTCAAAATTGAACTCCATCACTTCCACTTCCACATTAGAGATTAGATCCGTCAATTTTTTAACCGAGAACTCACCACTCCTATCATGTTTCCACCTTAATTTATCTTCTACATCGGGTAACAACTTCACTCCTTCTACAGCAGCCTCAATCTTCTTTACTAACACAGCTTCCCTATCTAACAAAGGTCTTGTGAATAATGTGCTCCAATTTAACCCTCTGAATCCGTCTTGATAAGCCAAGTCTTTCACGGACACCCCTTTCTTAACCACCAGCCTGTATAATCTCGGATATAATTTGCAAAAAGGTAATTCATGCCTCCAAGCATCCTCCCAAAATAGTATCGTTTTGCCGTCACCTACCTTCCAAAGAAAGTTTTCTTCATTTAGCCATCTATCAACTTTCTCATTCTTTAAATTTTTCATAATCCCCTGCCATACACGGGACATATTTCTAGACTTTGAAAACTGCAATTTCCAGCTTCTCGGAACTCCACCGTATTTGGCACAAATCACCCTTCTCCATAGCGCTCTTTTTTCCAATGCATACCTCCAACTCCATTTGGCTAGTAATGCCTTGTTTTTTGCTTTTAGATTCACCACTCCAGCACCCCCCACACTTTTAGGAGAACAAATTCGATCCCAACTAATCTTAGCTAGCTTCATCTTGCCGTTACAAGTACCCCACAGGAACCTTCTTCTAATTTTCTCAATTTCCGTAAGGACTGTCTTCGGAACTTCAAACAAGGACATATAATAGAGAGGAAGAGAGGATAGCACGGAGTTGATCAGTACCACCCTACCCGCGAATGATAGTGAATTACTCTTCCAACCTGCCAGCTTCGCCCTGAATTTATCCACCACCGGACCCCAAGTTTGCACCTTCCTTGGGTCAGCACCCAACGGAATGCCCAAATAATTAATCGGCAGCCTACCAACTTTGCAACCAACTAAATCAGCCAACTGTTTTACAGCCTCATCATCCACCCCTAGTCCCACAAGGCAAGATTTTCCAAAATTGATGCTTAAACCCGAGCAAGCTTCAAAACATCATAATATACGCTTCACATTTATCATAGAATTTTCCATCGGCCTCAAAAAAAGGACAGTATCATCCGCAAATTGCAGATGAGTAATAACAAGGTTAGGAATAATACCATCGATTCCATTTATTACACCATTGTTTGCAGCTTTGACTAATAACAGATGAAGTGCCTCCGTGACCATAATAAACAAAAAATGAAAGAGTGGATCTCCCTGTCGTAACCCCCTTCTCATTCTGAACTCTGAAGTGGTAGAACCATTTACCAACACCGAAACACTTGGCGACGAAACACATTCCCATATCCATAATCTCTATTTCCTCCCAAATCCCATTTTCCTCAGAACCATTTCAAGGAAGTCCCACCTAACACAATCATATGCTTTTGAGAAATCTAGCTTCAACACCATCCCTTTACCCATTTCATTACTCACCGAGAGTGAATGAATAATTTCATTTGCTACTAGTATTCCATCAAAAATTTGTCTACCCTTAAGAAATGCACACTGGTTCTCACTAATTAATTGGTCCATAACCGACCCCAATCTTCTAGACAACACTTTAGCCACAATTTTATAAACTGAACTAATTAAGCTGATTGGCCGGAACTCCGAAATATCATTAGGATCTTTAATTTTTGGAATCAAGGCAATGAAAGAAGCATTTAACTTGGGAGCAAATTTACCAGACTCATGGAAGCAGTTTAGAATCTTCATCAGGTCTTCTTTTATGTCCAACCAAAATTGCTTGAAAAATTTGACGTTGAACCCGTCCGGTCCCGGGGCCTTATCTCCCACACCATTCCAAATCACATACCTAACTTCCTCCACCGTGAACGGAGACTCCAGCAAGTTCGCCTCTTCCCCTGACAGGCTCTTGAAGTTGAGATTAAACACTGCATTCCATTTCCTATCTTTACTATCGAAGTGATCTTTAAAGAATTCATAGATGTTCTGTTTTAGAGCCGTTGGATCACCACACCATTTATTTCGGATAAACAAACCCTGTATGCTTTTCTTTTTGGCTCTAATCTTAATAGCTTTGTGATAGAAACCTGTGTTCTGATCTCCCGAACTCATCCATTTACATCTAGATTTTTGCCTCCACAAATCCTCTTGTAGTATCAATGCATCCCAGTACTCCAATTTTAATTTCTGCAAAACCTTCAATTGTTCAACATCCAGAGTCGAAACATTCCCAAGATCCTCAAGGTCATTCATCTGTTTTTCCAGAATTTTAACTTTATCATCCACATCTCCACAAATTTCTCGATTCCAAGAACGCAGTGCCGATTTCACACGCCTTAATTTCATATTTAGCTCCGACTTGTTTCCCCCGGAAGACTTGAGTGCATTCTGAATTACTTCCTTACAATCCTTTTTTAAAAGCCACGCATCAAAGAACTTGAAGGGTCTCGGACCCCAATCTTTTTGTTCATTTGAAAGCAGAACTGGGACATGATCTGAGATTGATCTCAGCAACCCTGTACTTTTAAGATCCCTATATACCAGTATCCAATTCTCATCTAATAAAAATCTGTCCAATTTACTTCTTCTACCTTTTGGACCATACCACGTAAATTTCTTACCCCTCATAGGAAGGTCAATCAGATTACTCCCTTCAATAAATATGTTGAATTCATGGAGGCTTCTATTGTTGATAGTACACCCACTTCTTTCTCCCTTATTTCTTACGGCATTAAAGTCTCCTCTTATTACCCAATTCGAGGGAAATACCGATTTCCAGGCCAATAGATCATTCCATAGAAGAATTTGTTCCGCCAGTAGACACGGCGCGTACATGTTTATGAAGACTGCGTTTATCCCATCTTGAATCCACTTACCCACCAGAATAATATAGTTAGGACTTTGCATTGTTCTTTCCAGCGAAAATTTTGATTTGTCCCAGATACTCACTAAGCCTCCCGATCTTCCTACTGCATTTGAGACTCTGAAGTCAAAATCTTCATCATACCACAATCGACTGATGTCCTCCGATTCCAACTCTTGTTTCTTGGTCTCCTGAAGAAACGCCATCTCCACCCTTTTCTCCCTTAGAAGTTTCTTGATCACTGCCAATTTGACGCTCGACCCCAATCCTCTCACGTTCCATGTTACAAGAATCATTCTTATCATTAGTAGTTATTTTCCATGTCAGACACTTTATCGCTAAATAATTAAAAACATCTGATTTTAGATGTACATATATTATTTTCTAATTAATGCTCTCCAATAAGATGATGACCAATCCATTTTGATGATGTGGCAGTATATGTCACATAATTTTTTATTATAAAAAATTTAATTGTAAAACAAATAAATAAATTTAAAATTCTTCACATCATCAAAATTGACCTGCCATTATCGATACAGCAAGACAGTTGATGATTACGACTGGCGTGGAAGTAGTTAGCGACGCATGCACATACTTTAACAACTCTTTCGGTTAACAACAATTAAAAGACGAGAGTAATAAAATTTAAGAGTTCAAAGGCTAAATTGATGGGGGGAATAAGCAACATTGTTGATTTTAAAAGAATACAATAGTTAAATTGATACAATTAAAAAGAAGAACTAACATTGTTAATTTGAAATTATTATAAAGCCAAAATTATTCCTTTAAGGCTTGATATTTTTAACGACGAAAACAAGAAGGTTTTTACTAAGTTTTAATTTTGAGCATATAATTTGACATAATGTTATTGTATCTATATCACTTCTCACCTATAAATCAGAAGATATTAAATGCTTAAATATGTTTTATTCCATGAATAGAAATTCTCTTCCCTTTTTCGGTGCCCTTATTTATGTTCTTATACTAAAAATTAAGTTTAGAGTTTAAGGTTTATGATTTAAAATTAGGGTTTGTGGTTAGAGTTTAGAGAATTTAAAGTAAGGTGTATTTTTTAGTGTCTAAGGTGTAGGATTTAGGATTTAGAATTTATTTTTTAGTGTTGAAGCCTAAAAATGAGCATGAGACTTTTATCTCTTATTCTTACCCTCTTATATATTGTACCAACAAAATACAACATGCCAACTAAACTAAATTCAATTTACTATTTAATTTTTATTTGATTAGATAGAAATAGGTACAAATTTCTGTTTAAGGCTTAATTGATTGTATGATATATTTTCTAATGAATTATAAAACCGTTAAAGCAGATTATAAATCCCTAGAAAATCCCAAAACAAATAATTAAAAATTATTTGTGTGTCATTGTTTCCCTTTAAATAGCCCTCCCCTTTCATCACTCTTACTCACACACACACACAAATAATTTTCTCTCTATTTCTCTCCTCCCAAACAGTAAAGTAAAGGCGGAAGAAAAGAAATGGAACAAAATGTACCGGTGATAGCAAAAAGAGTATGGAGCATAGTAAGGGCTGTTCTCTTCATGTTGAAAAAAGGCATCTTATCCAAGCCTAAGTTCATGGCCCATCTCAACATGCTCCTCAAACGCGGCAAAATCGCCACCTCCAAAGCCATTGCCAATCTCCTCCTCTTCCACCACCACCACCACCTCTCCTCCTCATCCGCCCGCGAGTACGAGTTCAGCTGCAGCAACACCCCAGCCTACATCTTCCCTTTCAACCTCGCCACCAAGAAGAAAAACAGCATCCACAACTACTACCACCACTTCTTCGGTTGCACCTACGCTCCCCCTACTCACGACGAAGACACCACCACCATCAACGCCGTCAAGGCTGTCCTCGACATGCTTAACAACAACGACAACAACGTAGGAGGAGCTGCTGTTGTTGCTGCTTCCCCTATGTTACCGGGCTTCGGACAAACTCCTCTGGTGAGACAGCTTAGGATAACGGACTCTCCTTTCCCTTTAAGAGATGCTGATGAAGGCAATGGCACCGTTGATAAGGCTGCTGAGGATTTCATTCAAAGGTTTTACAAGGATTTGAAGCTGCAAAATTAAGGAATCTTTGCCTACTTTGTTCATAATTTCCATGTTTTGGGTTTTATTTTCTGTTGTTGATATGACAAATAATGGAAGAAAAAAAAACTACAAGAAAATCCATGCATGTTTCAGTTATTCTTTCCATCTTTATAATGTAATATCAAATACCTTTTTCAAGGTTTGGGGTTTGAAATAAATATGGAAAATTTTGGGATCTTTTGAGTTAATATTTAATAAAAACGTTGATTCAATATGGAAAATAGCTTAGCTTTTAAAGTCTGAATTGATGACAACCAATGAAATTTCATTTTTAATGTCTTTATGACAGTGATACCATTCCACTAAGTTATATGGACCCTCCTCAAAAGAAAAAATCAATCACTTTTGCTTTTCATTTTAAAACAAGCAATACTTGAATTTTAGTCTTATTTATTCCAGAATTTGGATTCATAGTCACCACATTTTTTTGAGATTATATTAATAACTATATTTTAAGGTAAAATCCTCTTGAGATCCACTAATTGATCTAGTGGCTAAATATGCTCATATTGTCTCATCTTATGTGGTTCGAATCTCGATACGTGATTATAATATCTCTCAATTTAATAAAAAAGGTAAGAACCTCTTATACCATGCAAAACTTTTAAATTTTACATCATTTTAAACCGTTGGATAATGATAAATAGATGACTGAGATTAACATTGAGAAACGAAGATATTTTTATATAAAAATAATAATTTTAGTCATTCATTTAATCTAGTCTAGAAAAATCTAAATTTAAATAAATTTTACATGGGATAAATAAATCGTAACCCATTTCATATATATTTATGTACATTAGTAATTTCATATATATTCATGTTTTGTCTTATTTTATGCACAATATAAAATGAAAAAAAAAACAAAATAGGAGAGATAAAAAGAGTGGAAATTAAAGTTAAGAGGATATTGATTCACTAAAGTGTAATGGAGCCAGCCGGGCCAGCTTGTCTCAATTTTGCTTACATTTTATTGGATAATGAGATGCGGGGATCACATATTCCTTATAATTAAATTGAAAAAGGTTTTAAAAAACTAATACATATAAACTAGCTACTAGTTTGGTACTTTTGATCAAATTAATTATAGGATAAACTACTTTCAAGGCCACTAAATTATCGTAACGATTCTATTTTAACTATATATAGCTAAAATTTTTGTCAATCATGTCGTTTAACTATTTAAATAATACTAATCAAACCATTGATTGTTAACCGTTAGCGAAAATGTTGATGTAATAGTTAAACAAATTTGTATAATATCATATTGATTACAAGGAAGTATATGTCCATTTTTCTTAACCCTTTGATAAGATACACATTGCAGATAAAGTTGCTCTAGCCTAAATTTTTTAAGACGAACATTATCTTCTTTTCTACTGAAACCACTTGTTGGGTTCATAGAGCTTACGTATTTAATTATTCGTAAAAGTTACATTATGCATAGTTTCATGAAGAGATGCGTGTATTGGTGAAATAGTATATGATCATCTTAGTATTATTCTACAAAGTAGTTGTAAATAAATTAAATGTTTATTTTAAAATAATATTTTTAAAAATATATAACATAATTGGTGATATAAATTAGGGCAAATACATAATTTTGCTCAAAATCAAAAACTAAAAATTTCAACTATTTTAACAAGAAAAAATTATTTGTTCTACATTATTTTTTGTCTCAAAAATACTTTTGAACAGTAATACAGAGCATGTATAACTCTTATCGATTAAAAAAATAAAAATTGTGGGATTCATTAATTGGCCTAATAGCTAAAGATGCTCATATTGTCTCATTTTGTACGCGTTAGAATCTCGACATTTTATTGAGAATGTAATATCTCTCTATGTAATAAAAAAGATAAAAAGTTGTGGAAATATTTTATAATTAGCCGAGTAAAAGTAAAAGCAACATATATATCGAATCAAATTAAGGAGTATTATATTGTGACAAAAAATGTAGTTCCCATAAAATAATGAAATGACACTTCTAACACAGAATAAAATCATGAGCTAGCTGTGGTACTTTGTTATTACTTGCGGGCAAGATCTTTGATGTTGGTAAGCTTGGTAGGCAAGATCTAATCCCGAATTAATTGTTTGGTTTTCAAAAATTAATTTAAATATTTTGTTTTTTTAATGTGATATTCAATAGAATTGTTTGAGTCTGTAGACAACCTAAATATTATTTAACAATGAGAGAAGTATTAAACTTATGCATAACTTTAATTTAATGTGTAATTTATATAAACTTTGATTTTGTGTAATTATATATATGGAATTTTGATTTTATTTAAATATACATTTAAATTTTTTATTTGGGATAATGTTACTAATACCCCTTGTACTTTGACGAAAAATTTAATGTGGTGCCTAAACTTTGGACGCGTTCAATGTGTCCCTGTAGTTTTCTTCCGTCATTTAAAACGCCCCAGACCCTAACACCGTTAACCTGTGATGCGGTAGGACACATGGCAGGTTCTTATGTTGCCATATGACATTTTCGATCAAAAAAGTCAAAGAAAATATAATTCAAGAACATTTAAGCAATTTGACCATTTTATTTTATGAAGTAAAACAATAAAAAAGAAAAAAAATGAATCGTGTCGTTCATCATTTTCCTAGGGATGAGATCGGGGCGGGGCGCGTCGGTTTTTTGGCTGCCCCGACCCTGCCCGATCTATAAGCCCCTAAACCCGACTCAACCCCGCCTTGAATTAAAATATTAGTTTACATGCCCGCCTCGCCCTGATATACCAACTTTTAAACTCGACCTCGAACTGGCTCGACCCAAAAAATTGAAAAAAAAAATCTTAATCTCTGACGACGATAAAAGTTAGATATGATCAATCCACCATTACAACCACAAAGTTTAGTTTCAAAAGACTTTAAACCTATATAAAAATAAAATAACCATTTTAAAATTACCCACATGAAAAATTACATATTTAAAAAATAAACTTGAACCATTGACCTTCATATACCCGAACAAAAAAAATTAGCTTAACAACCATAAAAGTATTTATATATAGTGGTAGTTTTATAAATATAATAAAAATATTTATTTATTTAAATATATATCGGGGCGAGGCGGGGAATTTCTAGCATATACCCGAACCCGCCCCGACTCAACACTATAAATAACCCGCCCCGCCCCGACCTCCGAAATTCAAGACTAAAAACTTGACCGGGTCGGATCGGGGTACATCAGGTCGATTCGTGTTCGAGTTATTTAGCCATCTCCACATTTTATTCGTCTCTTCTTCTTTTTCTTCCGTTAGCTTTTTCATTAAAACCCTAGTAGTAGTCGCCTTTATACCATCATTCAATCGGTATTAGTCTTTCGTTCAAGCCATTATAAGGATCGAAAGATTTAAAAAAAAAGCATGTTTCTTATTTTAATTCACTGGTATTTGGATGAGAGCAAAAATAAAAAAAAGAAAGCTTAACCACCAATCATGACATATAGAGGGAGTTGAATCTTTTAAATATATTTAAAAAAAAGGGTAAAAAGGAAAATAAAGGCAAAAGGAAAAGGTACGAACATGAAATTTATTTGAGGTGTATATAAGAACCAAAATTGATGAAGAAAATGGTGAAGTTCTCCGAGTCTGCAAAGATTAAAGAGCTCCGAAAATGATCTTGATCGGGAAGCAAAATAAGAGAATGAAATCTCGCTCCGAAAAGTTTTTATGGGGAAGCGTTTACTTAGAAAGAGGAAGTTTAAATTCCATATATTAGAAATCACCAGTTTTCAAAATTTAAAAAATCAAATTGTAAATAAACTCTTAGAATGTCTGAATCTATTACTAATTTAAGTATATAAATCTTGATCAAAGTTCAATAATGATGTAACCAAACCATAAATTTCTTCATCATAGAAAATTAGTAGAAAAAAAGGAGAAGAGACAGAGAAGAAGATGAATGGCACGATTCGTTTTTTCCTTTTTTTCAAATAAAATGGTTAATTTGCTTAGATGCCCCTCATTTAATTCTGGTAATTTTTTTTCTGAGCCAAAACACCACGTGGCGCATTGTCAGTAATCCACATGTCAAGCCACGTTACCATATAACGACGTTATAGTCGAGGGGTATAATATATGACCGAGGTAAATTTCAATGGCACATTGAACACGTCCAAAATTTAGGCACCACATTAAACTTTCCGTCAAAGTACAGGGGACATTGGTGGCATTATCCCTTTTTTATTTTAATTCAATTATACACATTTTACAAATAAACACATCTATTATTTTTATATTGTATTAATATAATTATTTTCATTTGTAATATGTAATTATAGGATTATGTTATGTCGATAGTTGTAAAAATTGAATTAAATCGAAATTTGATAAATATAATTGCACAAAATCAAAGTTTATGTATTACATGGATTTGATCCAGCCTAGTTGGATTCATGAGTACCACTAATATTTTATAATATAAAATTAAAATGATAAATTTGCGATATTTTGAATATATTAACGTAGTTTTATAGTAATATATGTTCATTTTTAAAATTAATAAAATTCATGCACACACTGCAGACACAATTGTTTGAAATCGAATCTTTTAAGTAGAGTAACTACTACAGTAAAATTGGTTTTTAGCGGCGTTTTTTAGCCCTATAGTGACATTTTTAATGCTACCAAAAACTATCGTTGCGCTAAAAAACGGCGCGAAAAGTGCCGCTGAAAGCAGCGGCGTTTGTGTTTGAAAAACGCCGCGAAAGATCGTGTTCTATAGCATCAAACGTCGGCAATGCCTTATCTTTAGCGGCGTTTCCAGTACAAATGCAGCAAAATGTCGCGATTTTTAGTGGCGTTTTCTAGTGGATACACCGCAAAAGATCTTATTTTATAGCGGCGTTTAGGTATGGATTCATAAACTAATGAACATTTAAAACTTGATGGATGCACTCACAAAAATCATACTAAAGGCCAAATGTTATAGCTTTTAGGTAGTATGTTAGGTGAGTTTAATGTGTGAAACTATGACAATTTGTGGGGTAATATGTGAGTTTTAGCTTTTAGGTAACATGTAGTTTTAACTTAAACTTACAATACATTGATCCTAATTATTTATTAGATTCACACATATGCTTTACTTCTCCAAAAACAACATTATATTTGCACTATTGGGTTTGATTGCACATCTTTGTTTGAGATCTTATGCCATGTTTTACTTGGAAACTAGTGCATCAGTCAAAATCATCCTAATAAGTAATTAAAGGAAGCAAAACCTTTTACAAAAGTTAAATTACTATGTAAAGTAATCTACTTTATGCATTAAGAACTTAATAAATTAAATTGATTAATTTTGTTTTAACATTCTTGTTGTTTAGTGACAAGTTCTTTGTTCCTTACGTATGGTCTTGTTCTTTCACAGGTGTTGCTAATAATTAAATAAATTTTAGAATGAAACAAGGCTTGGTTTTTCAAAATTTAGATTTAGGGGATTAGTTGATTTAGATATTTAGTCCAATTGGTTTGGAATAACATTCACCTAGTGAAGGAAGAGAGTTGGATAATCTAAATGTAATATTACTATTGCATTAATTTTAAAGTAAGTACATTTGGTCGGTTGGTCAAGTTGTTCATTTTTATTTTCTCGTATTGATCTAATTTATTTCAAAACGAATTAGTCAAATAAACGGCACTGAACTAACATTTAATATTCCAATATTTAAATCATTATCGACAACACCCCATGATTATCGGTATTGAACTAACGTTTGATATTCTAATAAATCCAGTCAGTATCAATACTAACCTTTGAGTATTGGTATTGGATGAAAAGTATTGATACTCCTTGAAGTCAGTATCGATACTCACCTCCGACTTTATCTATTTTTTTCATGTGTTTATACAGTAGCGATACTATATGAAAAAATATTGATATTGAAATCTAAAAAGTTCAAATTTAGGCTCGAAAATAACTTTTAAAACATCCTTAAACATTGTTTCAAGGTTTTAGTTGAAACCTTAAAGCTTATGAAAGTTATAAGAGGTCATTTAACATCATTTTATCAACTTATAACATCAAAAGCATCATTTAAAACGATCAAGTACGATTTCACTCAAAATACTCAACATGCATTCAATCAACATGCAAAGCATCACATTTATGATTTCTATGAAGCACTTTAAAGTTAAAAGGTATAGTGTCAAAAAATGTCCCTAACGTTTTATTTAGGGTTAAAATGGCTCATATGTGAATGAAAATTGTTAATCAACTGACGGTAAACAACTTGAAATGACTTCAGAGAATGACACGTCAGAAGAAAAAATATTTTATATTTTATAAAAATATTTTTTGACTGACGTGTCATTCAGTAAAGTCAGCATATTTGCTCATATTGACTAATAATTTTCACCCATGAATGGGTCATTTTAACTCAAAATAAAACGTTGAGAGCTAAATTACTTTAAAAAAATATTAACCAAAATGATCATTCAGTCAAACATTAATAGTATTTTTCGGCATTATGCCAAGCTAAAAGTTTAATACCTTATGCAAAAACACGAATTACAACTCATTGATCGACTCTTCATAATTTTCTCGTCCTCTCTACCTTTGGAAGGTGCACCAACCGTTTTCACTAATCAAACAAGCACACAACGAACTGCTATCACATGTAGAGAAGTTAATGGAAGTAAGGAATTGAATTTAGAACAATAAAAACAAGATGAAATTAACTAGAAGAATCCCTCGTGGCATAAACCCTCCTAAAACCTTAAATAAACTTCTTACCACCTTTTCAATAAATTAATTTTTTTTTCTTCAAGCTCTTGACATGTAGATTAATAATCTAGTTTGAGAATGAAAAGTTACAACATTTCTGAAAAGATTATGACTGTACAACGCTAATAATGTTTAATTTCTCAAAAAAAAAACTTCATTAGAAAAATTCTAATCGTCATTTAGTTACCATAAAGATGTCATTGATGGTGTTTTCATTTTTCAACTAAATGCTTCTACGTGGTCTTGAACAAAATTGTCAAGAAGACTTTGTTGTGTACAGCACTTATCTGTTTATGTAAAATTTTGTGAGTGTGCATTTGTAAGTTTTGTATATTATTTACGAGGAGTAAGCGTTGCCGGTTGGTCAGAGTTGTTCACCGTTCTATTCCTCTTCTCTTTAGGTCTCGGGTTCAAAACTTATCAGGAGCATTTCCTTCTCTTAGAGTCTCTCCTACGAAAAATTATATTATAGATGATTTTCACCACGTCATCCATGAGACCAACTAATGAAAATCACCCACTTCACCATGATTTTTCCAACCAATGAATCTTCACTAAAGTTTTTTCATGTTATTTTAAAAACTGTTTTTTTAGAAGTTATTCTATTATTAGATTAATGACATGGAAAATAATGATGAAGTGGGTAATTTCTATTAGTTGATCCTATGGATGACGTGGTGGGAATCACCCATGATATAATTTCTCATCTCCTTCCCCCTCTAAATAGGAATATGTAGTCTTTGTCAATATATATATATCCTTAAGTCTCGGGTTCAAAACCTATCAGAAGTCTTCCCCTTTTCCCTCTAAGTAGAATGTTGGGTTCGAGCGTGTACGAGAGAGCACCTACATCTGGCGTGTAGGTAGATTGATGTTAATGTGTCTCTTGTACTTGTAGTATTTTAGTGGATTTTTTTATGTAAGATTTCATAGAAATAGGATCGTCTATCAATTTAAACTGCGTAAACAAATTTTCTTATGCTTTATATTTCCAGTGTTTTCACTCATTTGTAACTGACCTGAAACATTGTTTCGACAAAACTACACCTATCCAGATTAAAACCACGAGCTTAGAACTGTCCAAGAAGCAGCTGCGAAGAAAAAGGTAATGCTTTAATTTGAGAAAGTTCAGTGTTAAGCTTTCTCTCCCACTACCAAAAGCAACCTTTTTATTAAAAAAATGTCAAAGCATGCTCACCCCGTATTATGCCTAGTACTGTAAATGAGACGAGATAGATTGCGAGTTACTCGAGTTTGATTCGGTCAAAGTTCGGTCAACACTCGACTCGAGTTTTTAATGAGCTGAGTCGAGCTACTTGATATTCGACTCAAAAAGCTCGCGAGCTACTCGAAAATATGATATACTAAAATTTTAAATTTTAAATCTAAATTCTTAAACCTAAAACCCTAAAACATAAACCCTAGACATAAGTCTTAAACCCTAAAATCTAAATCCTAAATTTTAAACTCAACAACCTAAACATCTAAACACTAAACTAACATCATAGACTTTAAAATTAACAAGCTTGTGTAAACTTTAAATGAGACGAGACAGATCGCGAGCTACTCGAGTCTGACTCAGTCAACACTCGACTCGATTGAACTCGATTTAAGCTCGAACTCGGCTCAAGTTTTTAACGAGCCGAGTCGAGCTCAGCACTACTCGAGTCGAGTAGTGTTGAGCTCAACTCAGCTCGGTTACACCCCTATTTATGCCCATGTATGCATGCATGCATGCACTTACTTTCATATACATAAAATACATGTCCATGCCGAAACTCAGAGGCGGAGTGATGTGAGCACACCTTCACCAGCACAGGTTTTCGATCCGCATGTCTTACCGTTAGGACCAATTACGCGATCTAGGGCGCAACATTTCAGGGAAGCTCTTTTCCTTATTTGTGCTAATATTTCTGAATCATTTGATAATGTTTGTGCCTTAGAAGATAGGACTTTTAATGTGTTGCATATTGATATGTGACATATTTATATTATATTAATTATCGGTGTGTTTGATATGATTTATAACATTTTTTTTATTGGCTTAGTTTTGAATTATTATATGGTGACTTATTATTATTATATATTTGTTTGATAGGAGCCAAGTGTGACCAACCCTATTTTGCATGGACCATGCAACATTCGACAATTCAAAGTGTAGCCGAATTTCAACATGTGCGGCTTTGTGGAATTTAAATTCCAAAAGAAAACAAAGCACATGCAGCCAAGTATTTCCATGTGAAAACATGTGCGGCAAGTGGGAATTAACTTTCCAAATTAAAAGCACAATTCAACATGTGCTTATCCAAATGCCGCCATCTTTTAATACATGGTCAGAAATCAATTGCGGCCTCCTTTTTGGAAGTTTTTTTTCTCTTATTTGAATTTTAATTTTCAAATAGCTTAATTATTAAGCCACACAAATATAACTTTCGGCCTACCCTTGTAAGATATATATATAGCCGAATTTCACTTGTAAAAGAACAAGACTTTGATGAATGAAAATTTGTGAGATTTTATCTCAATTTTAGTTCTTTTCAGAACTATTTTTCCTTGATACTTCGAGTTCCCAATTGTTAGATAATTGACGGGTCCAAGTACTTTATTCGAATAAATTCAAGATAAGGTTCGGGTTCGTTCAACAGATTGTTCGAGTTCTTCCTTGGAGTTTGTTCATCTATCGACTACGAAGAACAGATTCGATTCGGGTTTGCATAACAGATTATGCAGGTTCTTTTGAGTTCGTCGTGTCAAGTCTAAGAACGTTGCTGCCATTGTTGAATGCTTGAAGATATCATCTTCATCCTTTCATTAGTTCGGCAACTTTCTTTCTTTTTCTCATTTCTGAATTATTTTCTTATTTTCTTTATTTTTGACATCTATATAAAAATCCATGTTTGTTTCTATTGCAGAGAAAATACGTGCTATTATCCTAGATCCGTGAATGAACGAGGAAAGTTGATTTCTTCAACAAACACCCTTGTATCATATGGTAATCAGAGTTTTGGTCGGATTCTAGCACCTTCTGCACTACCAGACAAAAAAATATATATATATATATATCTATCCAAAAGACAAAAAAAAAATTAGAATTATATATATATATACGAAAATTCAACAAAAAAAAAGAAAAGAAAAAGAGTGATGAGTTGTGAAGAATAAAAAAAAACAACAGAAAAAAAAATTGTTGAAAGGTTTTGATATGTTGAAGGATGTATCTATCTTACCTTGAAATGCTTTGAAATCACCCGAAATCAACTTTTCTTGTTTGTTCCGGAGATAAGATGGTGGTAAGCATTTCTACTGCGTAAGTTGCTAAATTCTTGTTCTTTTAGCATCCTTTCTTTCATTTCATATTGTTATTTTTTTTTTTTTGCCCAAATTCTCAACTTTCATTTTTCTTTTTTATTATTTTTTTTCTCCTAACCCTTATCTTTGTTCTAACAATATTCACCCGTTACCCGTTATTTCAATTTGATAACACTTGAAGAATCTGAACATCGGAATCAGTTCCTTTAAAGAACTAAATACGAGAGATCGAGGGAAAAGGCAAACAGAGCGTGTGAGAACAGAAGGGGAGACAAAAAAGAGCCATTCAAGTATTCTCCCGAGTGAAACACGAGTGCTGAGTGTTAATTCCTTATTTTCTTGAGTGTAAATTCTTTGGAGTAACTAGTGAGGAATTTTGTTGTGTGATTGGTGAGGGCTATTTTTTTTCTAACCTTTAACCAGTTTGTTTGTTTGTTTTTGTTGTTAATTATGTCAGGTTCCGATGATCACACGGTTGAACAGGGTCCACTAATTCCTCAAATGCAAGCCTTAGAGAGAATGATGCAACGAGTAGTGGCTACCGCCTTAGAGCCATTACAGTCGAGGATGGATAGGTTTGACGGAGGATCCAACTCTGTTAACGATGTATTGAACGAAAATGAAGACGAACGGTCACCGAGGCAGCATATTCCTAGACAAGGACGTGTGCAACAAGTAGACGATAATTTGACTAACATTAAGATTGTTATTCCTTCTTTTCAGGGACGCTCAGATCCTGATGCATACTTGGCTTGGGAAAGCAAAGTGGAGCACATTTTTTAGTGTTATAATTATTCGGAGCAAAAGAAGGTTCGATTAGTAGCAACAGAGTTTGTTGATTATGCCTTGATATGGTGGGACCAGTTATTACTTAACCGTAGACGTACTGGTGATGACCCAGTTGCAACATGGATCGAGATGAAGCGACTAATGCGTAAAAGGTTTGTTCCTATTCACTATCATCGTGATTTGTTTCAAAAGTTGCAAAATTTGAAACAGGGAAATAGGAGCGTTGAGGATTATTTCAAGGATATGGAAATGGCTATGATGCGTGCAAATATCGAGGAAGATCGAGAAGCTACCATGGCACGTTTTCTAGCAGGGTTGAACATCGAGATTGCCAACGCTGTTGAATTACAGCACTATGTCGAGGTTGATGACATGGTACAGATGGCAATAAAGATTGAACGACAGCAGCGCAGGAAGTCTTCAAATCGAGGTAACCTTTCTTTTAAACCTTTTTCAAATCCGTTATTTATTCCTAACAATTCCAGGAAACAAGCACCGCAAACGCCACTTCGGATTCGAGAGCAAGGTGAATCCAGCACACCAAAGCCTCCCGTTGCTGATAATGGGCGTGGCAAACAGCAAGTGGTGGTAAAAGAACGATCGCGAGATATCCAGTGTTTCAAGTGCCTTGGAAGAGGACATGTTGCTAGTCAATGTCCTAACCGGAGGGTTATGTTGATGCGAGATGATGGTGAGATTGAGTCAGATTTCGAGGAGGAAGTGCATGATGTCCCTACTGAAGAGGAAGACGAGACCGACCTAGAGGTTCCTGAATCTGGTAAGGTAATGGAACTTTTGGTTATTAAAAGAAGTCTGAATGTGCAACAGGTAACAGATGATCTACAGCGCGAGAATATCTTTCACACACGATGCAAGGTGCAAGACAAGGTATGTGTTGTAATTATTGATAGCGGTAGTTGTACTAATGTTGCCAGTTCAGTGATGGTTGACAGGTTAGGTCTGAAGACGACAAAGCATCCTCATCCGTATAAGTTACAATGGTTGAATGATGGTGGCGAGCTTAAAGTGACCAGACAGGCTATTATACCATTTTCAATTGGAAACTACAATGACGAGGTCCGTTGTGATGTTGTGACGATGGATGCTACTCACCTTCTTTTGGGACGCCCTTGGCAATATGACAAGAAGGTAATGCATGATGGTTATACAAACCGTTACTCTTTTATGCATGCAGGTAAGAAGATCATTTTGGCTCCTTTGACACCGAGTCAAGTGTTTGAAGATCAGGCAAGCTTGAAAAAGAGTAAAGAGACTGCAAAAGAGAAGAAGAAGATGTCCGTGTATGCGAGCAGTAGCGAAATCAGGAAATGTCTTTCCTCTCAACAATCTGTTCTTATTTTGATGTTTAAAGATTATTGTTTATTGGCAGATTTTCCTACTGATCTACCTTCACCGATTTTGACACTTTTGCAGGAGTTTGAGGACGTATTTCCAGCTGAAACACCGAAGGGATTGCCACCTCTTCGTGGCATAGAGCACCAGATTGATTTCATTCCAGGTGCTACTATTCCGAACCGGCCAGCTTATCGAACCAACCCTGAAGAGACTAAAGAGCTTCAACGCCAAGTTACTGAGTTGATGGACAAGGGTTACATTCGAGAGAGCTTGAGTCCGTGTGCTGTTCCGGTGCTGTTAGTACCGAAGAAAGATGGTTCTTGGAGGATGTGCGTAGATTGTCGAGCTGTGAACCAGATTACAATTAAGTATCGTCATCCCATTCCAAGACTTGATGACATGTTGGACGAGCTTTGCGGAGCCGTCATTTTCTCCAAAATTGACTTAAGGAGCGGCTATCATCAGATCCGCATGCGAGAAGGCGATGAGTGGAAAACAGCCTTCAAGACAAAGCTAGGTTTGTACGAATGGTTAGTAATGCCTTTTGGTTTAACTAATGCACCTAGTACTTTTATGCGCTTGATGAATCATGTTCTGCGATCTTTCATTGGTAAATTCTGTGTTGTATACTTTGATGATATCTTGATCTATAGCAAGTCTTTACAGGATCATGTAGGACATTTGCGAGCTGTTTTGCAGGTTTTGCGAGAAGAAAGATTGTTTGGTAACATGGAGAAGTGTGTATTTTGTACTAACAAACTCACATTTCTTGGTTACATTGTTAGTTCTCAGGGAGTTGAAGTTGATCCTGAGAAGATAAAGGCAATTCATGAATGGCCACGACCGACATCGATTACTCAAGTTAGATCGTTTCATGGTTTAGCAAGTTTTTATCGACGGTTTGTTCCTAATTTCAGTTCCATTACCGCCCCCTTAACTGGTATTATTAAGAAGAATTCTAGCTTCTCTTGGGGTAAGGAACAAGAAGATGCCTTTTTGAAAATTAAAGATTGTTTGACTAGAGCACCTGTGTTAGCATTACCTGATTTTGATAAAATGTTTGAAATCGAATGTGATGCTTCTAGAATTGGTATAGGTGCTGTTTTGATGCAGGAAAAGAAACCTGTTGCTTACTTTAGCGAGAAATTGAGTGGTGCTACATTAAATTATCCGGTTTATGATAAAGAGATGTATGCACTGATTCGGTCATTGAAGACATGGCAGCATTATTTGTTGCCTAAGGAGTTTGTGATCCACACCGACCATGAGGCTTTACGTTACATCACAGGTCAGCATAAATTGAATAAACGACATGCTAAGTGGGTTGAATTCTTAGAATCTTTTCCTTATGTCATTCATTACAAGAAAGGGAAAGAAAATGTCGTTGCTGATGCATTGTCACGTAGGTATGCACTTTTGAGTTATCTTGATTCACATCTGATTGGTTTTGCATATATTCGTGATTTATACCCTGATGATCATGATTTTAGAGATAAGTTTAATGCTTGTTCGAAAGGTGCAGATGGAAAGTTTTACAGGCATGATGGCTATCTTTTCAAGGAAAACAGGATTTGCATTCCACAGGGTTCGATGCGTGATATTCTGATTCGTGAGGCACATGAAGGTGGATTAATGGGTCATTTTGGTGTCATTAAAACGTTACATACATTAAAAGAGCATCTGTTTTGGCCAAAGATGCGCAGGGACGTTGAAAGGTATTGTGAACGTTGTGTGACATGTAGGAAGGCAAAGTCGAAGGTTTCACCACATGGTATATACTTACCTCTACCTATTCCTGATTCCCCTTGGACTGATATTTCGATGGATTTTGTTTTGGGATTGCCTCGAACTAGAAATGGTAGAGATAGTATATTTGTTGTGGTTGATAGGTTCTCTAAGATGGCACATTTCATTGCATGCCATAAGACTGATGATGCTGTTAATGTGGCTAACTTGTTCTTTAGAGAAATTGTTCGTTTGCATGGTATTCCTAGGTCAATTGTTTCTGACAGGGATGTAAAGTTTTTGAGTCACTTCTGGAGGACTCTTTGGAGCAAACTAGGTACGAAACTTATGTTTTCTACTACTTGCCATCCCCAAACTGATGGACAAACTGAGGTTGTTAATCGTGTTTTATCTACTTTACTTCGTTCCATCATTAAAAAGAACATTAGAACTTGGGAGGATTGTTTGCCACATGTTGAATTTGCATATAATCATGCCATTCATTCTGTTACTAAGATGTCACCATTTGAGGTTGTTTATGGTTTTAACCCCATTACGCCTCTAGATTTGTTACCTCTGCCACAGGAACAGGTGACGAACAGGGACGGTCAAGCGAAAGCAGAATATGTCAAGAAGTTGCATCAGAAAGTGAAGGAGAATCTTGAGCGAAGGACTCAACAATATGAAAAGCAAGCAAACAAGGGAAGAAAGCGAGTCACCTTCGAAGTTGGAGACTGGGTTTGGGTTCATTTCCGAAAGGAAAGATTTCCAGCCCAAAGGCGGTCCAAGCTGTTACCGCGAGGAGATGGTCCTTTTCAGGTGTTGGAGAAAGTGAATGACAATGCCTACAAGTTAGATCTACCCGGAGAATACAATGTAAGTGCCACATTTAATGTTTCTGATTTAACCCCTTATGGTGATTCTACAGATTTGAGGTCAAATCCTTTTCAAGAAGGGGGGGATGATGTGAGCACACCTTCACCAGCACAGGTTTTCGATCCGCATATCTTACCGTTAGGACCAATTACGCGATCTAGGGCGCAATATTTCAGGGAAGCTCTTTTCCTTATTTGTGCTAATATTTCTGAATCATTTGATAATGTTTGTGCCTTAGAAGATAGGACTTTTAATGTGTTGCATATTGATATGTGACATATTTATATTATATTAATTATCGGTGTGTTTGATATGATTTATAACATTTTTTTTATTGGCTTAGTTTTGAATTATTATATGGTGACTTATTATTATTATATATTTGTTTGATAGGAGCCAAGTGTGACCAACCCTATTTTGCATGGACCATGCAACATTCGACAATTCAAAGTGTAGCCGAATTTCAACATGTGCGGCTTTGTGAAATTTAAATTCCAAAAGAAAACAAAGCACATGCAGCCAAGTATTTCCATATGAAAACAAGTGCGGCAAGTGGGAATTAACTTTCCAAATTAAAAGCACAATTCAACATGTGCTTATCCAAATGCCGCCATCTTTTAATACATGGTCAGAAATCAATTGCGGCCTCCTTTTTGGAAGTTTTTTTTCTCTTATTTGAATTTTAATTTTCAAATAGCTTAATTATTAAGCCACACAAATATAACTTTCGGCCTACCCTTGTAAGATATATATATAGCCGAATTTCACTTGTAAAAGAACAAGACTTTGATGAATGAAAATTTGTGAGATTTTATCTCAATTTTAGTTCTTTTCAGAACTATTTTTCCTTGATACTTCGGGTTCCCAATTGTTAGATAATTGACGGGTCCAAGTACTTTATTCGAATAAATTCAAGATAAGGTTCGGGTTCGTTCAACAGATTGTTCGAGTTCTTCCTTGGAGTTTGTTCATCTATCGACTACGAAGAACAGATTCGATTCGGGTTTGCATAACAGATTATGCAGGTTCTTTTGAGTTCGTCGTGTCAAGTCCAAGAACGTTGCTGCCATTGTTGAATGCTTGAAGATATCATCTTCATCCTTTCATTAGTTCGGCAACTTTCTTTCTTTTTCTCATTTCTGAATTATTTTCTTATTTTCTTTATTTTTGACATCTATATAAAAATCCATGTTTGTTTCTATTGCAGAGAAAATACGTGCTATTATCCTAGATCCGTGAATGAACGAGGAAAGTTGATTTCTTCAACAAACACCCTTGTATCACGGAGGCTCCCCAAAATTTTACATTTTCATATTTGATCCTTCAATTGTTATTTTTTGAATTTGGTCCCTTTAAGATTTTAAAAAATTCCCAATAAATTTTATTATTTTTAATTAAGTCCTTTAAAAAATCAAAATTTCTTATTAAGTCTCAAAATTTTAAAAATTTTAGTTAGACCTTCAAAAAAATTGAAAATTTAATTTAGTCTTCGAAAATTTTAAATAGACCCTTCCAACTTGTGTTTGTCAAGATTCATCCGTGAATAAGGATTATGTTTTTTGAAATATAAAATATTTCAAAGTGTAGTTCTACTTCCTTGGATTTCACTTCTCACCAAAAAAAAAAAGCAAAGTTAAAACCATATACATTTTTTTGTTTGAGCCAAGGTATCCACCGCCGATAATAATAACTAATCCCCTCGTCGCAGAATCATATACATTTGTGTAAAATAAAACCTCCTAAAAGAGAAAGAGTGGGTCAAAGGTTTCCGCAAGTGTTTCAATTATTATAACTCCTCTTTCTCCCCCCCCCCCCTCTCCCCCACCCCTGTACGGTAATGGAGCTTTTTGAATATTCCGGGACATATTAGTCTTAATTTTAAAACTAAACAATTTTTTAATCCATTAACATGGAAATTAAACTGAAATTAATCAATTATGTGCTTAATTTTTTTACAAGGAAGTATTTTTTTTTTCAAAAGTGAACTTTGTCTCGTTAATAAGGAAAGAGAGAACGAAATAATTTTTAATAAGGAAATATTACACATCAAGCCTGAGTTTCTTTGGATTCTGTATTGAAATTATATTATTTCCTTGGCTTTATTAGTTTCTTAATGCTTTGATTAATAATGTTTTAGGATTTAATCTTTAAATATTTGGCTTAATTAAAAAAATAAGTTTGCTTAATAATGGGTTTAAATAGTTGCCAAAGCGGGATTTAATTGTATTGCAATTTGCCAAATTATAAGGAAGACAGAATGAGTAAAAAGACGTGCTTGCCTTTCCCTTTTGTCTCAACAAAATAGATATCCATATATAATTTATTAAAGTTATGGTGTGCTCATATGTGCTTTTTTGTCCACTTTAAAATGTCTTTTTTTTTATTGTCTTACACGTTTTTTTTTAGTTTTTTTTTACTATTTTGGTTTGACCTGCGTCGCACATGTAATTTTAGTGGGCGAGTCTCTCAACGAGAATTTTTTACATATACAAGACCTAGAACTGAAGATTTGCTTAAGCGATATCGAGTTACTTTACCCGCTTTAATTTGTTATAAAGCTAAATTACTTGAGAAGTGGGAGTCCGAAATCTAGGGCTAAGCCTACACTTTGAACTAAAATAATATTACTTTAACCTAAGATTGAAAGATGTTGGAAACAGAGGTGGCAACTGGTAAATCTATAAAATAATGAGAAAATTTAAGAAGAAATAAAATAAGATTTTTTTAGAATTAATTAACCCAATTTGTCCTTACAATATTACAATCCTTAATGCCTAAGCTTAAGTTGGCGAACTAAACTCAAACTTTAGTCATCTGTTGTCTTTATATTTTTTCTTCTTTTTTAAAATAGAGAAGAAACTATGCCTTGAAATTTCGCATTAATTCACATATTTTATGACAAATGTTTGTTTTTTAAATTGTATAATTGTGACTGAATTGATATAATTTTTAAATATTAAAGATTATTTTAAAAAAATTAAAATTAAATTAATAAAATGTATAAATTTTATGGTCTAAAACTATTATTAAACCAGTACATATCACCATTGTTTGTCAATTAATTACCAAAATAGAAAATTTAACGTTAGTGATCAAATTTGCAAAAAAAAGTTAGACGATCAAAATAAAAAATAATGATTGGGTGACATCATATTTCCACAATGCAAAGAATGAAATTAAAAAAAATAAAGAGTACATGGAAATTCGATCAAAATTTTAAGCCCATTTTCATATCAGGTTGGGCCTCGATTTCTTGTCGGTTGGACCATCCGTTCTCAGCCGTCAGTTCAATATTTTGTTATTCAAAGTTTACGTTTTATTTTATCCAATTGAATCATGAAATTATGTTTATGTTGAACTTTTATGTTTGAATTATAAATCTATGTTTATGGTTTTGCTTAATATGTAAATTGTTAGTTTAAGTATCTTAACAAATTATTTAATGGAATACCTTACAATAAAAAATTATAACGGTTTTTTCAGTTTTCTCTTAATGATAGTCGCTTGTTTTTTTTATTTAATCGGCGGCGACATTAATTTTTATATTTTTTTCGACTATTGATGATTCATATTTCATTTGTTTTCGTTTCTTTTTCTTTTTCTCTTCGAACATTTTTTACGCTTTCTTTTGCCTACGTGACACGTTTTTTCTGCTTTTATAGCACGTCTCTGCCTTATGGCATGCTTTTATGGTTATTTTTGCATGTTTTTGGTGTTAGTACGGTGACTCTCACATCGCTTGTCTCTGATTCGTGTTTGTCGGTGGCCACGTAAAGCTTGATCCCCTTTTGGGTTGTTTGTCGATGTAATCTATAGCGAATCATCGCTTTTGAGAAGAATAGGCGTGAAATGTTGTTGCCAATTTTGGAGATTTCTTTTAGTTTGTGTTTTGACAACTCCCCGTGAACCCTTCTTACAAGTTACAATGGACCGTAAAAATTTTCTTTAGTGCAAAGAGGAAGTGTCTGATCTGACTGGTGCATCATTTATCTTTTTTTTTTTAGATTTATGATTTTCTTTTTTTGTTGTTCTTTTGGATGTTCTAAAACTTCTATTATGTTTATGTTTTGGATTTATTTTATTTATTAATAAAATTGACTAGTTAATGTGTCAAAAAATAAATTATTTAATGATCAAATAAGTTTAGTTCGATTGATATCGTTATTCGTTACTGATACAACATATAAGATATAAGATCGAATATGCTTAAAGGTCAACATATTTAATCTAAGAACGTGGACTGAGTTTAGCCTGATAGATTATAGTTAGGGATGAGAACGAGTCGGGTCTGGTCGAGTTTTTGGCCCACCCGAACCCAAACTAAAAATAGTAACCCTAAAACTGAACCCGACCCATTCTTTAAAAAACCGGACCCGACCCGAAAACAAATACTCTAAACCCGACCCGATCTATAGGAAAAAATCAATTTTAGGGACCTAATTGTAAAGAAATAATTTTTAGAGACTTAATTGTAAAAAATAAAAATTTCAAGGACTAAATTATAAATAAAAAATTTAATTTTAAGGACCTAATTATAAAAAATAATATAAAGATGGGATATTATTACAAATATCCCTAAAAATTAAGGAAAATTACACCATTAGTCTCAGGTCAGGTTAAATTTTTTCACCCTAAATCTGAACTTGACTCAAACCTGATTTTTTTACAAAAATACCCAACCCAATCAGATTGAGCAGAGTCGAAACCCATCAAATCCGAGTAAAATACTCATCCCTAAATATAGTATAGAAATGATAATTATCGATTTTCATATCATTCACTTTCTTTGGGGACTTGAGATTCATAAATCAATTGTTTAAGCATGCCTTTAAGCTAGAGTTTTTTTAATAGCCTTAAAATATTAAAATGTAGTATTTACAGGAGAGGATTGACGTATAATTTCTTGACCCCAATTGACTGTCTAAAAAATTCTTATAAAAAGCATGAAAGTTTGGGAGAGAAAAAAATTAAATGTACTTGAACTTATTTAATCCAACACATAAAACTTAAAGTGGTAAAACTCAAGCAAAATTTGATATTATTACAAAAGTGGAGTAAAAAATAGTTCTGAGCCCTTAGTTAAATTCTTTAATATTTCAAATTATTTTTGGTTCAAAAATTAGTAATTCAAAATTTATATTATTTTAAAGTCTCATATTAGAATTTTTTAATAGGTAGAGTCATTAATTGTTAAAAACTTTAGTTTGTTAGACTTTTTTGAACCCACTTGACACGAAGTCTAGATTCATCACTGAGGATATGTTCATACTTTTTCCTTAACCCTTTAATAAAATACACGCACCTTACAGACAAAACTGCTAGAACATAAGTCTCTTAAGATGAACATCATCTTCTTTTTTACTAGAACCATTGGTTGAGTTCGCCTTTAAGCTTGAGTTAAGTAAATAATTAAGATATATGGTACATTTGTTTACAAGATTGTGGTCATTTTTTTATGATTTGAAATTTTGAGGTAAAAGAATTTACATGAAAATGAGAACAGAAGAGTGACATATCAAGTGCAACATTTGTTGGGTTTCTAAGCCCAAAACTCCTATGGATTGTCTTCTCAAATGCACCACTGTCTAAAGTCTAAACCATCGTCAACCAAAAAAGGGGAAAAAATCTCGCCCACCGTGGGGCTCGAACCCACGACCACAAGGTTAAGAGCCTTGCGCTCTACCGACTGAGCTAGACGGGCTATTGCTTTAAAGTGGAAAACAACATTATATATTTAAAACATATACGGAATTGACGTGTGAAATTCCGACAACATAATCGGCTGATGGAGGAATGGTCGTAAAACAACATTGAAATTAGAATTTGTTGTAAACAAAGACTAAAACATGGTATACAAGAGTCAAAACTATTGCTGCAATGGCCTGTTGGGTAAGTGAAATAGTCTTTCCCGATCCCGACTCGACTTCCCTGTTCTCGGTGCTTGAAGCCGAGTAAAGCAACGCCATTGATATCATCTCTTCCCTTTCTCCTTTATGTATTGGCCTACCAATTACATGCTTCAATTCTCCACCACTCAGTGCCTGTTTAAATCAGCACCAAAATGTTTAGATGAGAGAATTTCTTGTATCATTAAGATCAAAACATTACCTGAATTTGATCTCCGACCGTAATGACCAAGGCGTGATCATCGGGGCGAAACGACACCCAACCTTTCTTCGAGTACACATGGAACTCGGAAGATCCATCACAGATATGCAAACACAAGGCGTGTGAGTAATCGATCCCACGTATCAACATTTTGATCACGTCGTACCATTGGCATTTGTCCCCTGAAACATTCCCACCGTGCTTGTATATGTAACATGCCGACCCGACCGCATCTTGGCCTTTCATCGCTTCGTTTTTGTGTGGGTAACTTTCCCGGAAAACAATCAGGATTTTCTCTGCCACTTTCTCGATTTCGGACACTAGAGTTCCCATTTTCTCACTGAATGTGTTAAAAACGGTTATTAGAAAATGCCAAAATGGCAAAACACGGGTGAAATGTAAAGTCCTTTTTTTTTACCTGAAATTTGAATATCCAACAGGCCAAATTCCCTCCATTGCGGATTCCAGGGATTTAGCTTTACACCACACGAATTCTTCGCCTTCGTCTTCCTCATGAATCTCCTCAAACCCGTATAAATTCTCCGGCGACCTCGTCACGGCCGTCCGTTTTTCAGGCGGCAGTTGGAAAATTCCGGCGGCAGCCGACAGTGCCGATCGGATAGATTCCCTTGGAATCCCATAATTCACTAGCTGAAAGCATCCGATTGTTGCCACAGAATCCAGAATCATGGGAAGAGTCTCAGTTCCCATTGAATCCAAATCCTGGAAATCAATCTTGGGTGGGTTGTCAATGAACTTTTGCCTGGGGAAAACCTTGTCAGGCAAAACCAAATCAGGGACGCGCAGAGAATGCTCGAGGAATTCGGAGAGAACCTCATCGTTGGTGAAGCAGGAGCGGCGGCCACTGGCAACCGGAGAAGGCGGCGGAGCGCGGAAATCAAAGGGGTTTTCCGGCATGGATTGAGGTGATGAGAATTGTGTTGGAAGTTGTGAGCTTTGTTAAAGAAAAAGAAAGTGAAGAGAAACACAATGATGGATTGTCATGGGACATTGAAGACAGTTGGAGAGAATCATGACTCACTTTTGTTTTCTTTATTTATCAAGAATCGTAGCTTTACTCCTTTCACTTTTTTTTTTTAATCATCACTTTCATAGCTACCAAGCAAGCAATGGCCAGGTCTGGATAATTTTTGGAGTATATAAATAACAAGATTTTGCTTTTTACAGCGAATGCTCGATATTCAGGTAATAACATTTTGACCCTCCAACTTTATCAATCTTAGTTAACCCTTAAACGTCTATTACGTCTTTTTTAACCCTCAAACTTTAGTTTTTGTCCAATTGATCCAAACGTGATGAAGCACTGACGGACTGTTAAGCTGAGTAACTTGTGTTGCCCTTAGTTTACTGAAATGTTAACATACGTTATTTTGTCAATTTTCGCCACATAATAAGAGATTTGATGGTGGCATGAGGTTGTTCACGAGAAGAGATGATGATGATGATGCGTGTTATAGACTATATTGATAGAAATCTTGAATGTGAAAGTTTAATTAGTTGAAATATTTCAAATTAGAACTGAAATGATAGAATACATAAATAATGATGACTAAATATGCTATTATACAAATTTAAGAAATATCACATAAGCAAATCGGTTACCAGTCAACGATTTAGTGATTTGATAGATCAAAAGTCAAGATGCTATTGATTTGATTGATAATTTATTTTGTTTAGGGACCAAAATAAAGCTGACTCATAGTTTAGTGACCTAATAAGTAATTTATCTTAACAATTTATTTCGGCCGAGACCATATTTGCACTCACTCGTTATTTATTCCAGTGTTGATACCCATCATTGTAGTTTTAATCGGGCCGAAGGGATCCGCATGAAACATAAACAAACTGATTAACATGAGTAGAAAGGGTAAACTACACAGGTGGCCAACGAATTATGGGACTGTCTTATTTTGACCACCCAACTACAGGATTTATCAATCATATTATTTAATTTTTAAAATATTTTTATTTTGACCACCAGCCGCTGAAATGCAACAGAGGGGTGATGTGGCAGTTAACTGAAATTTATATAATTATGCATTTAGTCCATATTATTTACATATTACATCAATTTGGTCATGATTTTAATTTAATTCAAACAATTTAATCATCCAATTATATGATAACACGTGTCACCACCTTATTGAAATAATATAATCAATAAATTACATATTACATTAATTTGGTCATGATTTTAATTTAATTCAAACAATTTAATCATCCAATTATATGATAACATGTGTCAACACCTTATTGAAAGAATATAATCAATAAATTATTTATTACCAATTAGATGATGATACATATCCAGTGGAACAAATAAAACAATAAAAAGAATGGAATTGAAGTTGACAGCATTTGAACCAACGCCAACTCGACAAAAAAAAAACAACCAAATCATTAGGCTGTTCCTTTATTTCGTTTAAAATTTTATTGCAAGACTTTATTATTCAAGGTTATACTCTTAGTAAAAGATTGAACCCATCAGATATGAGTATAATATCAATAAAAACCAAAATTTGATTTGGTATTAAACAAACAAAAAAAATTAAATTTAAAAAATATTAAAATAGGAGTAATCTGTCTAGTAAAATCAAAAGAAATATATTCTATAATTTCTCCGCCATAAAGTATATTCAAATGATAGAATAACGCAATAGTAGATTTAGAAGCCTTCAATTAAAATGATGTAAAAATTAAAAAATTTAGACTCAATTAAGAAATATGGCGCAAATCTAAAAATTCAAGAGAGATTGATTGAGATTTTTTTTAATTCCATATTCAATGCTGAAATTTTAAAGAAACAATGACAATATGGAAAATTAGAAGATGAATAATAAGAATAAAAATAAAAAGATTAAAAAAGACTAAGAAAATAATAGATAAAACAAATCTAAATTTTTACATTTGTTATGGCTTGTGGAGATGGCGTGAAGATTGAAGAATGAAAATAGCTTGACGGAATTGATAATGATTTTTGTCATCGGCACCTTCTCACACGCGATTACCTAAGCAAGCAACCTCAAACGACTCTAACGCACCCTCTTAAATGCGATTATCTAAGCAAACATAAATGTGAAGATGATTTTCCTCACAAGAATTCGTTGATCTTATATTGAATAACACTTCTAAGTCACAAATTATCAACACTTGCAAAAATGAACTCACTAAATATTTCATAAATCAAAAAAATCTAATACCAAATAATAGCCAATTATTCATTTGATCATATCCAATTTTTATAAAGATTTTTAATTTTTAGATAGTATAAACAAAATTTATATATTTTTAATTTTTTATTGTATTCAAATTTAATTATGAAATATTTAGAAATTAAAATAAAATTATATTTTTAATTAAAATGTATAATTTATGCAGGTTATGCTAATTTCAAAATTCATTTTTAAGGCTTAAAAAAAATATAAGCCTATAGTATACATTTTTTAAATTTTTGGCGCCTAAAGTATTTTTTTGTAAAAATAAGTGCCTAAAATTTTAATCGTTATAATTTAGGTGCATGAAGTTTTTAAAAAGTTACAATTTTAGGTGTTTTACCGTTAATGGGTGTTAAAAAAGTTGTTAATCAATCACTGCTTGACATGTGGCATATTTATTTTATTTAAAAAAAACTAAAAACTTAAAACATTTTTTCAATTTTTCAAAAAATTCCAAATTTTTGCAATGTTTACAAAACAGTCCCCAAATCCCCAAATTACCGCTGCTTCTGCCGCTGGCTGCCCCCTAAGCCTACCCCCTTAGTCGCCGGACTTAGCCAGTCATTTCCTCCATCACGGCATCGCCAAAAACGTCAAACGACGGTAGAAGCGGTGATAATTTAGAGGTTTTGGTTTGGGAGATTTTAGGGGTTTGTGGATTGTTTTGTAAACATTGCAAAAATTCAAAAAAAATTAATTTTTTAAAAAAATGTTTTACGTTTTTAATTTTGAAAATATAAAAATAAACACGTCATGTGTTAAGCATTGATTGCTTAAAAAAAATTTTAACACCCATTAACGGCCAGTCACCTAAAAGTGTAACTTTTAAAACTTTGAGTATTTATTTTTACAAAAAATACTTTAAGCACTTAAAGTTCAAAAAATATATACTTTGAGCACCTATTTTTCATTTATTTATTTTTTAATTATCATCCAATACATGCACACGTCACCACTACTCGGTCACTAAAAATTATACCTAGTTTGGATTTTTTTTAAAAGATGTTTTAATGTGTATTTTTAATAAAATAAAATAGAAATGATATATCAATCGGATGTTGTGTATTTAAAAAAGTTTTCATTTAAATAATTTAATCCAGTAAATCAGTAAATTTTGCAAGACTAAGAGTATGACCTTAAATAAACAATGTTACAATGCCTTAACAGAAATAAAGGAATAGCTCAGTGGTTTGACTATTTGTTTTCCGTTGAAATAGTGTGATTCAAATCCTATCTGATGGTGACACGTGTTATCATCTGATTGATGAGAAATACAGTTATTAGATTAAATAATTATATAAATTTTCTTTAACTGTCATGTTACTCATCCGTTAGATTTTAACGGTCGATAGTTAAAATGAGAATATTTTAAAAGTTAAATGTAAATTGATGAATTATGTAGTTGAGTGATCAAAATAAAACTGTTTTATAATTTAGTGGTCACTTGTATAGTTTATCTAAGACAAAATATATTAATTTGTAGGCATGAATTTACGAATAAATAAATAAAAATGAAAGAGGTATTACTACCTTTTATTGTTGCATAAATATTAAAATTACACATCAACATTCGATTTTTGTAATTGTACGTATACATTTATTTTTGACATTAAAGGTTGAAATACTTTTAAAGAAAATATGAAAGTTAAAGTAACTATTCGGTTAAATATTATAATATTTTTAACATTATACCTATAATAAAGCACATTTACAATATATTTATGCTTGTTATAATGTGAAAAATATTTTAATGTTTGATCGAATAGTTATTTTGGTTAATATTTTTTTCTGAAATATTTTAACCCTCAACTTTTCATTCTGAGTAAAAAATATCTATTCGCTGATGAAAAAACTATTAGTCAACTAACATTAAATGGTTTGACATTACGTGACAAACTTACATGGCAGTGAACGCTAACATAGTAATGTCATATAGACAAATGTGTTAACTTTACAAAATGACACATTAATCAAAAAGTAATTTTATAAAATTGAATAAATATAAATTTTTTTCTAATGACATGTCATTCTGTCATGTCATTTTAAGTTGTTTATCGTCAGTCGACTAACAGTTTTCATCAACGTAATGGTCATTTTGACTCAAAATGAAACGTTGATTGTTAAAATGACTATTCAGTCAAACGTTAATTACATTTTTGACATTATGCCTTTATAGTTTATAAAACATTAAATTTATTTAAATATCTAAACTCAAACAAGTAGTCTCAATAGAAAAATAGATGTCTTGAAAGCCTGAGTTCAAATCGCCAAGACTATTAAAAAAATTATTTGATTTTCTCTAAGGACTGTCTCTCAAATTGATATAAATTCAAATTAATCTGAATTTGAAAAAAAAGCAAATATAAAAGGATCGAAATCTAAACCTAAATAAATTTGATTTTTTTATAAAAAAATAAAAACTTTAAAACTGGTCGGGGCTTAAAAAATCCGAGCTCGAAAACAGTTTGATCCGAGCCCGCCGAACCTAGGGATGGGCACGAGTCGGGTTTTTGGCCCACCCGGACCCGGCCCGAAAATAAACGCCCTAAACCCGCACCCGATAATATTCTTTAAAAAATCTAACCCGACTCGAAAATAAATATACTAAATCCGACCCCGACCCGACCCGACCCGACCCGAACTATATAAAATAAATTAATTTTAGGGACTAATTGTAAAAAATAATTTTAAGGGACTTAATTGTAAAAAATTATAATTTAAAGGACTAAATTATAAATAAAAATTCAATTTTAAGGATTTAATTATAAAATATATATATAAAGAGGGGTATTATTATAAATATCCCTAAAAATTTAGGAGAAAATTACACTATTAGTCCCAGGTCGAGGTCGGATATTTTCCACCCTAAACCCGAACCCGAGTATACCTTTAGCAAAGGAACCAGTCGGATCCGGGTAAAATGCTCCGAACCGCCCATTTTCCCCTCTGGTTTTCAAACACGAACCCCCTGGACTCTTTACGGTCATTGTGTTGCTTTTCCTACTTAAAAATCACAGCACAGCAAAATGCGATTACTTCCTTTTTACAGCACGCTTCCCTTCTAGTTTCAAATTGAAGAAAAACAGGTTCAATCTCTTCACACCTTTGTAAGATTTTTTGTTCCAGCTTTAATTACTCATCCTATTTCTTCCTTCGATTTTCAGAAATTTGTTCAATCATCATATGAATAATATTTTTATGATAATTGATTTTACATGTAACATAAGTATATTGTAATTTTTCCAAAACCCCAATTTTGGTAACCGCTTTATCTTTCTTAATCTTAGCTATGATTTGAACTTTGAAGTGAAAGTTTTCTCCGGTTGTTTCAGATTAATTGATTTTACGGTTGTTAAGGTGTTTGTTGACATGTCTGATTCAAAGACAAGCCAAAGTGGCGGTGCTGGAAAGACCCAGGCTCGAAATCTTCCATCTTGGATGAGTTCAAGAGAGAATGAGAGTAAATCCCGTGGAAACAAGCCAAACGATTCTAAAGGACATGATTTTAGTTCTAACAACACCAACTTTCCCAAAATTATGGTACTGAATTGTTATGAAGTGCATTGATGTTCTTATTTCCTATGATTAAGCTAACGGAATTGTGTTTGATTTGGTTTCTTTCTGTGTGTAGGAAGGGGTGGTCTTTGTATTGTCAGGATTTGTCAATCCGGAGCGCGGTACATTGCGTTCCCAGGCTTTGGCTATGGGAGCTGAATACCAGCCTGACTGGAATTCAAATTGCACGCTTTTGGTATGTGCTTTTCAAAATACTCCAAAATTTCGGCAAGTCGAAGCAGATTGTGGAACAATTGTGTCAAAGGTAATATAAACTGCTGAGCTATACCCATTTATAACTGTTGGACTAGATAATCCCATGGGTGCAAGCCAATGGCAACTCCAATTGAATTTAACACATTTTATGTGAGGCTACAAAGGGTCATATCGGAGACTAGTTGATATGGTCTCTAATTTTTACTTGAGCTATTCAATCTTCTATATAGCTGAAATATTCAATTCCAACAGTTGGAGAATCTGATGTTGATAGCCTCGGATCTTTAGTTTTACTATCCGACCTTCTATTTAGTCGAGATCTTAAATTCTGACTGTTGGAGAATCTGAGGTTGATAGTCTTCGATTTTTAGTTGAGCTATCCAATCTACTATTCAATCTTCTGTTATCCTGTTTTCTCTTAAAATGTTATTTATTATGTGAATGATAGAATTTGTGGATGGTGTGATATGGGAACAGGGAAAAATTTCAATTCTAAAAGCAATTGCTCTGGATTTGTTAGCAGAGGACTTTCCTTGGTTGTTTCATTTGTATTAGAATTATAATGAACTGGACCACATTGTATGTTTATTAACATATGAGATTCACCACAAGATTTTTTTCTAATGTTTGTTTGAACTTTTGCCTATTAATCGGATGATATCTACTTTGTCTCGCCTCAGGAATGGATATTAGAATGTTATGCACAGAAAAAGCTTGTCGATATTGATCCTTACCTCATGCATGCTGGGAAACCTTGGCGAAAAAGTAGCATTTCTCATGAAACTAGTGAAGGTAATGCTGTGTTAGTGCCTCTTTTTTCCCTTTCCCTTTGAGTAAAGACTAATTATTAAATTATTATAGGTTAGAGCATTTTTTGAGTAAAGACTAATTATTCTTATGAAACTGTGTCAGTACCTTTTTTGAACCTTGTTCCTTGTCCTAAACACCCAAGCCAGAGTTGTCAGACTTGTTTTAGTCACTAGTTGCTTATTGTTGAACATATAAAAAGCTTTAGCTGCTGAGTTTTTAGCAATTTCTTATGAAAATGGAGCTTTGCAGAAGAATTCAAGGACATTTACTCTGCATGAGGAGGGCCTGATTTGAAACTGACTGATTTATGCAAGTATAGAATTGTCTATCCCTACTCTTTCAGATCTGCTGTTGGGGAGTTAGGCTACTGAAGTGAGCCAAAATTTCACCAATTGTGTGCAAATCAAGAGCTTGAGAAGAATAACTATACCAGCCTTGTGTGACTTCTTGATGACAGTGCAAATTTTCCACTTGTGACTAATTGTTCCAATGGCTGGAATGAGTCGGATTACATTCAAATTTTAATCTAAAAACTCTTGCGCATTATTGGAGTCTAATGTAGTATGTTCATCGAATGTAATGATATTTGTGTTTTCTCAACACACCATGCATTTTTTTAATGTTATCTATATTTCTACATTTTTTTGCACGTAAATAAGAAGTCTGTCTTCTGAATTCAAAAGGTGCTTGCAGAAAAACAAGGATCATCATTAGCAAAACCTTACAAGAAAGTTGAAACACAATCCCAGACAACTTCTGGCCCCTCCGAGGTGTCGCTTTCTTGTTACAAAGATGGAACGTGATTACACTATCGTTTTAGTTCCATGATCCTGAGTTTAAAATACGACTTTATATATTTCCTACATTTATCAGTGATAGTGTATTTTTCAGAATAAAGCATCTCAGCTCGCTCAAGAGAGATTTTCTCCTTCTAAGGTGAAGAAGTGGGTTGTCAATGATTTCAATGGAACTATTTCATGGTTGGAGAGTCAAGAAGAAAAGGCAAATGGCATTTATTAATTTCATTTTCAGCTTATATATGTTTGATCTTTCTTGGCTTCCTTGTTCATTATCTATATTGCTGGCTTGATTTTTCTGTTGTCTTTTAACAGCCGGAACCGCAGGAGATAAAGCAAATAGCTGGAGAAGGGATCTTAACTTGTTTGCAAGATGCCATAGATTGTCTTGCACAAAAGCAGGTATTTCATGCTCGGGAAGCTGCATTTATTCTCCTGAAATAAGGGATCTTAATTTTTACTGTTTTATTCGACTATATGAGATGGGCCTTCATCATTGATGACATAAGCATATTACGGAAGTGTTATAGAACATCCTGAGTTTTGTCCAGACGATTCATGTAACTATCTTTAAGGGGTGGCATTCAATAGGTTTAGGGTTTGAATTCCGGCACCTACAACCCCTTCTGTATTTTCCCAGGTTGCCGGCTTGCAGCCTCAATTGTACCAAAAAAGGGGGAACGGACGAGGTTGCTTACGCTCTCTTATATTATTTTCCTTGTCCTTAGCTCAGTATTCTACAAATGGAATCTTTGAAAAAGTTTCCTCTTATTTCCAGTTATTGATGAGTTGTTTTGTTATGATTTTTTCTTGTATGTTCGCTGTATTGAAGTTATACGGGATCATTTATAAGTAATCTCCTTCTGCTTCTTCATCCCGAGCCTCTTGCCATGTGCATGCCAATGTATACAGTGTCGATTGTACACATGAAGTAAATACTTTATGTAACATCGCCCTCTGTTAATAAAACATAAAACCATTCGAATGAATGTTATCTCTGAAAATGCTTCCTGATGATGATTTTGAACAAGAGAATTCATATGTATTTATTTTTGTATTATTTCTTGGCCTGAACAAATTATCCTTTCTTCTGTCGTTCAGGATGTGCAGCAAATTACCGAGCAGTGGAGCTTTATCCCTCGTGTGGTCAAGGAGATTGCCACATTCGATGGCAATAGCCGTGGCTCTCTCACCAAGGAAGATCTTTTGAAAAAGGCCAAGATCTGCAAGCAAATATACGAGGAAGAACTAAGCCGGATGGACGATGATTCTTCAAAAAGAAAAAAGCCAAAGACTGATGGGGGTGAAGAAGGTAACAAGAAGGGAACCAAAGCCAACTCCAGGGACGCATCGGGTTACGATAGTGACGAAACAATCGAGATGACAGAGGATGAAATCGATCTTGCATACAAGAATTTTGCTTCTGGAACTTTGTAAGTCAAGTTTTATGTGAATGGGCTGAAAGTACTGGTTTTATGATATACGCTGGTTTTTGACTTTAGGTTGCCATTTCCATTTCCTTTGAACTTTTAGGAAAACTAAAGGATCCATGCCCACTAACTTTAGTTCACTCAAATTTTAGTTCACACGTATTAAAGTATTTTCTTAAATATAATCACATCTTTATATATCATTTTGCTCAAATAAGCAAACAACTATCCAGATAGTTAATTTTACTGAATACTTTGATATAATCAATTAATGCAATTAACTAGCTAATATAATCTGCTATCCGTTATCATTTCTGGATTCAATCCGATCCAGAACCACATTAAGAACAAGCGAATGTTTTTTTTTTGTTCAAAGAACAAGCGAATGTTAATGGTCGGTGGTAACTCTTTTACTCTCAAATTGAACAATTTTCTTTCATGATTCAAGTACTCATGAGTACGAGTTAACAAAAAGATTAAGCCACTGAATTCAATCGTTTTTTTAAACTTTTGGCGAGTAAGAATTAACAAAAAGATTAAGCAATTCAATCGTTTTTTTAACTTTAATCAATAATTTGTATTGAATCAATCAGTTTTCATGATCATAACTGATTTAATACTGGTCTGATTCAATTGTATCATATTAAGACTATTCAAATTAATCGACCAATAAATTAAATTTTAGTTGTTAAATCAAATGAAAAACATAAAAAAAAATCCGAGTGGGGTTGGGCAATACAAAAGACCCCGAAAATTTCTGCCATTTTTAACGCTTAAAACAGGTTTACAGGTAAGACTTTGCCTGCGTCGACCAAGAGACTCTCCTGCTCCTTCGCTCATTTTCCCGATATAATGTTTTGACCCCAAACTCTCCCTAACAACACACCTCTTTAACTCTAAGTTCCCACTTTGTATATTTTGTACTATAGCAACGCTAATAATCTTTCATTATCAAATACAAAAACCCTACTCTTGTTATCAACTACTTGTTCTTGATTCATCTTTTCCAGGAAGACGACTGAAAACAAGACGTACGTAGAAAAAGTTCCACATATATATATATATATAGATATATATAGAGAGAGAGAGAGAAAAGGAAAGATGTGGGTTTCTACAAGATTACTCTCAGCTCCACTCTTGGTTTGCATGGAAAGATAAATAAAGAGATTGCTCTTTTCTTTTGGTTTAGTTGTATCTTTTTCCTGGGAAACTAACCACAACGAGAGAGACAAACATGGCGGATAAGAGCATCAGCTTGGAAGAGATCAAGAATGAGACGGTCGACCTTGTGAGTTTTTCATCAAATTATGTCTTCTTTGTAAAAGGGTTGTTGTTAGTTGTTACACATGTGTCTGAACTCTGACTCCGGTGCTGTGATTGTAGGAGCGGATTCCCGTTGAGGAAGTGTTTCAACAGTTGAAATGCACCCGGGAGGGTCTATCCAGTGAGGAAGGTCAAAAAAGGCTTCAAATCTTTGGTCCAAACAAGCTTGAAGAGAAGAAGGCAATTTCTTTTTCTTCTTTCTGATCCATACCCTTTTGTTCTCCATCTTGATCGATTAGTGTAAAAACCTATCTTCTATGTTAAACAGGAAAACAAGTTTTTGATGTTCTTGGGATTTATGTGGAATCCTCTTTCATGGGTCATGGAGTTTGCTGCTATTATGGCCATCTGTTTAGCAAATGGGGGAGTATGTTTCTCTTGTACTTGAATCAATAGGCTTGAATGAATGAGCATTCTCTAATTGTCTGTCAAAATGCAGGGTAAACCCCCAGATTGGCAAGATTTTATCGGAATCGTGTCGTTGCTCTTCATCAACTCAACTATCAGCTTCATCGAAGAAAACAATGCAGGCAACGCTGCTGCTGCACTGATGGCTGGTCTTGCTCCCAAAACCAAGGTGTTTAAGAACATGAAAATATCTTGTAAATAGAAGTTTCTTGGATCGCAAGAAAAGGGGAACAAGGCCTCTCTAACCCTTTTTACACGTTTGAATGATTGAAGGTCCTAAGAGACGGAAAGTGGACCGAGCAAGACGCTGCAATTTTGGTGCCGGGAGACATCATCAGCATTAAGTTGGGAGATATTGTCCCTGCAGATGCACGTCTCCTTGAAGGCGATTCACTCAAGATTGATCAGTCCGCCCTTACCGGCGAGTCTTTGCCGGTAAATAAGAATGCAGGTGATGAAGTATTCTCAGGTTCTACTGTTAAGCAAGGTGAGATTGAGGCCATCGTTATTGCCACTGGTGTCCACACCTTCTTTGGAAAAGCAGCTCACCTTGTTGATAGCACCAATAACGTAGGGCACTTCCAGCAGGTAAAGAAGATTAAAACTACTTGGAAGTATTTCCAAGTTTGGAACCTACGATTGTTCTTTACTTGTACCTGATGACGTGCAATACACGTCAATTGTTTTTATCAGGTGCTGACAGCAATCGGGAACTTCTGCATATGCTCAATTGCAATAGGGATGCTTATCGAGGTCGTGGTGATGTATCCGATCCAACACCGTGCATACAGAGATGGAATTGATAATCTATTGGTGCTTCTCATTGGAGGGATTCCGATTGCCATGCCAACCGTTTTATCAGTGACTATGGCCATCGGATCTCACCGGCTTTCACAACAAGGAGCCATCACTAAGAGAATGACAGCAATTGAAGAAATGGCTGGAATGGATGTACTTTGCAGTGATAAGACCGGGACACTCACTCTCAACAAGCTTACAGTAGACAAGAGCATGGTTGAGGTTAGTTCTTGAATTAAAACTTCAAAATTACTATGAATATGATGTTGCATTAATCATATCACATACTGATCTTGTGAAAATTCAGGTGTTCATGAACGATGTTGACAACGAAATGGTTATTCTACTAGCGGCAAGGGCTTCCAGGGTCGAGAATCAAGATGCCATTGATACCTGTATTGTTGGAATGCTAAGTGATCCCAAGGAGGTGAGTTAGTTAAGATTGACAAAAATGAATCACATTAATCATATGCATGATAACTGGTAACATAAAATTTACTTCTCAATTTATTTTGCAGGCCAGAGCTGGGATTACAGAGGTTCATTTCTTTCCCTTCAACCCTGTTGACAAGCGTACCGCCATGACATATATCGCCTCTGATGGTAGTTGGCACCGAGTTAGCAAAGGTGCTCCGGAACAGGTAAATGGATCTGCTTGCCATTGTATCAATGCTTTTGTTATCAACAAAATTCTTCTCGTGTTGATGCTTTTCTTATCAGATTATTGAACTATGTAACCTCCGAGAAGATGCGAAGAAGAGAGCTCATGATATCATCGCTAAGTTTGCTGATCGAGGGCTCCGCTCTCTTGCAGTAGCAAAACAAGTAACTTTCTATGCCACATTCTCCTTTAACTATATATGAATTATCAAGTAAATGGAACGAAAAGCTTATTATGGAATGAACTTTCTGATATTGTAGAATGTGCCTGAGAAAACCAAGGATGGCAAAGGAGATCCATGGAAATTTGTGGGTTTATTGCCTCTGTTTGATCCCCCAAGGCATGATAGTGCGGAGACAATTCGCCGTGCTCTAGATCTTGGTGTCAATGTCAAGATGATTACTGGTGATCAACTAGCCATTGGGAAGGAAACTGGCCGCCGTCTCGGCATGGGAACCAACATGTATCCATCATCTGCTCTCCTTGGCGACAATAAGGGTAATGCATTAGAAACAATTGGTGTTGATGAGCTTATCGAGAAGGCTGATGGCTTTGCTGGAGTTTTCCCTGGTAAGTTGCTTCAACACATTTCGGTATTAATTCAATGCTTTAAAAAAACTGTCACTGTTGTCTTAACTAATGGCTACCATTCAGAACACAAGTATGAGATTGTGAAGAGGCTGCAACAAAGGAAACACATATGTGGCATGACGGGAGATGGTGTGAATGATGCGCCGGCTCTTAAGAAGGCTGATATCGGGATTGCAGTTGATGATGCAACCGATGCAGCTCGAAGTGCATCGGATATAGTATTAACAGAACCAGGTCTAAGTGTGATTGTGAGTGCTGTTCTGACAAGTAGAGCAATTTTCCAGAGAATGAAAAACTACACCATCTATGCTGTCTCCATTACTATCCGAATAGTACTGGGATTTATGCTCCTTGCTCTTATCTGGAAATTCGATTTCTCGCCTTTCATGGTTTTGATCATAGCCATACTCAATGATGGAACAATTATGACCATTTCCAAGGACAGGGTTAAGCCATCTCCTATACCTGACTCATGGAAGCTCAAGGAGATTTTTGGCACCGGCATTGTCCTCGGCACCTATCTAGCTTGCATGACTGTTGTTTTCTTCTGGGCTGCTAATGACTCCGACTTCTTTTCGGTATGTGCAAAAATCCTTTATCTCCTCCTTAAAACCCATAATTCAGATCCCAACTCAAAGGTTGACAACAATTGCAGGAAAAGTTTGGGGTGAAATCCATTAGACATAATCAAGACGAGCTTACAGCAGCTGTTTACCTCCAAGTGAGCATTGTGAGTCAAGCACTCATATTCGTCACTCGTTCTCGGAGCTGGTCTTTCGTCGAACGTCCCGGTTTCCTGCTCGTGATCGCCTTCCTTTTGGCACAACTAGTGAGTTCCCTAGGAAAACAACAAAGATTCCACTTCAATTTGATGGAATGTAATTTCCATATTTGCTTCTTCAACTTTGTAGGTGGCTACTGTAATTGCAGTATATGCAAACTGGGGATTTGCAAGAATCAAAGGCATAGGATGGGGTTGGGGTGGTGTAATCTGGCTCTACAGTCTAGTCTCTTACTTCCCACTTGATGTAATCAAGTTCTTGATCCGCTACGCCATGACCGGAAAAGCTTGGGAGAATTTGATCCAAAACAAGGTATGAAAAGAGCTCAATTTCCATCTTCAAAGATATGACCTGATTTGCAGTGAAGTGATTAACCTTGCATTCATTCAACCCTGCAGACTGCCTTCACAACAAAGAAGGATTACGGGAAAGGAGAGAGAGAAGCACAATGGGCATTGGCTCAACGCACCCTGCATGGCTTGACACCTCCTGAAGTTGCCGAGAAGAGCAACTACAAAGAACTCTCGGAGCTTGCCGATCAAGCCAGGAAGCGTGCCGAAGTAGCAAGGTGATAACCATTACCCTGAAGTGTCTGGAACATGAGAAATGCAGACAACATAATATCATGTTTGATTTGATCTAACACACAGTTTCTGCCTTCTGGTTTGGTGCTAGGTTGAGGGAGCTTCACACACTGAAAGGACATGTTGAATCCGTGGTGAAACTCAAAGGACTGGACATAGACACAATCCAACAACACTACACTGTCTGAGAAATCAAGGCTGGGACTGCGGTTGTAATCAATGCCATGAAAGCTGGAAGAGGTTGAAGTAGAAGTTAAGGTGTTAAAATTTTAAAACAGCACCTTATGACTCTTTTGTAATAGGCCAACACTTGGCATTGGAATAATGTTTTGAATAAACCGGCACAAGAGTTTGTCTTTCTTTACGAGATTCATAATCAACTTGCAACTATCGGAAACAAAGAAGTGAAAATGCCATAATTCTGAATCAAAGTTGAGGATGGAAATCTTACCCATTTTCGGTGCCCTATTTATGCCCACACATTTAAAATTAGGTTTAAAGTTTAGGGTTTTAAGTTAGAGATTGTGGTTAGAGTTTAGGAAATTTAGAGTAAGATGTGTTTTTTAGGGTATAGGGCGTAGTGTTTAGGATTTAGAATTTAGGGCTAGGGCTTAGAATTTAATTTATAATATTTTTTTAGTGTTGGAGCATGAGTAGAGACACCGAAAAGAGACAAGAAAATTTTATCCTCAAAGTTGATAAATAAACAACTCTTAAAATGAGGATGAATGTGAATTTGAGGTCACTGGATTTCAATTATGGAAATGATTGTATGTGGTAGTGAATCGGTGACAATGGTGAAAGGTTTGGGACGGAATCAGGATTAATTATTAAACTAAACGATTTTTCTTAATTTGTTCATTCAACGTTAATCTATGACCTTAAATGTTTTTTTGTCAATTTAATGATGTGATACTTACAATTATATCATAATCTTAAAATATTATGTAGTTAAGAAAAAGGCTTAACAACAAAATAGGTGTCCAAATTATATTACTTTTTTTAATAGGTGCTTAAACTATTTTTTTTGTCTGAAATAGGTGTCTAATATTTTTTTGTCTGAAATAGGTGTCTAATGTTTCTTTTTTAGCTGAAATAAGTGTCTAACGTTTCTTTTTTGTCTGAAATAGATGTCTAATGTTTTTTTTGTCTGGAATAGGTGTCTAAAGTTTCATTCTGTTACTGTTTTAAGGTAATGCCGTTAAAATTTTTTTAACATCCAATCAAAAATTGACACGTATTTTTTATTTAATTTTTTAATTTTTTTTCAAAAACAATGATAAAAATATTTTTTAAATATAAAACTTCTCAAAATTTTAAAAACAATCCAAAAATCCCTAAACCCCCAAACTTCAAACCCTAAAATTGACGCCACTATCGGCGCCAGTAGCCCCGTCGAACCTCACCACTGCTATCGTCGAAGTCTCTCGCCTATTTCTCCCCAACCACCCATCGTCGGTAACCGGCAGGAGGTGTGCCGATCGGGCGTCGAACGATTGGAACCTTTTATGTTCGTCGTTTGTTGTCCGATTGACGCGCCTTTCGTCGGTTACCAGCGATGGGTGGTTGAGAAAATGGGCGGGAGACTCCGACAACGGCGGTGGTGAGGTCCGGCGACGCTACCAACACCGATAGTGTCGTCAATTTTACGTTTTAGGGTTTGGGACTTATGGATTTGGGGACTATTTTTTAATTTTTTAAAATTTTGAGAAATTTTTATTTTTTTTTAATTTTCAATTTGTTTGTGAAAATAAAAATAAAAATAAAAGTCATTGTGTAAAGTTATAATTGGGTGGTAGATTTTTTTTTTGACAAATTGACTTTAAAACGAGTAAAAATAAAATGTTGAACACCTATTTCAGCCAAAAAATAGTTTAGGCACATATTATAAAAAAGTGGTATAGTTTAAGCACCTATTTTATAGTTAAAACTAAAAAAAGCAAAAGTCAAAATTACTTTGTTTAAGATAAAATATGAGGTATTAAGGCCTTTAAGTAAATTAAAAGATTTGAATATTGATATTGTTATATTGTAATGGTGTTTTAACCTAGCCGCTCTCCCTCAAATCTTCGTCGTCTCCAACTTTATTTTTTTCCTTGGTCGGTGGTCGACAATCAATTTTAATATTGGTTGTCGACTACCGGGTCTATTATTTTTTATTTTTTTATTTTAATAAGAATTTCTAACTTTGTGGCACACGTTTTCTTCTGTCCTTGTGACATGTTTTTCTTTAATTTTTTGTGGTTCGTTTCATCTGTACTTGTAACCCCCTCGTCCCGGTCTGGACGGATGACCGATCCGAGTGGGCCACACGGGGAAAACCGAAGCGAAACCCGTTAAGGTTCCCCCTCGGTTAGCAACCCTATTTTTTTTATCTTTTCTAGATGCCTTTATTAAATCCTATGTGATAGGACACGCAGCGAACAAACACGGATACAAAACCCACAAGACATGTGATTAAACAACCAAATTTTCATTTTTAAACAGGCCGTATCGATACACATACAGAGGGTATCGATACTCCTTGACCAAAGTCAACCCTCTCAGTCAACTCAGGGAAGACCGTATCGATACACCCTTGAGCGTATCGATACGCCCTTCTCGGTCAACTTTTCAAAGTCAACGAAATGGAACCGTATCGATACGCTACAACCCCGTATCGATACGACCTAACCCCACCAACTCCTCTGAATTTCAGAGAGTTGGGACCGTATCGATACACCCTTTGTATCGATACACTCATCCTGACTTGAAATTCAGAGAGTTGATACCGTATCGATACACCCCCTTTGTATCGATACTCCCAGCAAAAACTGGGTTCTGCAGACAAGACCGTATCGATACACCATTGAGTGTATCGATACGCCCTGCTTTGCAATACTCTAATTGCATCAAAAACACATAAGACTCACACTCTAGATGCATAACAAGACCTCCATAGACACATCCAAGCATTCATACCGCCTCTATTAACTAAAATCTAGTCATACAAGGCACCCAACATGGACGAACATCATTCAACCAAAGAATCCACGTAATCATTCAAAGAAGGCATACAAAGCATACATGAGTTTCATGCCTTAGCAAACAAACATAAAACATTCATATAAGGCAATCTAAACATGATTTTACAAGCCACACATGGCATCCAAATACCAAAGCAACACAAACATCCAAGGACTGGCTATAAGCCTCCCAAACAAACACTTAGGCATCAACATAAACATGATTTACAAATCCATCAACATGAGGTGTAACACTACAAAAAAAATATTAAAATAAGGTAAATATCCTACCTACTCCAACCAAGTGGCTTCTATGATTGAACCCAAATTAATTTTCCCCCCATTTGGCTTTCCCACGGCAGAAACCCATTCAACATTTGGGTTTTATATTTTTTTTATTTTTTTTCTCTCAACACAAATTACAAGCAGCCACCGTCTCATCTCCATCACCGCCGCTCCGTGGCATTCACCGCCACCACCGTTGGCTTCCTCGTCGAGCCCCGACCAAAAGCCCCTTAACCACGCGTCGTCCCGTTGCCCCATCGCCGTGGAATCACGATCGTAGCTGCCGGAAATCGTCCATATTTTCGTCTGATTTCGAGCGCATACGCCGTTCGTTCAAGAAAAGAACGCTAGATCTGTGCTCACGGCTTGGAGGCGAGCAAAACCCTACCGTCAAATCGTCCGTCCGACGCCGGCGAGGCTTCCATCGGAGCTTCGAACTTTCCGATCATTTTGAATTTTAAAGGTAAGATCCGGTGAGTTTTCAGGCCTGTTTCGGATTAAAAATATATGGGTTGGAATTATGGTCTAATGATCTATGTTTTCCGGCAGAAAATGACGCGAAATGGACTTTCCGGTGATATTCCGGTGACCGTCCGATCAACTCCCCGACGACCGTCCGATAGCTAGTTATTTTGGGTAAGTGAACCGGTTCGGACCGGTATAGATTAAACCGGTTTGAATAGAACCGGTCCGGCCCAATAACTGGGTTAGCCTTTTAATTATAAAGGTGGGCCGGCTTGTTAAGGCCCAATGGCCTTTAGCCGCACCCGGTGAGTCCAAGCCCAAACCGTGTCCGACCCGACCCGTCTACCCGTGTCCGACCCGACCTGTCTACCCGTTGACCCGTATCTGACCCATTGACCGAATCAACTCTGTGACGTCAGCATGACGTCAGCGTTGACTTTGACCGTTGACCGTTGACCGTTGACTTAGACCGTTGACTTTGACCAAAAAGTCAACTTTTTCCGAAAAGCCATATTTTATGTTTTTCGACGTCCTGAGTCCGATTTTGAAGCCCGTTTTATGAAATTCTAACCCGAAAGCCTCCGAATTGGACCTTGAACTCGAGTCTGCTTATGTATTTTAATAATCAATTATGAGAAAGGTGATTAAAGACTGAAATTGAAATTTATGCGATTGAAGGTATTCAAGGTTCCTTGTATTCGGGATGTTGAGGACGTCGCATTCAGGTTCGAGATTGACCGAATGGAGTATCATGAGTCAACCAATATAACTCGGAACTAAGGTAATACACTACTACCTCTTGTATGCTTTATGAGCATGTTGGTACGTGTTAATGCATGCATAAAAATGATGATAAGTACTGTTAAATCTGCTCAAGTTAAATCGAATGTAGAAACGAGTATGATAAATTAATAAGACCAAAATGCTCGAATGAGGCAGCTAATCTCCAATTCTGAGCATTAGTGTGAAATGTTTAAATGTGAAAGATACCTGGACAGGAAATTACGAATCACCTATAACTGTTAAAAGACCCAAAATGCCATTGTTGGCCAAAGTAATCAAAATATCCCCGAATGTATCGGATATTGTGAAAAATCTAAATGTAGAAATCTCTGAATGCCTGGTTGGATTAGACCTGGCAAACTTGACCCGAGAACCGAAACCCGAACCGAATTACCCGAACCCAGACCCGAACCGAAACCGAAAATCAACCCGAAATTTACCCGAAATCTGATCTGAAATTTTATCCGAAACCCGAAATAAACCGAACCGAAACTGAACCGAATTTAGTTGAACCGAATGGACCCGAACCGAATAGACCCGAACCGAATGAACCCCATTAATAGAAATAAAGAAAGAAAATATGAACAGCCGCACAAATCACTAAAATGTCAAATATATTGACTTTATAAAGTCATATATAGGGTGTAAAAATCTGACCAACCTAAAAATTTGATTAAAAATGACTGATTTCTCATTTAACCGAAAATAACCGAACCGAATTTAACCGAACCGAAATTAACCGAACTGAATTTAACCGAACTGAAATTAACCGAACCGAATTTAACCGAACCGAAATTAACCGAACCGAATTTAACCGAACTGAAATTAACCGAACCGAATTTAACCGAACCGAAATCAATCGAACCGAATGTAACCGAACCGAAATCACCCGAACCGAAATCAATCGATCCGAAATGACCCAAAACACAATAGACCCGAACTAAAACCGAACCGAAACCGAACCAAAACCGAAACTGAATCTGAACCGAAAATATCAGACCCGAAATAACCGAAACCGAAATGACCCGAATTGAACCCGAACCGATTGAACCGTTTGTCACCTCTAAGTTGAATACCCGATGAGCAACTAGAATTTCTGAGCTACCGTTTACGTCTTGTTAGTATAAATTACCAAAATGCCCGCATATGATAAAACAACCATAATGCCTTATAAGTAAATGGCTAAATCACTCATGAAATGCCTAAACTCTCAAGAATTTGATGTATCATCTCCTGACTGTCCGGTTTAAATTGTTAGTTCAAAACCCCTCTTTTAATAGGGGCCTTGTTTCAAAGATCCGTTCAACTGTCAAAAGTTAATATGTTCTCTTCCGTAAATGTCAAGTATCTCCAAGGAAATAAACGATTCCACCTAGTGTGTTTCCTTGTGTGCTACAGATAACCGTTTTAATATTGTATTACATGATTATATTATATGTGTGATACATTATGGTTTTGATTGAACATGTTTCTGATTTCCGATCTATAAAAAAATACATGTCTATTTACATTTACCGAAATTTCAGTTGTTATCGAAAACCGAACTATTATATAGGATGATACTGGGTTATTCGGGATATAGTATGAAGTGATCGTAGGTTCAGCTCTGATCCAGCTGGTAATTCCTTTACCGTCACCGTTACCGTTACAGGTTCCTATGCTTCGGCTAGGGTAATTCCTCACCGTTACCGTTACAGGTTCCTATGCTTCGGCTAGGGTAATTCCTCACCGTTACCGTTACAGGTTCCTATGCTTCGGCTAGGGAAATTCCTCACCGTTACCGTTATAGGTTCCTATGCTTCGGCTAGGGTAATACCTACCATACCGTACCGTACCGTACCGTACCGTTCCTAAGATGAGGGTTGATAAAAGATTAAACCGTACCGTATTGTTACTTGAACTTTATGTTGTTGAACTGAAAATGTATAGTATACTGTTGTTGTACATCTTTTACCTACACCGTTTTGAACACACTAGGAACCGAACTCTCTAATTCCACCTCCGTACATTTATAGTCTATAATTACCGTCTAATTCTTGATGATTGAATAAAGAACAAGTACTGTTATTCTCAATATAACGTTACCCTGAAATATCGAAAAAGAAATGAAGACCGTTACTGCGTAAAGCATCATGAAAATGTTATGCCTACCATATATATGCATGAGCTTATAGCATCTTTTGGTAGTTTTGTATTACTGAGCTTTTCCAAGCTCACGTTGTTTTTATCATCACAGGTTAAAGGAATATATCTTGGTATAACGTTTGATATCAGTGATAGGAGTTCTCTCGACGTTGCTTTTGGAGTACGGTACCGACATAGTTAGTGGGTATGCATATTATTATTGTTTTCATAATAGTGTCTGTAAAAATGTTTTCTGAAATCCCGTTATATGTTTAAATGCTTTCATGAAAGAGTATTTTCAACAAAAGTTACCGTTATAATTTAATATGCATTTTTCATAGAAAGAGTTTTATGTGTATTTTTACCGTGGGTCGCTCTTGTGACCCTAATGTGACTTCCTAGGATCCGTCGTAACGCATAGGCGGGTCTAGGGGGTTACATTTAGTGGTATCAGAGCTTAGAGTTGCATCATTCTGGGTAGATCGACTGATCGTCTATCATAGGATGTCTGGTCTGTGTATGCCCCTAGATCATAACCGTACTCCATCAAGCCGAGACTCCGATGTCAAATCATTTCTTGTGATAAGTGCAATTAACCGTTCTGTCCATAATAGCTTGATCTGTACTGGAAAGGAATATTGGTAATGTCTGTCTACGAATTGGATTAAATTGATGGATTTGAATCCAGATAAAGAAATTGAGATGGTTAATGTGTGTGCAATTGAAGATATGAATTTGATAGAGAATGAAGGTTTGATCATATGAGGTAACTGATATAAGATTTCATGAAAGGCTATTCGGTGATAATGATTGTGTCTGATAATACCCTACTGGAAATGTGATTAAAAAAAAAATTTCTATGAACTTCAGAGAGAAGTGTTTGTGATTGTGCCAAAAGTGTATAATCTATGGTACCTCTGTTAAACACGAAAGAAATAGTTATCTGAATATTACGTTGAAGGTAAGTGATATCCGCTAATGACCTTAGTTGTGTTCGATCAGTATGAGGAAGGGCATCTCCTTCATGGAATGGTTTGGTATATCGTTAAATATCATCCATGACTGAAATTTGGTGTTTACATCCTGATTCTGGGAGTCGCTGTTGGAGTCTTAGATTGCTTGTTCGAACTGTAGTTACAATTTTTCATCTGAAAATTATGGTAAACTTAGAAGAGTAATTCGAACTCTGAAAAAAATACTCCTTTGAGTGGTATGATTAACTTCTGTGGAAGATCGGAATGTCTCATATCCCTGACTGAGACCGTTTATAATAAAAGTTATAAGACAAATGTTTGTTTTGTATCATATGAAGTTCGGTGTGAATTCAAATGTTATATCCTGATTAATTGGTCCAAAATGTATGATGAGATGATTAATTGGTCAACCAAGTAGAGTAATTCAGATTCTGAAAGACGTACTTTCAAACTGTATGATCAACTTTTGTAGTGGCGAGGATAATTTGTAGTCTTGACTTAGTATGCTATAATAACAACAGCTATAAGACAAGAGTTTGTGCGACTCCGTATAAAGTTCTGTAATGATTTATGTACTGCATTTAATCAATTGAGTGGACATGCATCATGCGAGGATTTTGGGTTAAATGTTAGCCCGAGTGACCGGAACGATACCAAATTGATCCGTAACTGTATGAGCGTTCTGGGAAACAAGGATACCCCGATAGATGGAATTTTCAGTACAAAAACGAATGAAAGATTAGTTCTGCATTTCTCTGACCATGGTAAATTTCGAGGACGAAATTTCTTTTAAGAGGGGGAGAATTGTAACACTACAAAAAAAAATATTAAAATAAGGTAAATATCCTACCTACTCCAACCAAGTGGCTTCTATGATTGAACCCAAATTAATTTTCCCCCCATTTGGCTTTCCCACGGCAAAAACCCATTCAACATTTGGGTTTTATATATTTTTTATTTTTTTTCTCTCAACACAAATTATAAGCAGCCACCGTCTCATCTCCATCACCGCCGCTCCGTGGCATTCACCGCCACCACCGTTGGCTTCCTCGTCGAGCCCCGACCAAAAGCCCCTTAACCACGCGTCGTCCCGTTGCCCCATCGCCGTGGAATCACGATCGTAGCTGCCGGAAATCGTCCATATTTTCGTCTGATTTCGAGCGCATACGCCGTTCGTTCAAGAAAAGAACGCTAGATCTGTGCTCACGGCTTGGAGGCGAGCAAAACCCTACCGTCAAATCGTCCGTCCGACGCCGGCGAGGCTTCCATCGGAGCTTCGAACTTTCCGATCATTTTGAATTTTAAAGGTAAGATCCGGTGAGTTTTCAGGCCTGTTTCGGATTAAAAATATATGGGTTGGAATTATGGTCTAATGATCTATGTTTTCCGGCAGAAAATGACGCGAAATGGACTTTCCGGTGATATTCCGGTGACCGTCCGATCAACTCCCCGACGACCGTCCGATAGCTAGTTATTTTGGGTAAGTGAACCGGTTCGGACCGGTATAGATTAAACCGGTTTGAATAGAACCGGTCCGGCCCAATAACTGGGTTAGCCTTTTAATTATAAAGGTGGGCCGGCTTGTTAAGGCCCAATGGCCTTTAGCCGCACCCGGTGAGTCCAAGCCCAAACCGTGTCCGACCCGACCCGTCTACCCGTGTCCGACCCGACCTGTCTACCCGTTGACCCGTATCTGACCCATTGACCGAATCAACTCTGTGACGTCAGCATGACGTTAGCGTTGACTTTGACCGCTGACGTCACCGTTGACCGTTGACTTAGACCGTTGACTTTGACCAAAAAGTCAACTTTTTCCGAAAAGCCATATTTTATGTTTTTCGACGTCCTGAGTCCGATTTTGAAGCCCGTTTTATGAAATTCTAACCCGAAAGCCTCCGAATTGGACCTTGAACTCGAGTCTGCTTATGTATTTTAATAATCAATTATGAGAAAGGTGATTAAAGACTGAAATTGAAATTTATGCGATTGAAGGTATTCAAGGTTCCTTGTATTCGGGATGTTGAGGACGTCGCATTCAGGTTCGAGATTGACCGAATGGAGTATCATGAGTCAACCAGTATAACTCGGAACTAAGGTAATACACTACTACCTCTTGTATGCTTTATGAGCATGTTGGTATGTGTTAATGCATGCATAAAAATGATGATAAGTACTGTTAAATCTGCTCAAGTTAAATCGAATTTAGAAACAAGTATGATAAATTAATAAGACCAAAATGCTCGAATGAGGCAGCTAATCTCCAATTCTGAGCATTAGTGTGAAATGTTTAAATGTGAAAGATACCTGGACAGGAAATTACGAATCACCTATAACTGTTAAAAGACCCAAAATGCCATTGTTGGCCAAAGTAATCAAAATATCCCCGAATGTATCGGATATTGTGAAAAATCTAAATGTAGAAATCTCTGAATGCCTGGTTGGATTAGACCTGGCAAACTTGACCCGAGAACCGAAACCCGAACCGAATTACCCGAACCCAGACCCGAACCGAAACCGAAAATCAACCCGAAATTTACCCGAAATCTGATCTGAAATTTTATCCGAAACCCGAAATAAACCGAACCGAAACTGAACCGAATGGACCCGAACCGAATAGACCCGAACCGAATGAACCCGATTAATAGAAATAAAGAAAGAAAATATGAACAGCCGCACAAATCACTAAAATGTCAAATATATTGACTTTATAAAGTCATATATAGGGTGTAAAAATCTGACCAACCTAAAAATTTGATTAAAAATGACTGATTTCTCATTTAACCGAAAATAACCGAACCGAATTTAACCGAACCGAAATTAACCGAACCGAATTTAACCGAACTGAAATTAACCGAACCGAATTTAACCGAACCGAAATCAATCGAACCGAATGTAACCGAACCGAAATCACCCGAACCGAAATCAACCGATCCGAAATGACCCAAAACACAATAGACCCGAATTAAAACCGAACCGAAACCGAACCAAAACCGAAACTGAATCTGAACCGAAAATATCAGACCCGAAATAACCGAAACCGAAATGACCCGAATTGAACCCGAACCGATTGAACCGTTTGTCACCTCTAAGTTGAATACCCGATGAGCAACTAGAATTTCTGAGCTACCGTTTACGTCTTGTTAGTATAAATTACCAAAATGCCCGCATATGATAAAACAACCATAATGCCTTATAAGTAAATGGCTAAATCACTCATGAAATGCCTAAACTCTCAAGAATTTGATGTATCATCTCCTGACTGTCCGGTTTAAATTGTTAGTTCAAAACCCCTCTTTTAATAGGGGCCTTGTTTCAAAGATCCGTTCAACTGTCAAAAGTTAATATGTTCTCTTCCGTAAATGTCAAGTATCTCCAAGGAAATAAACGATTCCACCTAGTGTGTTTCCTTGTGTGCTACAGATAACCGTTTTAATATTGTATTACATGATTATATTATATGTGTGATACATTATGGTTTTGATTGAACATGTTTCTGATTTCCGATCTATAAAAAAAATACATGTCTATTTACATTTACCGAAATTTCAGTTGTTATCGAAAACCGAACTATTATATAGGATGATACTGGGTTATTCGGGATATAGTATGAAGTGATCGTAGGTTCAGCTCTGATCCAGCTGGTAATTCCTTTACCGTCACCGTTACCGTTACAGGTTCCTATGCTTCGGCTAGGGTAATTCCTCACCGTTACCGTTACAGGTTCCTATGCTTCGGCTAGGGTAATTCCTCACCGTTACCGTTACAGGTTCCTATGCTTCGGCTAGGGAAATTCCTCACCGTTACCGTTATAGGTTCCTATGCTTCGGCTAGGGTAATACCTACCATACCGTACCGTACCGTACCGTTCCTAAGATGAGGGTTGATAAAAGATTAAACCGTACCGTATTGTTACTTGAACTTTATGTTGTTGAACTGAAAATGTATAGTATACTGTTGTTGTACATCTTTTACCTACACCGTTTTGAACACACTAGGAACCGAACTCTCTAATTCCACCTCCGTACATTTATAGTCTATAATTACCGTCTAATTCTTGATGATTGAATAAAGAACAAGTACTGTTATTCTCAATATAACGTTACCCTGAAATATCGAAAAAGAAATGAAGACCGTTACTGCGTAAAGCATCATGAAAATGTTATGCCTACCATATATATGCATGAGCTTATAGCATCTTTTGGTAGTTTTGTATTACTGAGCTTTTCCAAGCTCACGTTGTTTTTATCATCACAGGTTAAAGGAATATATCTTGGTATAACGTTTGATATCAGTGATAGGAGTTCTCTCGACGTTGCTTTTGGAGTACGGTACCGACATAGTTAGTGGGTATGCATATTATTATTGTTTTCATAATAGTGTCTGTAAAAATGTTTTCTGAAATCCCGTTATATGTTTAAATGCTTTCATGAAAGAGTATTTTCAACAAAAGTTACCGTTATAATTTAATATGCATTTTTCATAGAAAGAGTTTTATGTGTATTTTTACCGTGGGTCGCTCTTGTGACCCTAATGTGACTTCCTAGGATCCGTCGTAACGCATAGGCGGGTCTAGGGGGTTACATGAGGCATTAACAACATAAAGCCAACACAAAGGAGTCTAAATACAAGCTCCTAAAACACGTAGCATTTCCCATTGCTAGACTACTACATTATTTAATAAACCATACTTGAGCAAACTACCCCACGCTTGGACGCCCTTTTCCTGCTCCTTGCTAACTCCAAGCTAAAGATCTGCATTGTCGGAAAAAGGAGAGCGTAAGCATAAAGCTTAGTGAGCAGAGCTCTAAAACGTAACAACAACAATGCAGAGTTCAAAGTTTCCTTTAAAAGTAAAGGCCAACACATACAAGTCATCCAACAACCTAATCCATTTACTAACATACAAGTTCAACCAAAGGTCAACAACATAGACATTTCACTTCATAGTATGCACAAACATAACCAAACTTTCACTTACGGTGGGACTACACATCACCGTTTTAACTAGTGGATTTCCAATGGGACTACACATCAAAGTACTATCCCACTAGTCACTACCGGTGGGACTACACATCACCGGAGCAACGACAACACACGTAATTTACACAAACACAACCAACATACAAGTACGGTGGGACTACACATCACCGTTTCAACTAGTGGGTTTCCAATGGGACTACACGTCAAAGGAATACCCAACCAGTGACTACCGGTGGGACTACACATCACCAGAGTCTTATACTTTTGCTACTGGCGGGACTACACATCACCAGAGCAACGACAACCATGCAACACAACACACAAATCACCATCACACAACATGTACTCACTATATCATACACAACCACACAAGCTGCAACAAAGTCCACAACTAGACACCAAATTGCTACTATCAACCTTAACAAACACAAATGATCTTACTCACTATTTCCGTGCACAACCTGCACCAACTTACTACAAACAACCTTACAAGGCACATCAACAACACCATAATTACCCTCACACAAAATCAACGATATAATAAGAAGCAACATGCTTCCTCCCAAAATATTGGAATTTCATACATAACAATTTATCACCACAAGTAATGAAAACAAACAGTACAAAGGGGAAATTAAAGAGGCAATTTACAACAACTTACTCTTGAATTTAAACTTGACTTTTCAAGCCCAAACAAAATTCTTCAAAACCAACTTTGAACTAAAACGATACTTGAAAACATTTTCACATCCACATGCTTAAACCAACTTTTGAAATCAATTTAAAACATTAACCACTCACCTCACTTCCTTAAGCAATTCAAGCAAAGCCGACTCAAGCCCCCATGACTTCCGATATCGATCCCGAGACTTTACCAACGAAATTCCTTGCTCCTAATCATCTCAACACAAGTAAATTAACCTCAAATCAGTCCACAACACAACATAGCAACCCGGAATGGAATTCAAACATCAAACACTTGTTTTTCAAACCAAGAACAACCACCAAAAAGTCATTCCCGAGCAGCCCTTTAGCACAGTCCAAAACCGATGATTCCAACACATTTAACACTTACAATTGCTTCCAAAACGACCCCCAACCAATACCCTATCATCGACCCTCAATTTCCAACACAAACCACACTCAAAACTCAACTAAAAACCCTCCTAAAAACCCTCCAAAACACAAAATCGGGAAACTTAACAAAACTCTTCAAAAATCATATATGTTGAACCGTTTGGTTCATAAACTTCATATCTATCACTGTTAAATCAAAATCTCAAGTTAAACACCATAAAACAACCATTTTCATTCAAATCTCCCAAAAATCCAAATTCTAAAACATGGATGAAAATGAAAACTACTTGTACTTTTGAATAGAGGAAGTTGAGAGCAAGTCAAAAACGTAATTACCTTTCAAAACCGAGCCAAAACGAAGGAGAGAGGAGATGAAATAGTATTTGGGGAGGGAGAGATGTTCTTCACGTTGGAATGAAATGGAAGGGAGAGGAAGAAGAAGATAACTTAAAACTTTATTTTATAATAATTTAAATTTCAATGTTCAAAGACCAAAATGCCCTCAAAGAAAAAGGGAAACCACAATAGGTGCCATCCATGGCTTTTGGGCTCAATTTAAAATTGGTCCAAATCTTAAAACCCGAGGCCCAAACCATTACTTTATTAAATAAAATATTAGAATCGAAACCCGAGACAATACTAAAATATTATTTTCACCTAGCCCCTAAACCCGGGCGTTACAACTCTCCCCCACTTAAGAAATTTCGTCCCCGAAATTTATTAGACAGGAAGAGTCACTAACACATGCTCCTCCACACTTTCTCTCTTACTACAACATACTTTCCAACTCGGTAGACTTACCACACAACATTAGCTATCTGATGCCAAGATCTCAACGGGTCCTTCAATGCATGACCATTTTAAACTCAACTCAAACTCTTTAACAACATAACACGGGACAAAATTGATTCACACTTCTGAATCATAGATACACATAACACATTACATACCTCCTTTTAACTATGGTGGTAACTGCAACAAACAAACAACAGGACTAACCCGATTCACCATCTCATACAACAATGTTTGATTACCTAACCCATAACTTTCTCTGACTGATCATTAGACCTCAACATACAACCAAACACTATGCAGACGACTTCAAAAATTTAGTCAAAACTCGAATCTCTATCGGCCATTATCGATCTCAAGACAATGTACAACTCACAATCTTGCTAAGGCACAACTCCGCCATCTTACTCACGGTACAAGTAACTTGAACATGTATAAAGGACCACATACAGTGCAACTAACATTGATTACTCAACTAAGTTCTCACTGAGGAAATAGGAGGCGAATTAGACACAAGATCTCTCGAATCTATTACCCACTTTCAATACGAATTTCCCCCGAATGTAACAAACTAGAAGAAACTGATGCTCGGTCTTGGCACGCTGACAAATTGCACACTTACTCTCATACTGAACCACATTATCCATCAACTCAATCCACGAGTACTCATCTTCAACCTACAATATGTCTTCACACTATTCGGATGCAATACACAAGAACTGCCATGTGCTTCGGCCAAAACAGTACGTCTCAAAACACTAAGACTATCGGCACAACTATTCTGTCTCTAAAAATACAAACTCTATCATCTCTGAACTGTATTCTGAAGGTTTTCTTTCTGATACGTCTTGCACGTGAGGTGCCAAGAACCTGTCTTACAACTGTTTCTCTCTAAGTATCTGACTCAGAGCAGGCATAACATGAAACTCGACCACAGATCCACTATCAATGATAAACTGGATCCGGCAAACACAACTCACAACTTGGCTACTAATCTAACAACAACTTTAACTCGGAACATCGGTTACTACATTAACTCTCTTCGAAGTTTCTTTCAGTTTCTAAAGGCTCAACGTCTCGTATCTAACACATAAACTGAACGTTCTTCTGTAGCAATCTATCAAAGGGGCAACTATCTTCAACAGATCATTTACAAACCTTCGATAGTAACAGCGCTAGACTTAGGAACTATAGATACATGTCACTGACTTTAATTTCTTCCAACTCATATCTTCTTCTGCCCAATTGGGGTTTGCACTAATATACTCGACTGATCTACATGACCTAGGGAAACATCTTCCTCAACTCAGAGTCCACACATGCTCAACTTGGCATACAACTGATTCTCTAAAAGGATCCACAACCTTAACTTCAAGGCTTGTCAGGATCTTCTTCAGTACGTGAATATTCCCACATATCATCCAAGAGAAGTACCACAAACTGATCAAGGACTTAGGAAAACATTCTGCTCAACATCTCTATAAGAGTAATTAACACACTAGTCAAACAAATGACATAATCCAAAACTCTAAGTGATCACATCTACCCCGAAAGCTTCATTCGGTACATCAACCTCTCTCACTATCAACTGGTAGTAATCGGATCTCAAATTAACCTTGTAAAGACTGAAACACCCCTCAACTGGTCAACAAATCACTGATGTTTGGAAACGGATACTAACTACTCACTGTCAATTGTCTCAACTGTCTGCAATCTAAACACATTCTCGTAGTGTCATCTCTCTTCTTCACAAGTTACACTGTCACACTCTAAAATGATATACTAAACCAAATGAATCTAAGGTCTAACAAACTCGAAGTTGATTCCTCAACACTCTCTCAAGTCGGTCGAGAATCACGAGATACAAAGCAAACAAAACAGGAGCAAACTCGGAGACAGTATCAATAACAAACTCTTCTTCCCTAACAAGAGACAAATCGAGTAATTCTTGCCAACACCTTTAGGAAAACATCAACTATTCTAACATTTTGCGGTCTAATCCTCACTCAAAAATTAAATCCATCACATCTTTTAGGCAGACCTGTCAACCAAACTCAATTCAATCTTTGACCTCTAAGGCTGGGTCAACATTCGATACAAAATCCACATTCCCACCTACCATTACAGTCTCATAGTCATCCTTAAGCTTTAAGAAAACTTACATTTGTCTCAAAGCCTACCCTAACTCTATGTTCTACAAGCCAATCCATGCACAGCTTCATATCAAAGCCGAAAAAAAACAATTCCATCGCACCAACTGAAAACACGTGCCACTGAACCATCAACGGACACCCCTTGTACATCTTTCCGACCACAATCGTATCCTCGAAGGAACTAGTAACACTAACACCTATCCTTAGTACCCCACAAGGTAGATTCAACAACTTCGCATGCTCACTCAAAATATACGAACGCGTAGATTCAGAATCAATCAGAAAAACAAGCTCAATGACTGTATCGACGAATTACTTGCCACAACATCGACATCATTCCGAGGCCAACTCATAGGTTTTTACTTCTATTACCAACTCATATCAAGATCGGTCACATTGCTCTCTCTCAGCAGAAACCAGTTCACAGGCACGCTGACCCAAACAAACAAACTGTACCTCTAACTCTGGTACTATCGTACTGTCCTGAACTAAAACGATGTACTCTTTCATCATTCACATCCTCTAAACCTCAGATTCACGATTACCAGCTCTAGGCCCACGCCTCGGCCTCAAACTTACCAAAGACAACAATACAACAATAAACAAAACACACAAGTAAGAATATTCAGGGTTAGCAAGAGCAAGGGTCCAAGGTGCTCAAGTATACTCCTTTACAAAAATCTTTTCAAATAAGTAATAGTAGCAATGGGAACTCGACACTACGCCTCAACACAACCATCAAGCTTACACATGCTTTCAAACACCGTACTAACAAGCAAACATCAAGCATACATGGCAAAACATTCACCGAGACACAACAACAGCATAACACATCAAACTTACCTCACTTACCTGCCCAAGGTCTCGGCAACCTTAGGCTCTGATACCACTAAATGTAACCCTCTCGTCCCGGTCTGGACGGATGACCGATCCGAGTGGGCCACACAGGGAAAACCGAAGCGAAACCCGTTAAGGTTCCCCCTCGGTTAGCAACCCTATTTTTTTTTATCTTTTCTAGATGCCTTTATTAAATCCTATGTGATAGGACACGCAGCGAACAAACACGGATACAAAACCCACAAGACATGTGATTAAACAACCAAATTTTCATTTTTAAACAGGCCGTATCGATACACATACAGAGGGTATCGATACTCCTTGACCAAAGTCAACCCTCTCAGTCAACTCAGGGAAGACCGTATCGATACACCCTTGAGCGTATCGATACGCCCTTCTCGGTCAACTTTTCAAAGTCAACGAAATGGAACCGTATCGATACGCTACAACCCCGTATCGATACGACCTAACCCCACCAACTCCTCTGAATTTCAGAGAGTTGGGACCGTATCGATACACCCTTTGTATCGATACACTCATCCTGACTTGAAATTCAGAGAGTTGATACCGTATCGATACACCCCCTTTGTATCGATACTCCCAGCAAAAACTGGGTTCTGCAGACAAGACCGTATCGATACACCATTGAGCGTATCGATACGCCCTGCTTTGCAATACTCTAATTGCATCAAAAACACATAAGACTCACACTCTAGATGCATAACAAGACCTCCATAGACACATCCAAGCATTCATACCGCCTCTATTAACTAAAATCTAGTCATACAAGGCACCCAACATGGACGAACATCATTCAACCAAAGAATCCACGTAATCATTCAAAGAAGGCATACAAAGCATACATGAGTTTCATGCCTTAGCAAACAAACATAAAACATTCATATAAGGCAATCTAAACATGATTTTACAAGCCACACATGACATCCAAATACCAAAGCAACACAAACATCCAAGGACTGGCTATAAGCCTCCCAAACAAACACTTAGGCATCAACATAAACATGATTTACAAATCCATCAACATGAGGCATTAACAACATAAAGCCAACACAAAGGAGTCTAAATACAAGCTCCTAAAACACGTAGCATTTCCCATTGCTAGACTACTACATTATTTAATAAACCATACTTGAGCAAACTACCCCACGCTTGGACGCCCTTTTCCTGCTCCTTGCTAACTCCAAGCTAAAGATCTGCATTGTCGGAAAAAGGAGAGCGTAAGCATAAAGCTTAGTGAGCAGAGCTCTAAAACGTAACAACAACAATGCAGAGTTCAAAGTTTCCTTTAAAAGTAAAGGCCAACACATACAAGTCATCCAACAACCTAATCCATTTACTAACATACAAGTTCAACCAAAGGTCAACAACATAGACATTTCACTTCATAGTATGCACAAACATAACCAAACTTTCACTTACGGTGGGACTACACATCACCGTTTTAACTAGTGGATTTCCAATGGGACTACACATCAAAGTACTATCCCACTAGTCACTACCGGTGGGACTACACATCACCGGAGCAACGACAACACACGTAATTTACACAAACACAACCAACATACAAGTACGGTGGGACTACACATCACCGTTTCAACTAGTGGGTTTCCAATGGGACTACACGTCAAAGGAATACCCAACCAGTGACTACCGGTGGGACTACACATCACCAGAGTCTTATACTTTTGCTACTGGCGGGACTACACATCACCAGAGCAACGACAACCATGCAACACAACACACAAATCACCATCACACAACATGTACTCACTATATCATACACAACCACACAAGCTGCAACAAAGTCCACAACTAGGCACCAAATTGCTACTATCAACCTTAACAAACACAAATGATCTTACTCACTATTTCCGTGCACAACCTGCACCAACTTACTACAAACAACCTTACAAGGCACATCAACAACACCATAATTACCCTCACACAAAATCAACGATATAATAAGAAGCAACATGCTTCCTCCCAAAATATTGGAATTTCATACATAACAATTCATCACCACAAGTAATGAAAACAAACAGTACAAAGGGGAAATTAAAGAGGCAATTTACAACAACTTACTCTTGAATTTAAACTTGACTTTTCAAGCCCAAACAAAATTCTTCAAAACCAACTTTGAACTAAAACGATACTTGAAAACATTTTCACATCCACATGCTTAAACCAACTTTTGAAATCAATTTAAAACATTAACCACTCACCTCACTTCCTTAAGCAATTCAAGCAAAGCCGACTCAAGCCCCCATGACTTCCGATATCGATCCCGAGACTTTACCAACGAAATTCCTTGCTCCTAATCATCTCAACACAAGTAAATTAACCTCAAATCAGTCCACAACACAACATAGCAACCCGGAATGGAATTCAAACATCAAACACTTGTTTTTCAAACCAAGAACAACCACCAAAAAGTCATTCCCGAGCAGCCCTTTAGCACAGTCCAAAACCGATGATTCCAACACATTTAACACTTACAATTGCTTCCAAAACGACCCCCAACCAATACCCTATCATCGACCCTCAATTTCCAACACAAACCACACTCAAAACTCAACTAAAAACCCTCCTAAAAACCCTCCAAAACACAAAATCGGGAAACTTAACAAAACTCTTCAAAAATCATATATGTTGAACCGTTTGGTTCATAAACTTCATATCTATCACTGTTAAATCAAAATCTCAAGTTAAACACCATAAAACAACCATTTTCATTCAAATCTCCCAAAAATCCAAATTCTAAAACATGGATGAAAATGAAAACTACTTGTACTTTTGAATAGAGGAAGTTGAGAGCAAGTCAAAAACGTAATTACCTTTCAAAACCGAGCCAAAACGAAGGAGAGAGGAGATGAAATAGTATTTGGGGAGGGAGAGATGTTCTTCACGTTGGAATGAAATGGAAGGGAGAGGAAGAAGAAGATAACTTAAAACTTTATTTTATAATAATTTAAATTTCAATGTTCAAAGACCAAAATGCCCTCAAAGAAAAAGGGAAACCACAATAGGTGCCATCCATGGCTTTTGGGCTCAATTTAAAATTGGTCCAAATCTTAAAACCCGAGGCCCAAACCATTACTTTATTAAATAAAATATTAGAATCGAAACCCGAGACAATACTAAAATATTATTTTCACCTAGCCCCTAAACCCGGGCGTTACAGTACTTATGACATGATTTCAACATACCTTAGCAGTCGGTTGGTGCTCGTACAAAGATCTTCACGTCGCCGATGCAACCAAACCTACTCGGTTGAATATTGTATGTTAATCTCGATGAAAGTATCTGCTTTTCTTTGCACCATTGTAATAGGGTCTTAGTGGACTTGTCTTTTTTTTTCTTTTTTTGATGCATTGTATTGTATTATCTTCCATGGTAATTAATAAAATTCAGATGCCAATATTAAAAAAAATTAAATATTGGTGGCGTTGTAAATGAACAAAATTGAATTGAACTTGTCTCATAATGGACCTCTAAAAATTTCTATGTAAATTAATCGATCAATAAATCAAATAAAAAAGATACAGTTCAAACATGAAGATTAAAAAACCATATATTAAGCAAAAAAAAGAAAAATTTAAATAGGGCAGTAAACGAACCGAACGTTCAGCGAACCGTTCGGCGGGAAGTTCGTTTATGTTTGTTTATTTATTAAACGAACGAACATGAACAAGATTTTTTGTTCGTTTAATTAAAAGAACGAACACGAACAAAGGGCTTGTTCGTTCATTTATGTTTGTGAACGTTAGGTAATCCGTTCGTTTATGTTCGTTCGTTTATGTTTGTTCATTTATGTTCGTTTATGTTCATTTAAATTTGTTCACATATGTCTAGGGGTGTTCATTATTTGGTTAAACCGAACTAATCGACCGGACCAAAACAAAATTGGTTAATCTATTTGATAATTTTAAGTTTCAGCTAATGATTAAAAGTTTTTTCAAATTTCAATTATCGATTAATTCAGTTTAAAATCAGTTAATTAACTGAATTAATCGAACTAACCAAAAATATTAAATATTTAACAAATTATATATGTTCGTTTGTGTCCATTTACCATTTAAACGAACGAACATGAACAAGCTACATTCTTTAATGAAGGAACACGAATAAAAAATTTTGTGTTCGTTTATGTTCATGTTCGTTCATTTATTCAGTTAAAGTTAAACGAACGAACATAAACACATTCATTCGTGTTCATTCGGTTCGTTTACCGAATTAATTTTAAAAATATTATGAATCATGACTATTTGATAAAAGTAATTTGACACTCTTCTCCGTCCTTCCACTTCCAAGGTTGTATCAGTGGTCAGATCAAGTTTGATTTCGTGAAAAGATCCGAGTGCTTTAAAACCTCTGCTCCGCTCCAATTCCATCAAAAATCTCATTTCTTTCATAAAATTTTCAAAACCCTCTAAATCCTTTCTATTTTTCCCTTTTCGATCGAAATTACATTTTAAAGAAGGAACAAATCACTTAAATCTGATCTAAAACTTATATTGAAATTTACCCTTTTTATTTTGTTGCATGAAATGAGGGTGAAGCCATTGTTTATAATCATCTCCACACTTTCCTTATTCTTGGCCGTCGTTTTGCTCTCTCCTACGCGCCCGGTTGTTCCTTCTAATTCTTCCGATTCTCCCAACAGGTTGCCAATCCATTCTCTCTCTGCGGATCTCATTTTCACTATTGATGCTTTATTTAATGTAAATCTTTGTTGATTTGGGGAAATTGCAGTGCCAAATCGGAGATATGGAATGTCAAGAGAATCGTGGAATGGAGACCTTGCAATTGGTGGCTTCAATCCCACTTGCCTCGTTAGTATTCTATCTATTTGTTTATTGTTTGTCTTTTATTACTCTTGCATTATTAGCTTTATTGCCTGTTTTCGTACAGTTAGCTGCCTGGGAGGAAGAATTGCAGTCAATTTTAGCATATGGGATCTGGGTTTTTTAAGCTCTTTTTTTAGTTCTTCTATTTGTTTGATGTAGATTTGGTACGATTGAATGGAAATGGCGTGTAGTTTGGGAAGTTGTGTTGAAGTTTTAAAAGAGTGTGAAGTGGGTTTTGGATTAGGTTAAGGACTTCTGTTTAAGTTCTGATATTCTGAGTTGGTTTTTTGTTTGTTCTTAATTGGCTATAATTGCAGACATTTGCATTGTTTTTTTCTTTTCTTTTTGTTATTGAAATTGTGCAGCTCTACCATCTGAGAGTAATGGGTACATCCGTGTCAATTGCTATGGTGGCCTCAATCAGATGAGAAGAGATGTGAGTGCAAAGCTGTCGTAGTTCTTTTAGGTTATATGTAAAATAAATTTAATTTGGTTTAAACATCAGATATTTTTCTTGGTGTGGGCAGTTCTGCGATGGTGTTGGTATTGCACGTTTACTGAATGCTACTTTGGTTCTGCCGAAGTTTGAAGTGGCTGCATATTGGAACGAGTCTAGGTAATTTATGCCTCTTCGAGTTCTCAAGAATTTTTGGCATTGCTGATGTTGACCATACATCATAGAAAGGAATCTAATATTGATGGAACCTGTGAATCTTCTTATTGAAGTAGAGATATCTGTAATATTATACTTTATAATGCTTGTAGTGAATACCCAGTAATACAATTCTACTTTCTAATTAATTGTGAATCTTCTTATTGAAGTTAAGATTGCACAGAAAAAAAACGAGTGCAAAATGAAAACCAACGCAATATCCGAGTAACTGTTATGGTAATCATGGGGGTTACTGTTACTAGCCATGTCTTCCTATCATATGAACGCTAAAGCTGGTCCTATCCTATGTTGTGCTATCATCTGTACTTTTCCTTTCTCAAATTTGTGTCTGTAAGTTTGGTGAATGCTTTGTACTATTCTCCGTCGAAATTATGCAGATAGTTGCCAAGAGATGAACTTAGTAATATCTCACATGTTGCTTGACTTTGAATTCCTGATGTTCTGAACTATTGAACTTGAGAAGAATTTGGATAGAGCTTTGTTGTTTCGTCGTAAAGATCCACACAGTTCCCTGCCTATGGTGATTAAAACATTAGTGTATGCCCATCTGCTTTCTTTTTCCTGTTTAAATATTTATATTATGAACAATTATCACTAGAAATTTATTAGTAATGCTTGAAATTTGGTCATAGTTATTCAAATCATATTCTAGTGATTGTTAACAGGTTATTTTGTTTATTATTACACGTAATTTAATTATTATCTGATGAATGTTGCTAAATTGTTTCCTATGGTACAGTGCCTAACGGTATCCTAGTGTGTTTATGTTGCCATTTATTTTATTTAGATAAATCTTTACAATTCATTCCTTTCATCTTCAGCGGCTTTGCAGATGTATTCGATGTAGATTACTTCATAAACAAGATGAATGGTTTTGTCAAAGTTGTTAGAGAATTACCACCTGAGATATCATCAAAAGAACCCTATCAAGTGGATTGTAGTAAACGGAAAGGTCAATTTGATTACATCGAAAGTGTTCTTCCATCGTTGTTGAAATATCATTACATCTCTATCACACCAGCAATGAGCCAAAGAAGGGACCGGTATTACTTTTCTGTTTCCGAATTTCTCACTCTATGTAGAAGTATGGTGTTGATGAAGAGTATATTTATGTTCTTGTTATGACATTCTGTAGGTACCCAAAGTACGCAAAAGCGGCGCTTTGTCAAGCCTGTTACAGTGCATTAAGGCTGACTGAATTGTTGGAGAAGAAAGCTAACGAGCTTCTGGAAGCCATACCGAAACCTTTCCTTTCCCTCCACCTTCGATTTGAACCAGACATGGTAGCTTATAGCAAATGTCAGTACTCAGGCCTTTCATCTACCTCAATGAAAGCCATTCAAGCTGCACGCGGAGATGATAGAAATCCGTGGACCGGAGAAGCAGCTCAGATTTGGAGGAATAGGGGAAAATGTCCGCTTACACCGAATGAGACTGCCTTTATACTTCAAGCATTATCGATACCCAGGAGCACAAACATTTATCTTGCAGCTGGGGATGGACTAATGGAGATTGAAGGCTTAACATCTATCTATACCAATGTGGTTACTAAATCTGCTCTTCTTAGCAGTGAGGATTTCGAAACCATGCATGGGAACACAAAAGCCGCCTTAGATTATCATGTGTCGATAAACAGTGATTCTTACATGGCTACATACTTTGGAAACATGGATAAGATGGTGGCGGCAATGCGAGCTTTTAAAGGGCTGTACAAAACACTTTTCTTAAGTAGAAGGGCTTTCGCCAAGTTGACTGCGGAAGGGTTGGAAGGGAAGGCATTGATGGAAGCATTATGGAAGGCTCACAAAGATGATTTCATCATGGGACGAGGGTCTGCTTTATCTGACTGCTTTTGTGAGTTCAAATTATAGTTCCTCTTAGATTTTTGTGACAATTCATTCTTATTATTGTATCTTTTAGGTATTCTTTTTGTATGAAATCTTATGGGATAGGCTTTAAAATTAAGAAGAGCAGATACTAGAAATTTGTGTAATTCATGAATATTGATTTTGTGCAATTATTCACACGAAACTTTGATTTTTGATTTAATTGTACAAGTAATATTGATGATTCAATTGTACACATTTAAAAAAGCTTATATATTCGTTTAATATTAGGCTTAACTACAAAAAAATCACTTAATCCGTAACTCAAAATCACTAAACCTCTAAATTCTTTTCTTTCGGCATCGTTTTACTAGTCATGTCTTCTTTCGTTGATCCTCTATAGTCGATAGTCCTAACTTTACATCGTTGGAAATTGAAACACGAGCGACCAAACGTACCACAAACGTGGAATTTTTAATCGAACGATAGATAGACGAACGACGAAACAAGCCTTACAACTCGTGCGACGAGACGAGCGACCAAACGTACCACAAACGTAAAATTTTTAATCAAACGATAGATAGACGAACACGAAACAAGCCTTACAACTCATGCGACGAGAAGAGGAGACCTATTTCAACAGCGACAAATGTGGTGTTTAAAGGCGGTAGATGGGGCATTTAGGGATTAAATTTGTTTTGAAAAAATATTAGAGTTTTGAGTTTTTTTTAAATGTTAATGATTTTTTGATTTTTTTTAAACAAAAACTAAATGAATATTGTGAAATATATCCTATGTCCTATGTCATATTTGTTTTTCGTCGATCCTCTACAGTTGATAGTCCCAACTTTACATCGTTAGAAATTGAAACACGAGCGACCAAACGTACCACAAACGTGAAATTTTTAATCGAACGGTTGATAGACGAACGACGAAACAAGCCTTACAACTCGTGTGATGAGAGGAGGAGACCCATTTCAACAGCGACAAACGTGGTGTTTAAAGGCGGTAGATGGGGCATTTAGGGATTAAATTTGTTTTGAAAAAACATTAGAGTTTTTTTTTTTTAAATGTTAATGATTTTTATTTTTGTTAAACAAAAACTAAATGAATATTGTGAAATATATCCTATGTCATATTTTAATTGGATGATCATTTTTTAACATTTATTAATTGATTTTTTTTAAAAGTTAAAATATAAAACCTTAGGTACCAAGGTCAAAAAAATACTTTTGACACATATCTAAAAGGTTTAAGGGCTCAAAAAGTCCTCGAACTTTAAAAAAAAATTAATTAAGCCCTTAAGGTTTTTTTACACTCAATGTCAACCTAAAACTCTAAAAATTAACCAATTCGATCCTTTGACTGACGGAATTTGTCGTTGACCGTGACGCTCCACGTTAAAAAAAGTGATGACGTGAAAGAGGGACTTAATTAATTCTCTTTAAAGTTCGAGGATTTAATTGGTTTTTTATAAAGTTTGAGGGCTTATTTAATCTTTAAGCAAAAATAAAAAAATTGTTAAAGTATTCTAACAATAAATATTAAATTATTAAAAATAAAAAATATATGACCATTGTAATAACAAAATAAGATTAAAATTATGTTATAACCTAATAAGTTGCGTAAAATCTAAAGTATATTCCAATACATATGATGCAATCTCATGTCACAATATAGTTACATATATTTTATTTGATTGAACCAACAACTTTTATGGAATTTAAGTTAGAAAAAAAGAAAATTTAAGAAATACTCTTGCGGTACAAAAACTCTATGGTGCTTGACTTTATTAAAGAGTCTTTTTTTCCCATCTGATCAAACAATAAACTTCATCTTGCTCGATGCATCCAAGCAGTAGTATCATAGGAAATTTCAAGCATTTTTTTATAGTGAGATCATTTCCTTGGTCAAAGAAGATTTTTTTTTTATATTAGAAAATGTAACTTTATATTTCTAAAAAATCTAGTGTTTTTTATTTTAGTATTTTTTTAGTATTATAATATATTTTTTTATATTTTTAATATTTCAATTTAATTCAAATAATTTCTTAACTTTACTTTTTTTTTTCTTAAAGATTAAATAAGCCCTCAAATTTTCTAACAAAATCAATTAAGCCCCTTTAGTCTTTAGACATGCCATTATTAACACGTGAACTGCCACGTCAATACTGTGAACTGCTACGTCAGTACCGTCACGATCAACAACGGATTCTATCAGTTAAAAAGTCAGATTAATTAAATTTTTAGGATTTGAGAGTGACATTAAGTGAAAAAAAACTTTAAGAGTTTAATTACTATTTTTTTTCAAGTCCGGTAACTTCTCGAGCCTTTAAGTTAATCTAAAAGTAAAATGTAGTTTAAGTACTCATACGAGTGTTAAGCATTTTCTTTGAATGCACTTAAGAAATCACGGTCTAGATTTTATGGTTACAAGAAGATAAATTAGAACTGATTGTAGTTTATTTCTCTAGGTACTTTCCTGACCAATGAGGTGTATCGCCCCCAACCCAGAAAACAAAAACCCTTGAACAGAGAGAATGAAAATCTTCTAAAGATCTTGAATCTTAAAAAGACAAGACTCAGGGAGAAAAACAGATTTCTTTTTTAAGAAAAGAAAATTTTATTGATAAAGAGAATGTCTTTAACATGTGTGAAAATGTCCGAGGATGTTTGGCTAACTTGTCTTACACATGCATTGTCCACTGAAACTGAAGAGATCATGGGTCTTCTTCTCGGTGATATTGAGGTTTGTCTTTCCCTTTTTTTATATATTATTTATTTATATTTTTGCATAGAACCCATGTCTCAAAATCCAATCTTTTTCTTTTCAAACTTTAAAATTATGCGTTCTTTTTTCTTCTTCTGGTTATTGTTGAATTAAAGTTGTAGTCTTTGATTTTTCTGTTCGAATTTTGTGCTTACAGCAAGAATTAGTTTACATCTTAATTTTTCTGTTTGTTTAAGGGAGTGTGAGTTTTACAAATTCTTTTTCAGTTTGGCTACTGCTGAAACACTGTACTAGGAACTTGACTCTCTTTATACAGAACATAAACGATTAAAAGCCTGGTCTTTTTAGTTCATACTGGAAGGAGAATGCTGTAATTTCATCTTGCAGTTTTGTCATTCTGTTTTTTTTTTTTTTTTTGGTTTATATGGCATGGCTCGGTTTATGTTGCTTTGTCCACCTCTTGCAAATTTCAGTACTCAAAAGATGGAAATGTCACTGCATTGATATGGGGAGCATCGCCACAATCACGTTCTGATCGGCGGAAGGACCGAGTCGAGACAAATCCTGAACAGTTGGCAGCTGCATCAGCTCAAGCTGATATATCCTTCAATCTTTGTGCATTTTTTTCTTTGTTGTTAATAAATTGGTGTTCGATTTTTTGTATTCATTACAGTATGAAAAAAATAGTTTTCTAGACACTAGTCTTGGCCTTTTCTATGATTCCTTAGTTATAATTTAGATCTCGTAAATCATAATAAGTGCCTAAAAGAAATGAGTTTATTGTGTTCATGTTAGTAGTTTGCATAATGATCTAAAGCTTTTGTTATAAACACGATATCACTGTGCTTAATGTGAAATGATAAGCTTTTTCTGCTTACCTGCTTCACTAAAAGTGATTTATGTGCTAACCTAAAATTGTTAATTTCCGCAACCAAAAGTCATTCAGAATAAAAGTGCAAATCTAGTACAGATTTGATTATGAATATCTTTTGCATGTTCGGATTCATAGTTACATGTTCAAGATTGTTAGTTTAGTTGTGAAATTAACTTCAAGGCACAGAATGACTGTATCGACCGGCAGAACGACTAGAGTGATTGGGTGGTACCATTCACATCCCCATATTACTGTTCTTCCTTCTCACGTTGGTAAGTTTTGAATGAGTAGTTTTGTTTTTCAAAAAGTTTAATCTGCTGTTCTAGCTTTTTGCTATGAAAAATATATTCATCTGTTTGAAGATTTGTAATAATAAAATAAGTTAAAAGAATAAAGTGATTATTTTTGTGCACTCTGTTGTTTAAATTTTAGCTATATTTCATTTCATGTACGGTTACCTTTTTGAAATCCCAAGTTTTAATTTGTTTACTTGTATCATGAATCATTGAATGGACAAGTCATATTGTTTATTGGTCATGATAACTTTGCATTTATGATTGGTTGCTGGACATTGAAAAGGTTTGCTACTTCTGCAGATGTGCGGACTCAGGCTATGTATCAACTTTTAGATTCTGGATTTATTGGGCTTATATTTTCTTGTTTTAGTGAAGACACAAACAAGGTTAGTACTTCATGCATACTAAATCAAAACCAATCTTATAGAAGTCTTTTTTATTAAATCTTGAAAGATTAATAAATAATATCGTGATAATTTCAGGTGGGAAGAATTCAAGTCATTGCTTTTCAATCGTCGGATGGGAAACAGAATCATGTTTCAAGACCAATTGCTTTATTACCAGTGAATAGAAGCTCGGTTATTGATCTCGAGTTATCTTTAAGTTCTGGAAATTCATTGGTGACATCTGGATCTGCAGAAGTAGATAGTCACATGCAAGACTCTAGTGATTCCAAATCCATTCAGGGATCTAGCAAGGTGCAATTTATGATTGTTGAAGTTAAAATTTGTCATTATGATGTCGTTTAGAGGGGAAAACAGCAGTAATCAAAAGATATAAGGCTGAAAAACAAGTTCAACAGAAGTTGGAACTTATAAAAACTTCATCAAGGTTCCACTTGTTTCTGTCACAGCCAAGCGTAAACTGCACGCAACAGTTCTTCAGTCTAACATTGTACAGCAGCCAAGTCTGTTTCTTGACACTGATTTCCTCTTCCTCGACCACTAACACGTCCAACCATGGCTTAATGGCAAACCCTAGGATCTTATTAAGCTCTGATACCTAATTTGATGTGGTTTAAGAAGAAAACAGCCGCAACCAAAAGAATTATGGCTGAACTAAATGATTAGGAAAGAAGAAAAACATCATACTAAGCTTTTTCTCTGTATGTGGTATCTGCTGTATAGATGATATCACATTGTTAATGTTAAGCTCCTTTTCCAGAAAAATGCAAGAAAGGTGTGTTTTCTGATGTGTTGACCACCCTTTTTTTCTGATGGTTAGCAGTGACCACTCTTAAACCTTACTCTTCTATGCATTATGTTTTTTGCTTTTATGTTCCACATGATATTTTACGTTTGTTTTCCCTTAAGGTTCTCTTTAAAACGTTTGTGCATATGGGATTTGACTAGGGTGGTGGAAGATCTGTAGACTTGGGAGGTTTCTTCGCCAATGCTGATGCAAACTATCTAGGGCAAGATCAACGCCGAGATTACTATAATACCAATAGCGCCCAGAATGCTGTTGTTGATATTGATTCCATGGATATGTCGGAAAGCATGCAAGAAGCCATGCACCGCTCGAATTTGGACATGAGGTATACATGAGTATGCACATGATCACTCAATTCATTTTTGGAGTTGGACCTTGCATCTCCTGGATTTGTGTAATGAAGATCATTTGGTTTGCACATGCAGTAACACCGAAACATGCTTGCTTGTATAACATATAGAGTTTAAATCTATCTGGATTCTGAAGTTAAACGAACTGTCAATTTGAGATACTTGTATTTCCTTTTTGTGTGTTGACAGTGGTGCAGAGTATGTCCGGAAAGAACTTCCTCTTCATGTTTTGCCAACATCTTCTCTTGTTAATCTTGACTCGCCATTAAAGTCATTCACGGATTTGCAACGTGTACTATATGAAGAGGAGCGGGCAGCATATAACCAAGCCATCTCGCAAAATATGAGGTTTTATTTTATGGGAATGTATTCCATTTTTCCTACTGTAACTTATTATTTTATTGCTGATTCTACCTTTCACTTCATTTGACTCAGAGATGGCAAAGCGCATCCACTTTCTTTCATCCATCACACATCTACGTATCAAGCTTCTATGTGCAAGTTAATCGAATATTGGTTAGAAACAGATGCAAACCTCTTGCGACTACTTGTGATGCTTTTATGTTTGTACTCATGTTCCTTATTAATTTGCAGTTTAAGTCCCGCCATCAGTGCACTTCAGGATCGATTAAAGGAGAATGAAATTCGGGTACAAAATGAAATTAAATTGTTTGATAGTTAAGATAAAAGTTACATTTACTGTTAGGGCAGCTTATAGGACATCCTTGTGAATTCCAATAGTTCGAGTTGGCAACTCCGTTTATCAAATTTTTGAAGACTTGTCCAGATTACTTCAATGATTTATACACTCTGGATACCAGTATCACTTTCTATTTTTACAGACAAGGCATGCTTGATGGCTTATGATGTAACGTTTTATATATTGCTTGCAATGAGATTAGCAATGGAAATTAGAGGAAAAGTTAGAAATAGAGAATAAACAGATTGTTTTGTCTTCTTTAAGACAAAGAAGAGTTGCAGACAAGAAAAATAAATTTAAAAATAACAAGTTGAAGACTTAATGTATTGTTTTATGTAGTTGGTCTTTGGATACAGACAGGATTTATGGTCTCTTTTGTGGTTTATGATATCATCTAAGTCTTTTCGATCTTAACATCTTCTGTTAAAACAGTTAGCAATGTTGACGGACGAAGCTAAGACGTTGGAGACTGAAGCCTCCAAGGGGAGCGGACCAAGTTCTCCGCATACTCATTCATCACATGGATTTAGAGGAAGCACTTTGGTTGGCCAGAGAGACTTGCTTAATTCAGCTGAACCCATCAGCATGAGGACATTTGCTGGAACTGGGAGCCGAAGCAGAAAGCGATCTTAATAAAATTTCCATCCCAAACCCTCTTCTCCATGCATTTTGTGAGTAATAATATGATTCCATTAATAGTCTCTTTAACGTATTTCTTCATTGGCCTTTATATATTACATAAATATATAGTGCTTAGCGAAATGAGTCAGTTGAATCATCCGGTGTTAAACACACTCTCACATCGGAGTCTGAATAACACAAGTTTAAACTCGTATGTTTTGTTTTGGATTAATACCCTTAGCAATGTTAGTGGTTTTCCTCTTTGTGAAAGCTTGTGCATTATATTTGAAAGAAATCAGGTTACAATATATGTTACTAAACCCGGCGTTGTAACGTTACATTTGTTTTCTTCGCCAAATGATCATTCCTTCTCATTTGAACCCATATCCTCTAGGTTGAACATGTTCTCAAGTATATCGGAGGAACTTCTGCAACTCGGTTGAAGGTGTCGAAGTTGAAGACAGTTTGTAACTCAAAGAGAGTTGTTAGGGATGGTTGCATGAGTCTTTGAAGAAACAAGCAATGGTGTACTGTAAATAATCTTGTTTCCTCATTATGTTGCAGTTTGAATGTCATGTTATTGACGAGGGGGAAGGGGATTTTTTTCCCTTATGTTTTTTTCTTAAATGTATCTCTACTCTTTAATTTAAATTCTCAATGAAATGTTGTGCAATATTTATTTATTTATGCTATGTGAAATGTAATGGTATACTTTGCACTCCAAAGAGAGGACGTGAATTCAAATTTCGGAGACGATATTATTAGGAGGGGTAGTTTCACACCCCGAACATGAGACGTAAGACGAACATGCATGTTATCAAGAAAAAATATTGATTTTCCTTAGTTGATCAATCATTCCTTACCTGGCCATCAGGAGCGATCAGGCAATGGACCTTGGTCTTTAACCCCCCAAAAATTTCTACCTTTTATCTCAGCCTTAACATAAATCCCGAAACTTTGCATTCGAATCCTTCTCTACGACATTTTGTGGCGAAATCTTGTGTTTGAAACTCATGGCCATTGAGTAATGAAAAACTTACCAACATGCAACACAGCTTTCAACAGATCCAAGTTGGTTGTACGAGTCAATTTGTGGAGTTGAAAAAAGCAGTTGGAACAACAGAGTTCAAATGTTTTAGGAGTCTATCGGATGTTATCATACAAGTTCATCTTTATCCCGCTTTTTCTCATTCTCATCAGCTTACTAAGTATGCATTTCCGAAACATTTTCCTTTGAGTGTTTCAGGATCACTTAGACAAACTTGACAGCCAATCACCCTAAGGACTTTGCCCCTTGAATTCGGTGTGTTGTTTATGGGATCTCCAAAAGCTGATGGAAATGCCATTGAGGCTGTCTCCCCTCCAGGAAAAGTAGGCTTCTGTTCATGCTTTCCCCCCCCCCCCCCCCCCCTTAAATTTATTTCTTTAATGGAATCGTTCTTTCACATTTTTGTGTTTTTAAGATTAATGTATATAATGATGATTTTTTAGAGTTAATATCACCATTCATTTGATTAATTTGTAACCCATTGTTTCTATCATAGAAATCTCCATTTTCCAAGTTTCTCAATGATCTATCACCTATAAAGTCATCAAGAGCCAGAGTATCACTGTGTACACAAAGGCTCACTGAGTCAAGTTTTACAACAATTCCGTCAGTGTTTAGCTCACCCCATTTAGATATGGACCGACCGATGAGCTTCTTTCAAAGGTTTTTTTCTCCAACTCTCGGTAACATTTTTGGTACGCAACCAGCCAACCTCTTATGCTATTGATTGAAGATTGTTTTTGCATGTTGATAGAGATGGCATTGGTGGGTCAATTTCAAATGCTCGTGACCCTTCTGAGGTTGTCGGCGAATTCCAAGGTGATCCTGAGGAGGCGGTAACCGCTCGAAATAAAGCTAATGATGGGGGGGCACATATGATGAGCCTGGTTGATATTTCTCATGATGAAAGGTCGGCTAAGATGTTGGAATTTCCATCTGAAAACATGTGGCATCATGTTGGGTCTAATGGGTTTTTGGAACATCAAGCCATGTCAACTCAGGTTCTACACTCAAACATTGATCATGTGCCTCAAAACATGGAAACTCAATGGGATCCTCAGAATGTGTCATGTTTTAACCATCTGAGAATCCCTTGTCAACAATTTGCTGAATCCCAATATAGCTCAGAAGGGAATAGGTAAGTTTATATTTAATCTTTTTTACTTAAATAATTTTGTGAATTTAATCATCATTTTCACATTGCTTTCTTTCTTAGCTATGCGATTTTGTCGAATTCAGGAACACATATGAGACTGATAGCTGTAAACTCTGCAACTGCAAGAGGACCAATTGTTTGAAACTGTAAGTTCGCATTGCATTTGCATAACAACATTTCACTTACTTCCATTGCTAAAACTAAACTTGAGTACCATGTTACTCGCACTCGGGTTTAAGTCGAATCCGGATACTTATTAAACATGGTACTCGAAACAAAAAGTGAAGAGTCGGAATAACATAGGTGGAGTACATCTGTGAGTTGTGTTTTTTGTTGTGATTGACAGTTATTGCGAGTGCTTTGCAGCAGGGATTTACTGCGACGATTGTTGTGCATGTGAGAACTGTTACAACAAGCCAGATTACGATGAAATTGTTCTCGAAACTCGAAAGCACATTGAGTCGCGTAACCCTCTTGCATTTGCTCCACCAATTGTTAAGCCTCCCAATGATTCACTGAGTATTGGTGTAATTATAAGTTCTGGAATCTTACCCTTCTTCCCCTTTAAATTTGTGCAATTTCACAAGTGTTTGACATGTGAAACCTCTGCCAGGGTGATGGAAACATGAACAATTCATCAGCCAGGCACAAAAGAGGTTGCAAATGCAAGAGGTCAAAGTGCATAAAAAAGTATTGCGAGTGCTATCGGGTTTGTTATCTATGTTGCTCCGTCTTTTCATTTTTCTTGAAATACTTATACCGAGTTCGAGTTTAATTGGTTACCGTTGTTAAGATGATACAGGATAGGAAGTTGCTTACCATTCATCCATCTGACTGCACAAATATTCTCCATTTATTTTTAGGCTAAAGTTGGATGCTCTGATGGATGTCAATGTGAGAATTGTGACAATTCTTTTGGCAACAAGTCAGGTTATCCTTTTTCCAATTAATGATTCAAGCCCTCTACAAATACATGAAAATGATTGAACATATCTATGACGGATTCGGATTCGTTCACACCCGAGTCTTAGTAACATAGAGTTTTAAGTACTCAATTATCCTGATTCGAATGATGAATTGATTGATGTGAGTATTTGCATATAGGTATTACATACGGTTTTCTATGATCGACTGACTTCACTATGCTGGAGCTACAGAAACAAAGTTCCAGAGAGCAGAAGAATGGAAGAATCAGTCTCGTGAAATGTCGAATACGGCAGAGGTTATGTCCGATAGCATCAAAGCGCCGGCATGGGAAGAACGGACCGATGTAAGTAGTGTCTTCCTTCACATCACATGATAGGAGGGGCTTTGAAAATGTGGCACAGGCTGAACCAGAAAAGGGCAATAACCTTCATTGTTGCCCCTCTGCCTTGAGCTGTATGCAGCCATGTCCGAGTAAGGGGAATTCTAAATAAACAATGACAGCGCTCGTGATTGTCTTGTAGATAATACTCCATATCAACAAAAACACATTTATGATAAACTCACAATCTTGTTTTCTCTCTGCAAATCATGATACATAGTTTTAGTTCATTTCTTCCCCATATTTTAGTTTTTTTTTATTACGAATCAAAGCGACAAAAGGCTGAATCTCAGTGTATCGTAGCATCAAGGCCCATATTTTAGTTTTTATTGTGTTTAAATTCACATATAAACCGCCTATCAAATCTGTTGGAAAAAATTCAAGGGAGTTCTAAAAAGATATTTTTATCCGTATTTTCAGTCTAACCAGAAATGTTATCAAAATATATATAACATTTTAGGTTGGACTGAGTAATATTTTAGGTTACCCTCAAATTAAGTTTGAATCAATTTAAAACCTCATGTAACATTTTATATTATAACCGAAAATATTACCAAAACGTATAATATTTTAAGTTTGTAACACCCAGCTAAAATAATAATAAAAGGTTGATCTGCGTTATGGGGGGCTCGAACCCGTGCCTTTGGCATTGAAGTGAAGGACCTAACCATCTGAGCCAAGTACTCATTTCTATCAAGTATTGCTTTGAGCTGGTTTTAAATTAGGTTGAGAAGTTTATTAAATCAGATTTAATAAACCACATGACCTTTCACCTACCCATTTCTTACCTTATTCGAATAAAAAAAAAGAAAGGAGAGAAAATCCCCTCACCTAACCCCGTCGGCTACTCCCCCAACCGCCTCACCGCCGCTCCATGGCGTACACCGCCACCACCATCATGTGCGTCGTCCGACTCCGAACCACCAGCCACCTGACACGCGCGTATTAGAGCCACCGCCGACGGCAGAAATTTGTTCGAAGCTTTGTCGGAAACCTTGAGTTTCCAGCTTCGATTCCGGCAGCTCCTGGTGTCCGATCGTCGCGCCGATCTTGCCAGCGTGCTCGGCGTGATGTGGAGACCAAAACCCAACCGGTGGATCGTCTGTTCGACACCGGTAGCAACTTCGCTGGAGAAGCCAAGCACCATCTGTTTTATGCATTTTCCGGTTACCTCCGGCGTCCTTTGGTCGCACCACCGCCAGATCCGGGCTCCCGACGTGACGACAAACAAAACCCTACCGGCCAATCTTAGTTCTGACATCGAGAGGGGCATCATCGGAAAACTTCAATTTTCCGGCAAGGTTGAACCTTTAAGGTTAGATCCGGCCTACTTTCCGGCAAGTTTCGTGGTTAATGAGTTAGATTCGAGTTGATTTAACAGAAACTCTTTATTTTCAGGTGAATCGGGCAAATTTTGATGTTTCCGGCAAGATTCCGGTCACCGTCCGGTGACCGAAATAATTTTGGTGAGTGAACCGGCTAGACCGGATGAACCGGTCGGTCCAACAGCCCAAATCCGACCCGTCCGACCCATCCGACCCATCCGACCCGACCCGACCCGTCTGCCCGAGTTGACTCAGTGAGTCAGCTCACCCGAGTTGACTCAATGAGTCAAACCAGTTGACCTGTGACGTCAGCATGACGTCAGCGTTGACTTGGTCGCTGACGTCAGCGTTGACTTTGACCCGTTGACCAAAAAGTCAAATTTTCCGAAAACTCATATTTTATGTTTTTCGACGTCCTGAGTCCGTTTTTGAAGCCCGTTTCGCAAAATTCCGACCCGAAAGCCTCTGAATCTGATCTTGAACCCAAAAATGCTTATGCGTTTCTTATTCAATTTAAAGGCAGTGTGATTAAGGATTAACTGTGGATTTTGTTTAATTGAAGGTCATATCCGCGTGGTTGTGGGATGTTGAATCCGAGTTCGAGGGTATTCGAATGTCGTATCTTGAATCGACTGTTGTAGCTCGGAGTTAAGGTAATACATTACTACCCCTTGTATGCTTTATGTACATGTTGATATCTGGTTAAAGCATGCATGCTTATGATGAGTGTTTTGTGAACTCTGCTTAAGCCGAATTCGATACGGAAATTAAGTATGAGAGTCAGTAAGAGTAAAATACTCGGATAAGAATATTAATAGATCAGAAGTGTCGAAAGTGCTAATAATAATAATAATACAGTTAAATCTGAATCTCTATCAATGGTGTCTAAGAACCAATGTTTAGAATGCGGAGTATGAGATGTTGGATATGAAATTACGAAAATACCCTTGGAGCATAAGTATGACTAAACTACCCATCTGATAAAGGAAATGACCTAAAATCTGCATTCGTCCTGATTATGCATTTTACACTACCCAAGATGTATGTTTTAATGGAAAGACTTCGACATCATTATGCAATACATGTGATACAAACTTGGATAATCCCTCAAACTCTGTATAACACATGAATGAGATGTGTGATATATTCTGTTGAATGGATTGTATAATTATTTAATCGTGAATAATATTATGTTTGATGAACATTTCAATTGTTATTGAGATTGCATCACTATGTTAGAAAATGAGATAAAATAATGAACTTGATATATGATGACATGCTCTGCCTACCTGATATATGCTTGCTCAATTTGTATACTTGGTATGTGATCGTTTGATCTGTGATGGTATTGTCTGACTGTTTGATGAATTTGTTAACATGATCTGTTAGTTTGGCCTATGATGGTACAATCTGTTTGCATGATGAATGCTGAAAATGTCTGCTCTGCTCGATAGTATGCCCATTTATCTATCAAAAGCATGAACTTCTGTTTCTGATACTCTGAATAAAATATGTCTGTTACATGTACTATGTTACTCATGTTTGGGATCTGAACACCGATTACTATCTGGGGTATACTGTTGGGTTATGTTATGAAGTCTCTGTTGGTACAGCCCTGATCAAGCTGGTAAATCCTTATGGACTCAAGGTCTCCCCTTGAGTGGCACCTACGCCCATCGGGCCTAGGGTAAGTCCTTATGGACTCAAGGTCTCCCCTTGAGTGGCACCTACGCCCATCGGGCCTAGGGTAAGTCCTTATGGACCTAAGGCAGCCCCTTAGGTGGCACATATGCCCATCGGGCCTAGGGTAAGTCCTTATGGATGCAGTTCTGGGGGACTGCATATTGGTGTAAGGTTGGAGGGTAGTTCTTGTAAACTTCTGTATGAACATTGAACATTCGCATTTAATCTGTTATGTGCTCATAGGAAATGATGTTAAGTACTTATGTATGTTGATCTGCACTTATAGGAACACACTAGACGCCAAACTCTCGGATTCTTACCTCGTATGTTACCAACCTATATAATTTCCGTCTAATTCTCAAGGTCTGATTAAAGAACAAATATCATTATTCTTGAGTATGCTGCAACCTCGAAATAGTAGAACAGAAATAGAGGACTATCACTGCTTGAAACATCATAAAAATGTTATGCCTACCATATATCTGCATGAGCTTATAGCATCTTCTGGTAGTTTTGTATTACTGAGCTTTCCCAAGCTCATGTTGTTTTTACCATCTCAGGATAAAAGATCAGACAAGTTGCACCTATCAACGTCGGTATGGGAGTTTCTTCGGCTCAACAGGGAGTATGGCATCTGTGTAACTAGGGGGCATGTGTGTCGTGTCTGTATTATACAAATGAGTCTGAAACTTATTTCCGCAATTTGTATCATAATTGTTTTATCATTTTAAACGATTTCTGAAATTGAATTTTAAATCAGATATTTGATTTATGATTTTAAAGGTTTAACTATATGTTTATTTGAAATCTTATCGCGGGTCGCTCTAGTGACCCTAATGTGACTTCCTAGGATCCGTTGTAACGCATAGGCGGGTCTAGGGGGTTACATTTAGTGGTATCAGAGCTTAGAGTTGCGTCTTTCTGGGTAGATCGGCCGATCGTCTGTTGTAGGGTGTCTGGTTTGTGCATGCCCCTAGATCATAACTGTACTCCTCCGAGCCGAAACTCTGATGTCGAATCCCTTTTCCTGAAATAACCAAATCTGAATATTCTGCCCTTCATAGCTCAACATCTGCTTACAGACAATGTCTATAACGTTCGTCTGTGTTTTGAATTAAATGGTTGAATTTGAATCTAGATAAGGAACTTGAGATGGTTTATACTAGTGAATCAGATTAAGAATAAATGTTTGATCATGCCAGATAACTGGTGTAAGATTTTATGAAAGGCTATTCGGTGATAATGACTGTATTTGAAAATACCCTAGCGGAAATGAAAAAAAAACAACTCTATGAACTTCAGAGAAAAGTGTTTGTGAATGTGGCGAAAATGTAAATTCTGTGCTGATCCGTGGTTATGTTGAAAGTAAGTGATTGTTGTTTAAAACCTTGCTTATGTTGGTTTGGTTTGGAGGAAGAATTCACTGGAAGTGTGGCATGTTGTGTAGTTATGCATATCATCCCTGACTGACATTCGGTGTTACGACTTGATTCTGGAAGGTTCTGTTAAAGCCTCAAGTACTCGTCTGGATTTTAGGGACAGTTCTTCATCCGTAAATTGATGGTCAGCCTAGAAGAGTTATGAATAAAATTCCGGGTCGTATGAGTGAAATCTCTGATAGTTGGGAAAGCTTATTATTCCGGATTAAGACCGTTTATGATAAAAGTTATGAGTCAAGTGTTTGCTTAGCACCATGTGAAGTTCGATAAGAATCCAAATATTTATTCTGATTAGTTGTCAGAGATGTATAATGGGATAACTTTGGGTCTAAGGATAGTTTGAGTGACTGAGGAAACTGCCATATGGATATATGACCGTCTGAGAAAGTCCTGAGAAGCGATGATGCTCTGAGGGAATGGTTTCAGTACAAGAAGTGATGGGAGAATAGTTTTTGCATTTCATCGATTTTGGTAAATTTCGAGGACGAAATTTCTTTTAAGAGGGGGAGAGTTGTAACACCCAGCTAAAATAATAATAAAAGGTTGATCTGCGTTATGGGGGGCTCGAACCCGTGCCTTTGGCATGGAAGTGGAGGACCTAACCATCTGAGCCAAGTACTCATTTCTATCAAGTATTGCTTTGAGCTGGTTTTAAATTAGGTTGAGAAGTTTATTAAATCAGATTTAATAAACCACATGACCTTTCACCTACCCATTTCTTACCTTATTCGAATAAAAAAAAAGAAAGGAGAGAAAATCCCCTCACCTAACCCCGTCGGCTACTCCCCCAACCGCCTCACCGCCGCTCCATGGCGTACACCGCCACCACCATCATGTGCGTCGTCCGACTCCGAACCACCAGCCACCTGACACGCGCGTATTAGAGCCACCGCCGACGGCAGAAACTTGTTCGAAGCTTTGTCGGAAACCTTGAGTTTCCAGCTTCGATTCCGGCAGCTCCTGGTGTCCGATCGTCGCGCCGATCTTGCCAGCGTGCTCGGCGTGATATGGAGACCAAAACCCAACCGGTGGATCGTCTGTTCGACACCGGTAGCAACTTCGCTGGAGAAGCCAAGCACCATCTGTTTTATGCATTTTCCGGTTACCTCCGGCGTCCCTTGGTCGCACCACCGCCAGATCCGGGCTCCCGACGTGACGACAAACAAAACCCTACCGGCCAATCTTAGTTCTGACATCGAGAGGGGCATCATCGGAAAACTTCAATTTTCCGGCAAGGTTGAACCTTTAAGGTTAGATCCGGCCTACTTTCCGGCAAGTTTCGTGGTTAATGAGTTAGATTCGAGTTGATTTAACAGAAACTCTTTATTTTCAGGTGAATCGGGCAAATTTTGATGTTTCCGGCAAGATTCCGGTCACCGTCCGGTGACCGAAATAATTTTGGTGAGTGAACCGGCTAGACCGGATGAACCGGTCGGTCCAACAGCCCAAATCCGACCCGTCCGACCCATCCGACCCGACCCGACCCGTCTGCCCGAGTTGACTCAGTGAGTCAGCTCACCTAAGTTGACTCAATGAGTCAGCTCACCCGAGTTGACTCAATGAGTCAAACCAGTTGACTTGTGACGTCAGCATGACGTCAGCGTTGACTTGGTCGCTGACGTCAGCGTTGACTTTGACCCGTTGACCAAAAAGTCAAATTTTCCGAAAACTCATATTTTATGTTTTTCGACGTCCTGAGTCCGTTTTTGAAGCCCGTTTCGCAAAATTCCGACCCGAAAGCCTCTGAATCTGATCTTGAACCCAAAAATGCTTATGCGTTTCTTATTCAATTTAAAGGCAGTGTGATTAAGGATTAACTGTGGATTTTGTTTAATTGAAGGTCATATCCGCGTGGTTGTGGGATGTTGAATCCGAGTTCGAGGGTATTCGAATGTCGTATCTTGAATCGACTGTTGTAGCTCGGAGTTAAGGTAATACATTACTACCCCTTGTATGCTTTATGTACATGTTGATATCTGGTTAAAGCATGCATGCTTATGATGAGTGTTTTGTGAACTCTGCTTAAGCCGAATTCGATACGGAAATTAAGTATGAGAGTCAGTAAGAGTAAAATACTCGGATAAGAATATTAATAGATCAGAAGTGTCGAAACTGCTAATAATAATAATAATACAGTTAAATCTGAAACTCTATCAATGGTGTCTAAGAACCAATGTTTAGAATGCGGAGTATGAGATGTTGGATATGAAATTACGAAAATACCCTTGGAGCATAAGTATGACTAAACTACCCCTCTGATAAAGGAAATGACCTAAAATCTGCATTCGTCCTGATTATGCATTTTACACTACCCAAGATGTATGTTTTAATGGAAAGACTTCGACATCATTATGCAATACATGTGATACAAACTTGGATAATCCCTCAAACTCTGTATAACACATGAATGAGAATTCTCTGGAAATATTGTTGTAATCCTAAGTCGATCCTTATGACAGTAATGCGTGAATTAAATGAGAATGAACGTAATGACCAAAAAGACGGTAATGCCCTCGAGCACCAAAATGTCTGATTTATTTGAATGACGTTATACCCTCAAGTTCTGTAAGGAATGAATTGTCTGTAAAGGGCCGAAGAGTTAGGACTACTAAATCTCGTTTGAGAACGTGAATGATGAAGGTACCAAATGGTAATTCAGAAAGAAATGATAGATTTATCTTAATCTAAAATAACCGAAATACCTTCCTAAGTTAATCGGTAACTATGTATTTGACGAAATTCTAGATCTGTTAATAAGACTTAAATAGCTAAGATTCCCTTAAGTGTTGAGAAATACGACACGTGTATGCCCATCGCTCACCATATCGATGTAAGGTAGGACGAACCGCATAGATTGTATGTTCGGTTACTCAAAGTTAAACCGTATAGTAAAGTATGAGGGCGACTGTTCAGACATACAATACAGTCAGTGTTAAGTTCTGATGCACGCAATTTACTCACATCTGAACGTTGGTAAGTACTGTCAAGTTCGGTTATGCCGCATTAAACAAATTCTGGAGGTATGATAAATTGTTAGAGCCCCTAAGAATTATAATTTTCGTTCTGATATGATTGTGCCATAGTATAAAACTTGTCATGACAGTCAAATAACTAACAAGCCATGATAGCCTAAATAATCGGAACATCATTGAAAATATCCGATAACTTAAAAGACTTTAATTTAGAAATTCTTGAATGTCCGGTTAGAAAACTAATGAGCAAATAGGATACCCGAGTTCTGTGAACCATTGCTTATTCAATGTTGGTATAAACTACCAAAATGTTCCTATGTGATAAAATGACTATAATGCCCTTGCAGGCTTATATGACTAAATAACTCAGGATGCGTCTAAACTCTCAAAGATCTTAATGTATCACCTCCTGAATACCTAGGTTAAACCGTTAGTATGAACCCCTTTTAATAGGGGCCGCGTTTCAGAAATCCGTTGAAATCGTAAAAAGTTTAATATGTCCCATTCTGTAAATGCCAAGTATCTCCAAGAAATGATATGTCCCGCCTAGTGTGTTCCATGTGTGATATATTCTGTTGAATGGATTGTATAATTATTTAATCGTGAATAATATTATGTTTGATGAACATTTCAATTGTTATTGAGATTGCATCACTATGTTAGAAAATGAGATAAAATAATGAACTTGATATATGATGACATGCTCTGCCTACCTGATATATGCTTGCTCAATTTGTATACTTGGTATGTGATCGTTTGATCTGTGATGGTATTGTCTGACTGTTTGATGAATTTGTTAACATGATCTGTTAGTTTGGCCTATGATGGTACAATCTGTTTGCATGATGAATGCTGAAAATGTCTGCTCTGCTCGATAGTATGCCCATTTATCTGTCAAAAGCATGAACTTCTGTTTCTGATACTCTGAATAAAATATGTCTGTTACATGTACTATGTTACTCATGTTTGGGATCTGAACACCGATTACTATCTGGGGTATACTGTTGGGTTATGTTATGAAGTCTCTGTTGGTACAGCCCTGATCAAGCTGGTAAATCCTTATGGACTCAAGGTAGTTTTGAACACCCCTTACTTGTGCCCATGTAGTAGTCAAATTGTATCATTGTTTTCCCTTTAACTGACGGAAAGTCAACGTTAACCGAGTTTGAGAGTAAAATTAATTTTTTAGCCAAAAAAATGAATTTAAAAAAATATATTAAAATAACATAAAATTTAATAAAACATTTAAAATATTTGTTAATAATGACTAAAAGTAAAAAAAAAATTAAAATGTCTAAAAATAAGTAAAAATTATAAAATTAAATTATCATAAACTAATAAATTATAAATTATTTAAAAATTAAAATTAAAAATACTTGTAAAGTATTAAAAAAATTGAAACTTTCATATAAAAAAATTCGACAATTTTAGTTTTCTTTCTCTTAAAAGAATGTAAGGTGAAAGAATTCTAAAATAGGGTTAATGCGATTCTTTCAACTGAACAAAAATCTTTGCTCTTTTTTGGTGCCCTATTTAGTCTCAATACTAAAAAATAAACTCTACATTCTAACTCTAATTTCTAAATCTCAAACTAAATTCTAAACCCTAATTAAAATTTTATCAATCTAAGGTAATTATGAAACGTAAAAATATGCGTATAAATTTAATTAATCATGTAAAGGGTTTAGTTTGGAATTTAGAAATTAAAGTTATTGTAAGTTTAATTTTTTTAGTATTAAGATATAAATAGGGGTAACAAAAAAGAAGAGAGGAATTTTGTTCGATTAGAAGAATCATATTAACCCTATATTAGGAGTATTTTCTCCATTCATTCTTTTAAGAGAAGAAAACCAAAACCTCCAAACTTTTTTAATAAACATTTTTAAAAATTTTAATATTTTATAAATATTTTTAAATTTTAAATTTTGAATAATTTATAATTTATCAACTTATTGATATTTTAATTATTTTTTCTTATTTTTAGATATGTTTTTTTTATTTTGTCATATTAATAAAATATTTCTTAATGGTTTATTAATTTTTATGTCACTTTAATATTTTTTAAATTTTCATAAATTCGTTTTTTTTTTTACTAAAAAACAATTTTACCCTCAACCTCATTTGAAAAATTGACCATCTACAACATCATCTTCACACATAGATTGCCACGACATCACACCTAAGCTATCACATCAACATCGTTGGTCACATCCGCACTATAACGATAACATTAGCTTCCATCATAAGAGCGAATCTCATTTATGTCGCTCAAAATTTTCATTTTTATTTAAATGCCCGTGTTTGATACATATTCACATAGGTATGGGATCATGATTCCCTAATGACCATCATCTGTTATCAATAACATTACTCCAATTCCCAACTAAAAAAACTTAGCTGGGATGAAGAAAAAAAATGGAACGTCTGGTGAGGATAATACCAATGTAACTTAATATCCAAGAAACAAAATGGCGATGAAATCATATTAATGGTTCCAATACAGTAAGAGGATTCCTTCAAAACTCAACACCAGGAAGTTTCATGAAAGAATGGTAAGGCAGCCATGGATTATTTGTTAACCTAGGAAGATTCGTAGTCGAAAAACATGACCACCCTGTGTCTAAATTACCATGAAAAAAATGGAGATACCATCTCAAATGTCCATGAAGGCCAAGGGCCAATGAAAACAAAACAGGACAAACCTTGGTTTTAATAATTGAAGGTGCACCGAATGCTGGACATCATTCCATCATCTTCTTCAAAATTTTATTTCACTAGGAAAGTTTTAAAGTTGCAATTAATGATGATCATCATCACCATGTCCATCTGGAGGACCTCCGGGACCCACAACTTCCAGCTGCCAAAAATCAAAGGAAATAATTAGGAAAATCCTACAATGCTGGAGACAGCCTAAGACTTCAAGCAAAGCAATGTCATTGCAGTTTCATTTGTCTTTGAGGGCTGATTCTTAGTTGCATCCGCTGATCAATTTATAGAGTAGTAGATAAAGTAATGAAAACCAAGTTAACAACATTACATCCATATACATAAGCTACTTATTGCACGGACTGGTCGACCAAGCATGCTCTTCACAGGCTTCCCTAAGAATAAATAAACCAATACTATTTATTTGTAGCACAAGGCCACAGATCATCAACAATTAATTCAAATCTTCAGAGATTTTGGTGAACCGTCGTATTGGCCAAGAGAAATATCTGAACAGGCATTGATACAATGAGTGAAAAGAAGATAAAATTTACATCCGAACTTTATACACGTGCTAAAAGTTCTAATTCAATATATCTACTTACCACAAAATACTGTGAGCAAACTGGGCACTCATGTGGCTTGCCTTTTTCCAGCCAAAACCAGACAACATCGTGCTCATCCTCTGCATTTTTTAAATATGCAAATAAAATGAAATAAAATATTAGATCAAGCAGAATGACTCAATTTCATATAAATCTGAGAAGGCATACAAGAACTTCAGTTAGAAAAGCAGAAACAGAGAACCAATGAAAGAAACTTACCACCTTCACCTCCTGGGCATCCAACTATTCTCTTGTCGTAGTAGGACTTAACGACAGCAGGAGCCTCCTACAAGCAGATAAAATTATTTCAGCCATCAAAAGTCATGGCGTCGCTCTTGTGATTCAAAATGGTAAATATCCAGTTTCCAACATGAAAAAAGGGTTATTATCACCATATAAAGAGGCCCAAATCAAACTGATAAGTTCACAAAAGAAGAGTACTAGTTACCATTGATTTAACATAAATGGATAAAAAAAGCTGGGTCAAGTGAAGTAAGATGCAAGATGTTTTTGTGTGCCTTTGTACATGGATAAAATGAGGTTAAGATATATAATCATAAATATGATAATGAACTCTAGAGTGTGGTGCAGTTTACCCTTCAAACCATGTTGAGTTAATGAGTTTTATTTTGTCAACCAACTAGATTTAAAATTTACTGAATCGAATAGAACAAAAAGATACGTTCTGATCGTTTACTTGATCAAAACTGCCACAAGAGATATGGTAGAAGTATAGGTAATTATTCATATCATTCGAAGAACACAAATTTTACAGTTCAAATCCAAGCTAAACTATTTAACTCGTTTATTCGATTTGAATCGGAAATTCAAATAACTCGAACTATTTTATCTGAAGTTTAAAATTTAATCAATCTTTTTGAAGGGAATTGGAATTTACTCACCCCCTCTAAAACATTGAGAAGTAGAGAGTTTGACATTATCTCATTTCTTACTGGTAAAGCTACAGCTAATAATAAATAAACAAAAATTAAAGAGCACTGCAATAAAATTGGCCTTTTGTGCCTGTCACCTTACAGAGACTGATCAAATGTGCATTATGCACCTAGCCCTAAAGGATCCAATGTGCTTTCCTTGCCTAGGCACACACCTTGACCACACTGGTTAATAAAATTGAAAAAGAAAAGGGATGTGCCAAGTTCCAACAGTACCAAATAATGCACCCATTAACATCTTCTGCTATATATTGGATTACGTCACAGAACACCAGAGTAAGGATAAATGGGAACAAGAGACATCGATATCGGACAAAAAGTAAACCATTTAAACAGAAATGCACATAAAGCCAATCCTTTGCATACAAAGGGAATGAAGCAAATAGTTTACAGCAAAAGAAAAAAGAAGGGGAGATGATCATTAGTATTTGAAACAGCATATGACATCGCTTCCATATAAGATGATACACATCTGATCAAATATATGTTCTTCAACTGTAATAGACTGTGAAAAACATTGAAATCCACACTAACCTTTGTGCCAAAAGGACCTACTGGATTGTTTACATCTTCAAGGATTTTCTTTCCCTAAACAAAATAAAACAAAAATATAAATTGAGGATGAAAATGCACCAGCCTGATGCATAAACAGAGATGGCAGTAAATTAAATTTAGTCATAATGCTTATAACAATAATCTTCTATCACAAGAAATCATCTAACATTTTGAAACCAAAACAAAGAGTGTAAGAAGAAAAATCACCTCGAGCTCAGCCTCAAGCTCCTCACGCTCGTGACCAGTGGCGATAGGCATTACATCCTCAACCCTCTTCTTCACGGTAGTATCCGCTACACATTCCAAACCAATTGAAATCAATGCCGGATACAGGAAATCAAACTTTTAACATCTTCAGATTTCAAATCACAGTAAGAACTGATCTAAAATATTCATATAGAAACAAATGGATATTAAAAGTCTTACATAAGGATCGGGATGCACGGCTTGAAACCAAAATGACTCATTGACGAGGATCTATGGAAATTAGACTTACCTGAACCTGAAGAGAAGCGGTGGGTGAGGAAATAAGCGGAAGGGGATGGATAAACGTGAGATTTGAAACGGACCGGCGTCAGCGGCGGCGTCTTACAGGCGGATCGGCATGGGGTGGTGGCTAGGGTTTTGAACTGTGAAGTCAGTAGCCTTCTCCACATACCTCTGAATTCCAAAGATTTTTAAGCTTTGTTTTTCTTTTTTTGGTTATTTTTTAAAAAATTTCTAATTCTCAGGGCTTTTTTTGAGGACGATCAAAAAAAGCGATTGCAGTTGTTCGCTGTTTGTTTTGGCACGTGCCACATTTGTTACATGTGCGAATTTGGTGGAAGTTGTTAGGGGTGGGTTTGTTGACTTGTTCTATCTTTGCACTTTAGATTTAAATAAAATTTTATTGTTGGTCCTTTTTCTTTGTGTTATTTGATTTTAGTTATCATTTTTGAAAAGATTATGTTTTAATCACTTATATTATCAATTTATAACATTTTGGTCAATAAGTCGTTAACTCTCGTTAATATAATGACGTGACACGTTAGTCAAAAGAGTTTATTTTTAATTTGACTCATAAATTTTAGATAAAATATCAAATTGACCCCTAAATTTTAAATAAAATATTAATTTAACTAATAAACTTTAGATAAAATGTCAATTTAAGCGTTGAACTTCAGCTAAATCTTTCATCGACAGTTGTCGCTAGGGGTGGAAATCAAGCGGGCGAAGATGATTTTGTATTTTTCACTCAGTCTCTAACACTTGTGGGGCTGGTTTTGGAGAATCTCCATTACATGTTTCAAAAAAAAAATTCGACTTTATCTCCATACCCATCAGATCCAATATTGTAGAGATCATTGAACCACGCCTCATCAATTTTGATCACATCGAGTTGTCGCAAAAATACCAAATAATTTTTCATATGATTTTAAACAAATAAATTTCATAACTATTTTGCATTTGATGAATCTAGATAGATTTATAAAGTTTAAGACATTTCTAGTGATGCAGACATTGATTTCGCATTTAGGAGGTTAAAGTGGATGAATTGAAACTTTTGGGGTCTAACACTCATTGTCGCAGTGGACAACAGTGATGAGAGACAGTCGGTGGTGAAGTGAGGGGCGGTTGGCGATGGGAAATTAGCTAAAATTTAATCGTCAAATTGATATTTTATTCAAAGTTCATATGTAACACCCTAAACTCGGGCCGAGAGTTAGGAGCGTTACCGAAACAGGAAAACGGACAAAAGCGGAAGCAAGAAACAATTTTTAATTAATTTATTCATATTAATGCGCACGCGGAAAGTGGGCTAACAAAAATTTTCTTAACTTCTTATGAACATACATAAGCTAAACACAATCTCTTTAATCTTACCTACTAAATTACAAGCCAATTTAACATCTTTCTTATTTTCATTATCGAATTCCAATTTCATCTTATAACATAATCATTCGGCCACTATACTTTCTAATTAACCAATTAATTATAATCTTTAACTAGTAGATTACCAACTTACTATTTCGAGTACAATTAGATTAAACATGTCGAATACTTAAACTATTCAATATCATGTCATTCGAAACTTCAATTAAATAGTCTAGGGAATTTTCGAATTAATCCAATTACCAATAATTAATTACACCAATTTACATACAAGACATAATAGATTTCAATACCATAGTATTCGATTTCCTTTACTTAGATCATTACAAAATATCAAGTTTTATATGCCCCTAAACCATGTCAAGCTATAGACTATGAACAACAAAAAGAATCGGCACGACCACTAACTCGAATTACATTTATATACAACAAAATAATGAGGCTACCTATTTAAATACAAAACACGATTCTAGCCTCCTAATCAAGCATCACGGAGCATATAACTCCAAACACCATCGCAGACTTAAGTTACGACGAACACAAGAAAACAAATTCTTAAACAGACTTTGAAGCCACCAACTAGGAGTCTAAAGATAAGACTAAGATCATATATATTTCCGAACTCGTAACTTGATCCAATCGAATGCTAGCTTTAAGGTCCAAGCGATCCTGCTAAGGTTGGGAAGAAGAAAACAACGGAGCGATAAGTACAAATAGTACTTAGCGAGGTAATGCTAAATTTAATTCATTCTTGAGCTTTTAATGTGATCAAGCATTGAGTTTACTTAGCTAGATTTATTAACAATCAAATTTCACCCAACTAAGCTTATGTAACACCAAATACACATGGCATCATGCATAACATAAACAATATTCATAGCACATGCTCGAATACATATCAACAATTTTAATTTATCACATGCTTCCATTAGCTTCAATCAATACCATAATTTAATTTAATTTACAGCATACTCAATTTCATGCTTAACAATTGAATTAACCAAATTTCACGCTAATCCATACATAGCATCATTATTTTATCAAAACGAAATCACCAATTCTTCATGAGCATATCATTCGAATAAATCTCAAACAATCATCCAAAGATCAGAATTTATCAATTCTTAATTCCATGTATTCGAACAGGGTCATTACCCAATTTACACATATTCGGACTTATAAGCATTTCATATGCATCATATCATAATCGGAAGGACCAATGACCACATAATTCATCATTTTATATCACATCATAACATGCCAAGTCATACAACCATTTATCCACTCCATAAACTATACTTAATTTAGCAATTTCCATTTAATTTACATAGATTATGATATGTTTTATTTCATTGTATTTTGTTGCTCTAGGTAGAGTAGACGTATCAGATATTCAAGCCATCAAGACGGTATCAAGTACCTAGCAAAGGTTGCACGAAGCAACAAGCAATGGTTGCACAAAGCAACAAACAAAGGATGCCCATAGCATCATGTGTCTTGAACAGCAATCAAGAACAGCATATCATATGATCGAAAAGTACACGAAGCACTAACAAAGGTTGCCCAAGGCAACAAGCAAGAGTTGCACGAAGCAATAAACAAGAGAGCTCAGACTCTAGGCATGCCGTACTATCTAAAACTTCTAATCGACCGAGGGTATTTTATTCCTGTTAAATTATTATTCATTACTTCATTTAACATATACATTTTTCATCATTCGTTTTGCATACTCATTCGTTCACATTAACACATGGGCGGCAACTTCATACACGCGTAACAAAATTATCATAAGGCAGTCCACATACTCATATAATCAAGCATTATTAAGGATTTAATTTCATACATGGTTAACATACAAATGATCATATAGGTAGTCTACATTTGCGCATACTCGAGCATTATCAAAATCCAAATCAAACATGTAGTTCATGGCATTTAACATCACATAAAGCAGCCCGCATTTTCACACAATCAACTATTAACCAAAATCTCAAATCATGCCTCCAATTTTCCTTTGATCTCCTTCCCTTACTAAACACATTACCAAATATCAATTAGGTCTAATTTCATGCATAGAAATCATAAATTACAAATAATAATGTGGTTCGGACACTAGTTCCAACCCTAATACAAAATTACACTCACAACTCTTTAAGCTTGATCTCGAATTGAGATGCCCTTGTTTCTTCCCTTCGAGTGATCGATCCTAGCTTCCTCCAAAGTTTCTTCCCAATTCGGATCTTAATTCTCAACATAAAACAAATACACACTATATTAGGAAGCAATTCAATCATAATTATTCCTCAATTTCAAGCATGAACTCATATTTTCAAATCTGACTTTCTATTAAACTAGTTGGAGGACTAGTTAGTGTTTTAATCATATCTTTTTAATTACTAATCCAAAGTTAACTTATCATATACCATTAGAAAGGTATTAAACTCAATTTTCTACTCATGTGAATCTCATATTTTTATCTTATTCGAGTAAATACAGTTTATTGCTTAATTACACCCCTTTCGATAAATCTGGGCAGCTTGTACTGTCCAACTTTAAAAATTCATATCTCCTAATTTACATACTGAAATTGAGTTCCGTTTTCTCTCAATGACTCTAGACATGCCAAAGTTTATACAGTGAAAATTTCAATTCGAAATATCTTATATCTAATTTTTGGTGAATTTCTAAAGTTACTGTTCATGATTTGTATTCCATTGGATAGCTTACTTAATTATCACCTTTAGCTTAAAATTCATCTAATTACATTATTCAATATATAAATTCACTTATGGCATGACTTATACTATTCTTCCATGACATTTTACAGTCCACATTAACTTTCAATTTTAACGATTAAGTACTCAATTTTACCGATTTTCCAGTTTAGTCCCTAATCTCCATTATTTTTCAAATTCATGTCCACTTTTAGTTCTAATCGAATTTTCATCTTTTTAATTTGTTTTTCCAGCAAACCAAAATTAATTCCTCATAAAACCCTTATTTCTTCACAACTTTCTCCTAGTGAAAATTTTCAAATTTAATCTCTAAATATACTAATTTTCCAACTATCCAAGACTTTACATTTTCTTTCAAAACAACCCCCTTATGACTCTATTCATAATTTCTCAAGTAGTTTTCAATGATTTCATTAGTTCATCTTATTATTTTCATCAAGACTCTTATAGTTTCATGTTCATACAAATTTTAGGTTTGCATGCATGGTGTTTTACATAACCGAATAGTTACAAGGAGAAGGAAACTTACTTCTTGATTTCCTTGATAATACTAGCTATCATTCCCAAATCCTAGCTTAATCCTTCCACCATGCAAGTAAAAATCTTCACCATTTTGGCTCTTAAATTTTCAGACCTTTGAGCTTCTCTTCCCTCCATTTTCTCTCAAACCTCACGGCAAGAAAGAAGAAAATGATGAGGAGAATACATGCTCCCTTATTCTAGGTGATTTGATGGCTTCCAAAATTACCCAAGTGTCCCTTAACATATAACTTTTATCATCATTTTACTAAGGGCAGCCCTAAGGATTTTTAGCTTTTAACATGCAAATTTCAATCTTTATAATCATTTTAAATTGGTCATCAAATTCTCTTTTTCCATGCTTTCTTGAATTTTTTCAATTTGATCCGATTTCCACAAGGAAATGTAACACTGCTTAATTTCTTTTAATTCTTTTAATATCACACTTTGGATCTTGTTATCACTAATTCTAATTCTTCTAATTCACCATTTGGTTAAATTTCTTAATTCAAGGCTTAATTACTTTTTAATTCGAATTGGTGCAATACTTGCCCAATTAAGAAATTTAAGGACTAAATTGGACAATTCACTAAATTGCAAGTTCAATGGCTTCTAAGAATAAATAAAATAATTTAATTTTAACGGCTTTAAATTCTAGGACGGAAATGTGGGTGTTACATCATAGGTCAAATTAAAAAGGCATAAAGTCAAAAATAACCTCTAATATTTGATCTTTTTGTTACTGTAGCACTTATTTTTTTTTTTGTGCAAACAAACCCATAACGTTTAGTTTTCATTCAAATTTCGTCCTTGTTGGATGGAAATCATCAGTCAACTAAAGATCAACGCCCTTCGATGATGTGGCATGTCTGCGTGACAGGACTTGTTAACGTGGCATTAATATATATTTTTAAATTAATTATTTTTTAACCAACCAGATGATGACGCATGACATCATGCCTTGTGCTTGGAAGACATAATGTCTAACTACCTGACTAAGCCACTATCTTGATCAGGGGTGAGCAACAAAATTGAGAATACCGAAAAATCGACTCGAAACGAACTATGCGATTCGATTCAGGTTTATATATTGAGGTTTGATTTTCGGTTCGGTTTAAAAACCAAGTTTCTCAATTCGGTTAGGTTTCGAGTTTTCCATATGGAACACTTTTATTCCATATCAACCCGAATTAAAAATAAAACACTATGACCCATATCAAATATATTTTAAAGATAGTCTCTTGAAATATTTGGATTTATTTTTATAATATTAAGTTGATTGAATATTGTGTTTCAAATTATGTGTTTTTATAATATTTACTATTAAGGGTTGTTTTATGATGGTGAATATTTAATTTTGACTTTAATTAATATATTAGACTAGATATTTGTGTTTTAAGTTAGTGATGTGGAATCATTGAGTGAGTATTAATTAAATTAATATTTTCTGAGATTTATTTATTTTAGATATGTTGTTTGTTTTGTAATCATCGTTATTTTTTAATTCATTCTTATTTGAATTCTTAAATTTTTCAAGAGCTCAAGACATGCATTTTCTTGTTCTTAATTTCAAAATAAATTGATATTGAACTGTCTAATGATAAATTAAAATATGTTATGTTTTGCTTACATTTTTTGAATTTGAAAAAAAAACCCGTTAAAACCGTAGTTTTTAACTGAATCGAACCGCAAAATTCGGTTTATTGTATTTCGGTTTTTTTCATTCGGTTTCGATTTTCTTTTTTTAAAAACGCAGACTGCGGTTCGGTTCATATCTTGTTAAAAACCAAACCAAATACACCCCTAATCTTGATGACTCGCTACCAAATATTTTATTTATCGCATCTTTAGGCACCAACGGGTTAGCCCGATTAAGTTCATCACCTTGGTTGTTTCAGAATGGAGGTTGGGATTCAGTTGGCATCTACAGTAATCATACATGGAGAGAGGTGGAAGATGATAAAGATTAAAGAATGATGTTTTGGACATAAGGTTAGTAATCATCCACTTGTCTCCATTATAATTGACTTCTATGGTCCCTTTATTTTATTCAATTTTGCCTTCTGAGTACATTTTAAAGCCCCAAATTCCAATTCAACCACAAAGTTTGTTATTATGGATCATTTTCCAGCTTTGTTCTGAACCCTGTTTTTTTACTAGAATTATGCTGCAATTACAACACATCCAGCATATTTTCGCATCATGTGTGTATGCATCACATACATGGAAAATTAAATTCGCAGCACTAACATCAATACACAGAGACAGTGTGGGGAGGAAGAAATGGTGGGGGTTTACGGTTCTTGTGAGAAGGGCGTTGACCGTTAGTTGGTTGGTGGTTTCCATTCAATGAGAGTGAAATTTATACGAAAACCAAACGTTAAGAGTTTATTTGCGCCAAAAAAAGTACTAAAACGACCAAAAGATCAAACGTTGTGGGCTATTTTTTACTTTATGCCAATTAAAAATGCTCTTTTCTAACGTGGCACGTCGTCATACTAATAGAAATTAACCACTTAATAATCAAAATGCTATAAATTTATAACATAAAAATACAAAATGTTATGAATATTTATCTATGTGGATGTCTATCATGATTAGAACTTTATCAAAGGAGTTTGATTTATTTATTATTAGGAACATTATCTCTATGAATTAGAGTTTAATGTATTATGTACTTCTTATGCCTATAAATAGATGATTCATTGAAGGCATTGTATACAAGTCTATATTTGAGAATAATACAAATCTCCCTCTTTCTCTCATCTCTTTGTTCTTCTTTATTTTATTCACAACACGTTATCAGCACGAGACTCTAATCAACTGAGGTCTTCATCGTTCGAATTCAAAAGAAGTTACCGAGAAGAATTTAATTATAGAATGAAACCAAAGATAAGTTTTTTTTTCTCCTTATTTTTTTTTAGTTACCGATTGTCTTTCTTTTTATATTTTAACCTGGTTTTAATTTTTGAAAGGCATGGTAGCACGACTCGCTCAATTATTGTGGTTCTTGTTGGTGGTTCTTTTCATCATGTATACTTTTTCGGATTCCTCAATATGGTCGCCATTAAACTTGGGAACCATAATGTTGTACTGATATGGTGCGCACAAGAAATCGTGCTGTTGTACTTTACGAATAGGTAAATATTAAATATTACCATGAGATTTATTCATTTATATTTTATCATAATTTTCGTGAAATTTATGTGTATAGGGGTCGAAAGGTATATATATATTCCTTTATCTTTTTTATATTAAAAAAAAAACCTAATGCATGACTGCTTAATCACATGTACGCATGCTTTAAAGAGAATTAAAATTTTATATCAGATTATCTATAGTTTCTAGTATATTTACTTTAGTTATTGCATATTTTTTTAATCCTATTTTATTCTAAAATAATTTATTATTTATTATTTATTTTATTCTATTGATTGTTTCTAACCATAATTTGAGTTGTATGTGTCTTTAAATGGCTTGGAAAGAGACATGACTTAAAGAGATTATGTGAAATTATCTTTGTTATTTGCTGTGCCTCTATTGTCTTTGAGTGGAAAATCAATATCGGTAACTTTTTGTTTTATTTTTATTCTTTATATTATTATTTTAATGTGCGATTAATTATGATGATTTTGAATTTTCAAGAAGGTTATTATAAAGTATATATTTGCTCGAAAGCAATATTTCTTCTTCGTCGAAAAACTCGACCATAGACTTCTCCCAATTTCAAGTTACGAAAATTCGTCTTGATCTAAAAAGTTTTATGGGAGGCATTCCCTGAAGTGAATGCAAAGCATGATATTTATTCCATGCGATTATCAATGATGGGGCATTCCCTGAAGTGAATGCAAGCATGATGTTTATTCCATGCAATTATTGGAACTGTTTCATTCCCTGAAGTGAATGCAAACATGGTAAATCATTATTCAATTAGAGACATAATTTCGATATAATCCAAGTATAATTGGCTGGACATCCCGTTCTGCGAGGCTACTGGTCTCAAAGGAAGTTTTTAAAGGACCTTGTGGACATGTTTAACAATGCCGCGTACGAGGATTAAATCTTTGTTCTCTGTGATAAGGATATGTGAAAAATGTTTTAAAGGCCCACTGGCTCTACTCCATTCTCTGAAGTGAATGTGAGATTATATTATGGAAGGAATAAAAAAATCACATTAAAAGTTGTGGTCGTGGTCGAGGCTATGAATATACACATGAAAAATATAGTCGTTTTAAGAATACTTCTACCCGCTGGTAGCGAAGTTATAAGGATGACAAGAGTGATAAAGATCATTCTAAGGAAGTGAAATCCTTTTACCAATGTGATGTTATAAACCATTGATTTCGTACTTGTCAAACGCCTAAGTATTATGGACTTTATCCATAATCATGAATGATAAATGAAATAAAATATAAACAAAATTTGTTTATGGCGAAAATAATTATGGCGTTATTGGTCCAACTCAATTGGATATTTCTCATTAACCCTTGAATGGACTAATTTACCATTTATTTTATTTCCCTTATAACCTCTAACAGGAATAATTGGTTTTTATTTTATTTTATTTATTTTATGTTAATTCGTTTTATTTATTATTTTGATTTATGTTTATTTATTTCATATATTATTTATTTACGCTTTATGTTAATTTATTATTTGAAGAATATGATTACTTCCGGAATAAAATATACAATGAATTGTGGCTATTTATGCCTAGAATTGTGGCTATTTATGCCTAGCAGATAATGCAAGTACTCATATTGTACTTAAGCACAAGAAATATTTTTCTCATTTAAATGCAAGGGGAAATATGAGTAGTATTTCTCAAAATACTAAAATATCAATACTTCAGAAGAGCACTTGAAAGTTTATCTCTGATAGATAATCGACTTGATATGATGTGCTATATTTTATATTTTTCATTCCTCGAAGTGAATGATGCAAAGTACATATTTTCATTACCTGAAGTAAATGAAACAAAGCACATTTTGAAAGGTGCACAATTATGCATTTCTCGATTAAAATGCAAGGGAATAATGTGAGTACTATATCCGGAAATACTAATATCACAAAAGGCTCTAGTTGAGCAAATATGTTATTGTCAAATGGAACTTTATTCCATATTCGCAGTGCGTTATACTCGTCAAAGTCATAAAGAGAGCAATATGAGTTCGCAAACTATCCCTTTGGGAATTATAGATAACATATGTTATCAATTGGCATTTGAAATAAGCCAATATGGATATAAGTTTTGGTAGCCAAAAAGTCAGTTGAAAGCTCTAGAAGAGCTATATATTGCTACCAAAAGATAATTTCAATTGAAAGCTCCGAAAGTGCTAAATATATTCCTATTTAAAGGAACAATTTTGATGGTCGTACTAGACATGTACGAGTGAGATTGAATTACATGTTATCGTAAACAAGGAGTTTACAAATTCAGAGATATATACACATATATATATAGTTGGCATGATCAGATAGACCATCCTGATCAATAATGGTGCAGAAATTATTGAGATTTACATGCACATGTATTAAAAGAACCTGTAGTTCTTGTGGTGCTTATTCTCAAAGGAATGGATTAAATTCCACTTATTAAAGAACGTGAAGTTCTTGTGTTGCTTAAAGGAATTGATTAAATTCCACTTACTAAAAGAACCTGAAGTTCTTGTGTTGTTTGTTCTCAAAGGATATAGATGATCCCACTTACCAAAAGAATTAGAACTTAAAGTTCTTGCACTAAAGTTAAGACTGTATGTCTTGCATATCTGAACGAAATATGGGCCCATATATCCACAAATGTGGAAAGTTTTATATGATTTTAGTAGATGCATCTACATTGTTTTATCGACTTACAACCAAAAGTTTGTGAGATTGATTCTAAAAGATTCAGATTATGCAATTAGACTATTCGTCTTGAAAAGCTAGTGGGTTTATATTTTAGGCTATATCAGTTGTTACAAAGCCTATTGAATATGAAAAATATAGTTTAGCAAAATTTCAATTGGATGCCTCCTATTTAATAGCTAAACTATGAGAACAAAAGAGTTATTATTTATATGGTGTTTCCATATAGCAACACTTATACGCATCAATCCAATGAGTTATAATAAACTCCCCGTTATGATTGGTTTTTGGTCAGAAACCATACATTTCCCATTTTATGATTTTTGAATGCGCGATATGAATTGCTCCACCACAACGCACAAAATGGGTAAATAAAAAGGGTTGAGAATATATATTGAGTACGAGTCTCCTTTTATGTTTAAATTCTTAAACATTAATTGGAGAATCATTTATGACATGATTTTTCTCAACATCAGGGGGAGATAATAATCAGCTGGATAGAGGAAAATGAATTATCATTATCTAGATCCTCGTATATGAACTAGAAGTTCATAAGATAATTCATGTTATTACATGTCAACTGCCAACCATATTTACTGACCCAATGAGAGTAATTAAGTCTCATATACCAGCTGAAATGCTCTAAGTTTAAATTACATGTTAGAGTGAGAGAATGTAAATCATGCCTGAAGCATGATCGTTGAAATGGTTCCAATGATCAAAATTCTCATAAATAGAAAGTAATATGAGATGGTTATATATTGGAGGCGGGTGCTCCTGAAGAGACCCAAGACATAACAAATAATAAAACTCTATAAGAGTTTCAGGTACCTGAAATAAAGATTGAAATCTTGAAGAGATCTCGATGAGTTATGTCATTACGAGAATGGAACTAGAAAATTGGAAAGTTGTCGACAACGATTTTACAAACAATTTTACATAAAATACTTCTATAGAAGTAAAGGAAGAAATCGAGGATCTTGTATAAAATCTATCCAGAAGTATAGATATTGAATTGGCCAATGTTGAAAGACGCTTTGAACTTCTAAAATAGAAGTATTTGGACCACCAGTCCAAACACCTAAAGGTGTAATGCAAGTGAGACACAAATAAGTAGTCGTAAATACGACTTGAACTATGATTTATGAAAAGTTTTAATTACTTCATGGTGGATGCAATTACTTTGGCAGTTTTGAAAATTTTACATGCGTCTAATTATTTGTGGATCCATATTTATCCTTGAAGGATCTAAAATGCTATAAGCATTTGGAAATTTCTGAGGAAATTTATTAAGACATGTCTCATGAATATTTTGGCGCATTTGGTATAATCGCCTTAGTGAATACTAATTGAGAAAATACTATAATAATGATCAGATTTCCTTATGTATTTTATAAAGGAGTTTGGATCAAGATCCATTATGATAATTTTAGAACTCTTAAAGAGCTTCAAATTGGAAACTCATGAAGTACTTTTAATACAAGTACTTGAATCTTGACATCAAGTTTATCTCGACCTGAAGATCGAGCATTTTTTTATATTTCTTTTGTCTATGAATAGACATAAGCTGAAAGAATTTTAAAGAAGATTCAATATGAATAGAGCATATCTATTGAGTATCCCAATAGTTGTAAGATTGTTGGATGTGAATAAAGATAATTATATCTTTTCTTGGTCTTGAAGCACTATATATTAGTTGGTCAAGAAATATCTATGAATATACAAAGATCATTACATTTAGATCTTCAAACATTCGTTGGTGCCTCCTCAAATGTCGTAGAAATAATTGTTATGCACGAGGCAAGCCAAAAAATGTGTTTGGCTAAGACTATTGACCCAACATATCCAAAAGATATGTGGATTTACTTTTACAAGATATGATAAAAGCTATCTTGTGTGAAGTTAACACAAGATGTATATCTCAGTTTGAAAGTGGATACATCATGGAACATATTACTCCAAAGTTTTCATCCCTCACGATCTTTAGAAAAATGATATTCAAGATTAAATTATGAAGATTCAAAGATCTTCTGTGATGAGGGGGAGTAAATACGCGTTGCACTCTTTTTCCCTTAACCGAGGTTTTGTCCCAATGGGTTTTTCTGGTAAGGTTTTTAATGAGGCAACATGTTATGCGTATCAAAGATGTGTGTACTCTTTTTCCTTCACTAAAGATTTTTTTCCCACTGGGTTTTTTATCTTAGTAAGGTTTTAACGAGGCACATTATCTTCATAGACATCCAAGGGGGAGTGTTATGAATATTTATTTATGTGGATGTCTATCATGATTAGAACTTTATCAAAGGAGTTTGATTTATTTATTATTAGGAACATTATCTCTATGAATTAGAGTTTAATGTATTATGTACTTCTTATGCCTATAAATAGATGATTCATTGAAGGCATTGTATACAAGTCTATATTTGAGAATAATACAAATCTCTCTCTTTCTCTCATCTCTTTGTTCTTCTTGTTCTTATTCTTGTTCTTCTTTATTTTATTCACAACACAAAATATAATTTTTTTCAAAAACCTAAAATTAAATAACACGAAAACAAAAGAGACCAACTATATAATTTACTCTTAGATTTAACAAAAACGTAATTGCGGCGGGTAGGAATTGATCTCAACGCGATTCTAGTGATGCAGACAAGCAAGGTGGAGTTAGGCGTCCACGAGTTGATATGGAAAATTGTTGCTCCGATGCTTTATCATTCTAGAGTATTCGCATAATATGATCTTTTGTAAAAAAAAAAATAATATAATTTTTTAAATAATTAAACATATATTTTTTTAAACAATGACAACTGAATTTTGTTAATAAAAATAAGGGAATGATTAGAATTGTAATGCACCCAAATATAAAGAGAAAATTAGCGATAATAGTCACACAAAAAACTCATATATAAAATAACAATATTAAACCCCAAGATACGATGAAAAATCATATTTCCCTTGAGAGTGACGTCAACATCAAAAGAACTCAGTAAACTCATAAAAACTCTCTGCCTATGTCAAACGAGATGCTTTACAAAGTGATAGAGGAGTGGTGAGCGGATCAAACTATCTGGCAAGCTGCTTCGCTACACAATTCTGATTATATCAGCAAATAATCTTTTACCAAAGAGGGGATCTGACTATACATTACCACTGACAAGCCAATCATAAACAAATATCGTGATGATTTTTGTGCGACTACCAAAACGACCTTAAAAGTGCAAAAAAATGTACCAAAAGACAAAAGTCATACCACTGACAAGCCAATCATAAACAAATATCGTGATGATCTTTGTGCGACCACCAAAACGACCTTAAAAGTGCAAAAAAATGTACCAAAAGACAAAAATCATAAGGATCGTGCCACAAGAGCATGGAGAAAGAGTGCCATAAAAGCAGAGAAAAGCGTGTCACAAGCACAGAATTATTCAAAATTGAAAAAAGCTTAAGAAGAAAAGAAAATAAAGGACATAATATAAAAAACAAGAAAGTAATAAATAACAGTGGTCGACAACCAACACTAAAATTAATACCGTTGTTGGTTAAGAAAAAATTTAAAAAAAAAAGAGAGAGAAAAAACGACACAAAAATATTAACTTATGTTAGGGAAAATAGAAAGCGGTTAGGTTTTTATCTAAATAATTTTTTGAAGGATATCTAAATTAATAAACATAAAACATACGTATGTTAGATATATATCCGCACCTGATATTCACATCCGAGTTCAAGTAAAATAATTATGTGATATACATATATCAAGCAAAGTTGAGAGGTTTAACTCGCACTTAAAAACTTATCTACCAATTACTAAAAATTTTGAGTTATTCAAAATCTCATTTTATAACTCAAACTTTACTTAAAATTTTTTCAAATTAAATCGAGTTTATGAAATTATGATTTGAGTCAACTCAAGTAAAAAAATTACTTTTTTAAGTTGAGACGAATTTATGCGAATATAAAAACTTTGTTTCCATCCATTGTTAGAATTATCCGAAATTCATTTATATAATTCGTATGACAATAAATGAATGGAAGAATTAATCGGAGATCATTAATAGATACTCAAGCTATTTTCAATTTTAATTTGTACAAGATAAAACTGTTTGGTTGTTAAATTAAATTAAATATAAGTTATCAAGCACATTTAGAGTTGAAGAAAAGGCATTTTTAAGAGGAAAAAAAAAGTCATTTTTGATTATTTGTTTATTATTATTATTTTATGTTATTCTTGAATGAATTAATCTAGGCTTGCTTGGGAGACAATTTTGACTAGGTAGACAAATAATTTATTTTGTTGTTGTTATATACAAGTTCGTCTTATAGTATGTGTTTAGAGTGTGAGGCTGCTGTATTTAACAATATCATCTTTAATGTTTAAACTCGTATTTTCTTTTAGAGAGTGCAATGTAGCCATTAGTAGGTAGACAAATAATTTTATATCTAACTAATAGTATAATTTATTTAATAAAAAAAGAGAGAAAAGAGGAGGCCGGTCCAAGTCCAAGTCCAACTCCAATACCGAACCGGCAAGGAAACTTCTTCCTTCTTTAGTACTCTTAACGGCCTAACCGTCAGATCATTCTCGTCACTCATTTATTACCGTTCGATCACCAACAAAGAAATCCCCGCCCCCCTTCTATATAATCCCAAATTTCAACGCCCAATACCTAAAATTTTCCATTATCAGCCATCAATAATTCCTTTTTCATTGATTCTAATCTTATTCGTTGACCATGAGATTCAAGAAGGGCAGCAAAGTTGAGGTATTGACCAAGGAGGAGGTTCCGACCGGCGCTTGGCGTTGTGCCGAGATTATCTCCGGAAACGGCCATACGTACAACGTGAAGTACGGTTCGTTTCCCTTCACCGGTGAGGCGGCAGCGATGGGGAGAGTTCCTAGGAAAGCGATTAGGCCTTGCCCTCCTCCTCTAAGCCGGGACGATAATTGGGTTCCCGGTGATGTCGTGGAGGTGTTCGACGAGTTGTGCTGGAAACCGGCCGTGATCGTTAGGTTTCTCGGTGGAAACAACTTCTCCGTTAGGATCCTTGGATTGAGTAGCCAACTCAAAGCACATCAATCTCGATTGCGTGTTCGACAGTCTTGGGAAGGTGGCAATTGGTTCCTCGTTGGAAAGGTAAATTCCTTTTGTTTAATATGCTGATTTGTTTTGATTTATGTTAGAATTTAATGATCCTTACCTTAATTATTATTTTCGACTTCAGGGTTCGTCAAATTCCACTGGGCAGCAGAAGAGGAAAAGATCTGTTGGCTTCTCGGATGGTGGAGCAGAAAAGAAGAGGGTGTTCGAGAGAGGTAGTAGTGGTGTTCAAAGAATAATAATTCGGCTTCCTTCGCCTGTCTCTGAAAAGGTAGATGCATTTATGTCCCCAAATAATATTCTGGGTCAAAGATGTATGCCTTCTTTTAATAGAATTGATGATACCATGAGTTGTGCATCGTCTGTTGGTAGTTGTAGTGGTTTAGGGAATAATGGTCTTAATTTGTCCCCTAATCCTGTATCTAACGGTTGTGAAAACTTAGAGGAGGATTATCGAAGTGATGCTGATTCTAATCCAGAAGTGAGATGCCAAGAAGAAGGAAGTTATGTTTCCACTAGTGTGGGATTGGGGTATGATCTCCATAGGTCAGAACTGCATGCCTACCAGAAAGCTCTTGGGGCATTGCATGCTTCTGGACCTTTGACTTGGGATGAAGAAGAAAAGGTGACCAATCTACGACGTTCTCTTAATATTTCAAATGATGAACATTTGATGGAGCTAAGAAAGTTGAGAGATAACGGTAATAGGCTATTTATTAGATGTTACTAGATGTAGAGAATTCCCTTTATACATGGTAATGCGGTAATGTTATGTTTTACTCAAATGATGCAGATAATTGTAAAGATACTTCAAAGTTCCAATTTTGTAATTGCTTTAATAGCTTGTTCTCCAACCTCCATGATTGAGGCCTTTTTTCTTTATATAGTTTTTTTCCTTTTCATTTTCACCTTTTGTATATGTGGCATATGTGTGACGCACTTAAATTTCAGCATAGAGAAATCTGAATTGCCTTAGTGAAGCTGTTGAGAAACATTTATATGCAAATATTTGAATTACATTCTTTTGTTGGTGTACCAGATGCCCTGAAAATGAATTTGAGTACATCTTGTTTTAAATGCATGTCCTTGACTGCCTCCTTCCCCCTACTTTTTCAAAACCAAAAGAGAGATCTTTTTCTTTATTCATTGGGTAGGGTCTTGTGAATTGTGAGTTGTGACGTGTTGCTGATGGATTATAGCTGGTATTTTTTATATATTTTCTGTTTTATGCATGTGAAACTGTTCTACATCATCTCATGATGTTGGATACCAATGTTATACTTGCTTTATTTTGGCAGTATATGGAATTAATGTTGAGAAATATCTTGATGCTTTCTCAGAGTATCTCATGATGTTGGAGGCATCCATACCTTGCTTCTAAAGCCATGATTTGGTTGAGTTTGTCATCTCTTGCAGTTGACCAAGGGGCAACATCCATGGTTTATTCCTAAACGAACTCTTAGATGTTGGTATGAATCATTTCTAAAATTATTTTTCAAATTTTGGTTTTTCTATGGCATTGTTAGTATAGGTTGTTGTCTCCCGTGTTGCACAGGCCCTACAATTAGTTTGCAAATTGATGTTGCAGTGAAACCTATGGAAAAGATAAATGCATGATATGAAAAAAAGTTACATGTATTTAAGAAAAGGACAACTATAATGGTTCGAAAGCTTTTCTGCCTCCAGAATGTACGTATAATAATGGAACGTTTTAAGCCGGGGTGATTACTAAATCTCTATCTATCTCTGCCCTCTTTTTTCCAAAGACTTCAATCCTTAAATGCTCGAGTATTGACAAGAATATGTTACCATCTATTAACGCTGAAATTCAAAGTTGTCCTTTTGGGGGCTAAATTCTTACCGTCTCAATGTGTAAACAACTTCATAGGTGGTTGCTTGATCTTGATAGATGGATACTTGTACGTCCCTCTTTGGAACACCAGGTTCAAAAATCTTCTGTTGTAATGTAAGAGTTATTTTTCCCATGCATAGTATTCTATGTTCACAATCCTAATGAAGTTTGTGTGAAAAAATCCTGTTAGCTTCAATGAATAAAGAATCGGACAGGATGGTTGAACTGCGAATCAGCGATTTGTTTGGTCCAATTAAGTGGAATTCAACCGTCAATTGATCGAGTGGTGGTTAAACTGGTATAAAACAAAAAAGTTAAGTAATTTTTTTCTTTTGTCATCTATTTCTTTTATTTAATTGAATTCTAGGTTTCTAGCATGTGAAGTTTCTGTTCTGCTGCTGGGAAATTGCAAGAAACATAAACAAGGCTTGAAATATTAGCTACTAAATATTTTGCTATCATTTTCTCTACTTTTACTTCAGTGTATTTTGATGGGCAAATAGAAATAGTTATTGTTCAAGTGGGTGGGATTATGGGCAAAATCTTCAGCTTACATTGGAAATCCGCTGATTTTTTTTCTGATTTTAGAACAGGTGCTATGCCTATGCTTTACTCTAGAAGCCTAAGCTGTTATTCCTGTGATAGTCGTTTATCTTTCAAGTTTAAGGTGGGATGTGTGTGTGTGATTCATTAATGACATGTATTAGTATTTGAACTTCCAGAATTTGTTTTATGTGTCTTTGGTTTTAGGAGTTGGGGTATTTGTAAATCTTTTAGATTTTCTAGAATGCAGTATATATGCAATGTATGTTGTATAGTGTCAAACCTTGTTATTTTATAACCTCTCTAAACCAGCGGTCAATTCATTTTGTCACATGCTATTTCTCTTTATCCATGTCTGTAAATGAGAAGGGTTTTTGATTATGGTAAATCCAGCAATGCACCTTGATTCATATGCTGCAATATATAGGCAACGTACACTATGTTTCAGGTTAGTTGGTTTTTCCATAGTAATAACCGGTATTCTTATATATTGCAGTTGCTAACTATAATTGTGAAAACTGCTTGGAATATGCCTTTGTTATTCTGTAATTCCGCTTCTTTCATTTGAGGATACTTGATTTCAAACTTAGATTTTCCTGCAGAATGCTACTAGTTTTTTAGATCTCGTCTTCAGTTAACTTAGCCGGCCACGTCGTTGGTGCTGCTTTACATTACAGGTTTGCTTACATAAAAAAGGAAAGGACTTGACCCCTTGCTTTACAAAAAATAATTGCTTGAAGTTTTATTGACATTAGATGATCATTATTACAATAGAAGACTTGGGATAAATATTTAACTTTTGTCTCTTCTGTCTAAGTCACGATGTTTGTGGTTTTGCTTTGAATTTCTGGAAACTACTGTCAGCAGTTTTCTTCCAAATGGATTCTGGTATTTTTGACAGTTAGATTTGTAGAACAGGATGTGTCAGCTTGTTATTTGCAGCTTGGAAAATGCTTAGAAAAACTAACAATAACGAGAGAGTGAATGGACAGACATTGAAGCAACAAGTTTTGATTTTCAGTTGATTTAGATGACCCTTCATCTTCCACTTTCGTATCAAACATCCGGTCGCTCTTGAATTGATTGACTAATTCACTTAATGTATCTTTTTTCAGTTTTTACCAAGTCTTCATTTTTATTGATAAATGCAATATCTTTATTTCACTACTATTGTAAGATATCGATTGTTATTTTTTTTTGAATTTGTTTTCAGATAATTATTTTAAATATCATACGAAATTAGTTGTCACGACTCACTATTTTTGTTTAAATTTTGTAATTGAATATATTCGAATAATTGATGCCATCTACAGTGAAAATAGAATTACCATTTCGTGAAATCACTTTTGCCGAAGTTCATTCGAACCCAATTAAATTTTGATATAAAATTCAACTGAAACTGTTATTACTAACCCAATTAAATAACCCGAAATTCTTCTGAATCAAAACTAACCTGATAATTAACCGCACAAACTTGAACCTGACCTGGGTTTGAGTTGAGATCAACTTGACATCAACCCGGACACCCAACTATTTTGACATGAACTTGGTATTAACCCAACTTGAACCTGACCTGGGTTTGAGTTGAGATCAACCTGACCTGGACCTAAGTTAACCCGAACGCAACCCAACTCAAGTCAACTATTGACTTTGCCCGGCATAACATGAATCCGATCTGACCCTACCCGAAATCCAACCTAGTACCGAATTTTACATCCCTATTTATATTCATCTTAAATTACACTTCAACTATAGTTTAAATAAAAGATAATAAATAAACAATACTTCACTGTAATTTATATTATTCAAATACATGAAAATAATACTGAAGCTATACATGAATTTTGATCCAACTCATGTAGAATAGGAATCATAATAATTAAATTAAGTTCTAGTAGTTATAAAATTTAATCTAAACCTGTCATTAAAATATTTTAACCAATTAAATTAATATATATATATATATATATATATATATATATTTGAAAATCAATATTGTACCCTTCAAATTTAGATTATATTTCAAATACTGTATGAATATCCCTCGATATTTTCCAACCTCCTATTTTACCATTTAGCCAAAATCATAAGCAGATCACTGCAAACACCCAATTATACATATAATCCCACTGAAGATGATGATAAGGGTTAAATTTGAGGGAAAATAAATAAAAAAATAAAAAAGGAAAGGGCACATGAAGGTTAATTTTAACTTCAACATTCTGGTAATGAATTCATCAATAGATTTAGATCCACTTTTTCCACTCCAATATATGAATAAGAGATATGGCCTTCACCCTTCCCAGATTTCAACACCTTAAACTCAAAGGAAAGATGCAAAGAAAATTTAGAAGTTCATTTTATTTCTCTATAAAAGACCAACAGGAAAGATGTTCAAAGACCCACATCGACTATCCTCTACAAACCTGGCAGTCAAGCTGAAACAAACATGTCAGGCTTCAGTTGCCTTATCCGTCTCAATCTTACGGGCAACCTCATCGGCTACCGCCTTCACTTTCCCACTTGGTTCGTTTACAGGTAGTACACCAGTCTCTTCATGAGTCACTGGACCTGTCTGCCATATTCTAATCGTACCATCTTCGGATCCTGATGCATAGGATTCCCCTCCTGGGGAGAAACGTACACAGTGGACAGGACCATGGTGACCCTTGTTGCAACCTACATGGATTAAGCACAACATAATTACAACTCTCAAACACTGACAAAAAGCAGTAAATAAGACATCATCCAATTAGTCCCACACACTGCATAAATACAGCTCATGTGGCACACAATAGGGATCCACCTTTATATTTCTCACTTGCAGCATTTGAAAAATACCCAAACACGAGACTGAATATTCTTAATAACAGCAACAAACAGTAGCCAAAATATTGCCAAGTAAATAAAGGTGTTAACGTGGCTATTCAAAGAAATGCTAAAATGGAACCACTTTAGGCATTAAGCAATATGAAGTTCAAAGCCATAGCCTTCATAAATATTGTCTGTTCCTGACAATCTCGAGGCACATACCAAGCTCTTCTCCGGTATGAAAATCAAAGATATGGACCCACATGTCTTCTCCTCCGGCAATGAACTTATTACCCTGCTTCGGTTCCAGTGAAGCTGATTCTACATTGCATGGCATATCATAGCTTTTTACCAATCCAAAACTGATAAGAGCAAATACGAATGTCAGCAGCCTTGATGGCGAAAGAATAAAGCTTGCACAAACAGTCAAGTTATTTGAACTTACTGATTTGCATCCCAAAACTTAACAGTAGATCCATCAGCAGTAGTTATATAGTGACCATCCTGACTCACTTCTGCACTGGTGACGGGTGATTTGGTCTCGAGTGTTTGAACAATTTTGCCACTTCTTAGATCCCACAACCTACAAATAGAGAAAGTAACAAGGTTCCGGAAGTGACGTGTGCAAGTATATTCATGCAACATTGTGAACACATAAAAGGTTTGAAAATGCACCATTAATCTACACTGAAATCTCACTTTTTATTTTTCTTACTTTCCTGAACTCCATCAAATATCTAAGAGATTTCACAACTTCCCGTACAGCCTGATACTCTGAATCAATTTATCAAGTCAACCAGCAAATACTGCCACCAGCATTTTGTTCAGCTAAGTCAACTTAACCTAAAGGAGCATTTTGCATAACCTGCAAAATGCCCTAAACATCCATGCTTAACTTTAACCTTGAGAAACCATATGTATCCATTACACAAGAAAAGTCCACCTATTAGGCTAGGCACCTAATCGCAAAGTCCTCAAGTGACACAATATTAATATGACATATATGATACTTGTTACAAACGAAATATCTTACAGCAAGCAATGGGAGAAAAAGAAGAGTGAAAGGGCTATCAATTGAATAATCATACCTAACACCATTAGTATCAGTACAAGAACTTAAGATCATTTGGTCACTGTGGAGCCATGCAACAGTTCTAATTGAGCCGGGAGAATTATCCACTAGTCTTGGCTGTGCATCTAGACGATTCAAATCAAATATTCGGAGAATTTTCTCAACTCCGCCAGTGAGTAGAAAGTGTGTATCCTGGAAATATAACAATTTACTCAGATGTTGCAACAAGATAACAAATGAGCAAGGCATATATAGATAAATTTATTTTCACTGAAGAATAATTTAATGAAGCAGGAATGTCACTGCATGATGCAAGAAGTTAATCCAATATAAAAACTCTCATATATTAAATAAAAACAAATTTTCAATTATCTAAAGGTTTCAGAGGAAAAGATCCACCAGAGCCCACTTAAGATCGTTACTTCAGTCCATCAAAGAGCATATGCAATTATATCTAGCAATTCAAGTGCTCAAAGAAAGACGAAGAATATAAATATAGAAGCCGAAAGATTAGTCAAAAAGAAAAGTATGCTAACTCTTTTCAATGGTAAACAAAAAGTTAAAAAAATATCCAAAACATTAATTTAATGCAGCATTTTCACTAACATTTGCATGGGATTTCATTAACTGACTCAATACACATGCTAACTCAAAAAAAGAACTATACAGGAATTTCAAGAAATATAATGTTCTTGCAATAAGTTCTAAATGGAATGCAGTAGTACTTATGTACTATCCAGATCAGCCCTATGAAGAACAACATTCCAATGAGCAGTACATAAGCATTAAATGCAGGTCTTAGTTCAAATTATGAAATAATATTCAAAAGAGTAGTTCCAATGGAAAAGTAATTAATCCCTACATCTGAAAAGGCACAAGCTCGAACAATATGCTTGTGTTCAAATGAGTGCAATTCATCTCCCGTCAATGCATCCCATAGTTTCCTGAAAATATTGGAGGAAAATGATAAATCCCAGTTCTCAATTCACCATCTTCACTAACAATATATATATATATATAACCAGAACATGTCAATCCACTGAATTTATCAAGTAAAAAGTTTCTAACACCAGAATAACCAATCGCATAAAGCATGTAATTCCCATGCCGAATGAATGTATAATATTATTATTCCATCCAAGAAAATATCAATATTACAACACAAAAACAAGCACATCGTCCTTCCAATGGCTATTGTGCAGTGCTCCTTACAAAATCAATATAGTGTTGAAAAGAACCATTTGCCCCATTAACCGTGAGTTAATGAAGGCCAAAGAGTTCAGTAGCCCACAAAGATGGGGTCCCATTTCTTTTCTGGGGAGTGGGGAGTATTTGATAGAAAATAAATGTAAATGGAGAAGGAAAATTATTGTTACAAAAATACAATTCATAGGGTGATAAAATAAATAAATCGAATCAAGTGCTAGTATGTCACCCCTTCCAGAGAATTTAAAAATAAGACATTAGATATATAATACATTAAGTATATAATTAGTTATATGTAACACATCTTTTATTATATATAAATATTTTATATATTATAAATTATTATATATTTAAATGTTAATAAAAATAAACCATATTTAAATAATAAGTAGTAAAATATCGGTCCGAGAAATCAAAATAAGAGGATTGAACCATTTCTTTCGACTCTTTTTCAAACTCAATAAATGCTGGTTGATCATATATTTCATTCTAGTTCTATGATTATTGTTTCCTATTTGATCCCATTGAATTCCATATTCGAAGTTGCGATCGGATCAATTCATTAGAAAGAATCGATTCAATAGATTTCATATTACCACCAAACACAAGGGTTTACTATCTTACCACGAATTAGTGAATCGGGTAGGGATTTTTTTACCAGAAACTGAATAACAAACAACGAATTAATCCTCATTAGCTTCCATTGAGTCGTTGCACCTATCCGTTCCTTTTTTTATCATTCTGGCTTGAAAACCTTTGTTTATGTTTATTTTCGTAAAATACTAGGATTTGGCTTAGGATTGCCCATTTTTCATTCTAGGATTTCTCTGAATTTGAAAGTTATCACTTAGTAGGTTTCCATACCAAGGTTCAATCCAATTAAGTCTGTAGCATCTACCATTTCCGCCCTTCCTGCCCTCCTTTCCTCTTTCTTTCATTTGTCTATTCTTTCTTTTTATGTGATTTAGTTGAAATAGACACGAAGAAAAAAGGGGGAAAACAATTAAATTACGTACGCAGAAAAATCAGCCGACGCAGATGCTGCACGTAACGCTTTGGTATCCAAGCAGGAGCTCCATATTGCACCTTTATGCCCTTCAAATGTGCCAATCCAATCTCCAGTCTCCCCATTTCTTAACATTGGAGTGGAGTCTGAATTTCCAATGCATCAATAGAAATATAGTTGATAAACATTAAACTAAATTCCATAAACAACCTGATCAACCACAAACTAGATTTCCTGCCTCTGAAACGAGTATCCATTTCAAGTAGCAGAGCAACAATACCTCACAGTTCTGTTCAAAGCAAAACAATAGCTAAAGGCCAGCTCAACATAATCTACATCAACACTGGATGAAGGCATTCAAATTCACACAACTAGAAGACTACTTAAGAGTCTGCAGTTCAATCTAACAAGACTAAAATCATTACTAAATAACTAATAAACAAAGCAACATTAAATATATATATCTAAAATTAAAATTCAAACTGAAAATCAATATGATCTAGAGAAGCAGAACAGATACCCAATTCAACATGAGTGTAACTGAACAAGAATACATAGCTGATTATACCAAAATGATCACTAAAACAGAATTCTAAAGAAAACCCAGATTTTAAATTGATATGAACCAATCAAAAATTGAAACCCATACCTTTACTGGCACTAATAAGAAAAAATCCATCAGGAGTTATAGGACTGTAGAACAAATCAACCACCGGCCTTGAATGCCCATGGCACACTAATGGCACAGTCACCTTTTTCTTCTCCATTTCTCCAATTTAAACAACAATAATACTAAAATCAAAACCCCAATAAAAACAAGTGCTTAATCCTTTCAAGATCAAATTTTCTTTTCTTAATATTAACAAACAAAGATCTTTTTTTTTCTAAAAGAAGGGGGTGGAGAGGAAACCCTAAGCGTAGGGTTTGATTTATTTATGATATTGCTAGATTATTAGAAGTGTTTGGATATGAGAATCAAAACAATATTTTTATTGCTAAAAAAACTATAAAAACGGAAAACTAAAATTAAAATTATATAAATATATATGGGCTTTGAGAGCAAGGAAGAACATGGAAGGAGAGCATTATATATAGTAGTGTGAGAATTTGGCATTTTGTTAGTATTTGCAAAGAAGGGCTTCTTTTTTTGAAATTTTGAGAATATTACCACTAACTTTTCCACCATCTCATAACCAAATTTACAAAACCAACCATTGAACTTTTTTTTTATATAAATTATGCAATTTCTCAACTCTAATTCCTCCGATTGGTATCGAAATTCTTCTTCATTAAGCTAATCGCAATTTATATATCATATCCTTTAGTCTTTACTTCAATAGTAAGATTGAAGTAAAAAATGTTTGGTCTAAACATAAAAACTTATAAATTATATGGCTAAACTATAAAATAAGTGTCTAAACTATATTTTTTTTTATAATAGGTGCCTAAAATATTTTTTGCATGAAATAAGTGCCTAAAATTTCATTTTTGACTTGTTTTAAAGTATAATAAAATAAAGTACAAGTTCTTTCTTCCATAAGCATACGGGTCAAGTAATAGTATAATTTTTTTGTTTAAATATTACACAAAAATAATTCAACCTCAATCTTTCTAAAAAAATAATTTTGTCGTCGAACTTCCTAAAACTTCAAATATTACTCCTCTGCTCCGTTATCATTCACATATGTACTGTCACAACAATACTATTAACCGTCATATCTACACACAATAATATATGTCTTCAAAGTTCGCATATTATATGATACTTAGACTTATCTTCATTAATTTTTATCAAATAGTTATAAAATAGTATATGTTTATATTTTTTTAACATACATTCATGATTTAAATTAGCAGTATTTATACTTTTGTAATCCAAATTAATACTCGAACTTAGCTTAAAAATCAAATTCAAATACGCGGAACAGTTCAGACTAAAAATATAGGCAAATACTAATTTAAACTTTCAAACTAAATTCAGATATCAAATGGCATATTAACCCAAAATTATATATATATATATATATATGAATAATTCATATTGTATAAGATTATTTTACAGGTTTTTACTAACACTTGCAGACCTGACAAAACTCAAGTTGGCTTCAATTCAATTCCAGAGTTCGTTCGGATCTTCTTGAATTTTGTCAAAATCAGGAAACATGGAAGCAAATGCATTCATTGCCAATTTCAACAAATTTACAATTACATGCCATTTTGCCACTACTTTAAACAAGTATCAGTAACTTAAACCCTAACAACAAAAATCAGAAGGGAGAAAATGTCAAAAAAAAGTGATAGCTCTACAAACACCCAATTGGGGTTAAGGAAAGGAGCACATCAAAAACACCCAAATGAAGAGGTTGGATTTCTCTTCTCATTTCCTGGGTAAAATAGGAAAATTTTAAATAAAGATAAGAGAGCCTCCTACAATAGATAAGAACTATGTTACTCGAGATTCGGGTTAGTGCCGGATACGGAGATATCCAATTTTCTCTACGCTTTTCCATATTTGAAGATGTGTTTGCCACGGGTACTTATGTGAAAAAGAACAGTAGGAGTAACATAGGGTAAGAACCTATTTATGTAAGTTGGAAAGAGGGATCCTACTGCCTTTGCAATTCTGGTTGGAGTGGCAATCTGCTTATGAAAGGCGATATAGCTGCAAGTAATGCCTTGGGGCATTCCTCATGTGGAAGATGGCCACACCCAGATATTGCAACCAGTCTCTGCATGCAAACAAATGTAGCAACATCAAAAAAAAGGTATGTGGTTGTTTATAAACAAGTTTGAATAAGTACTCAACAGTTCGGTTCGAGACATGGCAGCAAACCCAGGATGGTAAAACATCCTCTCAACATGAACACTGTTTAAGTGGTGAACAGTTGTGACAAGGAATTTGAGTAGAGTTTCTAGGTGTCAGAACTTCAAATTTCTTGAAGATTACCATTTCAGAATAACGGCTGATATAGGCAACGAAGGTTAACCAACGTTTACAGAGGCTACGAGTTGAAGCAGATTACTTACAGAATTTACCAGCTTCGAAGCCATGGCCTGAGAGGATTTAAGAGAAACATGAGCATCTTCAGCACCGGTAATGACCAATACTGGCATCTCTTCAACAGCTTTTAGCAGTGCTATCGCGTTGTTTGGTGAAAGGATCGTTTCATTCGATAACCTGCCTATCTCATGAAGTGCTTCATCCCAACCCTCTACACATAGTGGAGCCTATTGGAGCAAGATTAATCAGTTAAACAGACTGAACTTCAAACTCGCAAAGTGCTATCATGCAATTTGAGAAGCTTAAGCAACAAAAAATGAAGAGCTACAAAATTACTTGACTGAATATGCTGTCTAGATTAATGATTCCCTAAATTTGGCTCACAATAATCTACAAATACATGTTACTACATATACCATAATAAAATAGAACTGCAGCAGAATAGAAGGAAACTGCTACATTTCCCCTTATTTTCCTTAAAAATTAGGGTCTAAGACTGTTAGCATTTATGGAGACTTGTAAAACCAGTCCATCCAAAAGCAGAATTTTTTACATTTGTCGATGATAATGTTGTGCAAGTGCACTAACCCTGATTTTTTATGCTTTTGGATCTTTAAGTTTGCCTCTTTCTTAAGACAGCCTTTTTAATTTTGCAATATAAACAATAGTTCCAAAGAGCCTACACCTCCAGAGTTCATAAAATATAATACAGTTGGTGTTGGAGTAGATAATCTCATGTTTATGGGATTGGAAATTGTTGACAGCTTATGATAGCCAACTCAATCAACAGATTGGCATAATCTTCAATACTAATTTTATTGGATTAGATTACTAATTTTACAGGATAAGATTACTAATAATCACTGTTTTCTGGATTTTACAGCTTTATTCTTTCCCTGGTTAGACTCGAGTGTTGTATAAATACCATGTAAATTTCTCATAAATTACACTCATGAGATTATCTACTCCAACAGTTGGGACTCCAATGCACCAAGTCTGTAGTATCTCCTCAGTTTTCCTTCATTCATAAGAATGATAAATATTCTATGCTCTGATCTTGCAGCAAATATACCTTATAGAGGCTCAACACATCAGTCGTTAACTTCGTTGCATCATACCATGCACGCCTATTCACCACTTGTGTAATTTCTGTTCGCAGAAGTGAACGAACTAAATGCTTCTTCCCAAGTGAAGTGCGCAAGAGTATCCTTGCAAAGGCAGGAACAACCTCTCTTGACAAGCTAACACTTAGCAAAACCATTGCTTTGATAGTAACCTGTGTAATCACCAAATAAAACAAAGGAAAGACGTGAGACACTAGTCTAAGGTTTTTAAGCAATTCTTACAAACAGATATTTAAATGAGTCATTTAACCATTTATCCGTTCAAAGACATATCTTCCCAAATGTCAGCTGAGACTATGATTTCGGATTTCAATGAGAAATGACACTCCAGCATAATGCAACATTCTATTAGTTAAATCCACAAATGAAATCTTCTTAATTTATTAACATCTTCCAACCAAGTTAAAACCCATAAATTGCATTTTTAAGATATCAGGAACCAGTCAATTAAAAGAGGAAAGCTGACGCAAATAAAATATATAAACCACCTCTTCTTAACATAATAATTGTTTGATTCTGTTATATTGTCTATGTAAAATGTCATTCCTTTCCATGAACATTCGAAAAAAGTTCTATGTGCGAGATTACCAATTGATATGAAGTTGACAATAGAAGATAAATTTGCAAAAAGACCCTTCAGTAAAGCTTATGGGAAAAAAGTGATTCTCTAAAAATAACAAAACTAAAAACACTAAACCAGCTGCTTCTCCAAAGAACCTTACCAAGCTCTACGTGAATGAAATTTCATTTATGTTTATTTGATATTCAACTCTGTGACCAAACATAGTTCATCATAGACAACCCTCAGGTTTTTTCCTTTATGTTGATTTGACAATAAACTATCTCTATCTGTGACAGACGCATAATTTATTATATAGGCAACCCATTTCACCACATCAAATAGCTATACAACAGTAAAGCTTCCAAAGAAGTGGATGTAAGTATAATGCTAAAACAGAATACTAGATAATATAACAAAAGACAATTTTTGACTAAAAATCCAAATTGGTACTCACGTTGTAGGAATTCATTGAGGCTTGGACTCTTTGTGCAGCCTTCAAAGCAAGGAGGCCTCCATCATCGTGTCCAATAAGCACCACTGAAGAAAACCCCATCTCAGAGCAAAAGGAAAGAAGCAAGTCAACCTGAAAACATCAGACAAATTAGATTTATGAACTTCTTATTTACTGATTAAGTCAAAATGCGAAAACGAACATAACCAAAGATCATGCAAATAAAGCTTATAAAAAACTCAATAAAAGACTGAATTTCAGTAATTTATAAGTCGTAGAGCATTCTGAAATAACTTATAAGTCACATGACACATACTAGATGACAAACAAGAACCTTCCATCAAGCTTGCCTTATAAAAAAAGCATGTATCTCCTAAATAACCAAATAACATCCAAAAGTGTGTCAAGCCTAACCTGAGTTTCAAGTTTGTAAGGATTGGGCAACTCTTTACCCTCCCAGTCTTTCCGGCTTGGCCTAGAAGTCAAACCCCAACCTGGCCGATCAAAAGCAACAACCGGACAAGAAACATGGCAAGCAAGCACCCCCATCACATGCCTCCAAGAAAAGACTCCCCCTCCAAACCCATGGACTAAAACAATACCAAACTGGCCAGTTGCCTCCATATCTTGCTCTAGAGTTCCAGAGTCAAAATTACTTGTCTCAATCTGAGCAACTGAATCATCAAGGCTGAAAACGGGAATATCTTTAGAAATAGCAGGACTGCTCGGCAAACCATCCAACAGCGGAGCATAAAGCGAAGAGCTGGGAAATTGATTGCTATAACTCCTCTGAAGATGGTGATATTGCATCTTTGACGACGCGTTTAGTGCTTGCCTATCAAGCTTTAGCTTTCCAGGTGCCACTTGTGGTGTGCTACTAACTTTAGGTTCTAGAAAGGTAGTAGATGACAAAGCCCTAGGGGGTGATCTAGGAAAGCAAAGCTTGTAATGAATGGTAATCCCTTGCAATGTAATAAATAAGCTATCACCATCAGCAAGTAATCTAACAGGGAGCTCCCCATCATCACCAGATTGCCCAAAAGGCTTGTGCCTTGCCTCGCCATCACTTTTTGGAGTTTTTCCTAAGGCAGGAGTGGGAGATCGCGGAACCTTCTGAAAGCCGGAGAAAACATTTTTGCACAAAAGAACCTGCAATAACATGAATGTTACTACCTAAAGATAAAAGACCAATACTCCTAATATAGAATGTCTTTTCCACTAACGGACACCGAGGATCCTAAAATAATTGCTAAACATCGCAATTAACTGAAATGAATCGAACAACTAAAATGCATAATCAGCTCTAACATAATCATTTCATAAAACAATTAAAACTATAACTTATAGTTTTTGAAAGAAAAAAATCAACATAATCATGCTAATATTGAGTTAAATCATGCATGTTTTCTTCAGAAAAAGTCCACCTTCGAACTTACAGCTTGGTTTTCACTCTGAACAAAGTAAGAAGTAGCAAAAGCAATAACCAAATGCTTATTAATAACCCCCCCCCCCCCCCCCAAAAAAAAAAAAAAAAAAAAAAAAAACTCACTGCTTCAGGGTCAACTCGATGAAACAAAAGCTTTCTCCTTGCTCTGCAACATGTTCTGTAAGCAAGTACAATGTGACCGAGTGCAAAAACTACTGACGAAAGAAACAAAACCGGCATTCCCAGTGATTTCTTCAAATGAAGCCTTTGCCTTGCCAATGAATACCCCGACGATGCCTCCGCCACCATTTGTGAATTCACCGTAAAAACACAAGCTTTAACCGACAATACAAGAATCGAAACGAATGAACACAAAGCAACCGTTCCTAAGTAAGGTCCATGGGATAATGCTGGAGCATCGCACATCGAATATACACCTGCCAATTGTAACACAGAGAAAACGGGAATTTAAGTTAAAATTTCTTTCTGGGAATTTTCAAAAATAAAAGAAATGAATTGGAAATAATAATAATAATCGTACAAATGATGATGATAGATCTGAGGATGGAGACGAGAGGTATATCGGTTAAGGAGCTTTTGAAAGAGTAACGACGAAAGTGTTCCTTGAAACCATAGCACGTGAGGCACGTGAAGCTTGAGAGCAAAAGGACAGGGACCATGATGTCGCCTATCGCCACCAGCAACGGCAGAGACGATGCCAGAAGCGACGCCAACATCGCCACCATGAAAAACGCCGTCCGTACTATCCTCTTCACTTTTTCCACCAGCATCCATGCTTTCATCACCATTGTCGAAATCGAACCGGACGGCCTTCTTCCAGACTTAAATACCAAAATAAATAAACAAAAAAGCTTTCCTCCCTTCTTTTCTTTTTGGTTTTTTTATTTTTTTTTTGAAAAAATAAATCTATATTGGAGTTGAAACCATACAGAAAACCAATCGGAATGCCGCATGCGGCGGTCTCACGGCCATCCTCCGACTAAGGAAAGGGGTAAAACCGTAATTTCACCGTCGCCGGGATTCGAACGACGTGCTGTTCGTCGGTTCCGCTAATTTAAAAAGGGCAAAACAAGGAAGAGAAAAATCAAATTTTCTAAAAAAGAAAAGTTAAAAAACCTTCAAGTATCGACTATCGAGTTGCTGTCTCTGTTTTTCAGGCTCTGTTGCCGTTTCTCTCTCTTCCCTTTTCATTTTACACTTTTTTATCTTTATATTTATTTCATTTCTAAAAGGAAAATTGCAACTTTTAAATTTTGGTAAACTATTGAAAATAGTCACTTATCTTTACTAAGTATACACTTTTGGTCAGTAAATTTAAAAAATTAATGCTATAGTCACTTATATTTTTGTTTTTTAAAGTTTTAGTTACTCAGAAGTTATGTACCATTGGTCATTAACGGAATGCTGACTTAGCATAAAAAATAAATAAAATAAAAATAACATAATTCCCACCTAGGTTGTCATGGATTAAAAAACAAAAACTCATGCCATATGTATATCACATCACTCGAGAAATTATTAGATGAATTTGACTGACGGTACATAGCACCTGAGTGACTAGAGCTAAAAAATAAAAACGTAAGTGATTAAATTATTATTATTTTTTAATTTAGTGATCAAAAAATGTACACTTACTAAATGTAAATAAATGACCATTTCAGCAGCTTATCTTTAATTTATTTAAGGTCTATGTTATATCTGATCGGGCCATGTATCGGATCAGTTGGCTTTTCGGGTCGGGTCTATACCGGATCGGTTGACTTTCGGATTTGGCCAATATATGAAGATGATCTTTTAAAGGAGAAAAATGATATTAAACTATTACCAAATGTAGTTGTTAATTAGTAATATAGTGCAAATGTGCAATATGGGAATAAAACATACAATTTTTTAGGAAATTAAATTCGGGTTGCTTTCGGTTCGGTTAATTTTTAGTTCAGGTTGCTTTCGGATCGGTTGATTTTCGATTCAGGTTGCTTTCAGATCGGTTGATTTTCGGTTCGGGTTTTTTCCCGTTTATGGTTGATTTTCGGTTCGGGTTATTTTCGGTTTCGATTCAGGTTGGTTTTCAGTTTAACTGAATTCAGATTCGGTTTAAGTTTAGATCATCATATTCGAGTCTCAAACCGGATAAATCGGTTCGAGTTTCGAGTCAAGTTTGCCATGTCTGAACCGGATCAGTTCGGTCAAATATCCTACGCTTTTTTAAATTATATATTTTAATTTGTTCAGTACTCAAATTTTTATATTGATTTTAAGTTTAGACCTCTAAAATACTTAACAAAAGTTATTTTATTTTATGATTTTAATATATTTGATAAATTTTAAGTTTTTTTCTTTATAAAAAAGTTTTAAGTAAATAAAAGTAATTAATATATTATATTTACTTTTATTATTTAAAAATTAAAATATAAAATAATTATTTTTACATTATAAAACTTAAATTCGATTCAGGTAATTACAATTTTTAAACTTTTAAACCCTGATTCATTCAAACATTATTGTTTAGTTTTGGTTTTTTCTCTGTCACCTACATTTTACTTTTGTGATTATTATGATTTAAATATGTTAAAGGTTTATGTACTATTTTAAAATATAAACTTTAGACTAGGTACTTTAACTTCGTGACATTAAGTTTCTATGTTGTTCTTTTATTTGAAAATTTTTGTTCCAATATTAATTTTCATTTAATTTTATCGTGATATGTAGAGGCGGAGCTCCTTAGGATTTAAGTAGTTGAACTAAAAAAAATGAGTTTGTATTTTAACTTTATTTCGTCCAATAATAATTTATAAATTTAAATATTAGACAATTAGGCATAGTCCTATTAATTTTGTGTCTAAATATTTAATTTTTAAATTTTTAAAATTCAACATTTCAACCCATGTTAATGTTTAATTCTGACTCCGTTTTTGACGATAATGTGCATACGAGGGAAAAAGAGCAAAGAGTGTTAAAAGTCATATTAGTAGTCTAACCTTGGAGAGTGAACAAAACATATGAAATAAAATCGGAGAGATGTATAAATGAAAAATAAAAGAAAATGACTTTTTTCCCATAACTCGAATTTGTTTAGTAGTGTTTTCTTCTTTTTTCTACAATAATTGATAGATCTACTGCGAATTTAAATTTATAAGAATTAAACTCCAATTTAAATCTATAAATATGTAAAAATATTGTTAACAATTTTTAAATATCAAATCTCTGGTTCTGGCTGGACTCCATATAGATATAAAAAAAGCTAAAAAATGTATTTTTGTCCCTAAGTTCGACCCAAAAATGTAATTTCGTCCTTAGTCGAAAAGTGCACTCAATGTGGCCCTCCAGTCCATGAAATCGATCAAATTGACCCTTAGACCGACGTTGACCGTTACGGTGCTGACGTGACAGTTAACGGTGATGACGTGGCAGTCCATGATGCTGATGTGGTGGTCAACGGTGCTGACGTGGTAGTACACGTGGGATGATGACGTGGCAGGAATGGCTGAATTGATTATTTTAATCGAATTCGAGAGCATAATTGATTTTTTTCCCGAGTTTAGGGGCGTAATTAAAAGTTCAATAACTTATTTAATCTTTAAGCTAAAAAATAAAAACTATTAATAAATTAAATATAAAAAATATAAGTAAAAATATTAAATATAAAACATCATAATGAATTAAATATAAAATACCGTAATGAATTAAATATAAGTAAAAACATTAAAGTTATAAATATAACAAATTAAAAAATATATTTATAAACCATTGGAGAATCTTTCGATTGTTTCTGTTATGCTACACTTACTAATGTTTTTTGAACATATTTTCAATTGAGACATATTTGTATTAAAGTATTAATAAAGCCAAAATTCTCTTTCATTTCTTTACATCAAATATTAATGAGCATCAATTTGATTAAAAAAGCAGAAAAAATTAAATTCTATTGTTACTCTAGTACAATGTTGATTCCACTAAAAAAAATTAACGAATAGTGATAGTCAAAGTGCCGAAGTTGAATTTTTTTTTTATAAAGGTGTTTATTTTTTTAACACTTTATAAAAAAAATCATTAAGCTTTTACATTAAATTTTATCATTTTTTTAATTTATAATATATTTTAATTTTTTATATAATTTTTATTTTTTGTAACTTTTAGAATATTTTATTTATTTTTATTAACTTTATGGATTTTTATAAAATAAATTGAAGAATATTTTGATCTTTTGTGAGAGTCTTCACTTTTTTTTTAAATTATCCTCACTTAATAAAATTATTTATCTAATTTTAATATTTTAATAATTTCATAAAATCTTAGTTTTCAACTTAAATATTAAATAAGTTATCGAAGTTTTAATTAAAATCAATTATGCCCCTAAACTCAGGAAAAAAATCAATTATGCTTTCGAATTCGGTTAAAATAATCAATTCAGCCCCTCCTGCCACGTCATCATCCCACGTGTACTGTCACATCAGCATTGTTGACCACCACATCAGCATCATGGATTGTCATGTCATCACTGTTAACTGCCACGTCAGCACCGTAACGGTCAACGTCGGTCAAATGGTCAATTTGATCGATTTCATGGGCTGGAAGGCCACATTAAGTGCACTTTTCAGCGAGGAGCGAAATTGCATTTTTGGGTCGAACTCAGGGACAAAAGTACCCCTATAACCATAAAAAAAATATAATTTATTGATCACGCTTCTATTAAAAGAAAATCGAGACAAAATGTTTCTTATTTTCACTATTTGAAATATTTTTCATTTTAACTAAGCGTTTTTTTGGGTAAACGACATTATTAGGCACTGAATTATTTTTTCCTGTTTTAGTCACTAAATTATTATTTGACAAAATCGTCATTAATATTATGTTTTTTCCGGTGACTGAAACTTCAAAAAGTAATATTATTTACCAAAATAGAGGGAAATATAGAGTTAATGACGGTTTTACCAGAAAAATAATAATTTAGTGACTAAAACAAAAAACAGAAATAATTTAGTGATCAATAGTGTTGTTTACCTTTATTTTTTTGGGTTAAAACCATATTTCGTAGCATGGAATAATTACGAGTTGATGGCAGGCTGCAGCACAGGCATAGCTTGGTAGTTGTATTCGGGGAGGTCCGTGAACAAGGGCTTTATCATTCAAATAGCCCCTTTTAAAAAATTATTTAGATAAATAATTCTCATCTAAAATTATTTAAATAATAAATACCTCATTTTAGTTCACGTCGATCAAATTTGTATCCTACCATAAGAGAATTTTAAACTCGTAATTAAAAAAAGTGAGTTTTGCGTAAAAATAAACACAATAAATTAAAAGTGAGTTTGAAACTTGTAAATATTTAAACCATATTTAGCTAAAAGTAAATTTGAAACTTGTAATATTTAAAAGTGAGTTTGAAACTTGTATTTAGTTAAAAGCGAGTTTTGTCTTACCTAAATTAAAAGGAGTATTTATTTAAATAATTTAATGTTATTTATCTAAATAATTATTTAAAAGGGTTATTTTAGATAAACTAATCGCGAACACATGGGTCCGTAGACTATTTGAAGCGAGAACATGGCAGTTGCAGCTTCAACAATGGAAAGGGAGTAGAAATGTAGAATCTTATAGTCCCTGATAATTTGACAAAGAACGCTCAATCACCCTGCTGCAGTTGCTGGTGCTTGAACCCGTGACCTTTAAGAACAACAACCGTTCCCTTAACCACTGAGGCAAGATGGTTCGTAGATGCTGATCTTGTTATATTTAATAATGTGTTGCTTATTATATTTGAATATTCAAAAAATTTATAGATAGGACCGGCAAATTTAAAAAATACATAAACCAAATTATATATTCGAATATCTGATCCAAACATATAATATTTAAATAACTGAATATCTGATTTCTTCCAAATCAAATATGAATCTCTATTTTACTAATTTAAAATTTTAAATATTTAATTTTTCAGATCAAATCCGACGCGATGTCTGAAAATGCACACCCTACCTAATAAGAACTTCTACGGGAATAGATGTATTAAGGTAATGGGAAGATCTGTGTCCTTTTTAGTTTTTTTTTTTTTTGTCTAGTGACAATTTTATTTTCTGTTGATTTAAATACATGTGAAATCAGACCTTGTTTTTTCTAAAGTTTAATCATGTTTCTCAAATTAAGTTTTGTCCATGTTAATTTTAAAGCTAAACAAAATTATCTTTTTTATTGTTTAATACTAACTCATCTCAAAGTTTATGCATTTCCATCAAAGAAGCATGATAAGAGGGTGCATCGAGGTTGACCTTGACAAGTTCGTTTGAGTGTGTTCTCCATTAAACATTGGTTTGTCTTGAAGCTGGGCAGTGAATTTGCTTCTACTAGGCTGTTGTGACCTCTTTAACGTAGATGAAGACCAAGAACGAAGCCAAAATTTAAAGTTAAGAGAGTAAAACATTAATATTTAGGAAAATACATTAATTTATAAAAAAAATTATATAAAAAAACAAAGCTGAAAAAAGAAATTTGGATTAGGGGGCGATTGTCCTCCCCACCCCACATAGCTTCGTCACTGATGAAGGCTCTGGCTGCAAGTCTTAAGTCAGTGTGTTGGGACTGTAGGTGGGCGAGACCTTTTCTAGATTTTCAAATCCGAAGTGTTAGTTGGTCTAGTCAGATAAAATATTAATTTTTTAAATAGACCAAAGATTTAAATCATAACCTTGTAAATTAAATAAATTAAATTAAGATGGTTTCTGTATCAAAACTATACAATATTTAATCTAAACTAATAAATAAATGATTTAAATATTAGTGAATAAACTAAAAAAAAAGTACTGTGATGAACCGGACAAAACCCTCTTGCTTGTCTTGGAATCTTTTCAAACAATCTGCAAATGAGTGAATAACCATAAGAAAAATAAAACGAACTTTGTTGTTTTTTACTCTGACAGGAGCAGCTTTCTTTTTTATTTTTATTTATTTTATTGGTTGGACGTATTTACCCTTTTCAAAACTTATTTTATTTTTTTTATGTTGGATTTTATTTTGACTATTATATTTTTAATTTTGTTAATAGAATTGTTTAATTATTTAAATTTTACCAATTAAGTCACTTGTTGTTAAAATTTAATGAAAAAGTTCTATTAATTAGTCATAATTTTTCTAATTTAATTTAATAAATTTAATTTTCTAATAAGATGATGACACATGTCATTATCTTATTTGACAAAAAAAGTTGAAACAAAAATTTACTTTTTATGTTATTTGAACTTGGGAAAGTAGGGATGAAAGGCGAGCCAAATTTATATTTTTGTGTAATAACTTACAATAAATTTTATTAAAGGTCAAAGCTAAAACCATGTTGTTTTGCAGTCAAGAGAGTTCTACCAAAACGACGTTGTTTTAAAAGCTTTAAGGTATTCTAAAAAATTAATTGTCACTGAGATGCAGTCAAAGACTCGTTCTAGGACCTTGAGCACGAAAAATTATTAAATGAATATAGTTCATTATGTCACATGTAATTTCAGCTCATAAAATTTATTTATTTTATATTTTTAAAGCGAATTTCACCTATTTTTTCTAAGGTGAAATGCGAGATAATCTTCTAGTTCTTTTTTTTTGTTACACTTACTGTTTTTCTATTTTTTTATTTCTAATTCGTGTGTCCTCCCCATTTCAGGCTTGACTCATCATGGGTTTAAATAGAAAAAAAAATAATAGTCGCTTGATAGATATGTTTTTATATTAGGTTTATATAAAATTTGATCCGAACCAATCGATAATGAATCGGAATAAATATTTAAACCAAAAGAAAAGAAAAAGAAGAAGAAGAAGAAGAAACAACCGCTTCACCAATCAAGCCTCTCGTCATTAAGACCACCACCACTACCAGTTCTGCCTACCCACAACTCCAACCGACACGGTTGATCTCATTCCCGACCCAACCCGAAAAGGTTGAAGAGACGCCAGTATTGGTCATTAGCGGCTCATGTTTGTCTTAAATCCTCTCAGGCCATGGCTTTGTTTCCGCAGTCCATTTTGGGCTTTTTAATGGTAAGAAAAGAAGGCCCTGGCGAGATGTCATTTTCCACACCTACCATGAAGTGGAGCCCACGTAAAAGTCAGTCCACCAACTCTTACCCACTCCCGCAAAGCCGAAGCCAATCCGGTTGGTGAGGTGGGAACGCCACTTTTCCTCAATAAATAAATAACGAAACCATCATCTCCATTCTCCACCTTCACCAACCAAACCAAGCTCGGAAAAAATGGCAGCCAATTTCTGGGGGGATATGCCGGAGGAAGAGTATTACACGTCGCAGGGCGTTCGCAACACCAAGTCCTACTTCGACACCCCCAACGGCAAACTCTTCACCCAGACCTTCCTGCCTTTGGACAAACAAGTTAAGGCCTCCGTCTACATGACCCACGGCTATGGCTCCGACACCGGATGGCTCTTCCAGAAGATTTGCATCAACTTCTCCACTTGGGGTTACGCTGTTTTCGCCGCCGATCTCCTTGGACATGGCAGATCCGACGGTCTCCGTTGCTACATGGGTACTTTCCTTTACTATAAGCTCTTTTCTGGTTTCAAGATGGATTCTAGCTTTGTTTTTGAACTGATTATTCTTTTTCTACTGGGATATTAGCAGCTAAATCTGGCCTTTTTTCGCAATATAGTCAGTCATTCATGTCTGAATTCAAGTACCTAAAAATCCGGATAAAACACCTTAAGATCTTATTTTATTCATAATAATAATAATTAAAAAAGGGGTTGAATCGGGGGGAAAACACAGATAGACATTTAACAGAGTTATGGAGTAAATAATTATTTATAAGAATAATAGTAAAAAAGAACATGTGGATTGAAAGAGAATTAAAGACTTATTTCCATAAGCTCAAATTTGTTGTAAATATGTTCATGTCCACTCTGTTCAATTTGCAGTAGCATGTTTTCAGAAAACAAATTAACTTTTGATTCACTTGCCATTGGAACTTTAGACTATGTTATTCGAAATCGTGTCTCGAAAATGCATTAGAAGAGGATATGTTAAGAAAAATGGAACATAGGTTTTGAGGATGAAATTACTTGATTGCTTTGCTATTGAAGTTGTTCAACGGAGCTGCTGATTCTTGATGCAGGTGACTTGGAGAAAGTTGCTGCCACGTCCCTCTCGTTCTTCAAGCACGTCCGCAACAGCGACGAATACAAAGACTTGCCTGCATTCCTCTTCGGTGAATCCATGGGAGGAGCAGCAACGATGCTGATGTACTTCCAATCCGAGCCCGAAACTTGGACCGGTCTAATATTCTCGGCACCACTCTTTGTGATGCCTGAGAATATGAAACCGAGTAAGGTCCGGTTGTTCATGTACGGCCTACTCTTCGGATTGGCCGATACATGGGCGACGATGCCGGACAACAAGATGGTTGGGAAAGCAATCAAAGACCCAGAAAAGCTCAAGATCATAGCATCGAATCCAAGACGATACACGGGACCACCAAGGGTTGGAACCATGAGAGAGCTGGCTAGGGTGTGCCAGTACATTCAGGACAATTTCTCAAAGGTGAAGGCACCATTTTTGACAGTCCATGGGACAAGTGATGGTGTAACATGCCCAACATCTTCCCAATTGTTGTACGAGAAGGCGTCGAGTGCCGACAAAACCTTGAAACTTTACGATGGGATGTATCATTCGTTGATTCAAGGGGAGCCTGATGAGAATGCTGATCTTGTTTTGAAGGATATGAGGGAGTGGATTGATGAAAGGGTGGAGAGGTATGGGTCTAAATAAAGTGCTGTAATTGGCTTCCTAATTCTTCTCATACCAAAAAAAATTGTCTTTCATAATTGGGCTTTTGGTGGATGAACACGTGAAGATTAATTTGAGTTTTAAGGACCAAAAAAATTCTTAAAGATTATTGTAATAAAGATGATCAATGGAGATCTTAAAGAAAAGTATATGAGAGGTAATTTAAATTCTAATTTTATTTTAAATAATTATTAATTTTATATTGAGTGTTTCAGATTTTTAATCATTATTTAAAAATTATGTACATGCGCCGCCTGTTCTAAAATTTTCTTATTGTATAATTATTATGCGGTGTACAAATTATTTTGGCAATGAAATTCAAGTGAAATTCATCATTCAAACTATTATGCCTAAATTTTATAACTTCTCTTATATATAATGCAAGTATTGTCGCGAAAATTTATTTTTCAAATATTTTCATTTATAATTATTACGAAATAATGGGAAATAAAATTTTGAAACAAATTATAAAAAAATTTAGTACAACAATAGGTCAAGTGATAATACATAATAATATTAAATTGGAAAATATTTTAATATACAATTTCTTTTTAATTTTAGGATTTACGAGTTTAGTGTAAGGTTTATATGTATATTATAAAATTTAAAATTTAAGATTTAAAACGTTAGAATTAAGAATTTAAATTTAAATATGAATGATAATGTAAAGCTGCAATAAACGACAGCGTTGAATCATTTTCAAAATCCCCACCCCCTCAAACGTCAGCGTTTAACTTTATCTTCTATCCAGAACAAGTTAAACCCTTCAGAAAACCCCTGCCAAAGCAAGCAATGCTCTGCGGTTTCAACAATGGCTTTCTCTGCAAAAACTCCTCGAACCCTTATCAACCCCGCCCTCCGAAACCCTCTTCGGACCAAAATACGAAACCCCAAATCCCTATATTTCTCAAAAAAACGCAAACCCCACCATATCTCCTCAACGCAACCTCAGCAGCAGCTCTCATTCTCTAACACTAATTCCCCGAACAGCAGCAACCCGAACTCCCATGTCCACCTTCTCTGTATTAATGGGAAACTCCAAGAAGCTCTAAAGTACCTGGACTCAATGCAAGAATTGCAGATTCCATTAGATGAAGACGCGGCAATTGCTATGGTGAGACTTTGCGAGTGGAAAAGAGCTTTCGAAGAAGGTTCTAAGGTTTACTTATATATATCGAATTCGAGTAACTCTTTGAGTCTTAGGCTTGGTAATGCTTTGTTGAGTATGTTTGTGAGGTTTGGGAAACCTGGCGATGCTTGGTACGTGTTCGGTAGAATGCTAGAAAGAGATGTTTTTTCTTGGAATGTTTTGATTAGTGGGTACGCGAAAAAAGGGTTCTTCGATGAAGCTTTGTGTTTGTATCATAGGATGTTGTGGGTCGGTTTTAAGCCTGATGTTTATACTTTCCCCTGCGTTTTGAGAACTTGTGGTGCTGTTCCGAATTTGGAAAGAGGTAAAGAGGTGCATGTTCATGTTATTCGGTTCGGGTTTGAGGCAGATGTTGATGTGATTAATGCTTTGATAACAATGTATGTAAAGTGTGGGGATTTACCAAGAGCAAGGTTATTGTTTGATAAAATGTCTAGAAGAGATAGGATATCTTGGAATGCAATCATTTCGGGGTATTTTGAGAATGGTGAATGTTTGGAAGGGATAAGGTTGTTTTTTAAGATGCGTGAGAATTGGTTTGATCCAGACTTGATGACTATGACGAGTGTGATCTCTGCATGTGAGAACCTGGATGATGAGAGATTAGGCAGAGAAATTCATGGATATGTGGTTGTAACAGGGATGTCGGCTGATGTTTCGGTTTGTAATTCTTTGATTCAAATGTACTCGAGTTTTGGATGTTGGGAAACAGCGGAGAAAGTTTTTGATAGGATGGAATGGAGGGATGTAGTTACCTGGACAGCAATGATCTCAGGTTATGAGAACAACGAACTGCCTGATAAAGCTGTGGATACTTACAGAATGATGGAGGAGCAGGGATTCATGCCTGATGAAGTCACTTTAGCCAGTGTTCTTTCGGCTTGCGCTTGTTTAGGAAAGCTAGATATGGGGATAAAGCTTCATGAACTTGCTAAAAAGACAGGACTCATATCTTATATCATAGTTGCTAACTCGTTAATTGATATGTATTCCAAGTGTAAATGTATTGATAAGGCTCTAGAAGTGTTCCACAACATTTCTGACAAGGATGTCATTTCTTGGACTGCTATTATTTTGGGACTTCGGCTTAACAATCGATGCTTTGAAGCATTGATTTTCTTTCGGCAAATGAAAGTGAGTTTAAAGCCAAATTCTGTGACTTTGGTGTCCATTCTATCTGCATGTGCTAGGATAGGTGGATTGATGTGTGGAAAAGAGATTCATGCATATGCATTGAGGACCGGCATGGTACTTGATGGTTTCCTACCCAATGCACTTCTAGACATGTATGTAAGGTGTGGTAGGATGGGACCTGCTTGGAACCAATTTAACTTGCAGAAAAAAGATGTTTCGGCATGGAATATTCTGCTGACAGGATATGCACAGCGGGGACAAGGGAAACTGGCTGTGGAGTTCTTCAATAGAATGATCAAATCTAATGTCAGTCCAGATGAGATTACATTTATTCCACTCCTATGCGCTTGTAGTAAATCGGAAATGGTAACCGAGGGTTTGAAGTATTTTAATAGCATGGAACTGAAATATGGTGTCACCCCAAATTTGAAGCACTATGCGTGTGTGGTAGATTTGCTTGGCCGTGCTGGGCAGTTGGAGGAGGCTTATGAGTTTATACAGGAGATGCCTATAAAGCCAGATCTAGCCATATGGGGAGCCTTGTTAAATGCATGTAGAATTCACCGCCATGTTGAGCTTGGTGAATTTGCAGCTCAACGTATTTTTGAAAGTGATAGAAGAAGTGTTGGGTATTATGTTCTGTTATGCAATCTCTATGCGAACAGTGGTAAATGGGATGAAGTTGCAAAAGTTCGAAATATGATGAAAGATAATGGACTAATCATTGATCCTGGATGCAGTTGGGTGGAAGTTAAGGGGAAAATCCACGCTTTCCTCAGCGGTGATGATTTTCATCCTCAAATAAATGAAATAAATGCACTTTTAGAAGGAATTTATGAGAAAATGAGGGTGGCTGGCTTGGATGGTCCAAAATGTGATTCCATGGATGAAGTTGAAATTTCAAAAGCTGAGATTTTCTGTGGGCATAGTGAGAGACTAGCTGTTGCATTTGGTCTCATTAATACTGTTCCTGGAACACCTATTTGGGTAACAAAGAATCTCTATATGTGCCAAAGGTGTCACAGTACCATTAAATTCATCTCCAAGATTGTACGAAGGGAGATTTCTGTTAGGGATACTGAAGAATTCCACCATTTCAAGGATGGCATCTGTTCTTGTGGCGATATGGAAATATTAGGGAAAGCTTGACAAATAAGATTTCAAAAGAAATTGGGAAGTCATTAACTCCCATGGTGAATGCATATGTAGTTATGTAAATGGCAGATTAAATGTTGCAATCTGAAAATTTTATTATCGGTCCATGCATCATGGATCACCCTGTTAATATTAAAACATGTATGACACAGAAAGACTCAGAAGCTTGGGAAAATGCTGTAAAATCATCTTGAATGTAGATGCTCCATTTGCATGAACAGCAAAAATGCCTCTTTTCTGTTTGCTCGGGGATGTACAACAGCATTAGGATTGTGGCTTGGGGCTCAGAGAACCTCGGCAGACTCCGTTTTCCTGAATTGTAAACTTTAGGCGGATATGGGTTGATTCCATCTTTCAAAGGTGGAGAGGCTCCTGTTGAATCTACGGAATACGAGACTGGACAGGTTTCTGGCTTTTGAGTTCACTTCCTCTGCTTGTGACAGCTCCTTGACCGGGGCTCTCAACGTTTACAGGCTGGTGATATAGTGCAATACTACTTGGATAAGCTCCGGTCCACCCCTTTCGATTATTAATAGGTGAGGCTCATACCTTTGTTGTAGTTATGGTAAAGTGATTCCGCTCCTCTACTTTCCTCTGTAATGTTGTTTTTCTCCTGTAAAGTAGAATCAAATTTCACAGCAGTATCATATTGAAATACATCTGTTTTGCTCACGACTTTAGGCTCTTTCTCTTTTTTTATTGTTAATGTGATGTATTTAGCACTTCAAGCTAAATACTTATACCATCCGACAGTTTTTGTAGGATTTTTCATATACTTGAGGGTCATGTCCGGATATGTATCGGATTATATCGACATGTTATTCGGATTTTGGAGTATAATTCTGAGATGTGGATAATGTAATGTGATTCACTTGGTGAAAATTGTTTTTAAATTTGATTTACAGTAAATATAAGTGAAGATTTACTTAGTAAAAAGATAACATAAAAAATAACGAGGTGGATGATTTTTATTGGTTAGTCTCATGAGGAAATATACATTATTAGACACGAATCCCTTGATCCTTCTGTGAGAGTACACCCTACCGTAAAATAATATGCCAATTCAGATTTAAAAACAAAAATACCCAAAATACTTTGTTTATTATTAGACACGGGAGCCATGGAAAAGAACAATCTTCAATACATAGCAGGGAAAATCCACTGAAAATATACAGATTTTGACCAAACTTACTAGGATCTATAAGCAAACAACAAGCTGTTATAAAATACATACCTCCACTTAATTATTCAACCTTACACAGATACTTTTAGCAATCATTAAATAAAAAATAAATAGAAAAAAATCACCTCAATATTGAAAGAATGAAGATAAATGAAAACAAGCACTCAGAGAGATGCACCACTGGTGAAAATCTTCATATTTTCACTGCCTTCTTTATTGTTTTGATGGATGATTTGATGAAGTTGCTTCCCACAGCATAATCTTGTTCATCATCACTAGTTACTATTGGCTTCTTTCTCATGCATTCCACTCCTTTTTTCATACCTCCGAAGATCAAAGACGGCGAAGATGGGATTCTTCGAAAGGCCCTGGCACTCTCGGACCTCTTAAGAACTCTTTCCTTTTGGTCTCGGATGCCGCCGTCACCCACGACATTTGCCACTTCACAAGCATTGCTATTTCTCCTTGGTGTTCTGTTGCCTTGTACATCAACAATCTCTTCTTTCTTCTTCCCATCAACAGTCTTCTCCTGAATTTGCATAGTGAGCTCTTTCTCTTTCAGTGGATACTTTTGATCTAGTTTCTTTATGATTTCATCCGTTCCAGTCACTTCCTCTGCATCTACTTTGTCCAATTCTTCTTGAGTGTTCTCTAACAGCATTTGGAGCCACCTATCAACATTCCCTTTCCCCCGCTGTCTCCGGCTCTCTTCATCTTCCTCTCCTTCGGTTCCTTCAAGGACGGGGAGTCGAATTTCTTGTCTCTCATCTTTTATTTCAAGCCTCTGAAACTTCTGCTCAATTGGTTTTTCATCTTCTAAAGCAGCTACAGCTTTATCATGCTCCTCGCGCTTTAGTTTGAAGGCATCTTTCGCTGCAATTGCGAGCTCCTCTTCGATTTCTTCATTCTTTTGATCTTCATTTGAAGATAAACCAGCTGCAGATGCTTTTTGTTCTTCCTCCAGAAACACTCTCAGCTCCTTGTGTGAAGGTGTAATTGGCCTGATTCCTGGTAGATAAAGAACGGTTTTGCTATCTTGACCTTCGAAGAATGTATCATCCATTCTCGATCGCTTCCTTGCGTGTTCCAATTCCGGACGTATCTGCTTCTCGATCTCATCTCGCTGTTTAAATTTCTTGTGGAGTTCCTTTTCTGATGCATCGCATATTGCCTTTTGCGCCTCGAGTCTTGCCATGAGAGCATTGGCTGCAGCCTGGTTCAGTCTCACCTGTTCCTTGTAAACAACACTCCTACAAGAATCAAAACAATAAAAGCTCTTGAAATCTATAAATATAAGCCTGAAACATTGTCAAATAACAGCATGCTTTGGACAATCTTACTGGTGCATGGCATCTCGAATCATCTTTTCCAGCATAATTCGGTATGAAGATTGTGCCTCGGCCAGCCTCCGGCACTTTTCGGTCCTTCTCCGCCTCTTTATCAGTTCTGCTTCCAAGTCTTGAATAGAGAACTTTTCTTCATCGTTCTTCTTCCTCATTTCACTCACTTCTGCATCCAACTTCTGGATTTCAGCTTGCATCTTGCTTGTTTCTTCCCTTTGTTTCAATGAATCTCTGGCCATGACAATGGCCTGATAAGGGTTTGTAACAAAATCTGGGTTTTCATTTTCCTTCAAAATGCTACCTTTCATTTTCCTTGCAGCTGAAAAGTTTGAAAAATACGAAACCATTAGTACGAGACAAATGATTGAAAAACTACTCGTATCCGACATTCACACTTGAGTCCGAGTAACATATACTAACCAATAATAGGAGACTGTGGCCTTATCTGCCTGTTGTAATCCAGTGATTTTAAAGCTGATGAAGAATCATATAGTTCCTTTCGAGTTACAACGACAGCAGCTGGAGCAAGCCCAAGTTGATCTTTTGACTTCATAAAATGCTGAGGGAAAGAATGTGATTCCACAGTTTGAGAAGCATTTATTTCTTCATTTTCACCCTCTGCAAACAAGAAGGAAAATGCCCTGTGCCTGCCACCATCATTCAGTCAACAATTTTCCATTTATAGATTGCACCAAAATGTAGAAAATCTTTAGAGAGAAATAAAAAAAAACCCGAACCTGAAATCGGAGTTTCGAGAAGCGAAAATGGACAAGAACTGGTTCACAGAAATCCCCAACTGAAAATCCCACCAAGGGACTTGAAATTCCATCTTGTTATGTTTTTTCTTGCACACTTGCCATTGTAGTATCCTTAGATTGCTTGCAACAGTCAATCCACCCCCTAAATATTTCAAACCCAGCACCATGATTAAAGCTTAATGAGAAGTGAAAACATAACCCAAAAAAAAACCAATAGAGAAGGTAATGTACTTGAACAAGGAAACCAGTGATCAATGTCCCATGAAAGAGGTGAAGCTGAATCAGCATGGTAATACAGGACATTTCCATACGGATCGACTCGGATTACTTCCGGATCGAAGCCAGCATTCCTGAATTAAAAGAAATTGATAGAATCAGAAAAAAAAAAGATTGCAAAAATTTCCAATTATTACTTGAACATATCTCTAAGGTTTTAAGAATTTAATTCAAGTAAATTACCCTAAATGACTGAGCTGCTTCCACAAGAGATTGATGAATATTTTTGGCTTAGCTGTTGGCCTTGCCTTTGGATCAATAATTGGGAACAGTTCATCCAGCTCCTTTGCTCTCAGATTCTGCAAAAATACAAATTAGTGATCAATTTCATCAATTTCTTTTTTAATTATAAAAAAAAAAACAATAAAATCACCCAAACCCCATTTCTTCTCCATCTTTGAAGAGCCCAAAAAACTTAAAAAATTACCTCATTTTGCTGCAGAATGTAAGGAATGAAGGTGAAAGGAGGGCCATGGTTGTAGGGACCAAGAGTACGGTCCCGGCATATTTTTGCATAGGCTCTTGGGTATCCGAGACCCTCGTCGAGCACCATTTCCTCATCGGCGAAGGCGTAGTCGACGGCCATTTTCGTAAACGAGTGAGATTTTCTGCTGGTGGTCTTTTTAGAGAAGATGAAAGAAGCAATGAGAGAAGATGGGCTGTTTTTTGGTTTGGGAATTAAGAAGTAAAAGGCAACGGTCGAATTCTGTGCATTATTAAATAATCTGAGATTTAAATAAAGGAGATTTGATAGCTTTAAATTAAGTCCACGTAAGAACAAATTCGGTGGGGAGGTGTAACGGCTATTTATTCAATATGGGCTGGACTGGTCCCATGTAAAATTAAATACTTATTTTCCAATTTACTATTTTACATCTTTGAACAATTTTTTACAAATATATAGCTTTCAAAAAAAATAATTATATTTAAATATATTTATAATATTTTCGTTTAAGGACCCCTAGACATGCACAAAAAGAAGAAAAAAAAACATTCCCACTTATGAATAAGTTTGTTTGTTACGTTCTTTCTATGTTTTATTAATTTTGTTACTTATTAATTTTGTTTAATTAAAATTTTAAATTTGAATATAATTATTTTAAATAATTAATTTTTCTGATATGTATTTTAAACTTTCTTGATTCAAAATTTTAAATATATTTCTTTAAGATTTTATCAATAATAAACTAAAGCTAAAAAGTGATTGTAAAAAGTCAAATAAGTGACAAATCAATAAAAACAAAAAAAAGTTTGTTTTATAAGTATTTATGTATCATATTCGTATTATATTTTATAAAATAATTGTATTTATCATTTTATGTAAGATTTAATATCATTATAGACTTTGACATATTCATATAATAATATATACGTGAGCAAGTATATTTTACTGGTTGGTCAAGCTGTTCATCTTTGTTTCTTCGTATTCTTGTAGGTCATGGGTTTGAGACCTACTAAAAGCCAGGGACGGAGCCATTAAGGCTTCGGGTGGGACAATCGCCCCCCAAGAAAAAAAAATTCACCTTTGTCCCTTTATTTAATTTTTTTTAAAATTTGGTTTATTTATAAATTTGCCCCCTAATTTCATATATTTATAGTTTGCCCGCCCAATCTCAAATCCTGGTTCCGTCCCTGCTAAAAGCACTCGGTCACTCCCTTCCTTCTCCTATAGTCTCCTTCTAGTTCTAAGTAAGATTAGGATTAAGTTTAAAATTTATAATAAAAAAATACATAATTTAATTATTTTTTATTTTCATATTAAAATCATAATATATATATATATATATATATATATATATTGCGACGAAAACCATGCGATATTATTGAATGGAAAAATATCCTTCAAAATATCTTGTTAATGTTATGGTTCGGACCGTTGAAGAAGTGTTTTTTTTTTCTGTCACTACCTTTTATATTTTTAAATTAGCATCCGTCACCACTTCCTTTATTTTCTTTTCGGATATTAGATATATCTAACAATTAACCATTAATTATTGGTATCTATACTGATTCGTATCTTTTATTTATACGAGTTGTTTGGTAGATTTTTTAACTCTATCATGTATGATTTTATTTTATTTTTTAGAGGCTAGTTTATAGTTTTTGATGGTTTTAAGGGGAATGTCTACCTAATGTAATTTTTGTAGGCTTTTGTGATTTTATTGTATTTTTATTTATTTAATAAAAGTAATTATTTTTATTAATTCTTCTAACTGAACTATTTTTATTAATTAAAAAATACAACTATTTGTCAAAAATATATCTAACAATTTGTAATTTTTTCAAATTTAATTTCCAAAACTTCAATTCTAAAAAGGTAGGGACCACAATTTGGAATTTACTTTTAGGCTATTATATCAATATCCATAATAAATTATGAGCAGACATACAATTATTTGGTGGATTTGGTTTATATTTACAGATTACAACCAATATTTCTATATAAGAAACATATCAATGGCTGCTTTAAGCTTTTTATAATACATGGTTTGAATTTGAAAATACTGAAATGATGGAACAGTTGAAGATGTAATAAAAAAAAAGTTAATACCCTTTTGTTGAGAAAGAATTTATGTCCCCCAAAAGGTACATTATTTGTTTGACCGACTAACCCAGGATTTAATGAATTGGTTCATCATTATTGTTTTAACAATTTTTATAGAAAAAACATTGGCAATACAATTGCAGGAATTAATGTTTCAGTGATTGCGGTTGTTGTTCTTAAAGGTCACGGGTTCGAGCACTAGCAGCAGCAGAGTAATTGAGTGTATATTGTCAAATAGTTTAGAGTATAATTCAGAACATATACTACTTGTAATTACTTTAGCTTTCGAAAAAAAAAACATTGGCAATACAATTGGTCCATGGTTTAGATTGTTGTTTTTTCAATGTCTTTAAATTATTTTGTTTTTGATATTTTCAGTTTCACGTCTTCTTATGTATTGTATTAAAGATATTTTAATCGAATTAAATTCAACTAATAAAAGATTACTCAATTTTGAACCTCGAATTATTCTATTTTATAATACTAAGTCTTAGTTTTATATTTTTGAAATAGCCCGTAAAAATATAATTTAGACTAGTTTGTATACGCTATAGTGTACATGTGAGTTGTAATTATATTGATGTCATTAATAAATAATAATTTGTCATATCATAATATTATATGATACACATTAGTGTTTACATGCAATTAAGAATTTTTATAACAGTTTTTTGAATAGAAATTTTTATAACAATTTTAATAACATGAAATGATCCACATATACTAAAGTTTTGAGATTCGTTAATTGGCTTAGTAGTCAAGGATGCTCATGTTGTTTCATCTTGTATGAGTTCGATTTCCAACATTGTCTTAAATGTAATATCTCTATATTTAATAAAAAAACATATATTGATATTTTGATATGAAATTAGAATATTCAAAAGTCTGTGATCAATTTAGAATGAGGGTTTTAGTTTGAGGCGAAATTAGAACGTTTGTAAGAATGAGGATCAATTTAGAACGAGAATAACCATATATTTAGATGAAATTGGAACATAGTTTGAGGGTCTATTGTGAAATCAACTCTTATTCAGCCAAAATTGTTTCCTACTGTCATAATTTTCGAAATTAATCCTCGAATAATTATGCAAATATCCCATCTCCACCGGATTTTTTTTTTGAGGGTATCGCATGGAATAATTTTAAATATAATAATAATTTTTTTAAATATGTTGATGTGATACAATGATAGCATCTGTTTAATTTTTTTAGTCTTTTTAAATAAGGCATACACACCGTACAGAATTAGTGCTCGAACCCGAATCACCTGGATAAATTACATCTTTTTTTACCAATGAGATAACAAGAGATGAACTGTTAAATTATATTTTTAAAATATATATTAAGTGGCAATATTAAAATCTATAAAGTTTTGGAGCGTTAAATATATGGATCTTTGTGGGACTTTTCTAGTATGCGGCCGCCTAATATACAGAAACGGCGTTATCGGAAACATTATAAGATATATAATGTATCCGGTAAAGCGCTACCGGATATGTTGATATAAGATAATGTATCCGGTAAAAAACATGAAAAAAATGGTAACCGGCAAATTTAAGTTATCGGTCAAAGATAACAAAATCGGTAAAATTACCTATTTTGTTGATCCGAATATCAATATATTCGGTAGCGCTTTACCTATTTTGTTATTAAAGTTTAAGCTGGTGAGGCCTTCGAAAGTATCTATACTTTTTAAAAAGTATCCATACTTTTTTAAAAAAGTATAGTATAACAAAATAGGTAAAATTTTACTTATTTTGTTTATAAGAGTATCAACATATTCGGTATCACTTACCTATTTTGTTATTAAAGTTTAAGCTGATGGGACCTTCGAAAGTATCTATACTTTTTTAAAAAAGTATAGTATAACAAAATAGGTAAAATTTTACTTATTTTGTTGATAAGAGTATCAACATATTCAGTAGTATTAAAGTATCGATACTTTTTGTTGATACTTTCGAGCCACATTGCAACCGGTTACATTGCTTTTTAAAAAAGTATCGATACTTTTAAAAAAGTATGGATACTTTCGAAGTATTAACAAAATAGATAATTTTACTTGATATGTTGATACTCTTATCAACAAAATATGTAATTTTACCGAATATGTTGATACTCTTATCAACAAAATAGGTAATTTTACCGAATATGTTATGTTTACCGGTCACCTTTCTAACCGGTTACGCCGTATATTAGTCGTATATTAACCGCCTTACCGCAGAACTACTCAGAGATTGTGATTATACAATATCTAAAAGGAAGCATATATAGTGGCAGCACTCAATGAAGACCTGCTGGGCTACGCCCCTCCCCTAAATTTTAAAAATGAAAAAATTTTACATTTGAGTAATGATAAAATTATATTTTAGTCTTTTAAAAATATATAGTTTATATTGTTAATTTTTTAAATTTAAAAAAAATAACCTCAAATAAATAATATTGAGTTTCGCCACTGAGTATATAATTGACAACATAAATTACAATGATTTCGTGATAGAGTGAAAAGAAAGAAATAACATGTTGTTTAAGTGTTTAAGCAACAATGAATCTAGTTAACTATTGTTCAAGTTATGTTAGCAGGGAAAGTTATTCATCAATATTGTCACCATTTTATTTGTGGGAAAGCATAATGAGTTAGAAGAAATAATTGAAAACCGAAATGAACGTTTTTGTCTAACAGTAATGATTAAATTGACAGCGTTATAAAAATTAGATGATTCAATTGTAATGCTTTTTTTTTTCTCTTACTAAATTAATGGAACTATAAATATTGAGTGACCAATTGGATAATATATCAGATTTTGGAATGGAAAGACCACACAACAACATTTTGAAGATTAGTTTGAAATTGAATAGGTCAATAATTACCATAATAATACGAAGGTGTAGTTACTTTGTTTAGAGTTTAGAGTTTAGAGTTTAAAATTTTAAGTGTAATAATTTTGAATTTATGGGTTGTTGATAGAATTTTGAGTTTAGGGTTTATAAGTTAAAAATTAAATCTCTAACTATATTACCTTAAAACGTAAACCCTAAATCTTACATTCTAACCATAAAACATTAAATTCTAACCATAAACCTTATATTAAAACCCCTAAATTTTAAGGATAGAAATCCTCTACCCTTTTCGATGCCCCTACTTATGCCCTCACACTCAAAAGTAGGTTTAAGGTTTAGAGTTTAGGGTTTAAGGTTAGGGGTTCTAGTTATGGTTTAGGGAATTTAGGGTATGATGTATTTTTTAAGGTATACGGTGTAGGGTTTAGGATTTAGAATTTAGAGTTAGGGCTTGGAATTTAATTTTATTGTGCTTTTTGGTGTTGGGACATAAATAGGGACACCGAAAAAGAGCAGAGAATTTTTATCTAAATTTTAAACTAAAAAATTAAGACATTTGTAAAAACAAATAATTTCTATTATATGAGATAATAATCTAATAATATTATTAGTATTGAATTCGCCAAACTTAAAAATGGTCGCATTCCTTAAACGTGATTCTTCCCTGATATTTTGGACCCACTTTCTATGTAGAACATCAAATCATGTGGCCTAACAATGTATGAATGATATATTATCACGTTTTTAAATAAAATTAAAAAAATGGTAAAAATCTCTTTGAAAGATCGTTTTTTTATATATAAAAGTTTAAATTATTAAGGTCTCTTAAAATTTTAAATTAAAAGACATTTTATGTTAAAATCCACATTTTTCTTTAAATGTTGTAATAGTATTATGCTAATCTAACTAGCACTTAACCAATAAATTCATTATCTTACCAACAAATAGTTGGTCCAGCAGGATGATACGCTATATTTTTTAAGTAAGGTCATGAGTTTAAATTCTGACGTTGTAAATGGAAAAAATCGATCCGAATTAGTCGGTTAATAGGTTAGATACCGATGATTATACCAAAAAATTTAAATTCATCATCTTATTTGAATATATTTAAATTTTATATAAATTTATATTTAATGCATTGTTGATGTATGTATCTAAATCGATACATTATGATGTCAGTTGTTGAAAATTTTAGTTAGGGGTTAGTAATTTTGTTTTTCGATTTTTTTTAAAATATTGTTAATAAGACATCTCATATTGTTTACTTCAGTATATAAATTAATACAAAAATAAAATATATTACTCCATAAAAATAATTTTATTATATGTACATAAATAAATTTTATACTCAAATAATTCCTTAACTTCTAATTTAAGTCTTAGAAATTTTGTAACATAATTCAATATTTAATTTGAATAGAAATGGATGAACAAAACTTATTTCGATGCGAAAAAATAGATGAAATAAATTGAATGACAATTCAAACTTTCTTTTAAAATATCTGAAAAATAATCGGAGAATTTTAAGAATTGTTGGTATGGATGTAAATAAATTAAGTTTGAGCGAATAAATATTTGTTCATATTCGTTTTCTTATTTTAAATATGTTTGTGTTCGTTTAAAATCTTAAAATTTTATTCATGTTCTTTTATCTAAAATTATATGCTCATGCCCGTTTGTTTAGTGTTTACAAAGATGTTCGTTTAATATTCATGAACATATTAAGCGAACATGTTTGTAGATATGTTCATAAACATATACTTAAACATGTCCACGAAGAATTAAAAATCCGTTTTTGACTAATAAACAAACAAACCATAAATAAATATATTTCTTATTGTTTAGATCTAATAATCAAACATAAATATTAAAAATTATATTAAAAATAAATATTTTAAAGTGCCTTTTATAGGAAAAAAAACCAACTTTAAATAAACAAACCCGTAAATGAATTAATAAACAACTTTATTTGTAAAACATAAATAATGTGAACATATTTCTGTTCAAACTCATTCGTTTAACTAAATAAATAAATAATTATTTATTTAACATAACAAACGAATATGTTGGTGTCTCCTTTGGTGTTGGGAGTTTTGGCATTTCTAGAAATGCAGAGAGACGGGTCAAGTCAAACATGAGGGTGGGATTGTCTTTTTAATTGCATCACAAGGGAAAAGGGTCAAACCCCAGTCTCCAGACTACAACGTTGGGTTTCTAGAAACCACATTAATTTGGTGATTTTTCTAACCATTCTTTGGAGTTGAAATTTCCATTCAATTCCTAATTACTTTTCATAGGATAATTAAGCTCGATTTTTCTAATTTCTTACCTTAATTGCTCGTTTTGTAAGATTAAAAATTGTAGTGGCCATTCAGATAATTACTGCGTACCTTAATGCTTGTCCAATCTATCAAATTAACAAATAAATTAAGATTTTATCTCTAAACTAGAGATGTACGCAGTAATTATTAAGAATGTTGGAAAACAGTAAACAAATGGTTGAAAACGAGTAAACAAAAAGAATCTTGTTTGTCAAATTACAATTTGGAAAACAGTAAACAATAAGAAAACGAGTTCAAATTGAATTTCAGAAATGGTGGCACCGGCACGGGAGTCCTATGGCTTCCACATAAAACACATGTTGAAAAGTCTTAAATTATTAAGGGGCCGCCAGCAGCCATGCACTGTTCCCATTCTTGTATATATACACACACATTATCGCCAGGTTCAAAGGCAATAGCTCTTCATAGGAAACCAAACCAAAACAAATTCAATTTTTTCTTTTTGATTCTTTAATTTGAGCTCCGGGAACGATCAAGTTTCGATATTGTTTTGGTGGGTTTTGTTTTGGTGATGGAGGGTGGTGATATTTATAAAGCGAGCGCTAGCTTAAGGGGAAGTATACGGGCAGGGAGCTCTTCTATATGGAGAAACAGTGGCGTCGACGTTTTCTCGAGGTCTTCCCGTGAAGAAGACGATGAAGAAGCTCTAAAATGGGCTGCACTCGAGAAACTACCCACCGTGGCTCGTCTAAGGAAAGGTATATTGGCCAGCTCTCAAGGTGGCGCCAATGAAATCGATGTTTTCAACATCGGGTGGCAAGAAAGGAGGACTTTGCTTGAGAGGTTGGTCAAAGTTGCAGAGGAAGATAATGAGAAGTTCTTGTTGAAGCTCAAGAATCGTGTCGATAGGTATCTATATCAAGCTGTTGTGTTTTTTAATGTTTGGTTACTAGGAAACCCAGACAGGAAAAGAAACATAACCATTTGCATTGGAAATTTTCAGGGTTGGCATTGATCTTCCCACTATTGAAGTCAGATTCCAGAATCTGAATATTGAAGCTGAAGCTTTTGTAGGAACCAGTGCTTTGCCTACATTTATTAATTTCACCACTGGTATATTTGAGGTACCACAGATGCTTTGCCTACAGTTCTTGTTCAAGCTTTTGTAGGAAGATTTTTCTGACATTTCATTTGTTTTGTGTTGTGATTAAAGAACTTGTTGATCGAGATGGGAATTCTTTCTAGTAGAAAGAAAAAGATGACAATCCTCAAAGATGTCAGTGGCATCATTAAGCCTGGCAGGTAACCCCAGTCCCCAAGTTTTGATCTTTTACTGTTTAATTTAAATTTGGGGTTTCCTAAAATTAATCAAAATTCTTTTTTTCTGATGCATTTCTCACAGGATGACACTGCTCTTGGGACCTCCAAGTTCTGGGAAAACCACTCTCTTGTTGGCTTTAGCTGGGAAGCTTGATACTGCTCTCAAGGTGCTTAACAGAATTCAGCTTTGGTTCATTGCCCTTGTTTCTTTCGTATCGGATTTCGGCTTTCGTCTTGTTTCTTATCTGAAAGTGAAATTCTGTTGCAGTGTTCTGGGACAGTGACTTACAATGGGCATAAGATGAATGAGTTTGTGCCCCAGAGAACTGCTGCTTATATCAGTCAACATGATCTTCATATAGGAGAAATGACTGTGAGGGAAACTTTGGCCTTTTCTGCAAGATGCCAAGGGGTTGGGGATCGTTATGGTCAGTTTTGTTTGATTTGCAATCATTCTGATGAGTGGAATATATAACTTTCCCTCTCTTTTTTTTATTCTACAAAGCATGAAAATTTTATGTTTTGGGTGTTTCAGACATGTTAGCAGAATTGTCAAGAAGAGAGAAACAAGCAAATATTAAACCTGATCCTGATATTGATGTCTTCATGAAGGTAAGATTAATTTAGACATCTTTTATTCTATCTGGCAGAATCAACAGGAAACAAGATTGACTAAGAATCAGAAATGGAATTCAAATTAAGATTTGTTTTTATCAGACAGGAATCTCAGTTGTAGACAGAATCAATCATGTATTCATGATTTACTTTGTCATTTCTTAAAATTTCAGGCAGCAGCAACAGAAGGTCAGGAAGCAAGTGTAATCACTGATTATATTCTGAAGGTAATGTTAAAGAAATCTAAAGTATAATGAAAGATATCCAAGCACTAAGATTAAAAAAATACTTATAGAACTTCTTTTCCATAAATTCTGCAGGTTTTAGGACTGGAAGTATGTGCAGACACTATGGTAGGAGATGAAATGTTAAGGGGTATCTCTGGTGGACAAAAGAAGCGTGTCACAACAGGTGAAATGCTGGTTGGACCAGCAAAGGCATTGTTTATGGATGAGATATCAACTGGTCTGGATAGCTCCACAACTTTCCAAATTGTGAACTCCCTCAAGCAAACTGTTCATATCCTTAATGGGACAGCAGTAATCTCTCTTCTCCAACCAGCTCCAGAGACTTATGATCTTTTCGATGACATTATTCTCCTTTCCGATGGCCGGATAGTATATCAGGGTCCTCGCGAACACGTGCTGAGCTTTTTCCAATCTATGGGGTTCAGGTGTCCTGACAGAAAAGGTGTTGCAGACTTCTTGCAAGAAGTAAGGCTCGACGATGGTTCTCTTTGATTCTTCATTGGGGAAAAGTTCCCATTCTATCTCATTTAGTTTAAATTGACTTTTTTCACTGCAGGTTACATCAAGGAAAGATCAAATGCAGTATTGGGCACGTAGAGACCAGCCTTACAGGTTTGTCACGGCAGATGAATTCGCCGACGCATTCCAATCGTTCCATGTTGGAATGGAAGTCGCAGATGATCTTCGAACTCCATTTGAAAAATCAAAGAGCCATCCTGCTGCTTTGACAAACAAAAAATATGGTGTTGGAAAGTGGGAGTTGCTGAAAGCTTGCATATCAAGGGAATATCTGCTGATGAAGAGAAACTCTTTCGTATTCATCTTCAAGTTTATTCAAGTAATCACTGCTAACGACACTTAATTCTTGTACCACAATTGTTATTGTTTCCATGACTCTGACTAACTTTTTTATTTTATTTTTATAGCTCTTATTTTTGGCAATAGTTACTATGACACTCTTTCTGAGGACCGAGATGAGCCGAGATTCAGTTGCTGGGGGAGGAGTCTATATGGGGGCCATTTTCTTTGGCTTGATTATCTTAATGTTTAATGGAATGTCTGAGCTTTCAATGACCATTAATAAGCTTCCTGTCTTTTACAAGCAACGAGACCTACTATTCTTTCCTTCATGGGCATATGCTCTACCAACATGGATACTTAAGATTCCTATCACATTTGTAGAAGTTGCCATATGGGTGTTTATTACCTACTATGTCATCGGATTCGATCCAAATGTTGAAAGGTAAACAAAACAAATGACCATAAAAATTTACTGTGGAACTTAAAGTCTTGGTGTATGTATGTATACAGTCAGTTGTTTATTAGCTATAATACGAATTGATGTGCAAGCAATTTGTCTGGTGCAGGTTGTTTAGACAGTACTTTGTACTTGTTCTGGCTAACCAGATGGCTTCGGGGTTGTTTCGCTTCATTGCAGCAACTGGTAGAAACATGATTGTGGCCAACACTTTTGGCTCGTTTGCTTTGCTTGTAATTTTCACATTGGGTGGCTTTGTCCTGTCACGAGGTATGATAAGTCTTATGGATACATAGCCAGACATCAAACTATTCATGAAAACTAAACTTTTTCCGAATCGGTTTTCTTTGTTTAATGTCACAGGTGACATAAAGGGCTGGTGGATATGGGGTTACTGGATTTCGCCTATAATGTATGGGCAAAACGCATTGATGGTTAATGAGTTCCTTGGCAACCAGTGGAGTCATGTAAGGCTTTGAACCTGCAATCTTTACGGTTTTGCTTTTATCTCTATACAATCTTCTGATCTTTTATATGTTCTTTCGCACCGAAGTCTTTTCCGAACTCAACAGAACAAGCAGGAATTGAAATTTTGAGGTCCAGGGGTTTCTTCCAAGATCCGAATTGGTATTGGATCGGAGTAGGAGGATTGATTGGATTCACAGTATTCTTCAACTTTTGTTTCACTGTGGCTCTTACCTATTTAAACCGTGAGTATAGCTTTGTCCATGTAAAACTTATTCCTCTTCATAAGGGAGAGCAAATCTTTTACCTTTTATCAAATAAATATGCAGCATTTGGGAGTTCTCGGGCCGTAGTATCGGAAGAAACAGAAAGCAACGAACAAGCCAATGGAGTTGGAGTTGGTGGAAGCATTCAGTTAACAAACAATGAAAGTAGCTCAAATCATGTAGCTGGATCAGGTATTACAACTCACCTAGTTTTGTATCAGTGTTATTATTTACAAGCCATTTTGCAGAATGCTAAATCCAGTTGATATGCAGAGATTCAAGAGGATGTTCAAAGAAGCATCTCATCAAAGTCCTCGTCTACAACCGAGGCAACTATTGGGGCCAATGCCATCAAGAAAAAGGGAATGGTTCTTCCATTTGAGCCACATTCCCTCACATTTGATGACGTTATTTATTCTGTTGATATGCCACAGGTAACACAAGGTTCCATGTATAAATTCCATACATGTTCATTGGTTGGATTATTCCTTTTCCAATTAATGTGGTCCTCGATATGAAAGCTTATTCGATTGGTTTGAAACTCTTCAGGAAATGAAAGAACAAGGTGTTACTGAAGATAGGTTGGTGCTACTGAAGGGTGTCAGTGGTGCTTTTCGACCAGGCGTTCTTACAGCTCTAATGGGTGTTAGTGGTGCCGGTAAAACCACTCTTATGGATGTCCTTGCTGGTAGGAAAACCGGTGGTTATATAGATGGGAACATTACAGTTTCAGGTTTCCCCAAGAAGCAAGAAACATTTGCTCGAGTATCCGGATACTGTGAGCAAAATGATATTCACTCTCCTCATGTCACTGTGTATGAATCTCTGCTCTATTCGGCTTGGCTTCGACTACCCGCTGATGTTAATGCTGAAACTAGAAAGGTTGGCATTCACGAAATCTGAGCTATTTCAAGTCTCTAAATATTCTTTTATGTATGTTATATGTTTTTACTATGATAATCCAATAGATGCAATTAGGTATGGCTTATGTTAATGGTTTTGTTTTGAAATGTGTTTCCAGATGTTCATCGAGGAAGTCATGGAACTCGTGGAACTGAACCCGTTGAGGCAAGCTCTAGTTGGTTTACCTGGTGTAAGTGGTTTATCAACTGAGCAGCGAAAGAGACTTACTATTGCTGTTGAGCTTGTGGCGAACCCTTCGATCATTTTCATGGATGAGCCAACTTCAGGGCTTGATGCAAGAGCTGCGGCCATTGTTATGAGAACAGTTAGGAACACGGTGGACACAGGACGAACAGTTGTGTGTACCATCCATCAGCCAAGTATCGACATATTCGAAGCATTTGATGAGGTGAGGAACTTGAAAGTCAATGTTGAAAGAGTTTATTGCATCATTGTTGGTTGTTCATACGAGTTTATAACCGAATAAAACATGAAATTGCAGTTGTTCCTTATGAAGAGGGGAGGACAAGAGATATATGTCGGGCCATTAGGACACCATTCTAAACATCTAATCAAGTACTTCGAGGTACGATGAAATGGAAAAATCCCGAATAACAAAGTTAATATAACTTATTCTTCCAACACTATAATGTTCATCTTTCTCCAGGGAATTCAAGGAGTTAGCAAAATCAAAGATGGATACAATCCGGCTACTTGGATGTTGGAAGTTACCACAACAGCGCAGGAATTATCTCTAGGTGTAGATTTCACTGATGTCTACAAAAACTCAGATCTTTACAGGTAATTTAATTCTGAACGAGATCGATATCCGGATAGCTGTCTTAGCTAACTCGAATTTGCCACTAATGTATGTCATTTGTTCAGGAGAAACAAAGCTCTTATTGAAGATTTAAGCAAGCCCGCTCCTGGTTCAAAGGAACTCTATTTTCCAACTCAGTACTCACAGTCATTCTTGACTCAGTGTGCGGCTTGCTTATGGAAACAAGCCTGGTCATATTGGCGCAACCCGCCATATACCGCTGTTCGATTTCTTTTTACGACTGTAATAGCATTGGTATTTGGGACAGTGTTCTGGGACCTTGGCTCGAAAACGTAAGCAACAAGTCAAACCGAAAAGCTCATGCTTAAATGTTGGTTTCCAGCAACTTCATATATCTAACTGTTACATTGTGGAATTACAGGAATACTAGGCAAGACCTGACCAATGCAATGGGTTCAATATATGCTGCTGTTCTTTTCCTTGGTATCCAAAACGCTGCATCTGTGCAGCCTGTTGTTGCTGTTGAAAGAACCGTTTTTTATCGAGAAAGAGCTGCCGGAATGTATTCTGCCATGCCATATGCCATTTCACAAGTATGATTTTACGATTTAGAAAACTTGGAAAAACTTTGGAAATCTTCCAAATGGTTAAGAAAGTTATACAAACTTCCATTTTTTGCAAATTGCAGGTCTTAATCGAATTGCCGTACATTTTCGTTCAAGCCGCTGTGTATGGTATTATAGTCTACTCTATGATCGGATTCGAATGGACCGCTGCAAAGTTCTTCTGGTATCTGTTCTTCATGTACTTCACCTTACTATACTTCACCTACTATGGCATGATGGCTGTTGCTGTCACACCAAACCACCACATCGCAGCCATCGTTTCCGCCGCATTCTATGGAATATGGAACCTGTTTTCAGGGTTCATCGTCCCAAGACCGGTAAGTTGTTCTTCGATTCTCCATTGTTTAAGTTCATTCAGATTTCTTGACAACTTAACTTAAACTCAATCGATTTCGCAGAGCATGCCTGTATGGTGGCGATGGTACTATTATATTTGTCCGGTATCTTGGACCTTCTACGGATTGGTTGTTTCGCAATTCGGAGACCTGCAAACAATCCTTGAGGATGGAGACTTTGTTGGTCAGACGGTGGAACAATATTTCAGAAGTACTTACGATTTCAGACATGATTTCCTGGGAGTTGTGGTTGCCGTAATTCTTGCTTTCACTCTGCTGTTTGCATCCATCTTTACTGTTTCCATTAGGTTGTTTAATTTCCAAAGACGTTAATTTAGAATGCACTCATATATTAAACAAGTCTATCTTTATAAGATACAAATTCTTTCATTGTAATTGAAGATTTTGTTGTAACACTATAAATTTTAATGAATAAAAACTCTCGTCTCTTTCTTATTAAACAATTGTAAATTCTTTTAATTTACTCTGAAAATAATTTCTTCTAGCAGATTCAAGTACAAATGAATATCGTCAAAATATCATAAAAATGTCTTAATTATAATATATATATAAGCTATAAAATTTAAAACCTAAATCCCTAACCCTAACATTTAAAACTTAAACTCTAAACTTTAAATTTTAATCATAAATCATGAATTCTATGCTCTACAACCTAAACCCCTAAACCACAACCCAAACCCCAAATTTAAAAGGCTTGTGTATCAAAATATTTTCATATATATATATATATATATATATATATATATATATATTCATCCTATATAATAAAATTAGGCAATTTTTGGAAAGAAAAATAACTAAGTTGATAATAAATATAAATTGTCAATATTTTAAATGTAAATTTTAATTTTAATAAATAAATCATATTTATAACTTATTAAGAAAGGAAGATTTTGATTGAATTCACAGTTTACCGATAAACCAGTGAAAATGATCAGATTACAGGTACAAATAAAATAACAACAATGTAAGATCTTTCAGAACAATCAGCCACTTTCAGATGAACAAATAAACTGCCAGGAAATATAAGAAATTACAATGAAACACCCTCTCAGTACAAACATATCAGGAAAGCAAACAATATTATCATCCACTTACAGGTTTTCGGTTACGCTGATCCGAATTCGGTAAACCACTTTTCATGCTTCTCAATATCGGCTTGTGAAACACTTCGCTGGACCTTGGCCAAGGCTTCTTCAAAGTCGCACATCGCGACAGGATCCTTTGAAATCTCATCTTTGGACATATTCTTAATCTCGTCACGGGTTTTCCCAGCTATTTTGCGCCTCATGCCATTTAAGGAAGCATCGCGGCAAACATTGGTGAGATCATCCCCACTATACCCTTCTGTTCGACGAGCCACCTCATCAATATCTACGTCAGCAGATACCTGCCACATTGCAACACGGACAAGGTAACCTCTCCAAGCTAACAGTCTTGATGTTCAAAGCACAAGAAATGGCAAACTACAAATCGATTTCATAACAGGCATAGTATGCCCAATATGCTAAGCCCTCCATAATATTCTATTAACATTTCAAATCATCTAGTTTTCAGATGTTTCATATATATACTTTAATTTGGCTTCCAAAAGAAATATTGAAGTTAGACACCATCACCATTATGCTACCAAAGCGACATCTCATTTTATTGATTCATGGCATAAATACACAGTGAAATGTGGCATGAAAAAAAAAAATCAAAACAAAGAAGATAATCATAACCTAAAGCCGTAATTAGCGAGCGTATTTACCTCAACCGTTTTTAAGTTGATCCGAATGAGCTCCTTACGACTCTCAAAATTGGGCAGAGGAATGTATATACGCTTTTCCAGTCGCCTCCTACATTCCATGAGGAACAATTAGATACAACAAATGTTAACTAATAACTTTAATCATAAGATCTACCAAATGTATGACTTTATGCAAATAAGATACCAAGTGAAACGAAAAAGAGGAGAAAAAAAATCAAAACTAGAACACATAAAAAATAAAGAGGACCCACCTGAGCGCCTCATCTATGTCCCATGGGAAGTTAGTTGCAGCCAAAACCATCACTATTTTACGGCTACCATCTTCATTTGTGCCTGTATTATTTACACCATCTACCTGAACAAGCAGTTCAGATTTTACCCTTCTAGACGACTCATGCTCCCCGGAAGCCCTAAACCAAATAAAATAAAAAATGCATTCAAAGTCAAGAGTATGCAAAACCCATGCCAGAGAGAGAGAGAGAGAGAGAAATGCCCAAACGAAGAACAAGAAAAAGAGAGCACGCCTATCTGTGAAAATTTCGGATTTAAACATTAAAAGACTGGCCCCCTATCATTAAAGAAAATATACACAAATATTTAACTCTGTACATCAAGAATAAATGAAAGCTAACTTCCAAGATAGATCCCAGATAACAGCCAAACTGTACAGTATCAAACGGCAAACTTACCCACGGGCATTGCAAAGAGAGTCAATCTCATCAATAAAAATTGTACTAGGAGCATAAGCTCTTGCAAGATCAAACAAGCACCGGACCATGCGCTCACTCTCCCCGCGCCACTTTGAGGCTAATGTAGCGGAGGAAACATTGAAAAAGGTTGTACCACACTCCGTAGCAACAGCTTTAGCCAGAAGAGTTTTGCCAGTACCAGGAGGTCCAAACATAAGAACACCTTTCCATGGTCTCCTAATACCCTAAAGACAAATACAAGAAAACAACTCAACCATTCCAGCAGTACATGTCAGAATAAACACGTTTAGAATGAGAAAAAAGATATGCAGAAAACTAATATTTTATTTTCTGGAAATTTCAAAATAAAACTAATTCCATCTTAATGATTCCCCGTAGTCATAAAAATGCATACAGAAAACTAAAATTAAAATTAAATGTCATTGTCCCTTTATTGAATGCAAAGTCAAGGCAAAGAAATCAGACGAAATAACAGATTTAGTATTTCAATCATAGTATGTGACAGAAACGAGAATCAATCTGGCAATAATGCTTTAATGGCAATTCAACTGCAACACTGAAAGTACCTGAAAATATTCAGGCATCCATAAAGGAAGAACAACAGCTTCCTCTAAAAGCCTTTTTGCTTCAGTCAAACCAGCAACATCATCCCACCGTACTCCAGGAGTTGTTTCTAAAACATCCCTTTCTAACATTTCAGCCAAATCTGGATCAGGTCCCTCATATTGTGACCTCTTAGACTTTCCATCTTCAGCATCACCATTCTAAGAAATTCCAAAAGCAAATCAATCACCAAAATATTGAGAACATCGAACAGAAGTAGTTTAACCTTGAAATAGAAAAACTGTTCATATCCCTGTAATTATTTGGGGTTGTATTAAAGCTGCTTCAGATATTAACTGCAAGTTTGCCACATGCATTACTTTTTTGAACCTAAACATGTTAAGTTTTATATTGAAGTCTCAAACTTCAATTAATTTTTTAAAGAAATAAGCTAAAATTAACAGGCAAAATGTTTTGTCGACCAGAACTTACTGCTGAATCTCCTTTGGTAGATTTCCCTGAACCAGTACCCTTCTTTCCAGTGGTAGATGCTCTGGCCCCCGTGTTAGTTCTACTTGAACCACCTGCCTTCGCACCACGTCCAGTTGCAGCACTTCTAGTATTGCCACGACCCCAAGCCCCATCTTGTGGTGATTTCCTCGTGCCCACTTGACCAGCCCTTGCAGGTCTTCTACTTGAAGTGTCTCGACTTGGAGGCCTCCACACATCAGGATCATCCATTGGGGCACCTGATGAAGTCGGGTACTCATCTAATGGTTGGAATACAAAAGATGACTTAGCATGAATTGGTGGCGAAGAAGGACGCCGCCCATTAGGTGCTTCCTTAAATGACCTTCTCTCAGCATCTAATTGCTTCACAACTTCTGTCTCCTCTGATAGGGCTTTCTTCACATTAGTCCATTTTGCACGAATCAGAGGGTCATCAAGACTGTTTAGATGCCTAAATGTATACCAAAAATATTAAAAAAATTAAGCAAATCAGCTCAAACAATAGTTAAAATAATGCATCTTTTACCAAAAATTGAAACAAATAAGTAAATTATGAATCAATAAAGTAAAATATTAAAAATTTATAACTACAAACTACAATTCATTTTCTTAAAATTGGCAATCTGAACAAAAGGAAAATCCCCAGCTGAAAAAAGCTAACACATTTTGCAGTTCCCCCAAACACTTACACTTTAACTGAACTACTAATGTAACTAACTTAACTGCGAATCAGAACTGTATAAAAACCCGAAATTTTAAAGGCAGCAAAAATAGGGGAAAATATGAGCGGCTGAATTCACGGAAAAGGAGTGGAAAATAAAAAAGAAGAAAAATTACTTGTTGATCTGAGCAATGGCTCCATCAAAGAAGATAATGGAAGTGTCGTAGAGGCCTTCGAGAGCGTATTCTCGAGCCAATTTCAAGTGATCTTGCAATCCAGCTAGCGAATTTCCGGCCATTTCGATTTCACCACGGAAATCCAAAAAGAAAACTTGCAAATCTCCCAAATTCGAAGAAGAAAAACCTGTCTTTCTCCCCGGTTCAGATCGATGAAAATGGATTAGCCTTCACGGCGACGTTTAAAGTTCAAAAAAGTGGGGGAGGTAAGGGAGATTGAGGTAGAAAGGCATGAAATTATGTTTGAACCCCTAATCGACCAAGGAAATTACATTGGAGCCATTTATATTTTGGTAGGTTTTAGGCCGTTAGTTATGGTGGGCCCAATAACGGAACTTATATCGGAGGTAGGGCCCAAAAAGCAAAAAGGCTTATTATTATTTTTTTGAACAAGAAAAGGCTTATTAATTGCTTTGATTTTGATCAGAAATGATATTCCTAATTTTAGATTTAAATGTAAATTTCATTACTCTAGAAATTTTTTTAAAATTTTTAGAATTTAATTTTTATATTTAAAAAAATTAAAAAGTTAACTCTGTTGTTAATAAACACTTAAATCGTTAGAATTTCATTTTTCATTCATTTATTAATTAATTGTTAACAAGTCAACAATTTAAAATTAGACGATATTTAAATAAATATTTTGAAAATCGAATTCATTTATAATTTACATTAAACCAAATATTAATATATGAAATACTATTGGTTGGTGATCTACAAGACTACAACCATTGAATCTAACTTTTTAATAAATACAAAACTAAAGTAAAATTTTTAAAAATTTAAGCGAATGATCATTTTTGGATATTTGAATCTAAATTCATCTTATGCAATAATAAAGAAGATTATATCAATACACAATTTTTTAATTATTATATTTAACTAACTTTGAAAGTAGTGCTACAATAGATCTAGTTCTCATGCCATATAAAATTACTCTTTAAGATTATAGATCATAAATTTTGTCCGATTGTATTTATTTTTGTATGGCTTTAAACTAATCTTCTCGTGGTCATCTAATTGCTTCATAAATTTTTTAAGGCTCCCTCGATTTATGGTTGACGTGTATTTTCAGGTTCACTAGTCTCAACAAGATAATCTTTCATCAATGGCACTTCTACTAATTATTTTGCATGAAAGGACATTAGATTCACTTTCATAAAGTAAAAAATAATAAATAAACTGAAAATTTTAAGTCTAATGGTTCTCAGTAGGCTGACCAGCAACGACTATCGATAATGACAAACGACAAACGATAATGAAAAAAAATAATTGAGTTCTGAAATAAAATTGATATTTTATCTAAATCTTAAGTGTCAAATAAATATTTTGTTTAGAATATAACTTAACGAGGTTAACGGTTCTATGATTAAAATATACTAAATCGAAAACATAAACAATCAAAAAGTACTTGTTTCAAAACTAATGACTAAAATAAGACATACAAAAAATAAAAGTGACTTGGTGTAGAGTTTACCCAAATTAAGAATGGCAAAACATTCACCAAAAGTAAAACTTGAAAGCCAATAAGCCCAACCCAATCGCTTACATTTGGTTCGTCCACCTTCTTCTTCTCCACTGAGAGAGAGAAAAATATATAAAAAAATGGCAGCTTTGACTACGCTTACGCCATGCCAAGCCAGCAGCTTGCATTCTAATATTGGAATTTCCCAATATCATACTCAAAACCAAAATGTTGTTATTAATCTTACTAAAAGTATTCATAAAGCAAAGTCCTCTTTGCTTTGTTATTATCATCCTAATCCTTCCCTTGGTTTCTCCTCTCTTTCTACACAATCAACACCAAATACTGCATCAACCCATTTCTCTACTTCAGGTATCCCTCTCTCTCTATATATGTGCGTGCCATTGGTTTTATTACAGTTTTTTTTTCATGGTTTATGTTCTGTTTTATCTACTTGTCCAAAGGGTAGCCACTTGAAAAGGTTAGATAAGATTAAGAAAATGGAACTTTTGAGAACTTCTTCTTTTGTTTCTTAATGGGTATTCAAACTAATTTGGGATGCTTCAGTTAGAAATTTAATGATGGTTGATGAGGAATTAGGAAATTTAAAGTGGAGCAAAAATCTAATCTTTTTATGTTATGTTATAATGGAAACTAGGCATTTTTTCTTCTGTTTATGGAATTTCCTTACCCACTTAAGAGTTCAATTTGCTTAAGTTTATTTAAGCTGTTAGGTTTACTTTCTCATGAAGTGCTAATTGCTTTCTTGGTGGTTAGAACTGGAAATTTTCGATATGGAGGTGTCAAGAAAGGGTTGTTTTTCCCTTTTTTGGAAACTTTAAGTAGACACTCAAATTATTCACATTGGATACATAAAATTCCTATGTGCTTAGAGTTTTCCAATTCTTATGCAGAAATGAGTTTTTTTTTCCTCTCTCTATGCTGTCCAGCTCTTCATTTTGCTTCTCACAATATCGGTACAGAACAGAACTATGATCCTTTAAGAACCATCAAAATACATAGAAGAACTTGGAAAGTTCAAACATATACATATCCCGAAATCCCCGGTTCCATTGAATGTGGTTACTTTTTGGTAAATTTATCTTCACTTCTTTTTGTATTCTTCCTGCAGGCAGTGGCAGCTCATGGTTGCAAGATAACACCATGAATCATGATGCTAGTAGTGGTAGTGGATCAAGGGAGGGTCCGATGTATTCAGTGTTTCCCTCAAAACCTGCACAAGTTTCCTCTGTACAGGACCTTTATGATTTCATATGCTCTGGCCCTCTTTTGGACAAAGTGGGACAGACTGCTGAAAAGGTGGCAGAAAACATTGACAAGTGGTTGTTTTATGGATCAAAGCTTTGTCGGTTGTTTCAGCTCAATGAACTTTACCTTACCATTCCTGAGAAAGCAAGGTTTTATCACTATTACATACCAGTCTTTTTATGGTGTGAAGACCAGATATCAGAATACAGGTCCCAGTTCAAAGAAGGGGAAGAGATTCCTCCCTTAGTGGTACGGATAAGGTCTTCAAATGATTGGCGTTTGTGTTTGTATTCAATTTCCCTTTACAGATTTCAGTACTGTTTTGGATTCCATTTCATAGGATTAGGATATAGCAAAAGGTTCTTATTGCTGAAGACTTTGTGCCTATATAACCCCGACTCCATTTTTGTAGAAGTACTTTTGCCTGATGTCGATGTCCAATGCATATTTAGACATGAGTATCAGATGTGATCAGCTAAGGTTCCTAGAAAGACATGAAAAACAACCTTACAAGAATTGAACATACTCATACCGAATACATACCCATCTCCGACTGTCACATTCAATTCCAAATAACATGTCACTTTCGAACCTGTAACATATCTCGGCTATTTGGTTGATCTTGTTTGTGATGCAGATTGGTTTCAGTGCGCCACAGGGTTGTGGAAAGACAACACTTGTCTTCGCCCTAGATTATCTTTTCAGGATTACTGGCAGGTAGCTAGAAGAGCAAATGGAATTTAATAAATAGAAGTAATTCATATCTCATTTGACTCGTATCCGTAATATAAACTGAGAAAGTGGAAGCAGTTGAAACTACTGACAATCCACCTTATTCTCAGGAAGTCTGCAACATTATCCATTGATGATTTCTATCTTACAGCAGAGGGTCAGGTAATAATTGTGGAGTTTTTGGCATTTGTTAAACTTTTCTTCAGTTTTTCTTATCTGTTTCTGATACAGTTTATGTTGATGATAGGCTAAACTGAGGGAAGAGAACCCAGGAAATGCACTTTTGGAGGTGCCTGTTGACTTTTCTTTTACTTAAATGTGGGATAATTTGTTTCTATGGTTCTTTGATTTTTCTTCATTTTTTTTGAATTATTCATGTTCAACATCGGTGTACGACTCATATTGGGACATGAATAAGAAGATATGACCCTCCAAGAGCCTTCCAAATACATAAAAGACATAGGAAGAAATTAAGTATATTGATATTGTTCAAAAAAAGAAAAGTATGTTGATATTGGACACATACTTATATCCAACACATAGCTAATTCCAAGCAACATAGTTTTGTTTTGGTAGTCTCCCTAGAATGCAATATTTTCTTATTTCAGTTACGTGGAAATGCTGGGAGCCATGATCTTCCATTCTCTGTTCAAACACTGACAGCTCTAAGCAAGTTGACTAAAGAAGGTTTTCTTTCTTTTCTTCACTCGTCTTTCGTTGGCATGATTCGCTGTTTATTCATCTCCTTGTGGTTGGTTTTGTTTAAATACAGGTATGAAGATGAAGCTTCCTCGATATGATAAAGTAAGCTTGATATTATCAATTTTAATTGTTCTGCACTTGAGTTTTTTGTTGAACTTTTCTCATTTGTTCTTTACAGTCTGCATATAGAGGTAAGGGTGACAGAGCCGATCCTTCAACATGGCCAGAAGTTGAAGGACCGTTAACGGTAAGAGAATCTTCAGCTAGAGCTGGGGGATTGTGGGTACAGTTTTGTTTGGATTTACATTTGTCTGAAAAGTAATCAATAACTCGTGTTATCTGCGTTCAGGTTATTTTATACGAAGGCTGGATGCTTGGCTTCAAACCCCTTCCTACTGAAGTTGTTAAAGCTGTTGATCCACAGGTTAGACCTATTTTACTATAGATTCTTCATTTTGCTTGAAATATCTTAGTTCGGTATATTTCAGACATAGATATGGGGATCTGACCCTAAAAAACCCTCCAAATACATGAAAAAACTTAGAAAAATTCAACGTATCCGTGTTGAACACTCAGTCGTATCCAATATTCACACCGAGTTTGAACAACATGGGACCGAACTCCAAAGTCTTCAAGGACCACTTAGAGATGTTCCGTGTTGCTCCAACTCTTTATTTGTCTTGAAGCACCCGTGTTTGATGCTTAGATCATGCGCATATCCGAATAGGGATACGAGGATATGACCTTCCAAAGGCTTACCAAATACATGAAGAGACTTTAAAAAGATTTAATCATAGCCACATCTTCCACTAACACCTGTGTTCAAGCTAATGTTTACTTTTACAGCTGGAAACTGTAAATAAAAATCTCGAAGCATATTATGATGCATGGGACAAGTTCATTAAGGCATGGATTGTTATAAAAATTCAGGACCCAAGTTGTGTCTACCGGTGGCGTCTGCAGGTTTGAGTTCTTATTTTAAAAGTTATTCATGTCAACCAATCACCTCATCCATAGAGAGAAAAACATCCTTCATGTCAATCATAGATAAAATTCATCTCTTTGTTTTTCTTCTTTAAAATGTTTTGGGCAGGCTGAGATTGCCATGAGGGAGGCAGGCAAACCTGGAATGTCCGATGAGGAGGTGCGTTTACATGTCATGTAATGTATTACATTGCTCATATTTTTCATTTTTGGTGAAGTATCCGTGCTATCTGTATTGAGATATAATCCTAAGGATCTTCCAAATAAATGAAACTTGAATGTACCCATGTCGAAACTGACACTCAAGCCTCGAGTAACATAACATAGCATGTAGCAAAGTATCTATATACCTTATGCTACGTACTCAAACATGTGAGTGTTAGATACGAATATATTCCATTTTGTTTTCAAGTTTTTCGTATATTTGGAGAACTATATACCTATAACTATGCCTTAGCAAAGTATATATTCTTTGTTTATTTCTGATACAAAGTCTGGGAATGTTGACAGGTGAGAGATTTTGTTTCACGATATTTACCGGCTTATAAAGCTTACCTTCCTACACTGTACTCGGAAGGACCAAATGGGTCAGATCCAAAACACCTCCTCGTAATTGAAATCGATGAAGGGAGGAACCCCATCTTATTCGAGTAGGTTTTTTTTTTATCGTTGAATCAGTATCATCAACAGGCGTTGCTCCGACAACAAAATCGTTTCTAACCCTTTCGGACAAGGGTACTCCTTCGTTGACTTGGTGTGTCTAGGCATGCATTCTTTTACATATACATGTATATAAACACTTGATTGATGTTCTTCTTTACTTGTTTGATCATAATTCAAACCCTCTTTTTTCCGATAAACAATTCAAACCCTTCGGACAAGGCGTACTATGTCGGATACTTGATGTACCTAGGCATGCATTGTTTTTTTTTTTTTTTTTTTTTACATATACATGAACCCTTTCTTTTTGTTCTTTTTTTATTTTCTCGATCATAATGCCATTGCCAACCTTCTTTGTTTTTGGGTAAACAACTCGAGCACTTTAAGATATATAAGTGGGATTATGGCGGTGTTACTTGTTCTTTTTTATATCTTAATGTATTCAGACATAATAATGCGGGTATAGCTAATATGGTAGGGTGATTGCTTTGCATGCAAGAGGCACGAGGTTTGATTTCCTTCACCTCCATTCAATTCTTCTTTTTAAAAAAATAAATGTAATACAAATTTATGTGTTGATATTTTCTTAAATTTGAATATTTAATAAATATATAAATACCTAATATTTAAGGTTTTACTTGTATATAATACAAATAATAAAAAAAATATAAACAAGTTATTAAATTGTTCCTACTCTTTTGTCAAACTTATTATTTTTTGGTAAAATCGTCATTAATATTATGTTTTTCTTCTTATTTTGGTCATTTTTTTTTTGTTTTGATCACTAATATATTGCTTCTTTCCTACTTTGGTCATTAAACTATTATTTTTTTCGTGAGTTTTTAACAGTGATTGACGGGTGACCAAAATAAGAAAAAAACGTAACGTTAGGTTAATTTTATCAAAAATAATAGTTTGCTAACCAAAACTGGAATAGTTTAATGATTAATGGTGTTGTTTACCCTAATAAATAAAATAAAATTTAATGTTGCTATAGGAATTTAGTTTTAATTTGAAACCAATTAGTACCAAAATATTATAAATATTTATTATTAAATTTGAACAGAAACTCAAACAATTCGACTTGGCTAAACTCAAATTTCATAAACTTGACTCCGACTTTAAAAAATTTAAATAAAATTTGAGTTATAAAATAAAAGTCGTAAACTTGACTAACTCAATTTTTTTTACTCGACTTGATCGAATGCTCACCCTTAGGTGCAATAGTAAGGCCTGTTACGCTCCACAGTAGGGATGAACATTTCCCCCGAACCCTACGAGTTCCCACCCGACCCGATTGGGTAGGGTTTTTTATTTTGTTTGTGAAAAATTAGGTTCGGGTCAGGGTCGAGTTTAGGTGAAAAAATATGACCCAAGACTAATAGTATAATTTTCTTTTATATTTTTAGGAATATTTTACAATAATACCCCTCTTTATATATTTTTTATAATTAGGTTTTTAAAATTATTTTTTTACAATTAAGTCCATACAATAATTTTTTTAATAAAACGAGTCAAATATATAACTTTCGGGTCGGGTCAGGTCTATATTTAGTGTGATTATTTTCGGGTCGGCCGAAAACCCAACCCGTGCCCATCCCTACTCCAAAGAGAGAACAAGCCTCAAATCTTGAAATCAATACTAATAGAAGCGACAATCACGAACCCCAAATATGAAACATACTAAATAAAAATTATTAATTTTTTTATTCCTATGATTTTTTATAGTTTTAAGTATACCAAACATTGGAATAAGACTTAAGTTAAATGACATGTTCCTTGAACAAAGAAGATTACATGGATCTAAACGACTGATGACATCTTGAATTGAAATTTTAGAATAATATTATGGGACTTTGATTGTTCTATTATTTAACATTTACATCTGCAAATTCCCACATACACTTGGGTTAATATTCTGAAAACGCTGTAATCATTTCTACTTACCTCAGTTAACACTATCAAGTGCAGGTAAACATCCATGTAAAATCTCAGCTGCATGTTCCAATTCTTTCTCTGAGATGATCAAGGGTGGCACCAGTCTCACAACATTTCCTTTCCCTGCTGTTAATACTATAAGACTCGAATCTCTACATGCATCAACGAGCGGTGAAGCCGACACATCCAGCTCTATTCCGATTATAAGACCTAAACCTCGGACTTCTTTCACATGCGGATTTCCTCCGAGTTGTTCGGTCAACAGTTCTTTGAAGTAATAACCTTTCTTTGAGACGCTAGACAAGAAGCTAGGATTTGCGATTTTATCCAGAACAGCAATAGCAGCAGCGCACACCAGAGGTGAACCAGCAAAAGTACTTCCATGGTCTCCATGGACAATAGCAGAAGAAACCCTTTCTGTTACTAAAGCAGCACCTATCGGAAGACCTCCTGCAAGAGGCTTTGCAAGTGTCATTATATCCGGGGAAACACCATATGCTTCATGTGCCCACAGATAACCGGTTCGACCTAATCCACATTGAACCTGGGAATAAGAGAGTAATTGCAACAATGATAACAAATGTTAAGAGTTATTTCATGAAGAACATGAATTTATTTATAGCATAATCTCAATCGTCTACAAATCTTATGCTAGAAATCCTTCTTGACACATCCTTTTTTTTATATAACCACTTGTATCCGACTCAATGGCCGACTAATCTGGATACCATTACCATTAGGTACCAATGAAAAGTATTCTATCACTTTTACCAATCAAAAAGCTTTAAAATTGGAACTAGTTGTGATTTCTCTGTTACCTACAAAGAAGAAAATATGATTAACTACTTCTACTTATCTACCAAAACACATTGCCAACAAGTTAAAGTTTACTCAAAGTAATTATCCATGTGTAAAATTTGGATCTTGACCCACTTCAATGTAATCTGAGAATATCTTATATTTTTGTTTCGAGCAGACTATAAATAGTTTTAGGAAATGTATAAACTTGTTTTGCATACTCTAATCCGTCCTTTGCATACTCTAATCTGACCAAAGACATTTATACAGTATGATCTAGCATCTGAATTGAACTTGTTTCTAGGAGATGGGAAGCAGTGTACCTCATCAAAAACCAAGAGGGATCCAGCATCATCGCATGCCTTACGCAAAGCCTGTAGAAATTCTTTTGTTGCACTGTATATTCCACCTTCACCTTGAATAGGTTCAACAAATACAGCAGCAATTTTTCCAAGCTTGATAAGATCTTTAGCAGCTTGTATGTTTCCATACTCCAGAAAAGTGACCCCGGGCATAACAGGCTCAAATGGTGAACGATAATGCGCTTTACTTGTCAAAGCAAGGGATCCCATCGTCCTACCATGGAAGCTATTAGTAAAGGAGATGAAATCCGTTGCAGGCTGTTCATTATCGGGATGGTTAAATCTTTGAAACTTCCTGGAAAACTTAATAGCAGCTTCATTTGCTTCTGTTCCAGAGTTCGTGAAAAACACACGGTCCGCAAACGAATTGGCCACCAGACGTTTCGCAAGCTCCACCTAGAACAAAGAAAATATACCATTTTGATAAATAGGTTAGAAACATGAACTATTAGCCAAATTTCGTATATCTTTCATATTCATCAAACCATTCATTTACCAGGAAAAAGAAGAGAATTTCCAAGTAACAAAGAAAATGCAATATTTTAAAGCCACTTGCCTCTATTTGTTCCCCAAAAAATAACATAGACATAGCTTAAATTCAGTAATCCAATACCACAAATGGAAGTTAAATACAACTAAACTAACACATATATTTTTTTTTTAAAACAAAGGGAAAAAATAAAAGAAACCCAGAAATTACCCATAATAAGAAACCTGAAAAAGTGAAAGACCAATAAGAAAACGCCTCACCTGAGGAATTGAGTAATAGGCATTACTAACATGAGTAAGCACATTAGCTTGCTCTGTAATGGCCCTGATCCAATCAGGATCGCCATGGCCAAGCGCATTGACGGCAATCCCAGCAGCACAATCAAGAAACTCTCGCCCTTCGGGATCGTACAATTTACAGCCCTTGCCACTGGAAAGTACCACCGGAGCTCTTGCATAGGTTCCGACGAGAACTCGGCCTTCTTCCTCTATCACGACTTTGCTTCTGTTGGACTTTGGTTTCAGCGGATTCGGTGCTTCCACGTCCACGTTTAGACATGCACCCACCCTCCCTTTGTTTAGCGGACGGCGGACATTAGTCGCTTTAGAAACTGAAACTGAAATGCTGTGGAAAAGCTGGAGAGAACCCATTGTTTCCTTTCTTTTGAGATTTTTCCCCTGTTCGGAACTTGGGCTTTGGGGATTAGCTGCCAAAAAACAACGGAAGAAAGGGTTTCGTAGTGGAATAAACAAAAAGGTGACGTTTGGGAGAGGAAGATCGTTAATAATAACCTTAATATCAGTTTAAATTATCTATTTTTTTTAGGTGTTTAATTTTTTTTTTGTCTTTTTAAGTGTTTAAATCATCTTACTTTTTTTAGGTGCTAAATTTTTTGTTTTTTATTTTCAATTACTTAAACTATTATTTTTTGGTTTAAATATGTGTTCAAACATTTATTTTTGGTCAAAATAAATATCTCTGTTTGACCTTAAAAAAGATAACAAAAATAATAATTTGGGCACGGACAAAAAATAAATACTTAATAAAACGTGATAATTTAGACACTTAACAAAAAATATAAACACTTAAAAAATATAATAATTTAATTACTTATTTTGACATTAAATCTTAATAATATAAATTGATTCGGTGCGAGGGTTTAATAAAGGCTTATTACAAAAATTTACCCCTTTAAAATACTCATTTTCTATAATTTCCTATTTTTTAATATAAATTTAAAAAGTATTTGAAAATATTTTATATTTTTTATAAATCATAATCACTTAATCGTTTAATAGCGAGGAGAATAATCAATTATATTCTTTAAATTGGTTGACACGTCTTTCTTCAAATAAAAATTGGGTGAAACGTATTATTATTATTATTATTATTATTGTTGTTATTATTATGTTAGAGACGTGAACAACATCGCAACCACCGTGGTAAACAATAACGAAAGAGTTCAATTAATTAATATTCAGCTATAAAATCTCAATTAATTACAAATTAATTTGATTTTTACTGAGAGTTTTTGCCATTAAGTTAGATCTATTCACTTTAATTTTCAATTCATCACTTTGTTTTGCGTACCGTGATTTGTTTGGTTTTTCGAATTAGTAGAATATTTGGGCATGTAAACGAATCGAACAAACGCGAATGAGGGTATATTAATATTCGTTCATTTAATTTTAACTGAACAAATAAACGAACACGAACAACTAAACGAACATAATTTCTTGTTCGTGTTCGTTTGTTAAGGAATGTAGCTTGTTCGTGTTCGTTCATTTTCGTTCGTTAAAATGATAAACGAACACAAACAAACAAAACAAACATAAAACGACATATGTGAATAAAGTTAAACGAACATATATGAATATGTTTATTTTTTAAAAAAATATAATACTTTTGTTATGAAAAATAATAAATATAAATAAATATATGTGAATAAATATAAATGAACGAACATAAATGAACGGATTACCAAATGTTCACGAACGTAAATGAACGAACATATATGAATAAATCTTGTTCATGTTCGTTAATAAATAAATGTTCGTTTAACTTTATTCAACAAACATAAAATCTTGTTCATGTTCATTAATAAATAAATGAACATAAACGAACTTCATGCCGAACGATTCACTAAATGTTCGATTCATTTACAGCCCTACCAATATCTAATTCTAAAATGACAGAAATCTGGTAACATAATTACTTGCAAACAACACAGTTAAGCGTTCAGTCAAAACGGGAAAAAAGGAAAGAAAAGATTATCAATGAGAAAAGGGTCGATAAATGTAATAATGAGTTCCAAACATAAAAATTAAAGAAAAAATATATCGTTGTTATTCTTAAAAGATTCGAGTTCGATCTGTTTGATTCGTATAATGTGTGTTTTTTCAAATGATTATAAGTAAAGATCAGATACTATCGGGTTTGATTTCGTACTACTCGAGAGCAGCTATAAACGGAGCAAAAGGCCTGGAATGTCAACAAAACCAGAAGCATAATTGCAGCTAGCAACGTTAAGAATTGCCATGAACCGTATACATGTTGTTTGAAGAATTTCGTGACTTTAACATTCCATCTGCAATTATAATACCTGTTAACATCTTCAATCACTTTATCCAAGAACGGGACTTTGGTCAGTCTGATGGATTTACTCATCCCGTTCCACAACTCTGCACCCTCTTCATCGCTCTTCAAATGGTTTACTACTATCCCGTTCTGACTCAGTATCTTCACATCCTGCTCGGTGTCGATGATCCCGTTCATTAATTCGGTGTATCGTGCGAAAACCAACGGCCCCGAGGCCTTCGATGCTTCGTATGCCACCAAGTTCCTTAAGACAACCTTTGTGTTGATGTCTAAGGTGACGGTTGGGAGATGGAATGTGACAGTTTTGGTGTCAAATGTTATGGTGGAAATGTTTCCATTGGTTGGGATAAAACGGACTCCCGATTTCGAAAGGTCCTCGACGGATGGAATGGCGATCTCCTCCGCCAGCGGCGGCTTGTTCTGGGCAGAACAAGCCGCCGCTTTCTCTTTTTGTTCTTCATTGTCTTGTGAGAATAACACATGTTTAATCAGCTGCTTCACGATTATAAATCCAGGGAGATTACCGACGATTTTCCACGGCAATTTAAGCAAAACTCTAACCGGTCTCGACATCAGCAAAGCTTTGATGATTCTGAACGAACCTCTCTTTATCCTGGAAACCAGATTCGATAACTCACTCGTTTTATGGTCTTGGGCTTGGCCGTCGCTTTGATCTTCCGGTTCGCTCGTTTCACAGTGTTCTTCATCCATCTTGGGGACGATCTTATCGTAAAGGAAGTCCAGAACATGAGCGCACTTGGAGACGTCGATCTTCACCGAGTGGTCCATCGTCCTGAAAGGGGAGAGCTCTTCAGATAACCCATTCAACATCGAAACCAACAATTCGTCGGCCGATTCCAACGACGAGTGCTGGATTTCAAGCACTTTTCGAAGAATGAACAACGGTATCTGATTCTCAAGCATCACAATATCTCTCAGAATCGAATTGTGAGCCGACATCCGTGACGGGACTCTGGCTAGAGTCTTCCCTTGTTGGAGACCATACATTTGTAGGAACTCGAGTAAGAAGGAAGCATCAATGGCCATCATCCAAGCTAACGTTTCGCCGTTGAAATGCAGATACTTATGATAACACGCCCGAATCTGGGGTTCAAAGCTCGTCAAGTTTTCAACAAGAGTATGAAACTGAACGCGGTGGAGATGTTTCTGTGTTCTTTTGGCTGCTGCGAGTTTGTAGGTTTCCATCTCGTGGAGCTCGGGGCGCCAATAATGGTAAGGACCGAGAGCAACCGATTGAGGGACGTAGGATTCAGGATCGGTTAACATGAGGGCTTTGGGGACGTTGAAAATGGAAACGGGAACTTCGATTTCTTCTTCGAGTTCTTCGGCCAGGGAACGACGGATGTTGATGACCCATCGAAGCTCATCGAAATGTGAAGCCGATGTGGAGGATATTGAAGCCATTGTTGATTGTTGAAGCTTAGGGAATTGAATTTGGTAGTGTTGGAGTTATGAAAATGAAGGTTTTAATGGCGGTGTTCAATAGTATAAAGATGATCGCCATTAATGCAATGGAATGGTTACTTCATTCGGTTCCTTTTCACTTAATAAAAGAACCCGAGAAATGCGTTTTTCACATAAATTTCTTTAAAATATAATATTGAAGCAATCATTTTAGGGAATAATAAATCAACACAAGGGTGCAAATTCTTATTCGTGGGTTGATTTAACTTAAATTTTACTTGATGATAAGTGAAATAGATGAATTCTTTATTTTTTCGGAAAAATTATATTATAGGCCCGGCTCGTCACGTTATTTATGTTCTCAACCAATAAAAAATAATTATTTTATTAATTTTTTTCATATCATTTTTTACCAAGTAAATTTTTACTCAGATTTACTGTAAATTAAATTTAAAAAAATATTTTTTTACCAATTGTAGATTCACATGGTAAAAAAATAATATGAAAAATTTTAGTGAAATGAATACTTTTTATTGGTTGAGACTATAAATAACGTGGTGAGCTGGACTTACGATATTATTTCTCTTGTAATTGACACAGTATTAGAGTCTGCTTTCCATCAAGTTCTTGAGATTTTTTTTTATTAATTGTGTGTTTTGAATTTTGATGGGCAAATTTATCATTTTCATCGTTTCATCTGTTAAGTTTTTTTTAGTTAATTAGTTCCTTCTACGGGCCCGTTTGCTTTCAGTTTGTTTCTTCTGATATTGGGCATGGGGATATTGGGTCAAGCGGTTGAGGATCCACCTTCACTAAAGGTGACAATCAAGTTGTTCGGATCGGATAAATTCAAATCTGAACTGCATATAAGTTAGATTCGATTTAGGTTCAAGTCAGTTTTAATATAGTTTGATTTGTTTCGAGTTTTGAATCACATTTGGGTCATTATATTGGGTCTCGGTCGGGTTAAGTGAATCGGTTTGACTCATCGAGTTCAGATCAAGTTTAACAGGTTTGACATTCACCTTAATTTACAATTGATTTAGGATTTTCGATTAATCTATTGTTAGCAAACCTAATTTTCTGATTAATCTACAATATCAAACTCAGTCAATTATCCATGTATAAAATATTTTATGACTTATTTTACGTTATGACTTTATCATCCATTGTCAACAGTCTCTAGAGTATGTAGTTAAAACTCTCAATTGACATTTTCTTTTTTTTCTAAGTTGTGAGTTCAAAACTCAATAAGAACAAAATTCCCCTTCCCGCTCCCCTAAGTAAAAATTGTACAAAAAACATGTAGAACTAATGTTTTGATATAATAATTGAAAAATGTTTTGGACTAATTTGAAAAGAATTTAAAATTTGGTTTTAAGTCCAAACAACTTGAATTTATGTTTGAGGTATTTTAAAAGGCTTTTGGCAAGATTTTTCATGTTTTTAAACGGCCAAACTTGACTTTTCAAGTTACCCGTATCATACGGTTGTACCCGTACCGATACCTTTTTGCCCCAGTTTGGTCACTGCCAAAACCCGTATCGAAACAGGCTTGGTCGTTTCGATACGGATCGGGATCGTTTCGATACGCCTGGTAAGCGTACCGATCCCCTTTCAACCACCCCAACGGCTACTTTCCCAACGGCCATTTAAAAGTGAACCCGTACCGATACGCCCTCAAGCGTATCGATACGCCTAGGCTGACAAGAGCCCAACAGCTAGTTTCTGATGAAGGCCGTACCGATACGGAAGGCTGCAGAACAGCATTAATGAAGGGAAATAAAGTCCTCAACGGCTCCAATTCATCCCCAACGGCTAGTAACGGTTATAAACTCATCAAGGAGTATAAAAGGGACCTCCAAGCATCAAGTAAAGGCTAATGCTCATATTGTCAAACATCAAATGATCAAGAATTGTCTTAGAGCTTAAATTGTCATTTATTGTATAGACAAACACTAGTGAGCCAAAATTGTCAAATTTGCTCAAGTATTTTAGGTTTTGGGTGAGTGCTTAATTGTGCAAACAAACACCTATTAGAGGGTTTTAAGTTTGCTTCTTGTTTCTCTTTGTAAGAGAGGATTTCAATCAAGGCTTTGGGTAGAAAGCTTGATTGTGTATAAGGGTTACCTCCTAAGCCTAGAAAAGGGGAAGAACAATTAGTGGAATTGTTGGAAATCCTTAGTGGGGAGCTAAGGTAGTTGATGTAGACCTTGGTTAGAAGGTTGAACCACTATAAATCATTGTGTCTATCTTTATTTTAGCTTCCACAACCCTTCCACCCAAAAATCCACCTCTCCACCACTTGGTGAGCAACATTGGTTGATCGAATCGAGCCCCACACAACTCAACAATTGGTATCAGAGCTTGGCTCAATTGAGGAGGATTCATATCCTATTGAGAAGATCCGGCAAGCTCGATCACTATTTCATCAACCGGCTCAAATGGCACAATCAATCGACAAACCGCCTTTCTTTGACGGAACCCACTATGCCCATTGGAAGACAAAGATGAAGTTCTTCATCAAATCAAGAGATTACAAGCTATGGGATATAGTTGAAGATGGTTCGTTTGTGCCTCAAAGAAGCAAAGCGGAGTGGAGTGCCGACGATCGCAAGAAGATTGAGCTTAACTGCAAAGCCTTGCACATTTTGTTTTGTGCTTTTGGCCCAACCATCTATGAGAAGATGTCTTCTTGTGAGAGTGCTAAGGAGGTATGGGACAAGCTTGAAGTCACATACGAGGGAACCGATGAAGTCAAGGAGACCAAGATTGAGCTCCTAACCTTAGAGTATGAGAACTTCAAGATGGACCCGAAAGAGAACATCGAGAAGATGTTTGATAGGTTCTCCACCATCACCAATGGTCTTAAAGGTTATGGAGAAGCTATCCCGGAAGAGAAGCTTGTCCGAAAGCTCATCTACTCACTTCCCGAGTCATGAGACTCAAAGAAGACCGCCATCATCGAAGCCAAAAATTTGAAGACTTTGAAGCTTGATGAACTCATGGGGTCACACCTTACTCATCAAATCATGAAGAAGAATAAAGAGGATGAGAAGAAGAGGGAAGAAATTAGAGCTATGGGAGAGAAGAAAATCAAAGGGCTAGGCATCAATGCTAGTGTCATGGCTCTCAAGTCCTCCACTTGCCATCATGTCTATTCAAGTGAAGAGGAGGATGAAGATGAAGAGATAGTTCATCTCTTCAAGAAGTGTGCCCCGTTCATGAAGAAAGCTTTGAGAGAGCTTGAACGAGAACCCAAGAGAAAGGAGAGGGCAAGCACTTCAAGCCATAAGAAGAAGGCACATGTGGCTACTTGGAGTGATGAGGACTCCACCGACGATGAACAAGCCAACCTTTGCTTTATGGCCATCGAAGAAGATTCAAGGGTAACTTCTAATTCATCTACTTCATGTTCTTATTCTTTTGATGAATTACAAGATGCCTATGATGATTTGGTTTTAGAGTTTAAAAATCACATTTTGAAAAATAATAAATTGATTTCAAAGTTAAAAATTCAAAATGATTTGATTTCTAAAACCAAACTTGAACTTGAAGCAAAACTCGAAGAGTTTGAATTAAAATATTTTGATTTACAAAATTTTCTTCAAAAAGTTCAAGAGGAAAAAGATTTGATTTCGAAAGAGCTTGAAAAGAAAAATAATGTTGGAAAATCAAATTTTTATGTGAGACAATCTAGTGCCCCTAGATTTGTAAAAGGAAAATGTTTTAGAAGTGTTTGGGTCCCAAAAGGACTAACCACTTCAATTAAAAAGGATGACATTGAAAAATGGATTCCTAAGGGGACTAAAATTTGTGCTACTAACGTTTATGGATCCAAAGCAATTTGGATACCAAAAATCACTTGATTGTCTTTTGCTAGGTGTGATGGAGATGTTCAACAAGTCAAACATTGAGGGGGAGCTCCATGCACACTAAGGAAGAACACTTGAAGAAGGAAGGTTTCACATCCTCCCTTTGGGTTCAAGTGTTGGTAAAAATCTAGTTGATTTGTGTTTATTTGTTTTATTTTTTTTTTGTCAACTAGATGATCATATATGTTGGACTAACATTTTGATGATGCTTTGAGTAAGGGGGAGCCATTTTAAAACCAAATTCTTATTTTTGTCAATTTTTTTACCTCCATTGTTATTTTTGAACTTAATGTTTTAAATTCTTTTTGATATAACAAAAATGGGGAGAAATTGTTTGAAAAATTGAATTTTCAAATGAATAAGGGGAACTTTATTTGATTTCACATCTTTAATCTCTTATTCACATTTTTAAAGTTAAATGGGGAGAATCCCAAACAATTTTTCAAGTTGGTTTTATTATATTAAAAAGGGGGAGATTGTAGAACTAATGTTTTGATATAATAATTGAAAAATGTTTTGAACTAATTTGAAAAGAATTTAAAACTTGGTTTTAAGTCCAAACAACTTAAATTTATGTTTGAGGTATTTTAAAAGGCTTTTGGCAAGATTTTTCATGTTTTTAAACGGCCAAACTTGACTTTTCAAGTTACCCGTATCGATACGGTTGTACCCGTACCGATACCTTTTTGCCCCAGTTTGGTCACTGCCAAAACCCGTATCAAAACAGGCTTGGCCGTTTCGATACGGATCGGGATCGTTTCGATACGCCTGGTAAGCGTTCCGATCCCCTTTCAACCACCCCAACGACTACTTTCCCAACGACCATTTAAAAGTGAACCCGTACCGATACGCCCTCAAGCGTATCGATACGCCTAGGCTGGCAAGAGCCCAACGGCTAGTTTCTGATGAAGGTCGTACCGATACGGGTCCAAGCGTATCGATACGGAAGGCTGCAGAACAGCATTAATGAAGGGAAATAAAGTCCTCAACGGCTCCAATTCATTCCCAACGGCTAGTAACGGCTATAAACTCATCAAGGAGTATAAAAGGGACCTCCAAGCATCAAGTAAAGGCTAATGCTCATATTATCAAACATCAAATGATCAAGAATTGTCTTAGAGCTTAAATTGTCATTTATTGTATAGACAAACACTAGTGAGCCAAAATTGTCAAATTTGCTCAAGTGTTTTAGGTTTTGGGTGAGTGCTTAATTGTGCAAACAAACACCTATTAGAGGGTTTTAAGTTTGCTTCTTGTTTCTCTTTGTAAGAGAGAGTTTCAATCAAGGCTTTGGGTAGAAAGCTTGATTGTGTATAAGGGTTACCTCCTAAGCCTAGAAAAGGGGAAGAGCAATTAGTGGAATTGTTGGAAATCCTTAGTGGGGAGCTAAGGTAGTGGATGTAGACCTTGGTTAGAAGGTTGAACCACTATAAATTATTGTGTCTATCTTTATTTTAGCTTCCACAACCCTTCCACCCAAAAATCCACCTCTCCACCACTTGGTGAGCAATATTGGTTGATCGAATCGAGCCCCACACAACTCAACAAAACATCATCCATTATAATTGCAATAATTTTATAAATTCATAATTTATATAATGACACATATTGTCAATATGTCATGAGTAATAACATAGAAGTTCAAAAAAAAATCCAAACACGATCTGAATAGAGTAGTGAATTCATGATCACATCAATTCTATTTTGGCAGTAATTGTCTACCCATGTTCAGCTTTATGATTATGCATTTTACATAAATTTCATTGGACATTTGTGTCTGGCTTCTATGGCCTGCTAATTGAACTATATGCTAAAAATAAAAATAAAAAAATTAGATGAAAAATGTCCTTAATGGTTATAAGATTCCTTGACAAAATAACACCCAAATGGAACGCTTACAGATTAGAGTTTTATTCGGACCAAGCTAAGCCACAAAATACACGCGATGACTCCCAAGGAGAAGCACCCAATCAAATGACACAAAGGATAAATGAGAGGAGAATCAATGCTACCAGATTCCATCATTTTTCTTTGTTTTCAACAAATAAATGTATCGAAAACAACTCGATTAGTTTAGCGGGATGAAAGATTAAGTCTCTTAAATAAAGTTAGAGATTCTAATCATGATGTTGTGAATGGAAAAAATTGAATTAAGAGGGTCGCCCCTATATTAATTTCTACAAAATTCAACTCGAATTAGTCAACCAATAAATCGGGTACCAATGATTAAAAAAACTCAAATAAATGTATCGATTATTTTGTATACCAATTGATCAAACCAATGAAGCTGTTGTTGAGTAAAACATTAGGCATAATAGAAGTATTATTCATTTGTGATTGCTTACATTATGGAAACTCTACACAAAAGCTTATATTATAAAGGCTTAATACCAAATAGGTGCCTAAATTATGCTTGTAGATTATTTTTGGTGCCTAAACTATTTTTAGCTCTAAGTAGGTTTCTAAAGTTTAAATTTTGGTCATTTTAGATGCCTAACCGTTAACTACCGTTATTTTTATTAAAAAAATATTTTTTATTTTTTATTTAATTTTTTAACTTATTTTAAAAAAAAAACCTAAATTTCCAAAAACTCACAAAATGGCCCCAAATTCGAAATCCTTAACTTCCCCGGCCGAACCGCCGTCAATGGTTTCGCCGCCGCCCCCATATCTGCCGCCGGACTACCAAGATCGTTTCCCCAACCACACATCGCCGGTTAACGGCGGTAGGTGTGTCGATCGGCTTCCTAACGTCGAAAGAAGCCAAAATTGTGAAAGGAAGTCGTCGACACACCTACCGTCGGTTATCGGCGATGGGTGGTTGGGGGAAACGGTCATGGTGGTCCGGCGGCGGTAGCCTCCGGTGAAGTAGTAAACAACGACATCGACGGTAATTTGGGGATTTGGGGTTTTAGGTTAGGGATTTGGGACTGTTTTGTAAAGATTTAAAACTGTTAAATTTTTTAGAAAATTAAATTTTGAATTTTATTTAAAAAGTTAATTAAAAGAAATTAAAAATTAAAAACATGCCACTTGTCACAATTTAATTGGCTAACGATTTTTTTATTAACGGTTAGATACTTAAAATTGCCAAAATTAAAACTTTAGGCACCTATTTAGAGCTAAAAATAGTTTAGGCACAAAAAGTGATCCAGAAGCATAATTTGAGCACCTATTTAGTTATTAAGCCTATTATAAACCCTAATATATTTAATTATATTTATTTAACACCCCCACTTGAGAGAATATCATGCAAAAGGAAAACAAAAACTAACATTCAAAAAAGGGTTCTTGGGAATAACCAAAATCTCCCTATAAAACCAACCTAAGCTCAAGTGTAAAGTATAAGATAGAGAGAAAATGGGAAATCCTCGTATTCTAGCAATACCATACCCTGCACAAGGCCATGTAATTCCTCTAATGGAGCTCTCTCACAGGTTGGTCCACCATGGATTCAGCATCACCTTTGTCAACACAGATTTCAATCACAAGAGAGTAAGGGATGCATTTGGCAACAAGGTTGAAGGAGATGGCTCAATTCATCTGGTTTCGATCCCCGACGGCATGGAACCCGGCGAGGATAGGAACCACTTTGGGAAGTTAACCGATGGCATCATGAACGTGATGCCATCGGAGCTTCGGAAGCTCCTGAAGAAGATTAACGGATTCGAAGACGATAAGATCAGTTATGTTATAGCTGATGTGAACATGGGATGGGCACTTGACATTGCTGCAGAGTTTGGAATACCTGGAGTTGCTTTCTGGCCTGCTTCCGCCTTTCTTTTGGCCTTGCTTTTTAGCACCAACAACTTGTTTGATGATCAAATTATTGATGAGAATGGTAAATAACTAAATACCAAATTACCAATCATGTTAATTTGTGTTCAAATATTCATTGATCAACATTGTTTGAATATTTGATCTGCAGGAACTCCAATCAATGGAGAAAAGACTATTCAGCTGTCCCCAAACACACCTGCAATGCACCCAAACAACTTTTTGTGGACATCTCTAGGTGATTTAGCCACACAAAAGAAAGTATTCGAATTGACCGAGAAAAACAACAAAGCTGTCGAAAATGTAGAGTGGCTAATCTGCAACACAACTTTCGACCTTGAGCCTGGTGCATTTAGCTTAATCCCTGAGATCCTACCAATCGGTCCACTGTCAGCAACCAACAAGCTTGAACCCTTGACAGGAAGTTTCTGGCCTGAAGATGAAACTAGCTTGAAATGGCTCGACCAGCAGCAACCAGGTTCAGTCATATATGTTGCATTTGGTAGCTTCACAGTTTTTGATCCGACTCAGTTCCAAGAACTGGCTCTCGGGCTGGAACTCTCAAACAGACCATTTCTATGGGTTGTTAGACCAGACATGACTGAAGGGACTCAATGTGAGGAACTTTACCCTAAAGGGTTCAAAACAAGGGTAAAAAACCGAGGGAAAATGGTGGGTTGGGCACCCCAACGAGCCGTTCTGGCTCATCCATCCATTGCTTGTTTCATCAGCCACTGTGGGTGGAACTCAACTGTTGAAGGTCTAAGCAATGGGGTCCCTTTCCTTTGCTGGCCATACTTTGCTGACCAGTTCATTAATGAAACCTACATCTGTGAGATTTGGAAGATCGGCTTAGGTTTTAAGAGAGATGAAAGAAAAATTATTAGCAGAGAAGAGATTAAGAGTAAGGTTGAGCAATTGCTGAAGGATGAAAGTTTTAAAGAAAAAGCTCTTAAACTGAAGGGATTGGTGCTGAAAAGTGTTGACGAAAATGGCAGCTCCAACAGGATTTTCAACAACTTCATTGAATGGATGAAATCATAGACAATTTATGCACTATTTTCTTCAATGAATCAATGCAAGTATCAACTAAGGAACCAATATATGGTCCAACTGCTTTACATGTTTTTAATGAGTATTTCGTTTTTTTTGGCCATGTGCTGCTTCAGTTTCACTTTAGTCTTTTTATTTTTTTTCATGGTCATTATATTGATGATATTTAGGCTTAATACTTAAAATGACTCATGTATTATAGTTAAACTTTCACTTTAGTCCTTTTATTTTTTTTCAATTGGTTTGTGTCTTAAACTTTCATTGTTATCATGTTAGCTCCTTGATCGTTACCATTAAATTCTTTTTTTTGGTTTGGCCCAATCATGTTTTGTCAGGTTTAATAAAAAAATAAAAAACAACAATAATTGATTAAACATGATGTTCGTATGAAACTTAGTGGGTGCACTAAGTTAACAAATCTGAACCTTGTTATAACCAAATCATAAATTAATATGAAACCTAAAATCTAGGATCTATCATGTCAAATCATCAAAAAATAATAAACGGAATAAACTAAGTGTGAAAGCGTACATGAATTAATCGATAAACTAAAAAAACCTTGAATCTTGATGTTAAAATCACAAATCTTTGGTATTGATCTTCCAAAAAGATAGGTTATCTCTTGACATAAAACTCTCTGGCGGAGAAGGAGAGAAAAACAAGTTAACCTATTTCTTGGGACCACTAACTCTTCATATAGTTGATTATTAAATCAACTATTAAATATTTATAACTCTGCCCTTCATTGAATTATAAATATATCTTATGGTATCTATATTTTTATTTTCATGACACTTTAATACCTATGACACGCCTAACATAATTGATCACTTGATTTTGTGTCATACTTTATAATAACATCATACATTTTACATATGTGCCCACAATTGAGTATTTTAATCCAACAAACCTCTCTTTGTTTTTTGCATGGGGCTTAGAGTTTGTTGTTATGGTTTTTGGAATCTCTATATAGGTTTGTTTCCTTTTTAGTTTGTATTGGGGTATGCTGTTGTTGGTTCGTATGGAGGTTCTTTTGGATGAATAAATCAAACATTTATATAAATAATAATAATAATAATTCTAAAAAGTAAATAGAGAAGCAAAAAATTATAAAGAAATAAAAAAATAATTCTTAAAATTAAGATCCGAAATTTAATAAAATAAGCTTTTTTATATTTCTCAACTTTTAAGATTTTTTTTATGTTTTTATGAATTTTTATTTTTTAAAATAAATTAAATATAATTACACATTTTAAAATACAAATTCAAGACTACAAAAATATTTTTTTGGATTTTTCTAGACTTTTTTTAACATTTTAATGATTTTTTTTACAATTTTGATAAATTGTAAACATTTATTACACCCGATGGAACTTAATTGAGTCGTGTGACATCTTTAATGAAGTACATAGAGGGGTTAATGTGATAGAATGAAAGTTAATGAACAAACCTGACTGAAGGTAAAGATAAAAATTTCAATAAAGTGCATGGACCTTTTTAGATATTATTCCTTTGTAGAAGTTGTTTTGAGAGTAGCTGTATCAGTGTGTTTATTTATTGGGTATTATTTTGAAATTTATGGGTACGACTGAATGGACAAAAATCTCCGCCATTTTAGTGTCTCTTTCTATGCCTCAACACTAAAAAAAATTAAATTATAAATTATAATTTTAAATCTTAAATCATAAATTATAAACTTTACAAAATACATCATACCCTTAAACCTCAACTCTAAACCCTAAACTTAATTTTTTTAGTATGAAGACATAGATAAGGGGCACCGACAAGGAATAGTGTATTTCTATTCACGACTAAATATCTATAAATTTGGTATACGTTGATAATCACCTAATTAATATCGAGTTCATGAGTGGGATAAGTGTGAAGAAGATTAGAGCATTCCCATCGCTTTGAGGAATTAGCACTTTAAGAAAGTTATGTTGTCTCAAAAAAAATATTATGGAATGTATGTGTGTTAAAAAAGGATTAGTAATAATAATAAAATAAATAACATGAGGACTAAGTTGTAAAAAACAAATTAAAGTGTAAAATATCAATTAATCCTGCAAGCATTTTAGAATTCACCTCTAACCTTGTCTCGAAATCCTGATTCCAAATCTAACATATCAAATCGTAGTAAATAAATAGATCTCTACCTTATTCCTAAAGGCCTAATTATTGTCTAAAATTCACTTATAACCTCGTCTCAACGCCCTAATTCCAAATCTAACATCCATTTCATCCTCTAAATGTTTTCCACTCAACACTCGGTGCAACAAAACCAATATCAACAACTAAAGCTCACACAAACACATTGAACATAGATTAGCCTAATTGATGATGATAAACTTCAAGTCTTCTCTCTCTTTATAAATAATTTTTTTTGACAACCACTTAAACTAACTCCGTCAATTTTTATAAATAATCTTTAAACAGTCGAATAAGATTATAAACATAGAAATAATCCTCCAAATATTCGATTTTTAAACATTATCTTCCGTTTAAAGGAAAAAAAAAACTTCAAAACCAATTTTATTAAAAAACTAGGATCTTCATAAATGGAAACCATCACACAAACAAGGAAATGAAACACCCCATTTCATTTCCATTTATTTGCACCCTTTGGACCTGACCGTTAGTTAGAAGCCAAATTTCCAAATTTGTGAAGAATCATAACCTAACTTAAATCTGCCTAAAGTTTTACATTTTTTAGAAAAATATTTGAATCTAAGGGAAAAAATCTATTAAAATAAATTTTGGAAAAAAAAACAACAAAGCTGCGTTGACATGCAATTTTGAAAAAAAGAAATATTTGTTGCAACCTTAATAACATTCAAACAAAAATATTAAAACTTTTAAGACAGTACTTTTTATTTGGAAAAAAATTTCACCCACATGGTGGGTTGGTCAAACTGATAATAACAATTTATAGACAAATATAGATTTTTCAAAAATAGCAAATACGTGTTTACAGACAGAAGTACGCGTTTTACGACTTCGTGTTAAATTAAATGCATTGCCTAATCCCTTCTTTGTTTCTTCAAGATCGAACCAGGTGGTTTCAACAACAGAAGGCAAACAAGTGTTGTACAAAATGACGACGTTTAAACCTAAACGCCTGCACAATCCTTTGTTTTTCATACCACCTTTGTTTCTAATTTTATCAACTTTCTTTCCACTTTCTCATGCTCGGCAAAATCACACCGCTGATCTACAATCCGACGGTAACTAATAGATTTCCCTTTTAATGTAAAAAAATCCTTCTTAATGTAAAAAAAAAATGGTTTCTTCTTCCTACATGCAGGAGTTCTGAGTTTGGTGAAGCGAAAAATGGAAGAAACTAAACAAGGGAATTATTCCATGATTTTAGCTGAGAACCAGACAAAGAGGCCTGATCCTTCGGATAATTTTCGTACATATACAGGAGGATGGGATATAACTAACCAACATTACTTTGCTGTAAGAGTTCTAAGACCATGTACATGTCTGAATTATTTTTACGTTCGAATCTTAGTTCAGTTGGTATCGTTTTTGTATGCAGTCAGTTAGTTTTAGTGCAATGCCATTCGTGGTGATGGCTGTAATTTGGTTCGTGCTGGTTGGAATGTTTCTACTTTGTGCTTGCATATGTTGCTGCTGCTGCCAACGCAAGAAGCCCTACGGCTATTCCCGATCTGTTTATGCACTTTCTCTCGTCTGCCTCATCCTTTTCACCATAACTGCAATGTGAGTAGAATTTTACAGACTACGTTACTCGGACTCGGATGTTTACGGAATTAGGATTTGCTATATGCTGTGGTTTTCAGTGCTGGGAGTTCTGTGATGTTCACTGGAGAAGGAAGATTCCTGGGGAGTGTAGAAAAGTTTACAGACTACTTGGTGGATACAGGAATAGGGATTTATGAAAGTCTTGTACGCATACAGAATTTACTTATATCAGCCAAGAATATTGTTCTGAACAAACAGTATGTGCCTGATGAAATCAAACAAGAGGTGGACAAGGCCAACAACATGATCGACTCAATAGGAACGCTTCCTCGTCTCAAAGCCCAAGACGCCACAAATGAAATTAATAAGTTTCTTAAACATGTGTAAGTTTATCACTTCGTTTTCTATGCAATTTAGACAGCAGAAAGAAATACATAGCTTCATGTCTCTGCTGTTTTATTGCAGGAACACTGCCCTTGTCCTTCTTGCCAGCATCATGCTCGTCTTGGCGTTTCTCGGATTCTGTGAGTCTTGCTGGCTGTTTTAGAGAAATAATACACTGAAAATAAAATATTGGGTTATAGGGTATGTTAGAATTTAGTTAGTAAACTAGGC